>CM028757.1:30295190-31509111 GCA_016801395.1 Leptodermis oblonga | reverse complement strand
GGACCTATTCTTTCTTGCTTAAACAATACAAGACTTTATCTAATTAGTTATAATTTTGTTGACTAATTAGGAAATGGATAAGACTTGGATGGATTAAAGAATGGTTGGATGAACGTTATCAATAGGTGTGGAGACTTTTTGAAATTTGCATACACGAATGGATGAGTCATCTAAATATCGCATGCCCTTGCAAGAAATGCCAACAATTTTCAAGATCAGTTCAAAGATACGGTTGATTTACCTTGAGATAAATGGAATACGTTCAAGTTATGTTAGGTGGATATACCATGGTGAATTGTCTGAGATGATTGCAGTGATGATGATCTATTAATGATGCTTATGATGATAATGAGGTGATGAATTAGAAGAAATGTTAAATGATTTTGGTATGCTAATTGGGGGGATAATTGGAAGGATGGTTTTGCAGATGAAGTTGATGGGGGTAGTGAGATATAAATTTTTTCGATTATTGGATAATGCTAAGCAAGACCTGTATCCTTGTGGTAGATTACACCAACTTATCATTCATTGTAACTCTACTTCATTTGAAGACAATGAGTAGATGGACGTTTACGTCGTTTGATAATTTGCTTGTAGTACTCAAAAAGCCTCACCCAAGAGGCTTCCTTCCTAATCATATTATGAAGCTAAAAAGATCATCCGAGACTTGGGGTTCACATATAAGAAGATTGATGCTTCGTTAATGATTGTGTCCTTTACAGGAATGAGACATGAGGCTTCCTCTATTTGTCCAAACCAGGTGCAAGAACCTAGGTATAATCGGGGGAACAAAAGTGGCACGCAAAGTTCTCGCTATTTTCCCTTGAAGCCAAGACTTCGTAGATTGTTCATGCATAAGAAATAGCATGTTGGATATGAGGTGGCATAAAGAAAAACGCAACAATGAGAGTGATGTCATGTGCCACCCTGCTGATAGTGAAGAATGGAAAAACTTTGATACCATTTATAGTCATTCGCTAAAGACCCTCGTATGTGAGGTTAGGACTTGCCACAGATGGGTTTAATCCATTTGGTAACCTAAGCAATTCCTACACTATATGGCCTGTCTTTCTTGTCCCTTACAATTTGCCACCTTGAAATGCATGAAAGATCCATTTTTTCTTATGTCGATGTTAATTCCAGGATCCAATCACCGGGAAATGCAATTGATGTATACTTACAACAGCCGTTAATTGATGAGTTGAATGAGTTGTGGAATGGTGTTGAAGCGTACGACGCATACAAAAATGAAAAATTTACTTTGCGTGCTTCTTTGCTTTGGACAATTAATGATTTCCCAGCTTATGCCATGCTTTCTGGGTGGAGCACAAAAGGCTATTATGCTTGTCCTGTGTGTTTGAAAGATATAACTTGTCAAAACTTAACACATAGCCAAAGATATGTTATATGGGACATCGTAGGTTTTTTGCCGGCCAACCATGAATGGCGTAATGATGCTGATTCATTTGATGAACAGTAGAATTACGTGATCCAGTTATTCCCAAATCAGGTCATGAAATCTTAGGAGAATTACAATGTTCAACTCTAGAGACTTTTCATTGGGGAAGTGGATGAAAAAATTAGACAAAAAAAGCGAAACGAACTGATAATAATTGGAGGAAAAAAAGTGTATTCTTTCAGCTCCCTTATTGGGTAGATTTGAAATTACTACGCCACTCTTGATATTATGCATGTTGTGAAAAATGTGGCAGAAAGTTTGGTTGGCACAATCATGGATGTGAAAGGTAAAACAAGGACACATGGAAGTCTCGCAAGGATTTGGAGAATTTGGGACTGAAAACAGATTTGCACCTAAGGTCAAATGGGAATTCCTTGGTAATGCCCATGATTTTACAAAAGCGGAGAAGAAGAAGTTCGTTGATTTCCTATCAACAATCAAGTATCCTGATGGTTTTGCTTCCAATATATCGCGATGCATAAAAGGTGGGGAATTTCAAATGTCTAACATGAAAAGTCATGATTTTTACATCTTAATACAGAGGATACTGCCTATTGCAGTCAGGGGTAGTTTGACAAAAGAAGTTCGACAAGTTTTGTTGGAACTTAGTTCATTTGTCCAGAAGTTATGTTCAAGAACTTCCATTATTCGTGTTTTAGAAGAGGAAGAGAATAACATTGCAAAATTACTTTGCAAGATGGAGACAATTTTCCCTCATTCTTTTTTTGATGTCATGGTGCATCTAATGGTTCACCTACCATATGAAGCAAGAATTGCAGGTCCACCTCAATATCGATGGATGTTTCCATTTGAAAGGTACATCATGACCTGCTAATTGTAGAGCATTTTTTTAATTAAATTTTTTTTTAATACAATCCATTGCTCAATACCTAGGAAAATGGGTGTGTTGAAGGGATACGTCAACAATAATGCTCGCCCAGAAGGCTGCATTGCTGAACGCTACATAGATAAGGAGTGCCTTACTTTTTGCTCCATGTATTTAAATAATGTTGACACCGTGTTTAATCGAGTTGATCGCAATGATTCTAGGACACAACCAGCGGGAGAACTTTCTGTATTTTCTTGCACAGGACGTCCTTTTGGCAAACCAAACTTAGGAGCACTAAGTTCAGCGGAATTGGATAAAATTCATATTTTTGTGCTGAACAACTGCGATGAAATTCAGGATTACATAATGTAAGTACCTTAATTTGAGAGCTGAACATCACATGTTGTACATTACAAATACTTAGTTAAATTTTACCTTAATATGATTTTCATTTCAATTACTGTTTGGCATTTAGTGAGCATAAACAAAAACTTGAGGCTGATGGTTGTGGACAAATCGATCAAGTGCATGATAAACAATTCCCCTCGTGGTTTCGAGATCGTGTAAGGGATCTTTTTTTTTTATATGCTCAAAATTATAATCATACAATTAACATTAACATGATGTCGATTTCTTTTATATAGGTCATGTTTAGTTCTAATACATGCCATGATGAAATTCGATCTTTAGCAGTAGGGCCAGATAATCGAATTAGTCGCTATGCTGGTTGCATGGTAAATGGGTATAGATTTCACACAGAATGGCGCGAGAGAGATCGAAAAACACAAAATAGTGGTGTTGTAGTTAAAGGAGATCATGAAACTAATACCATAGACTTTTTTGGTGTTGTTCAGGATATTATTGAGGTTGAGTACTTAGTGGGAAAGAAGAAAATATTGTTATTTAAGTGCGATTGGTGGTTCATTGGGGATGATTCTGGTATGAAGGTTGATCCAGAAAGTGGCTTAAAGAGTGTAAGTTTTAGTAGAAAATGGTATGAGGATCAACCATATGTTCTTGCATACCAAGCACACCAAGTGTTCTATTTAAAGGATGTTCAATTGGGTAATAATTGGCATGTGGTTCAGGGTTTTAGTCCGCGTAGTACCTATGATGTTCTACAATGTGGCGATGATAGTTCACGTGAGGAAGTTTTTCAAGAAGCTGAACCAGAAATGTTGTTTGTTATAGACTTAAATATTGAAGCGACTACACTAGTTAGGGGCAGTGTGCCACTACAATTAGTTGATTCCTCAGCCATTAATGATAGCTCACCAAAAAATGATGCTTCTTTTGTGAATGATGACGATGACATTGATTGGAACGACGAAGACGATGAAGAGGTTTTCTGTCCATCGGACTATACTGATTCAGAATAGGTGAGCTTTTCAGTTGAGCTATTGAATGACATTTTAGAGATTAGAGACAGTATCGATTGAATCTTGAATATCCTTTGTTTCATTGGCTGAAATTAAAGATCCGATGCACAATACTTTCTCTTTATTTTCTGTGTGAATTTAGTATCCAATGTATGCTTCCAGATTTTTGTTAAAGATGAAATTTTTAGTGCATTTGAATTTTATCTTTGGTTCCATTGGTACTGGAGTAGAATTAACATGTTTTACCTTTGCATTTATTATCTTTTTCTCTCAGATATAGCTTAGCAACTGTATTCTCTCATTTTATTTATTGATATGTTGAAATTTAATGTATATAACCAAGTGATTTCTGGAATTTTTTAAGACTTATTTTGCCTTTCTATTATATGTAGATGGCGCCAGGAGGACAAAAGTTACGAAAAAAACAAGTTCCAAATCCCTTAACTACACAATCATCACCTAGAAGAAGCCCTCGCTTACCTACTACTCACGCCACTCCAAAGTTTCGCTTACGAGATGAGGAAGAGGAGCATTCGCATGAATTTACACCAAGGAGAAGCACACGTCTAGTGCAAGCTAAGAGAACTCTTGAGCTAACAAATGAGTCTAGTGCTGCATGTCAACAACTTAGAGAAGAATCCAGCCCCCATGTTGGAAGAGAAATCAGCAGCAATGAAGTGCATAATACTCAAGATCAATCGCAGAGTGAGCAAGAGCAAACTCCTACAGGTAAAACACATTACATACCTTTCAATGCTTACACTTAATTGGTTGCCCCTATTTGATTCTACCTACCTTTAAGCCAAATTGGAGAGTTTTATATCTCATTATATTTCCATATGAATAAATCATACGATAACTTTTTATTATCATTTCTTCATTTGTTTTTTGACAAAACAAAATGCATAGGGAGTGCTCGAAAGAGAGGTCGAACCAGAAATATTGGGTTGGCAAATAAAAGGCATGCGGGAAATCATTTGGTGGTCAAATTTAACCTAGATTCTGAGCGCATTGTTGGTGAAAATGCAAAAGAATTCATATCTGAGTTGGGTTGCGTGATGCGCAAGATGGCTAGATTCAACAAGCCCAACTTTGAATCTCAAGATGAAAAATTGAAAGATGCGATCATCAGGAATGCTTCGGTATATCTAACTAATATTTACAACCTAAATTGTAGTTGTTTCTAATTGATAATGATATAATTACTTTTTGAACTTGTAGGATGGGTTCATTTATGAGGATAGTTCAGCTGTTAGAACAATTATTCACACACAGCTGGTCAATCAATTCAAAACTGCAAAGCATGCTTACCATATGCATTTTAAAAAATTTCCATCTAAAGACGAGGCACTCAAAACTAAGCCCCATGAAGATGTTTCTGATGATGACTGGAAATTTTTGTGCAATCACTTTGACAATCCTGATTATAAGGTTTACAATTCCACTGTACTAAATATTATGCTTATTTTGGCCTTTATGAATTTTGTTTTAAATCACTATCTCACTTCTTGGGTTTTGGTAGGCAATGTGTGAGAGAAATGCTGCGAATCGTGCAATGAGTACGACCTTAACAACTGTGGGAACAAAATCTATTGCAAGAGCGTGTGAGGAAAAGGTTTGGAAAGTATATTTTCTTAAGAGTATTTGATTCTTAGATCGTTATTCCTTTTAACTAAGTTTCTTATATAGCTGGAAAGAGGGGAGGATGTGGACCCAATCAAAGCTTTTCAGGATTCACGGTTTTCAAAGAAGAAATTGGCACTGGTTAATGATAAAGCTGAGGACAAACTGGTATCTATTATATTGTTATCCACATATTTGGGCAATTTGTAGTTTGTATATGCTTATTCTATAGTCATTTAACTCTTACAAAATTGAAGATTAAATTTGTGCTTTCTTTTCTTGAAATTACCTTTACTGATCATATTACATTATAAAGTAAATTTTATAGTTGGACTAGTTTTTGTTATGAGTTGTTCTTATGGCTGGCAACCTGTGTGTTGCCTATTGTACCTGTTGCTGCATGTTTAACTTATAGTCTTTTACTGTGAATTTATTTTAGCTTCATTAGAGTTTTATTGTGAATGACTAGTTTAAAGGTTCTCACCAATTTATTTTGGTTTCATGTTTTTAAAGATTCTCCTTAATCAAAAATAGACATTCATTACAAATGTGAATCATGAACCTGAAATTTCCATTTTGGTTGTACTTCTGGCTGCACCTTCGATTTTCTTTTTTACTTTCGGCTGCAACTTTAATCAGAATGCTTTATTTTCTTTTTATTTTTTTAATTCTGGCTGCATCTTGCCAAATTTCTTTTTGATGAAAGAAACACTGTTGCATTGCTTTTTCTCCCAAGTGTGCGTGTCTTCTGTTTCTGATTTCCAGTGATACTTTGTAGGCTGCTTTGGTTCTTTCAGTCATTTATTTGTTAAATCAAATTGAAGTTAAAGTTGACAAATTCCTAAGTACCTTCAGGTTTATACAGACTGCTGCTTAGTCATGAGCTGTATGTCAATAATTCACATTATATAACGCGGCCCCTCTCATAAAAGGATAAGCCAGTTTGTGAGTTAATTGGAAAATTTACTTGAAAAGTATATGGTGTTGTGCCATCTCCTGTCTAGTTGTGCTTCCCTTTTAGTTTTTTGCCTTTCAAGTTTTAAAATCTGTAACGCTGCTTGTACTTCCTTCACTGTGTTTTGCCTTGATGTGGGATTGAACATCAGATTCAATGTTAAATGTCTTGTTGCAACTCTTGCATGCATGAGATATTACTGCAACAAAGTAATACCTAGCAATTCAGAACCTTAACTTTACACCAGTATACAAAATAGCCTTGGCAGTCTATTCCATCCCATTAGATAATTTAGACCCCTTCATTTTCAGTATAATACTTTACTTTCCCGCAGAGTGCTTTGCCTTGTTGTGAGGTTCAAAACCAGCTTCAAAATTAAATGTCTTTTGGCGACTCTTGCATACATGGGATCCAATAGATTTAGGAGTCTGCTAACTTTTGTTACCCTTCTTTCAATCAGTTTTTTGAGGAGTGGCCAGTTTTGCTTTCTTTATCCTGCCCAGGTATTTTAATAGATGAATTTCCAGCGCCCGTTTTGCCAGTCTCAAAACCTTTTTTGGTGTTTCTTCTTCATCACTTTCCTCAGAGTCATCGTATCCTTCATAATCACTCTCATCCCAATCCTCATCCATCGAAACAACCCCATCATCAGAAACTAAATCATCTTCATCCTTTTTTGGGCTTGTTTTTACAAAAAGTTACCTTTGCCTTATCCGCAACATTGTCCTTCTCAGCATTAGTAGCCTTTTTAGCTTCAGTATAATTTTCTTCCTTTAGCTTGATCTCAGGTTTACCATTGTCAGCACGAGTAAGTTGGTTGATATCTTCCCCAAAAACAGAATAAAAAACATCTATTTCATCATCCTCATCTTCAAAAGGACTTCGGCCTTGTATCCAAAAAAATAGACCTTTCAATTTTTTCGACTGTGCGAACGGTCAAACTCCTATCAAAAAGAAAGTTTTCTTGTTGCGGCAGCTTATCAGAACAAAGTGTTCTAAGAACAAGCTTCTTCCCATCAACATTCAAGAACAAGCAAACAGATTAATTACCTTTTTGCTTTTACAATATTTAGCCACTTCATCAATGCTCATGAATACTTGATATGTTATTTTTTGTTAAAATCCATTCTAATTTTCCTAAAATTGATTTAAGACTTCTAATTCATATGGTGCATAATTGTTTCTATTTTTCAGGAGAGGTTGACGACATTAAAGGCTACTACATCACTGACTCCTACTGAGATTTGTGAACAAGAACTTGGTCGCCTTCCTGGACATCGTAAGCGTTCTTCATCCAAGAGAAAGCGTTCTTCTACTGAAAATTTGAGGGCTGAGGTGGCGCGACATTCCCAAAGAGCTGATGATGCTGAAAAAAAATCTATTTCTCTTGCTGAAGAGTTAGATGCCCAAAAGGAAGAGGTGAAACAATTGAAAGAGAAACAAAGGCAGTCAGATGAGCGGATGAATTCTCTATCGAGTGAAGTTGCTTTACTCATTCAAACTTTGCAATCTCAAAAAGATGTAAGTTCACACATTTTCAAAATTTCAAGTATGTTAGCTTTCTGTAATATCTTGATTTCTTATTCTGATTATGAAGTATTGATTGTGTTTTTAAGTGGTAAGAACACAAGTAAGTTCACATATTGGATGTGTTTCTTTTTTTGTTTCCTTTGTTTCTTTCAAATAGAATTTACATTGTGAGTGTTTAAATATGGTTTGCATAAGATAATGGTTGTTCTATTTTTCCCTTTTTGCAGTGACTTGATTTCAAGAAGGATGTTTTGACGGAATTGTCAGACGTATTTCATGGTGGGAAACTATTTTGGATATATTGTCAATATTATGACCTTTTGCTCTTGTCAATATCTTGACATAGTATTAGTCAATGCCTTTTGGACATACTTTGACATAGTATTAGTCAATGCCTTTTGCTCTTGTCCATATCTTGACATAGTATTAGTCAATGTCTTCAGCACTTGTCAATATTTTGACATAGTATTAGTCAATGCCTTTTGGACATATTGTGATTTAGTAGCTGCTAATTGTTAGTTGTTAGTTCTTTGGAACAATCGTTTAGTAACTCATATGTAGGAATTGATCATTTTGGATTGTTCCAAACCACTAATAGGATCATATGCTTAAGAGAATTTAGTGTAGATTGATCCTTTTGTAGCCTTTATATGGATATGGCAATGCTAAAAATTCTACTGTCTTTTAGATCATTTTGCCTTACCTTTATGGGAATCTATGGTATTATGATCATTTTCTTTAAGGAAAAGCTTATGTGATGCCTCTTGTAGTTCTTAAATCAATTGTTTGTCGTAATGAATGTTTTCCCCTTAGATTGATGTGAGAGTAATATTTCTTTGCTCAATTGGCGTTGAATATTGATATTCAATGTGTAAAGTGTTTTTTGGCTGATTCAATTTTGAAATGGTTTGGGAATCGATTCTATTTTCTACTGTGATGAAATGAGACAATTTCTCTTGTTTATTTCTTACTTTGTATGTCATAAGGATTTTTATAAATTGGTTGTGACGAATGTTTCCGTCACTAATATTTATTGCTCATAATTCATAATGTTGACGTGCGTATGTAAATTTTTCGGTTAAGTCGTTGGATATTGAGAAAAATTTGTTGCCATTTTGTCAACACAAATGGATTTTCAGTGACGACCAATCTGCTAATGTTCGTCACTCAAGTCACTTCGTACTGATAACTAATTATGGTCACAATATCGCGTCACTAAGCAGATCCATATTGACGACAATTTGTGGTCACTGAAGTTCGTCACTAGATTTACTGACGACATTTCGTGGTACTGTGTTTCGTCACTAAAGCCTTTGACCATTTGTTACCTACTGACAACTTTCCTTCGTCACTATCTTTCTCGTCACTAAAAATACACCCTTTAGTGACGACTTTAGACTTTTAGTGACGCCTAAGCAGCGACGACTTTTGTCGTCACTAAAATTAGTGACGATAGATGGGTTGTCAGAAAATGGTAGGATTTAGTGACGAAGGTGTAAAAAAGTCGTCACTGAATCCTTTAGCTACGGACCTATAGTCGCGACCACTTGACGACCCGTTTGTCGTCACTAAAGGCTTTGACTTTTGTATTGACGATTATTTTTCGTCACTGAGATTCGTCACTAAAGCCTTTGACCATTTGTTACCTACTGACGACTTTCATTCGTCACTATCTTTCTCGTCACTAAAAATACACCCTTTAGTGACGACTTTGGTCTTTTAGTGACGCACACACAGTGACGACTTTTGTCGTCACTGTCTATAGTGACGCCCGAAAGTCGTCACTAAATGGTAGGCTTTAGTGACGACGGTGCAAAAATGTCGTCACTGGACCCTTTAGCTACGGACCTATTGTCGCGACCACTTGACGACCCGTTTGTCGTCACTAAAGGGTTTAGTGACGATTTTCGGGCTTTTACTGACGACTTCGCGTCGTCACTAAATCCCTTTTTTCTTGTAGTGTTTTTTCCTGCTTTTTACTTCGCCAAGAGATGAAGAGTCTCCAAGAAAAATACAAAAACATGTGGTTGACCCATGATCAATACGATTACCAACCCAATTAGCATCTGAGAAGGCATGCAACTCCAAAGAGGAAGAGGAAGGAAACAAAAGATTCTAAAATTGAATACTACGAAGATAGCGAAGAACAATTGCCCATTGAACTGAGGTAGGAGCACCAATAAACTTGCTAACTACAACATAAACAATGCCAAGTCTGGTGATAAAGAGATACATGAAGCTGCCAACAATTGTCCAATAAAAAATAGGATATGATAACGAGAGGTCATCTGAAAGGGAATATTTGTCAACAAAGTCATGGAAATTATTACAAAATTATCTAAAACACCGTTCACGCGGAGTCCCTAGCATCCACAAACAAATACAAAATAATAATGTAAAATTTTGAATTCCTTAAAGAAGAAGGTGAGGCAATGTATTACATTCGAAAGGACAAAAATGATTACAATCCAAATACATTGTTAACTCATACACACACCAGCCTGTATATTAATTTGTTTCGAACACATGTTTTAAAAATAAATTTTAAATGTAAAAAGTGCATGTGTATATGTGAAAATGTGTATATTGAGATATAAGTGAACTGGAAAAATAATGAAAAGGTATTTTAAAATAAAATATATATTTTTAAAACAAAACATGAGTACTTAATGCTGTATATATTCTACTCACACCGTCCCAATAAAAGAGTTTGGTTTGAAATATATATGACTTGTTATTATATATGGGAAGGTATGTACAATGTTAAGCTCAAAAAAGTAATTTAACACTAAATTTTTTTTTTATATTCTTACTTTTAAATAAGGGTTAATTGTGAACTATACATTATTATATTAGTAAGGGTACGTATGTTATGTAAACAAATTTAAATTAAATTCTTACAGTGGGAAAATTTTCTCTTAAAAAATAAATTCATATATGGAATGGTGGGAGTATAAAACTTGCCCAAATAAGTTACATTTTATTAACGTATCAAATTAACTATAATAATATGTCCAAAAAAAAAACCTTAACGAAAAAATAAAAACAAATACATACCAGTAAAACAACTATTTCTCGATACTTGAACAATCGGTACCGGACACACTAATAAGACGAGATAATTGTGTTCTACGTTCCCTCATATCTTAAGGAAAGTGTTTGAACCTCAGCCTGAATTCGAGGTTTCAAACAAACTTTTAATTCGGAGTTTTTTTTTGGATAAAAAAGCAAGTGTTTTACTATTTAGAGTTATAAACGATTCTTGTATTTTAGAGGACGTGAATTGAAGAACAGAAGTCATTTTGAGTTAGTAATTAGCTCAAACGAATTTCTATCTCATCGAGAAAATATTAGGTGGTTAACAACTATCACATCATCAACTGACATGGTGGTTATTAACCTACCCAAATATTGCCTCCTGGAAATTTTTAATGACTAAGCAGTAATCAAATCTGAGTTGGAGGCTTTCTCTTCCAACACATCAAGACAAGTAATCAAATCTTGTCCCACCGCAGCCGCCGCCGTTCTCATCGCTGCTCACTGCCCTGATCACTATCTTCTTCACCCCTAGTAATCATTGAAGCCAAGGTTGCTGATCTTGCCACTTTCTTCTTATTATTGCTTGATTCAAATACAGTGGTCCAAAACCCAGCCAAGCTCATAATCAATTTTAACTCCGGAATCGATGAAACTGTTTAAGCCGGATTCAGTCATTCTTACGAAATTCAAATTATTGATACTTTTAGTTTCTTGAGAAACTTTAATTGAACCACCATATTTGAAGGTTGTCGACAGTGAGCACAATCATATTAGGTTTTGTTTTAAGCTTAAAGGGGTTGGTTTTGCTTGATGGGATTGAAGAGAAAGCATGCAACTCAAATATGAGTAGAGAAGACGCATGTGCTGAGATGAGGGTTGGAGGTGGAGGAGGTGACAGCTTAAAGAAGATGGTGGTGCAAGTTGAAGGGTGGAGGAGGTGATGGTGCTGAGGTGAGGGTGGTGGTGGTGGTGGTGCCGAGGTTGAGGTGTCATTGATTCAACTAATTTGTATAGTCACTATCTGTTCTCTTGTGGCTTTGGTAGAGAATCATCACTTTTTTTTTCCAAAACTTTACATAAAGAAAAAACTTTATTTTTTCAACAATTTAAAATTAAAATTTTAAAATTCCTTCTAAATACCTACTCACATAAATTCAAAAAAAACACAATCATTACACTTTTTTATCTCTCACCTACATAATTTCCAAAAAAAACTTCCCTCTAAAAAAAAAACTTCCCTCTAATAAAATTTCCTCTATCAAAGCCACAAGAGAACAGAGCGTAAAAATATGTTCATGTGGCAACATGGCCCGTTTTGAAAGTTTAGGCCCTGTTTGGTATGATTTTCAAAACATGATTTTAAGATTTATTTTGATTTTATAATATTAAAATTATATTGGGAATGTAAAAAAGTGTATTGAAAAATATAAAAAGGTGTATTGAAAATGATGAAAAATTATTATAAAATTCAAACTTTTCTCAAAATATGATTTTGAGAAACTTGCCAAACAAGGCCTTAATCTCTAAAAAAGAGTATTTTAAAGAAAAATATTATTTTTTTATAAAAATTGATAATTAAGTGATAAATTATGCATTTTATTGAAGATGAGCAACTGCCAAATGAAGCAAATCTCGCCAGTGCGCCCATGCGCCCTCTCACATGGGGCGTGGGCCCATGGGCGCACCGGCTCAAGAGATCTCAAGCCGGTGGGGGAGCTCCTCTTCAGTGCTTTAACCCACCATTTCTTCTCTGCTTTTTTCAAAATTTCCTCCTCTTCTCTGCAACCAATTTTCCTCTTTTTTATCTTCTTCTTCATCATCACCGTCATCACCACCCAGAACACCGTGCCGTTTGTTGTAATATTTTATTCCAACAAAAAGAAAAATGGTTGAATTTGGATTTCATCTCTAAAGTATAAACTAAACTCGACCCCATTTTTTTAGATCCCAGAAATTACTCTGTTCTGAGAGATTTTGGAAATTATGGACTGTGTGGCTACGAAAGCTTTGAAATCGAGTCTGCTCTCTGATATTGACGCGAAATCCGCCACCGGGCAGGGCTTCGTCGATGAAGTTTTGTGCGTGACCGGCCTTAATAACGTCCCATGTGATGATTTTTCCATCGACGATCTTCTTGATTTCTCCGGTGAAGATTTTAAGGACGACACTTCCAAGGAAGACGATGAAGAGAAAGATTCCCTTTCTGTCTCTTCTTCCGTATATAGATGAAATGGGGGACAAGTGGGGGACAACCAGACAAGTGGGAAGAAAATGTAGAATCCATCCCCTTTTCTTTCTGTTAATTACCGGAAAAAAAAACCATTAATTCAAAACAAATGAAAAACCCGGTCTGCGCGGTTTGCACCGGTTCACGGTCAGACCCGATTGTTGACCGATTTCTTAAACATCCAGCTTTTTCCCATTTTGACCGGCAGCTTTGCCGGTTTGCGACCGGTCCGGCCCAGATAACCATGGTAAATGTTTGGAATTGAGTTGGGAGATCCACGACAGCAATGAGGGAGATACAGCATAATAGTCTCCTCAAAGGAATTTGAATTTTGTAGCTCTATTCTTTTAGTGACCAGCTTGAGAAATGTTTGGTTTGAAAAAAAAAAAAAAATTTTAAGAGAATTTTTTTATGGGAAATTGTGTAAGAGAGAGGGAACAAAATATAATGATTAAGTTAATTTTTGAAAAAATGTGAGTAGAAATCTAAGAGGGAAATTTAAATTTTAAATTTTAAATTTTGTAGAAAATTGTGTTGTTTCTTTTTGTAACTTTTTTGTTCCAAAAGTGGTGATTTTCCTGAAAATAAATGAAAAAGAACACAGCCAATAGATGATTTTAGGACTATGTTTCTCTTTAATTTTTTCTTCACACATCATGACATCACATCTTCTCATATTGCATGTGGAGGTAAGACTTGTTACGTCCTCAAGATCTTGCACACATTTATTTTATTTTTTTTACTTTTTTCTAATAAAAGGTTTATGCTCTATCTATTTAATCAGCTGTTACCAAAAGTATAAAATTAAAAATTGACAAAGACTATTTTTCCTTAAAAAAAGGTGAGAAAATGTTGATTGTATTTGAAAGGACAAAAATGATAACAATCCAAATATATACATTGTAAACTCCTCCAAACACCAGCCTGTACGGTACTTCGGTTTTGAAAATATTTTACCTAAACATAATTTTAAAGGCAAAAAAAGGTATACAAAATATACAAAATGAGTATTGAAATTCAAAACATAATAAAATGTCCTCAGAAGTTTTGTGCGAACATCAACATCAGCGCAAATGCGTACTAGATCCACCTTTACTTGATGGTGTAATTTTTTTGTTTTTTGTCCAACCTCATTTTGATCATCCATGATTTCTTCCATGCTTGCAGTCATTATCTAAGATTTTTCTTTTGTCCCACTCAAATGGTCAATTTTAAAAATAATTTTTTGCCTCATTAAAAGAGTCCATGTTGAATTTGTTTACATTATATATATTTATTAATATAACAATGTGTGGTCCACAATTGACCATTATTTATAAAGTAATATATAAATGCAAATTATGGTGCCAATAACTTATTGTAGAGATTGTACTTGACAATCCATAATAAGTTGTACATTTTTTAGAATGTACTCTTTGAGTGAGACGGAGGAAGTAATTAAATTCAAATATGGAAAAGAAAAAAAAAACACGCACACATCAACATTCCAAAAGTTAATTGATACCAAACACTCTCATAAAAAGCGATAATTAAACACTTCCGATATGATCAAGCCGCCGGTGAGGAGGAGGAGTTAAACTGCCGATCTGATCATCATATCCTTTGCCTTTCAACTTCAACACCTGGACTATAATACATTTCCCTAGCTTTACCAACACATGAATCACTTGAATCTTTACCGCTCCCAACATATCAATCCTAAGCCATCGTCTGAGTCCACTGCTTATCAATTGGCTAACGCTCCCCACAAGCAAAAGCGCCAATGCACCGTACCAAACCCAGACGCTAAAAAACGCAGCTCCTATTCCTGTATCTCCATCCGGTTGGTCATAATATTCCAGTGCGAGCATTAATACTAATAAAGCATAAGTGAAACCTGTGGCGTTATTGTGACCCACAAAATCACAACGAAAGCCCACATGAAGAATTTGTGTCTGAATGGGAAACCACTGATGAGGAACAAGATTGTGCTCAGAGATGAAACAAAGGCCACAGTGTTACAAATAGTGAAAATGCCATATAGTTCTAGTTGGTTGCCCATCACAGCTTCTCCTGCCAAATGACCACTAGGAAGTGGACTTACGCCATCGGCCTGGAAAGCCATTGTTGGGGATGGAGAAGTATTGTTACTATCTTCCTGCCATACGCCACCAGGTGAATTTACACCAGCCTGGAAAGCCATTGTTGCAACAAGTGAGGTGACTACCAATAGTGTCCCCCTTTTCTTGGATAACCATTTGTAGCCGCCTTCTAGAGTGCTACCTCTTTTGGCTCCAACCTTCTGAAGTTCGAGGATGAGCCAGCCAATCCTAACATCATTTATGAGGAGCCGGGCGACGAAGCCTCCTCCTCAGATAAAGATATCTCCGACGCTACTCTCCCGGCAAGAATTTTTCTATTGTGATTTTTTTTTGGCGAGTTCTGTTATGAGCGAGCTTTCTTTCAGTTAAAAGCAGATACCGCCCCTCCATGCTCCCACGATCTGCTTATCGAGGAATAGAAAGGAAGGACCGGAGGCCAGAGCAAGTTGGGTTGGGGTATAGAGCCGTAAGCGAGGTGGGGGGTGACAGAGGACGTGCTCATACGGTTCATAGAAGGATATGATCAATTACTTGATTGTTGGGAACTTTCACTCCTCTATGTTTGAAATATGCCTTTCTAGGAGCATTACGATCTACAGCTCAAATGGTCCCTTATGAAGTTTCTATTGGTCTTATTCTTATTGTGCGCCTTGTGAGCGCGTTTGGATCCGCGAAGGCAATTGCTCGGATGTTCCCCTAACCCAACCAAGGAAGGGACCGGAGGGAACCGCAGCATGGGGAATGTCTGCGTCTCGTCGCAAGGCTCATTTTGAGTTGTGGGTCATATAGCGGGCAGCTTTATCTGATCAAGGGCCGGGGCACAAGGGTCCTAGTACTATCCAAGTGCGAAGAACCCCGGAGGTGACTGCAATGAGCAGAAATCTCACTTATGGGCCTAAACGACGAGTAAACACTCGAACGTGACAGTAAAGGATTGTCCAATGAATGGAAGAGCTCAAAGGGGGGCAAGAACCATGCTTTCAAAGAAGTGGCAGTCCGAATCTTATCTGAACTGCGAGAATAATTAACTAAGCCATGCCATAAGGGGTAATTCTCCAAACGGGACGGGGAAAGGCCTTTAGGTTGTTTAAGTAGGTTGGGTGACAGATCGGCCATAGGAATACTCCGGGATATAAACCAGGGCAACAAAAGTGGAGCATACGATGATGCCGCCCGTTTTCATTTCGTGGAAGTCCCCGGCAGTTTTCTTTTTTATAACTTCCACTTAGCCATCTCGACCCAGAAAAGCGACTGACCAGGGCCCTATTGATGAATGAAAGAAAGGGTTTATGAGCCCTAGCCCTGTAAAAGCCCACACCTGTGTAGAGTATATCGTTCAACACCTGCGGCACAAACCCATTTTTGACCTATTGGTCCTAGTATCAGAGGCGACCGAACGGCCGCCCCCTAATTACTAGACCAACCTGCTATAATAATTCCATAATAAAATAAAAAAGAGCAATTTGCCGTTCCCTAACCTATATATATATATATATATATATATGTAAGGGCAAGCCTAAACCTTTAAGGCAGTTAGCTCAGTTCTGAGCCGTCCTGTCCTAGGATGGCTCAGAACTGAGCTAACTGCCTTAAAGGTTTAGCCTTTCCCTTACATATATATGTGTGTGTGTGTGTGTGTGTGTGTGTGTGTGTGTGTGTGTGTGTGTGTGTGTGTAGGTTAGGGAATGGCAAATTGCTCTTTTTTTTTATTCTGCTTCTTATTGGTGCTGCTTCCGGGGATCAGTGCTACTTGACTGCTTTCCTGTCTCAACTACCAGACAACTACTATACCACTAGCACTCCACGAGTGGATTATTAAGTGGTGAAATACCAAAAAAACGAAAAAGAATTTCAGTAAACTATTGAAGCTATCAGTGTGATTGATCAGACAAGTATCAAAGGCTTTCGGTAGACTTCTTTCATTTCCGAATTAGCTTGCGACAAGTCCTAGCATTAGTATGAGTTCGCTGACCGCGTACGGGCGATCCGTCTTGATGACGAATTCCACGATAACAAGAAATAGAAATTAATCGTTCGATGTCTGCTCGTTCTCCCCTCTTCAATTCCCAATGAACAACATGATCTTGACCTATCATTTGTTCAATTTGGTCGATCTGATACTTAGTTAATTCTTTTATCTTTATGTTCCCACTGATACCTAATCGATAACGAACCTGAATGGCTTTTTTGGGTCCAATTCCATCAATTTTGGTTGAGGCAATTCTTACTTGTTCATCGGCAACTAATCTAGCTCCTGAAATATATAACATTCTGGATCCTTCCTTTTACTAGTCTTCTTGGCTGGAATCATAAATGGGTTGTTTCCTCTCTAATGATCTTTTCTATAGGTGGAACCTTCGACAAAGAGAAATTAGTAGCCCCAGGATTGGCATTCCATTGCTGTTATTCTATATGTATATGGTTACAATTATCTATGCTCCCAATGCGCTTATGATGTAGTGCCCGGCGAGCTGTTAGCTAGTGTGTATCATCTTACGAGAATAGAGTATGGTGTAGATCAACCAGAAGAGGTATACATAAAAGTCTTTGTCTCAAGAAAGAATCCTAGGCGTCTTCTGGAAAAAGTGTGGATTTTCAAGAACGAGAATCCTATGATATGCTGGGAATCTCTTATGATAATCATCCACGCTTGAAACGTATCTTAATGCCGGAAAGTTGGATAGGATGCCCCTTACGCAAGGATTATATTGTCCCCAATTTTTATGAAATACAAGATGCTCATTGAATGATAAGAAACGAATTTCCACTTATACAATTTCATCAAGGATTATACGTTCTGTTCTAGATTAACCAGAATAATGGGAGTACCGGTACACCATAGGTTGGCCCAACCCAGTCTTCTCGTACTAGGGTTGGCTCCTCCCAGTTCTCCCTTTAACACCAATGGTAGATAGGAACCGAACTGTCTCACGACGCTCTAAACCCACCTCACGTACCACTTGAATCGGCGAACAACCAAACCCTTGGGATTGCACACCTCCGTTACTCTTTAGGAGGCATCCACCCCAGATAAACTACCCACCTTGCACTGTCTAATAATACCACTCACTGGTAAATAGCGCAAGACTTCTTCGTGAATCTCCGCTATTTGAATATGGAACATCATAACAACGAATAGGAATGAAACGGCTATAGCTCCTATATGAACTACTGGGAAGATCATAGCGAAGAAGTCGAGACCTAACAAAAGAAGTAAACCTGAAGGGTTGCGAAAGACTGGGATGGGAAACAAAACGGAATGTACCAGATTTTTAGCACGTACAACCATCAAACCAAAGACCAAAGCAAGGCTCGACAAAACAGAAAGTATCATAGTACGTCGTCCGTCCTTGAAATGGAACTTTCATGGTGGAGCAAGAACTAGCATGAAAGCAGATCTATTACGACCAGCGCGGTTGTTCGTATTTCATTTTCTTCTTCCAAGCCCTCACAATATCTGAATTGAGGATGGCACTCGATATTTTTTTAGGACTGCCATGCTTCCTTATTGGCTTTTAGGGGATTCATCCCTATCTTATAATAAATCCCACTACTTTCTTATTTGAGCTAGGCTGTTGAGTTAAAGTAAGCGAGCTAGTCATACCAGCTAGTCATACGAGCCAGTGAGCTAGGCAGCTTACTGTAGTTGCTACTGGAAACGGAGTGAAACGAGTTGGCAGTAGAAACTGAGGGCTCGTTGGAACGCTTTAACAAGGCCGTTACGAAGATGCAAACGAAGCAAGCCGCAGCTCGGATCAATGTCTTTATGACAAAGGTCTAATGCGGTGCTCCCAACTGCACTCTTTGCATTCGCGTCTACTATTTTGTTCTTCGTCAAGTATTTGATCATCTGTATGATGAACGAAATATTTTTTGAAACAGAATTCCACGTAAACTGTACTAAAGACAAAAATAAATTGTGGTAAATTAGGTACGGGCCAATTAACCTATGTTTGCCCATAGCAAATGGCAAGATGCAGCACAGTCATACCCTCGTCATCCTTCTGATTAGCAATGTCCTTGTCCTTTATAGTACCAACCTTCGGCTGATTAAACTTGACGCACAAATACAGAACATTCCCTCCTCCTTGAGCCTTTTCTTGAGCTGCCTGCAGCCTAGCTTTGATTAGCTCTTCCAAGACATCCATTCTGCCTTTGATGACTGCAAGATGTAAAGGGGTTCTCCCACATCAATCAACAGACATATATGGACATTAAAAGACTTTGATATTTTCTAATTACTACTCCCTCCGTCCCATTAGAGTACAGTTTTAAATTTTTTTACTTTTTCTACCCTTACTAATATAATTATGTGTGGTCCATAATTAACTTTTATTTAAAAGTAAGCACAAAAAATATAATAAATTGTGACAACCAAGAAAATGAAGGGGAGGCAGCTTATGACCCCTGAGAAACCACTCTGAATTGTGAGGATGACATGAATCCACTCTGAAAAGGTAAGCACAAAAAATATAATAAATTGTAACAACCAAGAAAATGAATGGGAGGCAGCTTATGACCCCTGAGAAACCACTCTAAATTGTGAGGATGACATGAATCCACTTCATAAGTTACTTGAAGAAGATCCACTTATTCTTGAGAAAGCCGCTCTGAATTGTGAGGATGACATGAATCCTCTTCACATTGCTGCTACGTTTGGCAATGTTGAATTTGTGAAAGAAATTTTATGTGTTAGTCCTGATATGTGTTTGGCTGTTGATCGATATGGGAGAACTCCTTTACATCTTGCAGTCATCAAAAGCAGAACAGATGTCTTGGAAGAGCTAATCATATCTAGGCCGCAGGCAGCTCGAGCAAAGGCCGAAGGAGGAGGGAATGTCCTGCATTTGTGCGTCAAGTATGATCAGCCGGAGGCGTTGAAGTTGCTTGTTGGTACGATAAAGGACAAGGATTTTGCTAATTGAAAGGATGATGAGGGTATGACTGTGCTTCATCTGGCTGTTTGCTATGGCCAAACTCAGGTTATAAATTGCATCGTACTTAATTTACCATTTACTTTTGCCTTTAATACGATTTATGGGTAGTCCTGCTACCAAAAAAAAAATTACGTTCATCATCTGTCATATGTTGCATGTATGCAGATGATCAAATACTTGACGAAGAACAACATAGTGGACGTGAATGCAAAGAGTGCAGTTGGGAGCACCGCATTAGACCTTTGTCATAAAGACATTGATCCAAAAATAATGAGTCTTCACAAGGCGGGAGTCAAAAGATCAGGTAGCACTCTAGAAGAAAGCTACAAATGGTTATCCAAGAAAAGAGGGACACTATTGGTAGTCGCCTCACTTGTTGCAACAATGGCTTTCCAGGCCAGCATAATTCCACCTGGTGGCGTATGGCAGGAAGATAGTAAAAATTCTCCATCTCCAACAACGCCTTTCCAGGCCGGCGTAAATCCACCTGGTGGCGGGTGGCAAGAAGACAATAACAATAATTTTCCACCTCCAACAATGACTTTCCAGGCCCCCGGCGTAAATCCAGCTCCAAGTGGTCATTTGGCGGGAGAAGCTGTGATGGCAAGCCATCCAAACTTATATTGCCTTTTCACTATTTTTAACACAGTGGTTTTTATTTCATCTCTGAGCACAATCTTGTTCCTTATCAGTGGTTTCCCATTAAGACATAAATTCTTTCTATGGGTTTTGTTGGCGATTTTGTGGGTCACAATAACAGCCATAGCTTTGACTTTTGTTACATCAGTTGTAATGATATCACCGGTTGATTATGACCAGTTGGATAGAGCTATAGGACTAGTAGCAGAAGCCTTGAGTGTCGTCATCTGGTTCGGCACATTGGCGCTTTTGTTCGTGGCGAACACAATTCGATTCATAGACATTGGACTCAGACGATGCCTTGGGATGGATGTGTTGGCAGCGCTAAAGAGACTTGTTAGTCAAGTGATTCATGTGTTGGTAAAGCTAGGGAAATGTATTAAAATCCAGGCTCTGAAGTTGAAAGGCAAAGTAATGAAAAAGCTAGGATATGACGATCAAATCGGCAGTTTAACTCCTCCTCCTCGCCCCTGATCATATTGGAAGTGGTTTGTCTCAACTTTTGGAAAGTTATTTATTTATTTTTTTCCACTTTTGAAATTAATTGTTTCAAATCTGAAGGTGGATCTAGTATGTTGATGATAGCATAAAGCTTCTACTGTCATTTTGTTTCGTTTTGACTTTTATTAGTGAGTGACAATACACGCAGTAGAAAAAACTCTTGAGATTCTCTTATGGAATAATGTGATAACTATCCATAGGAAAGTTATTGGATAATAATGTTTCAAAAACTGCCTAATAGTTGTTAACAGGGTAACATCACATTATTATTTCCTAAGAAAACCTTTTGAGTTTTTTCTCACTGTATTTATCATTTTTTTCGTGCATGGTTTATATTTATGGATTTTCAATTACTTTGATAATATATCTTGGTAAATGTTATTTACAGGAACATATTTACTATTTGCAAGAATAATTTTAAAATTTTTGTGGTCTTATACTAAAATGCCCTTCACTTTATAAAAAATAAAAAATGAAAGATAAAACAACACAGCACAACAGCATTTTGCAAAAAATGCCGCCACAGGACGGTAGCATTTTGCAAAAATGCCACCCAGTACAGGCGACATTTTTGCAAAATGCCGGCACAGGCGCCACCATTTTACGGGATTTCTACAAAATATCGCTCGGAGCGGGAGAGAGTTTTAGCAAATCTCGCCCGCGCCGGGCGAGATTCTATATCAGGCAATAAATTTTGAAAAAAAATCCCAACTTTAAGCAAAACAATGTGTACATTGTTTACTTACGGTGAAATATGGATCGTTCTCGTAGATTTTTTGGTAGGTGAAAATTTATGTTAATAGTTTTTCTCAAAATATGAGAAAGGGTATTTTTGTCTTTTTAACCAATTTTAAAATTGTTCCTGCAAATAGTAAAAGGGTTCGTGCAAATAACATGCCCCTATATCTTTCCATTTGTTGTGGAGCTAAAACCGAAGTTTATTTTTCCTACACTTATGTAAAAATTGTAAGACTTGTAATGGTTAATTCAATCACTTTATAAGATCTTTTGGTCCATCATATTTGTTACCAATAAAATCTACTCATTTAAAATTTGGAGAGAAATTAAAGAACTTTGAAGGGGTGAACGAAAAGAGTAATAAAGTTTTATGATTTGTTTAAATGGAGAAACATTATTTTCAAATTGGAGCACACTGGTTTTATATGGTGTACTGTGCTCATATTAGTTAAAATAATTTTTGTTATTTTCATAATTATTTTAGAACAATTATAACAAAGAGATGTGATAAATTAAAAAAGCGCATTACTCGATTGGTAGATATACAAACTAATTTAATTTTCTAATATAAATTTCTCCCTATATATATGTTGGGCGGGGTACAATAGAGTTTTGTTGGGCACATTGCGCAAAAAATTGAGGTACAATTGCATTTCATATAGGTTACAATGCCCCAAGTAATTGTAAAAAATATTTTTCACTCCAAAATATATTTATGGCAATAATTAACCTGCGGTGATGGTAAATGTAACCGTAGTACATGAGGTTTTATAGAAAATTTTAAGTTTTAACCTAAGGATTTTAGACAATAAACAATAGTTTTTAATTGGAGCACGTCATTTTCAATATTGTAGTACAATGATTTTATATGTTGTACTGTGCCCATATTAATTAAAAATATATTTATTTATTTATTTATTTTCTTAATTATTTTTGAAGAATTATAACACCCTAGATATTCTAAACAAAACATCCAATTCTATCGATGAATACACAATATTTAAATTTACTAAGATTAATTTTTTCCGTATATATATATTGAGTGGAGTACAATGGTTATTTGTTGGGGTACATTGCATACTCTATTTAGTAGTTCATACTAATTTTTTAATTTTATTTTTGTTATAAATAAATAATTACCACCCTTATATTCACTAAAAAATAAATAACTTACTTTTTGAAAATCTAAAATTTTATTGTAAAAATTAATAAACTTTTATATGTTAAAATATTTTATCATTTTTTTAGGCACAAATATATACTTGTTACCAAATATAAAAAAATAATAATAATAACTTGTTATCTATTTTTATAACATGCTATAGCAGGTTACATGTATTTAATGCAATATTTGTGTGTGGTGCATCTTATGGTAACAATGGCTTAATGACAAGTCAATACTAAATGACTTGACCCTAGCATTTTTCTATATATATATGAGTTTAATATTTATCAGAATCATCTTGAAATAAGACTTATCAGACATCAAATGTAATTTCACTAAATTAAGGAGCATGATTAACTTCATGCTTCTCTTATTTCTTGTCCTGCAGTTCGAGAATGGCATAAGCAGCCAATGTTCAATTAATTAATATCTCTAATGGTTCAATTTTTTTCGTTTAGGGTATATTTATTTATTTTTGGAGATTAAATATTTAGAAAAAACTATTTTGAAACTATATAATATATATATATATATCACCATTAATATTCATTTTTATTGAAATTAATTTCACGAATAAGGTTTCACTTTTTTATGTGTCGGGTACACTTATTTAATTTTTTGAGATAAATTTTTGCATTGATATTCATTTTTAACCAATTAAATTTTATGACTAAGGGTTCACTTATTTGTGTGTAGGGTATATTTATTTTAATTTTTTGAAATAAATATTTTTCACTGATATTAAATTTTAAAAAAAATAAATCTTGTGATTAAGGATTCACTTATTTGTATATAGGATATAGTTATTTTAAAAGTTTTTGATAATGTTTTTTTCATTGATATTCATTTTTAACAAATTAAATATTATGACGAAGGGTTCACTTATTTGTGTGTATGGTATAGTTATTTTAATTTTTTGATATAATATTTTAATGAAATTATAATACAATACAAGATAAAGAAATATTCTATATAATTATATTTACGGTAAATGTAAAATTCAATCACTATAACGAAAGTATACCATATAATTAGAATATGTCAGTTTATAAAAGATTAGGTGGCATCATGTGAGTGGATGCCTGATAAGTCCTGATATACCTTATATCATGATCATCCTGATAAATATTACTCCCTATATATATTTGATATTTTGTATACAGTTTGTATATTTAAAATTATATTTTCAAAACTAAAGCACCATCTAGGCGAGTGTTTGGAGGAGTTAACAATGTATTTGGACTATTATCCGTCATTACTGCCTGGGCTACCGAAGATGTTTTTTGACAAATAGCTACATAAATTTTTGTCCTTCCAATTGTGACAAACATTTTCTCACATTTTTCTTTAAGGAGATCGAAGTAGTCTTTGTCAAATTTTAAACTATTGTTGTTCTTTCGTGCATGGCTAGTAATGAAAATTTTGAGTTCCCAAGTTAGTACAAGTGACGGGAATCAGAGGGCCCTACTGGAAAACGGGGCTTTAGTGAAGCTGAAACTGTTGTCACTAAAAGTAGTATTTAATGCCAACATTTGAACTTGTCACAAGTAAATGACCCATAAACAATTTTAATGACAACATTCCAAATGCGTCAGTAAGTTGTCACTAAAAGATAAAATTGTGACAACATACATTTTGTCACTACATTTAGTGACGACAATTAGTGACAACATAGGTTCTCATCATTATTAATCAAAACTTGTGACAACATCCCATTGTCACTAGAGTTAGTGACAACAGTATCTTGTCACTAGCTTTAGTTACAAAAAATTGTTGTCGCACCGTCTTACATTAGTCACGACAAGTTGTTGTCACAGTAGTTTATGACGAGAAATGCTCATCCCTAAAACCAATGATGAGATTTTCTCGTCACCAACTCCTGTGATGAGCTTTTCTTATCGCTGAAGTCATTGGCAACAATTTTCCGTCACTAATCTTAGACTTTTGTGTCAACAATTACTTGTCACTAAAGTCAGTGACGAGGTATTTGTTGTCACTGGGAATATCTTCAGTGACAACAATATCTTGTCGCTAAAAGTTTTTATTTTTTATTCTTTTTTAGAGTCCAAAAATGTTTCAATGACAAGAATTTGTTGTCATTGAGGCTAGTGACGAGCTTTTCTCGTCACTGAGGACAGTGACAACAACTTCTCGTCATTGAGAGTAGTGACGAGCTTTTCTCGTCACTGAGGACAGTGACAACAACTTCTCGTCATTGAGAGTAGTGACAACTATTTCTCGTCACTAGCCTTGTACTTCTGTGACAACAAATTCGTTTCACTAAAGCCAGTGACGATATGTTTGTTGTCACCACCATTGTCATCAGTGACGACAATATCTTGTCACTGAAATTTTCTATTATTTTTTTTTCCTTTGAGTTCAAAAATGCCTCAATGACAAGAATATGTTGTCATAAAAGCTAGTGATGATCCTTTTTCGTCACTGTTTTCAGTGACAACAATTTATTGTCACTCGCCTCAATTTTTTGTGACAACAACTTCTTGTTACTGAAGCCAGTGACGTGATACTTGTTGTCACTGGAATATTGTTATAGGACAATCTAATAATTAAAAAATCACCCCCAAAAATGATAAAAGTGCAGTAAGACACCCTAATAATTATAAATTATACCCAAATAGAAATAATTATAATCAATTTGATACTCTAATAGTTTTTTATTACATGAGCAATATTAAAATTATAGTGGAACTTCTTAATAATTTTAAATTTACCCCAAACAACAATAAATATGATTAGGTTGCCAAAAAAATGCTTGTAATTACCCTCTATCTATTTTAGCTAACTCTCTATTACAGCCAACTTTCACGTTTTCTCTCCCAAGTAGCTTTCTCTCTCTCCAATTTAGTACTTAAAGGGAAACAGTTTCTTTCAATTTAGTCTTTATTAACTAAGAATTTATCTTTTTTTGCTATATTTTCAAGAAAACCAGTTGGAATGCATTGTTTCTAAATTGAAATAATTTAGGGCCTGTTCTTCTGCTAGTTCTGAGAACGGGTTTCAGAACCTGTTCTCAGCCAAACTGGGTCTCAGCCCATTTTTAAGAAACACAGTTCTGAGAACTGGTTTGTACCCCAGTTCTCAGACCCAGCAGAAGAACATGGTTCTCAGCACAAATTTTTCCAAAATGTCCTTTTCCATTTTCAAGCACCCTTATATTCACAACACTCCTAAAACTTGCGTTCAAATATTTTATAAAAAAACATATGCACAACCAATCGAATGATTTTTTTACCAATTACATTAAAAATATATATATATAGAATCATCTGTCACGGTATAATAGTCGTGTGTAACCCATATTAAATTGGTTGTGATGGAAATATTCATTTCGCACAGGACCAGAAATATCCCATATTTTTGTCAACCTAAAACCGTTCAACTTAACACAAAATTACCATAAATAACAAACTAAATTTCAGAACAGTTAACAACAGTACAAACACGCTAATAATCGTCACAGATTGCAGAAATCCAAAAAAAAAATTCTCGTCCAAAACCTATATCATTTATATTATAGTAGATACACTACATTGTAAAACTCTCTGCCAATTGCTGCACAATATCCATTCGCAGTGCCGACATCTGATCGATTCCAGCCTGTGATTGATTAACCTCCTTCGGTTCATTCAAACCCGTTTGATCATTAACCACTACATTCTCATTATCTTCATAGTTTTCAGCAAACTCTTCAAATATCGCGTCCCCTGGATTGTTATCCTTTATCAAATTATTTATAACACAACATGCCACCACAAGCTGAGCTTGTGATCTTGGCTCATAGCTAAACATCGGACCGTTTAGTTAGTGGTCTATTTCAAAGTGAAATAGAGGCTTGACAAAGAGTAGATACGAATACTAAATACCAAACTATATGGTTGGATACAAACCATTGGCACTTAAATGACTTATTACAACGCAACGTAAATGGTGCAGAAAAAGTGAAAAACAAACCACGGCCGGTAATCCAATATTAAAGAGGAGCACAATCAAACAATGAGATAGAAGCCAGCAACATGGTACGAAGCACAACAGCTGGAAGCTAGATTGTGAAAGCAACATAATAATTGATGCAGCCTGGGTGGATATTACCGAAGCTGTGTGTTCAGGTCAAGGTTTTTCCTAAATTGGCTTTCCCTACCATGCATCGTGTCAAAGAATGTAATTCTCGTAATAGCCATGATGCAAATATGATAGGCAGTAGAGGCATTGCGAATTTCAGAACATAACCGAAAAGAAGCATGAGAATAAGGCATGAAAGGCAACATTCTGTTCTGATGTACGATGACCTTTGGCAAAATGTTTTCTGTCTAACTTCTCAAGAGGTGTATGCTAAAAAAGTGGGTATGAAATCAAATTGTATTTATTTCAGAAGCCGGAACTACATCAAAGAACAAAATTATTCGAAAGACTTATCTTCATCTTCCAGCACATCCATAGAAGGTTAGTTCTTTTTTTATGATATTGTCATCAACATGACTAACAATCTAATTACAAAGCATCTAACTTTTGCTTTGAAATTGACACACTACAGCAGGCTACACCATGTCATAATGACTTAGCAGAGTTACACGTGAAAATGGAAGTTTGGAATCAGTTAGGTTAACCACCTCAATGTTCAGAATATAATGTAAACCCATTCATGCATATAAGACTAGCAACAAAGAAGAACACTGATACCCTAGGTTCAGGAGCTGAAAAGTATCTAATGCACTGCACTTAAAGATATCATATTCAACAAACATTATTATTCACAATTAGTATAAATAAAGTTTTAGCCTTCTTGCTCTTCTCAGTGAATACAAAGCAATATAGACAAACAAACTGATAAATGCAGAGAAGGACATAGAATATCAAAAGGTAATGATGCTTATTTTGCTTTATATACCATTCACGAAAAACAAAAGAAAGTTCTGAAAATTTTGTGCCATTCACACCTTAGTAAGGAAAAGCCTCTCTGCACGCTGCTGAACTGTACCTCCTGTCTTTAGACCCAAAGCAACTAAGGCATACAGGAAGTTTAAATCATAATCAGTTCGAGCTTCTACAGAACATGCAATCAAGATTTTATATATTATAAAGCAGAAACAAAGAAAAGTACAGGTATTATCCATAAGTAGGTTATGGAATAAAATCGTGCTCAATAAAATCAATCTACAACACTGCCTGCCAATTAATTAACCCAGTTCACCACAAGAAATTGGAGCGTAAGTTCATAAAAAAATGTCACCAATCGTGCGGAACTATTTTTCATAGCAACCGATTGAATTACCTTTTAAGAAGACAAGGTTGGCAATTTGGTGACCGTGCGTGCTCCTCCGGTTCAATTGTAGAGATGTGCGTCTTAAAAAACAACCAACTTCACCTGCGTTTGTGAAGTTGACCGATTCAAGAGGAAAAGGGCTCGGCCGTAACTCCTTCTCTACAGCCCAAGCAATCGGTTACCACAAATTTGTGTGCTCCAATTTCTCCCTGAACCCTAGACCCCTAAATTGGGATGAAAAGCTTCAGAACAGGGGACACGATTCACCGACTGTTTAGCGGAGAGGAACACGAATCGACGTCACCGGCCGCAGAAACTTCGACTCCATATCGCGGTCGTAGATGTCGCCGGGAAGGATTGGGGAGGAAACGGAAGAGAAGAGGCCGATCTTGGAGGAACTGGTTTGAGCTATACGCAGAACCACGAAGGATTGAGGGAAATCGTGTTACAGTCGCGGGTGTGGTTTGTGTTCTAAGACCAGGGAGTAAGACCCAGTGCAAAGATGAACCGAAAAGAAACATTGGACTGAGCCCAATTTGAGAGATTTTTGGGACTCAGACCCAAAAACCTGCTAAACCCGAGTCTGAGGCACAGCAGAAGAACAGGCCCTTAAAGAGACACAAAAATACTATAACGTCTCTAAAGTTTATTGTAGTTTATAATTTAGTACTTAAAGTAGTAGTTTCTTTCAATTTAGTCCGTATTAACTAAAAGTTTATTCTTTTCTTTTATTTTTTCATGAAAAACAGTTAAGATGCACTATTTCTTGAGCTTAGTTGAATTAACTCAAAGACACAAAAAAACTATTAGGTCCTAAAGTTTATTGTTAAATTGACTTTAGTAAACTTAAATTGTCAATTCTTTTAGTTTAGTCCTTACAAACTAAAAGTTTATCTTTTTTATTTGGTGTGTATAATTTCATGAAAATTAGTTAAAATGGATTATTTCTAAGTTGAATTAATTTAAAGTGACATAAAAAGTTGTTTCATCCCTGAAGCTACTTGTAAATTGCAATTTAGTAGTTAAAGTATCAGTTTTTTTCAATTTAGTCCTTATAAACTAAAAGTTTGTCTTTTTTTGGGGTATATTTTTTTAAAAAATTCATTTGAGATGCATTGTTGTTAAATTTAATCAAATTAAAGAAACATAAAAAGACTATTAATGCCCCTAAAATTTCTTACAAATTGCAACTTAGAACCTAACAAATCAATTTATTTTAGTCTAGTCGTTATTATCTAAAAGTTTATCTTTTTTGCTATATTTAAATGAAATTCAGCTGAGATACACTATTTCTAAGTCGAGTTAACTTAAAGAGACATAAGACCATTACACCTTTAAAGTTTATTATAAATTGTACTTTAGTAGTTAATTAAATATAAGTCTTCCAATGTAGGCTTTATAAACCATAAGTTTATCATTTACGGGTATATTTTCACAAAAATCAGTTGAGATGCACTTTTTCTAATTAAGTTTAATTACATAAAAATACTATTATGTCCATAGCGCTTATTGTAAAGTGCATTTCAGTACTTAAAGTGTTAGTTCTTTCAATTTAGTCCATGTTAACTAAAAGTTCATCTTTTTTTTGGGTATATTTTAATGAAATTGAGTTGAGATTCATTGTTTTTTAATTGAATTAAGTTAAATAAACTTAAAAGACTATTATGTCCCTAACATTTCTTGTAAGTTACATTTTATTTGTTAAAGTAGCCATTTCTTTCAATTTAGTCCTTACTAACTAAGTGTTTATCTATTTTTGATATCTTTTCATAAAAATCAATTAAGATACATTGTTTCTAAGTTGAACTAACTTAAAAGAGTCTTAAAAAGACTATTGCATCCTGAAAGTTTCTTGTAAATTGTAATCTATTACTAGAGTTTCAATTTCTTTCAATTGAGTCCTTATTAATTGAAAATTTATCCTTTTTGATTATATTTTCATGATAATTAGCTAAGACACTTTTTCTAAATTGAATTAACTTAAAGAGATGTAAAAAGACTATGACATCCCTACAATTTCTTGTAAATCCTAATTCCTCTTCATTCTTCACTTCAACTTTAGTCTCTCGATTCTCACATAGTTTGCAGCGCCCTCACTCAACTTAAAACATAAAGTTTGTAAAACATCAAAATATCTCTTGAATGCTATAAAATTTTCGAAATACCCTTCCGCAAGGGACATTTTTATGTGGCAACTTAAGGCAGAATACTCTTCTCGAGATAATCTATTCAAGTTCATCTACTACTCTTTTTAAGATACTTGAATAGAGTATTATTGATGCTCTCTTCAAGTATATCTAATACTCTATTCTACTATTCTACTATTAGTGGTTATTTTCACAAGTATAAATTTTTATTTCTATCAAAATTATTTTAATCCTTAAAGTAATTTTAATATATATTTTTAATTTTCAAAATTTAATTTCAATATTTTAAAAGAAATTGTGGTCATTGACAAAAAATTATTGTAACTTGTCTTCTTATTATCTTAAAGTTGACAATAATAATTTTGCATTATATTTCAAAATAAATCATTAAATTACTCAAAAAATAGTAATTTCTTTTTTTAGTTTAATTTCAAGAGAAAAAAATGCGAATGAGATGTAGTGCTTCTAAACCGAATAAATAGTTTTTAAAAAGTATGATTAAAATTCATTATGACAAATAATTAAAATAAATGATTGTTGATGGTAGCAAAAAAAAAAAAAAAAAACAAAGACAAAAATTTGGGATTAAAGGACGTAAATGGGTGGGATGAAATCAAAAAAATAGGCGGGCGAAAAAGAAAAAGAAAAACCAAAAACACAGTGTTGTTAAGCCCGGACCGGACCGGCGGGTTGACCCGGTCCGACCGCGACCCGACAGCCTGTCCGGTCCGAGCTAATCCCCAAATCCGGAAATGTATAAAATCGGGGTTTGACTGGTCAAACCCGGGTTTACCCGGGACCCGGGTAAACCAGTCAACCCCCTGTTTATTAATTTTTTTTTGAAAAAAAATATTTTAACTTATTTTTTTTTATGGGCTAGGCTTCCAATCAGCCAATTAATTAACCCTATAAGCTATTGATAAACCATGACACTCTTTGTCTATTTATAGGATTAAAATCACATTACTTTTAACTATTCTTCCAATGTGGGACAAAGGTTGTTTTTTTTTTCTTTTCTTTTTTTTTTCTTTTTCCCCTTTCTGCAAGCATCAAAGGCATGAGTTTTTTTCCCCTTCCCATAACGTAGCGAATTAGCCGTGGACCCTAAGTCATTGAAAGTTGATGACAAATGTCTCACGCTCAAGTAATTTTTTGCATGAGTTTTTTTTTAAAAAATAATCTTAATTTTTTTTGTAGTTTTTTTTAAGGCAATTTTTTAGTAGTTATTCTCCTTTAAATTAAAGTTTGCTTAATTTTTTTAAAGTATTAATTTAAAACACTTCCATATTTATTATAATATCAATTTTTTTTTAATAAAAATGCAATACTATAATTTTATATTTTAAAAGAAAGTTAATATATTCTTTTTTTAATTTATTTATCAAATTCTTTCTTTAATTTTTATTTTATAGTATCGAATTTTGATGTTTAAATGTAAATTTTTAAAAAATTATATAATTGTTACAAAAAATATATTTTTAAATGTTAAAAATGATAAAATTAAAGTATATTAATTATTAATATATTTATTATGTTATAATGACGTCATCCGGGTCGACCCTCCGGGTCATGCGACCCTCTGGTCTCGCCGGGTCGATGTCCGGGCCGGGCCAAACAACATTGCAAAAACATGGGCGGGCAAAACAATTTGGGAAAAATAAGAGCTATTCCCATTTCAGCTTCCAATTCTCACCAATCACCATCCCATTGCCCCGAAGACACCATAGAGCCACCGCACCAGAAGCCCTAGCCGCCAATCCACCACTACCACTGCACCACTCATCCCCTTAGTTGATTATTTTAACAGAACGAGCAACACTCGGGCCACAGTTCTACTTCTGTCTGTGCTCTGTTTTGTTACAGGTTTCGAAACTAATAGAATCGCTGCGCCCGCCCAACTCACCACGACAACCTGCCACCGCCGCGATTCAGAGCAAACGCCGATGACCACAGTCGCCGCTCTCCATCTTCATTAAGCACGGCTAGGGTATTCCAGAAACCCGTCACCGCTAGTACTCTGCTGCCCGACGAGCTATTCTCCAATCTGTCGACCGTCGCTCTGAACCGCCACAGCGATTTAAAATCTGAGACAACCGGCGACCGATTCAACTTCCCCCATTCTTTCAGCCCTCTATTTCCTCTATTAATTTTTTCTTTCAATTTCTATTTATTTTTAATTATTTTTTCTCTTTCTTAGTTATATGATTGAAGGATTTGGGTATTTCGAGAATTTTACTGGACTCGGCGATGCTCCACTTTTGATCTCAGACAGCACCCCTTCCGTTTATGCAGTTGCTGCACGCGGTTCTTTTCTTTGCTGCAACATGTGTAGGTGACTTCTCAATTTGTTTAAAAGTGGCCAGTGAGTTCTCATCTAAGTGGTCGATAACCAGATTGAATAATGCTACATTTATGGGTTAGAATTTTGGCTTCAAGTGTATTTTGTGATTTTTCTTTGATACTTTGGCAGCTGAAATCTTCCTAATTAATGCCCTTGTGTTTGGTAGTTATGCAGGCCCTGGTCTTCATTTTTAAAAATTTCTATGGGTTTATATCTGTGATGCTTGGGTAAATTGCTGGGGGTGCTTTGTGTTAAAAGGCGTTGATTTTCTAAAAATTCTTTGGGTCAACTGTGGTTGATAATTGGAATTAAAAAAAAAAAAAAATTATAATTGAGGAGAGTTGTTAAGAGTGGAGTACCTTGAATTAGGAGAATGTTTTTTGTGAAGTGAACTGCTGGATATGTTTTTTTTTGTTTTTTTTGGGACACTAAGGGCCTGTTTGGTATCACGTTTTCAAAACGTGTTTTGAAATTAATTTTGTTTTATAATAGTTTTTCATCATTCCCAATAAACTTTTTTACATTTTTAACACACCTTTTTACATTCCCAACACACTTTTAATATTATAAAATCAAAAGTGATTTCAAAACACAACTTGAATCACGATACCAAAGAGGCCCTAAATATTTCTCCTAACTCATGTTCCTAAATTTTGCTAAGCAACTGTATATAGAGAATGCTGGATCTGTTCTTGGTGTTCTGTTCACATTGTGCTCAGTCTTGTTGAAAATATTTACTGATAGCCTAACTTTAGTCTGGATATGATTCTTTGCTATCATTGCTGAGCTTTAATGCATATGGGCTATTACTTGTTTGATTGTTTTTAAGCATTGGTGAGATCTGATTTTTCTGCTTATGGAATATGTGATCCTCTCTTTTGCTTATTTGATTTTCATTAATTTTTTGTTTGCTATTTGAAGACTTAGTCAAATTTTTTGCTCTACCAATAGTTCTCTTTATGAGGTAATTAAGAAAAACAGGCTTTAGTGACAAAACTACTTTTGTTGTCAGTGGAAGTCGTCAGTAAAGACCTTTATTAGTGACGAAAATCAAAGTTGTCGTTAGAATTTTGTCAAAATGGGGAGTTTTAGTGACGATATTTAAAAGTCGTCACTAAGTCGTCACTATATGGTTGGCGCCAACCCTTCCCGCCTATTTCATGACATTTAGTGATGAAACTAGTGACGAAAATGAGTTTCGTCCGTAGTTTGAAGACATTTAGTGACAAAAGTTTCTGACAAAAATTATTTTCGTCGGTAAAAGCATGTAGTTAGCGATATTGTGACAACAATTTGTCGTCACTAAAACACTTATTTATAGTGACGACAAATTATCGTCAGTAAAAGTACGTTATTGTCAGAGAAAAATAGATCCATCAATTTTGGTTGAAATGAGATTCGAAACCAAGTACTCATAGAGAGATACACATTGTTTTACCACTGTACCACTGTTTAGTTTTAGCCATTTAAGCAGATTTTTTTACATGAATATTCATGTTTGGAGCCTTAAATTACCAAAAGAAGTAGAAAAAAATTTTCATTCCCAGTACCTAGAAAACGAAGACGAAGTTCACGTCTTCGTTTTCGGGGGAGGAAAAAAGGATTTTTTCCCCCAATAATCAAATAGGCTCACAAAATTACAAAAATAAGCAAATTTTTTTTTTTTGGTTCTATAGCAGATTTGTTTTTCCAAAAAATCAAATTTGGCAGATTCGTTTTCGGTAAGAATAGGGAGGGGAAAAAAAAAATTTTAAAAAAAATTCGGGTGAAAACGAATCACGAAAATTCAATTTCAGTAGAAACCGAATTTCCATGATTCGTTTTTTCTTTGGTTTTTCAAAAAGGAAAACGAATGGAATTCGAATTCAGTGAATTCGTTTTTCTTAGAAAACGAATTTCACGGATTCGTTTTCTACGGAATTAAAAAAAAAGAAAAGAAAAGGTATAAATATTTTCACGCAGCAGAAAAACAAAAAACCAGAAATCAGAAGAGGCGTCGGCGACCCACAGAGCCCGACGCCGACCCACCGACCGGCGCGACCCACTCGTTTCGGCCGAACCCGAGCCACGTCGCCGCCGCTCGCGACCTCGCCGGACCGACGGCCATTTGACCGGAAAACGAAGGAGGGTTTAGAAGGAACCCTAGATTTTGGGGCTTTCTTGAAGGGTACTCAAATTCCGGCATCATAAGCTCAATTTGGGACGAATCCACTGCGATTTTGCTTGGAATTTGCGTGAGGTGTGTCTTAGGGTTATAAAGTTGTGTATAATTTGTTTTGTATTTGTATTTGTTCACATTTTTAGGATGCTTTAATTTTATGAATAGTACTTTTAGGTTTCCTTCAATTAATTCAGTTTGTGTTTGTTGTCTTATTAATCGTTTAGAAACTAGGGATGTTCTTCTATTGCACAATCTTAAGTGATAGCTCTCCCTTTTGTTTTCATTTATAAAATAGGACCTCCTTTGACGTTGTTTTCTCATGTGATGTGTGGACTGTGTGGATTAACCTTTACCTAGGCCGTTCAAGTTGTTTGTTGTTTCAAATTGCAGTGGAATAGTTGCTCATAAATTTGGAATGCAAAGATTTTTTACTTTCCCCGCTATGAGGGTTCTTGATGTTTGGAAGAGGATATAGGACTCATAAATTTGTTTGTAATTTGTTTCCATCTAGTGTTCCAAAATTGTGTTTTTTTACACAATCGAAAAGCAAATAGGTGAATTCCATCGAAATTGCACGTAGTTTGAAATTAAATTACGCATTGTTATCGTTGAAGTTGTTAATGTTGATGGAACAGGGGTGAATCGCATTTATTATGGTGATTCCTTTTATGAAATTGCGTAGAGTGTTGTATTTTTAATGGAATAGAAGCATTTGTTTTTCTTGTACCATCTTTTAAAATGGAATTTGTTTTGTGATGTTCTTTGTAGTTGGTGGTAGAGGTAGAGGTTGGAAAAAATGGTCCATTGGTTCCTTGTTTGCCTATGAACAAATTGGTTGTGTTTGTAGAAGCAAAAATGAGTTGTGGATTCCGGATTAATGATGAATTGAGTGTTTTTTTTGAAATTGAAAAGCGAATAGGTGAAACCATCGTATTTCCACCTAGGTTTAAATTACCTCACGCTTTGCTGTCGTTGAAGTGTTTAATGTTGATGGAAAGGCGGTCATTCTCGTTTATTATGGTGATTCCTTCAAGGAAATTGCGTATATTGTTGTATTTTTTATGGAATCGAAGCATTAGTTTTTCTTGCTCCATCTTTTAATATGGAATCGGTTTTGTGATTTCCTTTGTAGTTGGTTGTAGACTTAGAGGTTGATAAAAATGTTCCATGTGTATCATGATTGCCTATGAACAAATTGTGTGTGTTTGGAGAAGCAAAAATGAGTTGTGGATTCCGGATTAATGATGAATTGAGTGTTTTTTTCGAAATTGAAAAGCGAATAGGTGAAACCATCGTATTTCCACCTAGGTTTAAATTACCTCACGCTTTGCTGTCGTTGAAGTGTTTAATGTTGATGGAAAGGCGGTCATTCTCGTTTATTATGGTGATTCCTTCAATGAAATTGCGTATATTGTTGTATTTTTTATGGAATCGAAGCATTAGTTTTTCTTGCTCCATCTTTTAATATGGAATCGGTTTTGTGATGTCCTTTGTAGTTGGTTTTAGAGTTAGAGGTTGATAAAAATGCTCCTTGTGTAGCTTGTTTGCCTATGAACAAATTGTGTGTGTTTGGAGAAGCAAAAATGAGTTGTGGATTCCGGATTAAGTTTTTGTGCAACTGTATATCAGTAAAATAGAGGTTCAGTTGCGCATCATTCAATGTTAATTTGTCTTGCTTAATTACATGGTTGGTAATTTCCTTTTTATTGATTTCATAGGTGATTGTCCTTTGTCATGTAACAACGGTTATAGTATTTAAGCGGCCGTTCCCCGCGCGGTTTAGGCTGTTGTTAAGCGGGGCGAGGAATAACACTGCTCATCATATAACAGACACTTATAGGTAATTTTCTATTCATTCTTATTTTTCGAGTTTGACTAATATATTTCGTCCGGTGCTGGACAGTTTATTTGTTGACTTGGTGTCTTATTTATATTACGCACCGTACACATATGTAATTAAACGCCACTGCATGTGATTATTTGGGATTTGCATGTAGTTACAGTAGGGACCGCACTTAATTTGTTCGCATGTAATATATACAATAGGTTTCATACGTAAGTTTGGACTTTAATTGTGTTTTATATGGTCCAAATGAATGTCCCCCCCCCCCCCCCCCCCCCTAATGTCGCGTTCTGTGCCCTAAATACTGTAAGCCTTGTAGAAATGTTGTCGTTGTGATTTATATCGATATTTTCTGTAACTGAAGTAGTTCGGTAAACAGTTGAACATGTGCTTCTGCTGGTTGAGGTATATAGAATTTGGTGGTACATCTGTGTTGCACTGAAATGGCAGGGAAATCAGTTAGAGTTATGGTATATTGGGATGGGAGAATTGCGCGGGGTCCCAATGGTTCCGAGTACAGTTCTCAACGGCGAACTATTTCAGTTGCTGAAACTGTGAATTTCGAACTCATTTCTCGGAGGTTTTACGAAGTCAGCAAAACATCGCCTTTCCACCACAAGTTGCAGATTTATTGTAGAACTCCAGTGCTCGTCCCAGCTGATGCCCCCGAACGGACTGTTTTTGAGCACATTCTCGTAGATGATGATGAAAGCCTCCGTGATATGCTCAATATACCGAAAGACTACCCATTTGTTGCTGCTGTCCAGGTTTATTTAATTAATGAGCGACTTCCCATTGCAACCCACCCTGATGACGGAGATGACTTTGACATTATCGGCTCATTTGTAATGTCATTCACAGAACTATTAAATAGTGGACATGGAGAGGAAATGCGGGGAGATGTTAACTTCAATTCTTTGGCCGAACAAAGCCCCTTCGGTTGTCCTTCCTCACAACCACCCCTCACATCGTTACCTCACCTAGAAGCAGTTTAGGGATTGACCGCTTCTGAGTATTTAGTGCAGGATAACCCAACCCCACTTCACACCCATCATGAGGTGGATGTTCTTGATGTCGTGTCGGGTGGTAATGCGTCGGAAGGTGGAGTCGGGGAACACGTCGGGGGACAGTGTGAAATGGGAGACATGCCGATTCCATTGACCAAATCTGCACTTCCTCTAAAGACGCGTGAAGACGTTGGGGCAAGCATAAAATTTTTCAACTCCATTGGGGATGAGGCGCAGCACACGATCGATCAGTTCCACGATGGGTCATGCCCAGTATAGAAAGATGATATGTCTGCCAATTTGGAGAAGGGAATGGTTTTTGGGACGAAGGAGATTCTTCAGAATGCCGTTAAGCAATTGATTGGTATGTTATTCAGTGATAAATCTGAATTCGGGGCCAAACTGATGTACTTACCATTTCTGAGCAACGTTCATGCTATAAGGAATTATAACTGGGGCAGTGCTACATTGGCTTTGCTATATCGGAATTTATGCCGGGCTACTCGTATGGCCACGAAAGAGATATGTGGACCCCAACTACTGCTACAATTGTGGGTATGAGAAAGAATCCCTAAACTGACTCCGACTGTTCGACCAACAGTCACCGCTCAGGATTTCAAAGATTTAGCCCCCCTCCCTCGTGGTGCAACATAAGTTATGTATTGTTATATATGTTTTTTATTTGCATCTTACGGTTGATTCTTCTTTGTTTTTCTAACCACTGTCCAATGTTGTGTTTATTATGTAGATGGAACAAGCGACTCAGTTTTGTGAATGTGGGATTACATTTAATTTATCTATTTCGGGACCAGTTAGATCATCTCGTTGAGAGAGATGTGAGTATTTCTTTGTTATTATACTTCCAATATTGTTTACTACTTGCAATTTCATTTTATTCTCGTAGTTTATCTAGAACCCATATGAGGAGAATGAATTGCTGAAATTACCTGATTATTGCTTAACGGGTAGAGAGATTTGGCGCTCACATGTCCCTCTCATTAATTTCTGCGTGGTCGAACTTCGTGTTCCAGAGTGCGTTATGCGCCAATTTGAGTTTGAGCAGGATATTTCTCCCGACATCGATACAGGTGAACGGCTTCACAGTTTGGATTTCAGAGGCCGAAATACTGAAAAATGGGCGATAAAACACAGAGATCATATAGTTTTTTGGGAACAAGCTGATAGTTCCGTCATTGTAGGGAATATTTGTAATGCATCCATTGATTACTTTCCTCCTTACATGACGTGGTATCGCAACATCACTCGGCTTCTAGTGGGTAATTCGGCTAAACCTCCTGATAGAGCGATGCGCCCTTACGGAGCTCTGACTGAGTATTATGTAAGTTTCACTCCTTCTACCATGCACTTCTATCTAAATTCAAATTTCAATCGGATAAAATATAACTTAATTAACATACTTTCAGAATCAATCTATAGAGTCGATGTATCATGTAGTGGGAGAGATGCTTGACAACCTACATTTGGAAGGGTATCCTATGGAGGACAAGCTATTTTATGTGCGTGACCAGATAAATGCTACTCTCACTTGTTCTGCCGAAGGTCATCGACTAGTCGATGGGTCATCCTCGGCATCGACGCAAGGCGGATCAATGCGCGGAAGATCTACCCAGGAACAGAAATCGGTATCAACTCTAGAGAAAAACGAATCCACCAAATTCGATTTCAACGATGTCGGCTCTGAGTTGATACTGATTTCTGTTCCTGGGTAGATCTTCCGCGCATTGATCCGCCTTGCGTCGATGCCGAGGATGACCCACCGACTAGTCGATGACCTTCGCCAGAACAAGTGAGAGTAGCATTTATCTGGTCACGCACATAAAATAGCTTGTCCTCCATAGGATACCCTTCCAAATGCAGGTTGTCAAACATCTCTCCCACTACATGATACATCGACTTCATAGATTGATTCTGAAAGTATGTTAATTAATTAAGTTATATTTTATCCGATTGAAATTTGAATTTAGAAAGAAGTGCATGGTAGAAGGAGTGAAACTTACATAATACTCAGTCAGAGCTCCGTAAGGGCGCATCGCTCTATCAGGAGGTTTAGCCGGATTACCCACCAGAAGCCGAGTGATGTTGCGATACCACGTCATGTAAGGAAAAAAGTAATCAATGGATGCATTACAAATATTCCCTACAATGACGGAACGATCAGCTTGTTCCCAAAGAGCTATATGGTCTCTGTGTTTTATCGCCCATTTTTCAGTATTTTGGCCTCTGAAATCCAAACTGTGAAGCCGTTCACCTCTATCGATGTCGGGAGGAATATCCTGCTCAAACCCAAATTGGCGCATAATGCGCTTTGGAGCATGTAGTTCAACCACGCAGAAGTTAATGAAAGGGACATGTGAGTGCCAAATCTCTCTACCCGTTAAGCAATAATCAGGCAATTTCAACAATTTATCCTCCTCATATGGGTTCCAGATAAACTACGAGAATAAAATGAAATTGCAAGTAGTATACATTTTAATGCAGTACGCATAACAAAGAAATACTCACATCTGCCTCAACGAGATGATCTAACTGGTCCCGAAATAGATAAATTAAATGTGATCCCACATTCACAAAACTGCGTCGCTTGTTCCATCTACATAATAAACACAACATTGGACAGTGGTTAGAAAAACAAAGAAGAATCAACCGTAGGATGCAAATAAAAAACATATATAACAATACATAACTTACGCGGCACCACGAGGGAGGGGGGCTAAATCTTCGAAATCCTAAGCGGTGACTGTTGGTCGAACAGTCGGAGTAAGTTTAGGGATTTTTTCCCATACCCACAATTGTAGCAGTAGTTGGGGTCCACCTATCTCTTTCGTGGCCATATGAGTAGCCCGGCATAAATTCCGATATAGCAAAGCCAATGTAGCACTGCCCCAGCTATAATTCCTTATAGCATGAACGTTGCCCAGAAATGGTAAGTACATCAGTTTGGCCCCGGATGCCAATTTATCACTGAATAACATAGCAATCAACTGCATAAGTCTGCCTCTAGTGTGCTTCACAACAGCCTCATCCGTTGAGTCATCATTAACGGGGAGAACATCAGCCAAGTGTGTATTTAAACTGACCAAATTCCACTGGCCATTCTTAATTTCAGTAGCTTCCGGCTGGTAACCCAACAATTCAAAACATAATTCCTGCCACCCATCAACTTTACTTGTGGCGCCGTTAGAAATAAGAGGTAAACCAATTATGGGCAACCCCCATATAACCGCAACGTCACTGTTGCTTCACCGACTGAAAGGTGAAATGTATGAGTCTCTTGGTGCCACCTCTCAGCCAAGGCATTTATTAAATGCTTGTCCACTTTTATATCACCACCGCCTTTGAATACGCCATAATTCCTGAATATTTCAGGAGAGTAATCACGCGAGGATGCAAAGCACCAAAATTTCACAGATCTTGATTACTTGACTTGAAAGACAGCAAAGGAGTGGCCGAGTTCGCCCAGATCAATTCCGAGCGATGATTAGGTTGCAATGTCAGTACACTGAGGTCTTTAGGGCTTTGGTCCATATATACCAACGGGTTCCTCCCATGTCACATTTCCATTGTAGATGGCCTGCAAAAGGAAAAAAACAAACTGAACATGAAACCAATCGCAACATTAAGTATAATAATTGAAATCATCAATCACCACCCTTATGTGTAACTAGGTAATCATACGGCTGTAAATTTTCATGATAAAACATTAGCATTAGGACAAACGATTAAACTCGGCGACTTATAGCTGAATATTTGAGTACAACAAAATACTTTAATGCCAAGTAAATAAAAAAAACCACGCATTATAGACACAAAACAAATTCCAACCAACTACAAAGAACAGAGTACTAATACTAAACAGGAAATTATTGTACTACTAGAAAATACGGCAAAATCAACCGGAAAATAACATAAGTGTGTGTGTTGGCCCTCTCGCGTAGTTGCGCAAGGCGTGGACATTGTTTCCTACTGTGCTCGTGTTGGTGACAAGCTCGGCACTGCTTCATTGGCTGACTGTCCATAGCATTTGTAATTCTCTTTCTGCAGGGCCTTCCTCTTTTATCATTTACCCTTGATGGATTTGGCACTGATAGAAACGGAGACGCAGGCCAATAATCTTCATGCATTATAGGGAAGAAATGACTTGAATATGTGTCCACCATTGTCTGCGCAGAATAAAATTCTGAAACCAAATCCAAGTTATCTCTTTTCAAATCCTCACATACTTTGACTATATTGGAACATGGAATCTGGTATATACGTATTTTACCACAACTGCAGGTTTTTTCCCGTATGTTAACTGTGTGTGAATTGTTACCTCTCCCATCTGGACGAACACCAGTGCGAACCTGGTATAACCCATCCTCCCGATAAAATTGTGTTATTCTGTGATACTTTGACCTCCGCTGATTTTTCAAGTATTTCTCCGTAACCTTTGTAGACCAATGATCATTCTCTTTCAAATATTTAAGGCCCTCTGCAAGGTACCTTTCAAAATACTTAACCAAGCGGAAGAAAATAAACCACACACAAGCGGTTACCGGTAGTTGTCTGACCTCCAACAGTACACCATTGAACGACTCACTGTTATTGGTGGTCATTATCCCATAACGGTATCCGCCATCGTGACAAAGAGTCCACTGATAAAATGAGATGTCAGCCAACCATTTATACGCAGACTCGTCAACCGATCTAATTGTCCTCATTATTGCAGTGAACTTTCGAAGTTGACGCGTACTAGATGCCCCGGCCATAAGGTTATTCAAATCGGCATCCTTGAACTGCTTACTGAAGTTGGCTGTAACATGTCGGGAGCAGAACCTGTGATGTACATAGGGGGCTGCAATAATGGGTTGTTCTTAACTGCCACCAAGATAGCCCTGTGCCTATCAGATATTAGACAAACGTCACGGCGGCCTCCGACTACATGTCGTACAAGATTGGCCAGAAACCAAGACCAATTAGCCAAGTTTTCCTCGTTACACAGAGCACATGCCAATGGAAATATATGTCCCGCTGCATCAACGCCACATGCAATCAGTAGCTTCTCATTGTACTTCCCACTCATATGTGTCCCATCTATGGTAATAACTGGCCGACAGTGTTTGAATCCCTCTATGCTTGGCCTAAAAGACCAAAAAACTGAATGAAATATACTCCTTTCTTCTGTGGTACCATCTGCGTGTCTCCAATCCACAATAGTGCCTGGATTTGCTTGTTGCACAGCCTGCATAAATATAGGCAACTCACTGTAAGTTTCATCCCACCCTCCATACACCAGTTTGACCCCAACCACGACTTCTTATACGAAATTTCCATCCCAAGCTTCCTAACATCCTCTTGCACATCCCGAACGCTGTAAGATGCATTTGCCTCCACATTGCCCCTCACTAGACGCCCAATGGTATTGCAATCAACATTTGGATGATCATGACCTATTCGCTTTGGAGAGCATGAGTGGTCGAAGATACGATGGGTAATCTTAAAGTGACGACTACTTTTACAGGTTGCGTGGATGCTCCATGGACACTTCTGCTCATCTTTGTATGCGCAGATAACTGTCCAACGTGTCGGAGTAGAACACAGTACTCTGTAGTATCGGTTGGCCCGGACCGACTACAACTTAATGGCATTCTGAAGAATCTTCTTCGTCCCAAAAACCAGTCCCTTCTCCAAATTGGCAGACATATCATCTTTCCATACTGGGCATGACCCATCGTGGAACTAATCGATCGTGTGCTGCGCCTCATCCCCAATGGAGTTGAAAAATTTTATGCTTGCCCCAACGTCTTCACGCGTCTTTACAGGAAGTGCAGATTTGGTCAATGGAATTGGCATGTCTCCCACTTCACACTGTCCCCCGACGTGTTCCCCGACTCCACCTTCCGACGCATTACCACCCGACACGACATCAAGAACATCCACCTCATGATGGGTGTGAAGTGGGGTTGGGTTATTCTGCACAAAATACTCAGAAGCGGTCAATCCCTGAACTGCTTCTAGGTGAGGTAACGATGTGAGGGGTGGTTGTGAGGAAGGACAACCGAAGGGGCTTTGTTCGGCCAAAGAATTGAAGTTAACATCTCCCCGCATTTCCTCTCCGTGTCCACTATTCAATAGTTCTGTGAATGACATTACAGATGAGCCGATAATGTCAAAGTCATCTCCGTCATCAGGGTGGGTTGCAATGGGAAGTCGCTCCTTAATTAAATAAACCTGGACAGCAGCAACAAATGGGTAGTCTTTCGGTATATTGAGCATATCACGGAGGCTTTCATCATCATCTACGAGAATGTGCTCAAAAACAGTCCGTTCGGGGGCATTAGCAGGGACGAGCACTGGAGTTCTACAATAAATCTGCAACTTGTGGTGGAAAGGCGATGTTTTGCTGACTTCGTAAAACCTCCGAGAAATGAGTTCGAAATTCACAGTTTCAGCAACTGAAATAGTTCGCCGTGGAGGAGAACTGTACTCTGAACTATTGGGACCCCGCGCAATTCTCCCATCCCAATATACCATAACTCTAACTGATTTCCCTGCCATTTCAGTGCAACACAGATGTACCACCAAATTCTATATACCTCAACCAGCAGAAGCACATGTTCAACTGTTTACCGGACTACTTCAGTTACAGAAAATATCGATATAAATCATAACAGCAACATTTCTACAAGGCTTACAGTATTTAGGGCACAGAACGCGGCATTAGGGGGGGAGGAGGGAGGGGGGGTGACATTCATTTGGACCATATAAAACACAATTAAAGTCCAAACTTACGTATGAAACCTATTGTATATATTACATGCGAACAAATTAAGTGTGGTCCCTACTGTAACCACATGCAAATCCCAAATAATCACATGTAGTGGCGTTTAATTACATATGTGTACGGTGAGTAATATAAATAAGACACCAAGTCAACAAATAAACTGTCCAGCACCGGACGGAATATATCAGTCAAACTCGAAAAATAAAAATGATTAGAAAATTACCTATAAGTGTCTGTTGTATGATGAACAGTGTTATTCCTCGCCCCACTTAACAACAGCCTAAACCGCGCGGGGAACGGCCGCTTAAATACTATAACCGTTGTTACATGACAGAGGACAATCACCTACGAAATCAATAAAAAGGAAATTACCAACCATGTAATTAAGCATGACAAATTAACATTGAATGATGCGCAACTGAACCTCTATTTTACTGATATACGGTTGCACAAAAACTTAATCCGGAATCCACAACTCATTTTTGCTTCCCAAACACACACAATTTGTTCATAGGCAAACAAGATACACATGGAGCATTTTTATTAACCTCTAACTCTAAAACCAACTACAAAGGACATCAAAAAACCGATTCCATATTAAAAGATGGAGCAAGAAAAACTAATGCTTTGATTCCAGAAAAAATACAATAATATACGCAATTTCATTGAAGGAATCACCATAATAAACGAGAATGACCGCCTTTCCATCAACATTAAACACTTCAACGACAGCAAAGCGTGAGGTAATTTAAACCTAGGTGGAAATACGATGGTTTCACCTATTCGCTTTTCAATTTCGAAAAAAACACTCAATTCATCATTTATCCGGAATCCACAACTCATTTTTGCTTCTCCAAACACACACAATTTATTCATAGGCAAACAAGATACACATTGAGCATTTTTATCAACCTCTAACTCTAAAACCAACTACAAAAGACATCACAAAACCGATTCCATATTAAAAGATGGAGCAAGAAAAACTAATGCTTCGACTCCATAAAAAATACAACAATATACGCAATTTCATTGAAGGAATCACCATAATAAACGAGAATGACCGCCTTTCCATCAACATTAAACACTTCAACGACAACAAAGTGTGAGGTAATTTAAACCTAGGTGGAAATACGATGGTTTCACCTATTCGCTTTTCAATTTCGAAAAAAACACTCAATTCATCATTAATCCGGAATCCACAACTCATTTTTGCTTCTCCAAACACACACAATTTGTTCATAGGCAAACAAGATACACATGGAGCATTTTTATCAACCTCTAACTCTAAAACCAACTACAAAGGACATCACAAAACCGATTCCATATTAAAAGATGGAGCGAGAAAAACTAATGCTTCGATTCCATAAAAAATACAACAATATACGCAATTTCATTGAAGGAATCACCATAATAAATGAGAATGACCGCCTTTCCATCAACATTAAACACTTCAACGACAACAAAGTGTGAGGTAATTTAAACCTAGGTGGAAATACGATGGTTTCACCTATTCGCTTTTCAATTTCGAAAAAAACACGCAATTCATCATTAATCCGGAATCCACAACTCATTTTTGCTTCTCCAAACACACACAATTTGTTCATAGGCAAACAAGATACACATGGAGCATTTTTATCAACCTCTAACTCTAAAACCAACTACAAAGGACATCACAAAACCGATTCCAAATTAAAAGATGGAGCAAGAAAAACTAATGCTTCGATTCCATAAAAAATACAACAATATACGCAATTTCATTGAAGGAATCACCATAATAAACGAGAATGACCGCCTTTCCATCAACATTAAACACTTCAACGACAACAAAGCGTGAGGTAATTTAAACTTAGGTGGAAATACGATGGTTTCACCTATTCGCTTTTCAATTTCGAAAAAAACACGCAATTCATCATTAATCCGGATTCCTCAACTCATTTTTGCTTCTCCAAACACACACAATTTGTTCATAGGCAAACAAGATACACATGGAGCATTTTTATCAACCTCTAACTCTAAAACCAACTACAAAGGACATCACAAAACCGATTCCATACTAAAAGATGGAGCAAGAAAAACTAATGCTTATATTCCATTAAAAATACAACACTCTACGCAATTTCATATAAGGCAGCACCATAATAAACGCGATTAACCACATTTCCATCAACTTTAACCACTTCAACTACAACAATGCGTAAGTTAATTTCAAACTACGTGGAAATATGATGGTTTCACCTATTCGCTTTTCAATTTTGAAAAAAACACGCAATTCATCATTAATCCGGAATCCACATCTCAAATTTGCTTCTACAAACACAACCAATTTGTTCATAGGCAAACAAGGAACCCATGGACCATTTTTTCCAACCTCTACCTCTACCACCAACTACAAAGAACATCACAAAACCAATTCCATTTTAAAGGATGGTGCAAGAAAAACAAATGCTTCTATTCCATTAAAAATACAACACTCTATGCAATTTTATAAAAGGAATCACCATAATAAATGCGATTCACCCCTTTTCCATCAACATTAACAACTTCAACGACAACAATGCGTAATGTAATTTCAAACTACGTGCAATTTTGATGGAATTCACCTATTCGCTTTTCAATTGTGTAAAAAAACATAATTTTGGAACACTAGATTGAAACAAATTACAAACAAATTTATGAGTCCCATATCCTCTTCCAAACATCAAGAACCCTCATAGCGGGGAAAGTAAAAAATCTTTTCATTCCAAATTTATGAGCAACTATTCCACTGCAATTTGAAACAACAAACAACTTGAACGGCCTAGGTAAAGGTTAATCCACACGGTCCACACATCACATGAGAAAACAACGTCAAAGGATGTCCTATTTTATAAATGAAAACAAAAGGGACAGCTATCACTTAAGATTGTGCAATAGAAGAACATCCCTGGTTTCTAAACGATTAATAAGACAACAAACACAAACTGAATTAATTGAAGGAAACCCAAAAGTACTATTCATAAAATTAAAGCATCCTAAAAATGTGAACAAATACAAATACAAAACAAATTATACACAACTTTATAACCCTAAGACACACCTCAAGCAAATTCCAAGCAAAATCGCAGTGGATTCGTCCCAAATTGAGCTTATGATGCCGGAATTTGGGTACCCTTCAAGAAAGCCCCAAAATCTTGGGTTCCTTCTAAACCCTCCTTCGTTTTCCGGTCAAATGGCCGTCGGTCCGGCGAGGTCGCGAGCGGCGGCGACGTGGCTCGGGTTCGGCCGGAACTGCTGGGTCGCGCCGGTCGGTGGGTCGGTGTCAGGGTCTGTGGGTCGCCGACGCCTCTTCTGATTTCTGGTTTTTTGTTTTTCTGCTGCGTGAATTTTTCACGTAGCATATTTATATCTTTTCTTTTTTTTTTTAAATTTCGTAGAAAATGAATCCGTGAAATTCGTTTTCTACGGCTGAATTCGTTTTCTTTGAAAACGAATTCACTAAATTCGAATTCTATAGAAAACGAATTCAACAAATTCGTTTTCCTTTTTGAAAAACCAAAGAAAAAACGAATTATGGAAATTCGTTTTCTACTAAAAACGAATTTCCGTGATTCGTTTTCACCCGAATTTTTTTTTAAAATTTTTTTTCCCCTCCCTATTCTTACCGAAAACGAATCTGCCAAATTCGGTTTTTTGGAAAAACGAATCTGGCAGATTCGTTTTCTATAGATCCGGAAAAATAAAAATTTGCTTATTTTTGTAATTTTGTGAGCCTATTTGATTATTGGGGGAAAAAATCCCATTTAAGCATTTCAACTACACTTAACTCTTCATTTTGATTTAATAATCCAAAAAATGGCTGAGATAAGTCTGAAGATCGAGACCTCATAGTGATAACATAATGCCTTACCAAGACAACATAATGCCTTACAAATAATTATAATTTATTTTTTAGTCCATAACTTTTAAAAATGCCACTAAAATACCCTTTTTTTTTAGTCCATAAAAATTTTAATAATGTCACTAAAATACCTTTATATTTTTCTTTTTACTCATGAGATTTGACAATGTCACTAACACACCTTTATTTCTTCTCTTATAGTCTATAATTTTTAAGAATGTTACTAAGGCACCCTTATATTTTTCTTTTAAATCACAAATTTTAACAATATCACTAAGATTTACACTTATATTTTTTGTTAGCCCATAGCTTTTACACTTATTTTTAGTAAGACACCCTTATATTTCTATTTTAACCCATAACTTTTAACAATGTAACTAAAATACTCTTATTTTTTTCTTATAGTCCAAAACTTTTAATAATGTCAAAAAGGCACCCTTATATTTTCTTTTAGCATATAACTTTTAATAATATCACTAAACACCATTATATTTTTCTATTAAACCATAAATGTAAAAAATATTTCTAAGACACCCTTATATTTTTCGTTTAGTACATAACTTTTTACAATATCACTAAACACTCTTATTTATTTTTTCGGTCCACAAATTTTACCATTGTCACTAAGACACCCTAATAGTTAGTTTTTGTCCACATCTCTTAATATATATATATATATATATATATAAATTTGAAAAATAATTTCATATGAACATCCAACTAATTGAATCTACTAAAATTATTTTAGTCTAAAAAGTTTTAACATTGTCACAAACACCCTACTATTTTTGTTTTAGTTCATAAACATTTAACAATGTCATTAAGACACTTATATTTTCCTTACTATATAACTTGTAAACAATGTCATTAAGACTCCCTTATATTGTTTTTCTAATCTATAACTTTTAACAATACAACTAAGACACCCTTGTATTTTCTTTTCAGTCCATAAATTTTAACAATATTATTAAGGCACCCTTGTATTTATCTTTTAGCCCATAACTTTTAACAATATTACTAAAACACTTTTAGATTTTTATTTTAGTCCATAACTTTTATCAATGCCACTATGACACCCTAACATTTATCTTTTAGTCTGTATCTCTTTATATATATATATATATATATATGAGAAGTAATTCTATATGAACAACAAAACAAATTGTATCTACTAAAATGACTAAAATAATTTTATTTTACTCCATAACATTTACAATGTCACTAAGATTCCTTTATATTTTCTAAATATATAACTTTTAACAATTTCACTTAGACACCCTTATATTTTTCTTTTAATCCTTAACTTTTAACAATACTACTAAGACACCCTTATATATTTCTTCAAGTCCATTACTTTTATTAATGTTACTAAGGCACCCTTGTATTTCTCTTTTAGCCCATAAGTTTTAACAATATTACTAACTTGTAATTGGCAATTTAGTATTTTATTTTATAAAATAAACTTTATAAACTAAAAGTTTTTATTTTTTGGTATATTTGCATGAACATTAGTTGAGAATCATGGTTTATAAGTTTAACCATGATAAGTTTATTTAACTTATAGAGACATAAAAAGACTACAGTATCCCTAAAGTTTATTGTAAATTGTAATTTAGTACTTCAAAAATCATTTATTTGATTTTAGTCCTCATTAACTGAGAGTTATCTTTTGTTTTTGGTATATTTTCATGAAATTAAGTTGACATGCACTATTTCTAAGTTGAGTTAACTTAAAGAGACATAAGATTATGTCTGTAATATTTATTGTAAATTGTAATTTAGTACTTAAAGTATAATTTTTCTTCAATTTAGTCCTTATAAACTAAAAGTTTATCTTTTTTTGGTATAGCTTTTTTGAAAATCAATTGAGATGCAATATTTCTAATTAAATTGAATTAACTTAAAAAGACTCTCTCATCCCTAAGTTTATTATAAAATAAAACTTTAGTACTTTAAGTATTATTTTCTTTCAATTTAGTCCATATTAACAAAAAGCTTATATTTTTTAGTATATTTTCATAAAATTTAAATGAGATGCATTGTTCTAAGTTGAATTAACTTAATTAGATTAAAAGACTCTTTTGTCCCTAATATTTCTTTTAAATTACAATTTAGTACTTAAAGTATCAATTTCTTTCAATTTAGTCCTTATTAACTCAAAGTTTATATATTTTTTGGGTATTTTAACGAAAACTGGTTGAGATGCATATTTTCTTAGTTGAATGAAGTTAGGCATAAAAAGACTATAACATCCTATAATTTATTGTAAATTGTACTTTAACTTTCAATATAGCCCTTATTAACTAAAAGCTTATATTTTTTCAGTATATTTTCTTGAAAATCGGTTAAGACACTATTTCTAAGTTGAATTAATTTAAAGAGACGTAAAAAGATGATTACGTCCTTGAAATTTCTATCTAGTACTAAAACTATTATTTTCTTTCAATTTAGTTATCCTAAACTAAAAGTAATTTCCTTTTTTTTTTTTTTATCTACATTCATGAACTAACCCACTAAAATGTAAGCAGATTATTCCTTTAAAAATTCAAAACAAATAAAAATTTTCATTAAAATGTTTATGGTTGTAAATTATGAAATTTTCACAAATATTCAAAAAAAAAAAAAAATAACGAGAGAAATATAGAAATTAGAAAATTTCCAAACCATAATCATAATTGGTTCTAATAAACCCATAACAATAAACATTTATCCTTGAGAGTCAAAAAATGTTGTTAATAAAAATTATCAAAATAAATAATTAAGAATATTTTCATTGGTCAAAATAGGAGAAAGAAAAGAAAAGAAAAAAAAAAAACTTTGACAAACAAAGGAAAGGGCGGGATTAAAGTGATAAAAAAACTGTGGGGATGAACCAAATTCTAAACGCTACTTGTGCATCTTCATCCCACCTCTTGCTCATCCGCCGCCGCCGACCTCACTATCAACGAACACGCCGCCAACCCATCCCACCACAACAACCTCGAATCCTTCAATTTCATTATTCACTAAAGCCGGAACCCAGAAATCCTAATTCCTCTTCATTCTTCATTTCAACTTCAGTCTATTGACTCTCACACAGTCCGCAGCCGCCTCACTCACCCACGCAGCCACGGCCACGCTCTGCCAGTGTCTCTTGGCAGCGTGATTGCTGTCTGCGATGTTCCTGACTCCCGTCGTCCGGCGACTGTAGCAGAGCCATCAGAGTCCCTCTGTTTTCTCTTCTTGTCATGGTGTCAGAGCAGCAACGGGCAGACGCGAATCGCAAATCCCTGAAGCTTCCAAAGCGAGTCCCAGCCTTCCCTTCGTCGAGTAGTCGACATTGATACCGCTGACGCCAACGTCATTCAAGGTTTGCATATATTTCCTTCTTTGTATTTGCCTTCTTTTCAGTTCCTTTAGTGAATTTGTGGCTATTGTGTTCGCTAGTAGAAAATGATTGAAGCCAATTTCCTTTTTGCTTAACTGAACATGTTTTGATTGAAGCCATTATGGGCTTCACATGTGAACCAACTACATCTATTGAAGTGTAAAGAGCCATTTACCAGTATAATATCTTGTCTTTCTTCATAATTAATGAAGTATCAAATCTGCTTAGGTGTTTCTATTTCACTGTCTGTATGTTTTAGTCTATAAGCCGCATTTTGATTGGAATGCTCATTTGAACATATTTTTGTTAGTAACTTTGGCATTGGAAACTACAATGAATTAGAGCCATAATCTACCACAACATCTCTATTTTTTGACTCATTTGTTCCATAGGATTTAGATGTATGTGTCGTGCCTCAGAATTAGCAGGCTATGCACTTGCCATGTAGGAGTACCTTTGAAGGATTGATTTTCATGTTCGTTTCATCTTTTGGTTCTTAAAGTTTTGGAGAAAGTGAGGAAGCAATATTGAGGACAAATGACGATGCTAAACTAATGCCTTAAAATACTGTCCTTTTGATAGCAAATCTTACATATGGTATTTTTTTTATAAAATTTATATATTAATATAAGGTGCTACCATTTCTTGAATCTGCATTGCATAATGTAACTAAATGTTGAACTATATGATTGGATATTATATAAAGTTGAATTTAAGTAAATGGTAAGTTGAAAGAAGCATTTCCCTTGGAAGGTTTTGTCTTAAGTTTTCTTCCGAATGGAAGATGTGTTCCTTCTCTGTATTTTTGAAAAGAGTCTGATTTAGTCTCTGTAGTAGCATTATAGTTTAATTTGAACTCTTATAAATCTTCATTTTATGAAAGCATATTAGGAGTTCATTGAATGTTATCTTAAAGTATTCAACGGTTTTTCCAAGACGGTGAGATTGGAGTTTTGTCTTCTGATTGTTCCCGCAAAAATATTATAAAAAAAAGGCTTTGTTTATAAGTATTGCAGTCCCCATTGCTTAATTTGGATCCTGAGAGGTGTTCTTATGCTTGGTTTGCAAATTTTCTCTTTTTCCTACCACTTTGAAACAGTAAAGTAGTTGGCATACAATTTATTTGATTTTTCAATTTTCTGTTTGGCTGTTAAATAACTAATGGTTCATTTCTCTCTTTAATTTTATCTTAATTATATTTTTGTTGTATTCGCATCACAGAGATAAAAAGTAGTTGCAAGAACTGCACTTGCTGGGTCATCACAACTCACCGCATCATTTTGTTCTTTTGAAAGTAAGGAGCAGTTCTTTTGTTCACAACTCACCGCATCATTTTGTCATCACAACTCACCGCATCATTTCTCCCTCAGAGTCCAAGCTAATAAAGTGAAAGAGAACAATATGAATATAAACAGAAGAAGTTTTTCTTCTTTTATTATGTGGTAAAGTGATCCTATGTGCATGTACTCTACCGGAGCTGAGATTAGCCAGCTTCATGGTCTGCTGCACAGCCTGATTGGATTGCTATTGCATTTTCCAGTACATTGCAGAAGCTTAGAGTTTGAGGTAATTTTTTAAGTGTAGTATTTTTGCTCTGTGGAAAGCTTGTCCCACTGAGTAGCCTATTGTTGTTTGTTCAGTGTTTGTTGTTATAAAGATATCTAGAAATCAAAATTTCGGAATCAAGTTATTGTGTATATTTCGCAGGGAATACAGTCACTTTTGAACTTATGATCCTCTTTGTGAACTTTAATTTCTGGTTTCATGCTACTGTTTGTCTGAGAGGGAAAAGAATTACCTCTGTTTGTAACTAGCAAAAAATGTACCTTTCTCCATTTAAACTGTTTATAGAATCTGCATTTGCCTAAAAAATTTTCATGTTTTGGGGGCTTTTGAGTTGTTCTCATTTGTTCTGTTTCTGTTCCCTCTTTTTTTCTCTCCACTGAAACGCTCACTGGTGCCTTTTGGTTAGCTCAAGGATAATTAGGAAATAGAGAAATGAGGATGGGTAGGAAGTAAAATGGTACTTTTGTTTCAAAAACATGTTTTGAAAATATATTTAGTAAATAAAATAATAAATGTAAAAGGTGAATGTATATAAAATGTGTATTGAAATAGAGAAAATTTATGTTGAAGGCGTGGGATATTAAAATATAATCATTAAAAAAAGCGAATTATTTTTATATTTCTTATTATATATGGACATTAAAAGACTTTGATATTTTCTAATTACTACTCCCTCCGTCTCATTAGAGTATATTTTTAAAGTTTTGACTTTTTCTACCATTACTAATATAAATATGTATGGTCCATAATTAATTTGTACTTAAGAAGTAAGGACAAAAAATAGAATAAATTGTGACAACCATGAATATAAAGGGGAGGCAGCTTATGACCCTTGAAAAACCAATGACGAATACAACTTTGGAGATGAAGAAGACAATTACATTATAGGGCCCAAAAGGCATGAGCTAGCGCCAACTTACTTTAAGCATCGACTTCAACAGCAACCAAAAGTAGATTACCAAAAATTCAACAAAATGGGCAACAAATTGTAAACCATATTGGTTTTAGTTAGTGGCGGCATAATTTTTTTTTGGGGTGGACTAGGGTAGAAAAAATGCATTTAAATAAACATATTTAACTAAATTGTAAGCTTGCAACTATAAAACAATAAAATACATAAATATTCAAAATTACACTATTCGTTGACACTTAATAACGTGTGTGTATCCGTTGAAAATATTGAAAGATTTGCTCATTTTCAATTGTTGAAGATATATCATTCTTAATTTACACAATTATATTATCATTAGTTAACTCACTCGTCTCCAATCTTATTCCGCTAATCAATTTTGACAAATGAGTGGGTGAATGGTGTTGTGCTCAACTTTGTTACAGATTCAATTTTTTTTTTATTCTTTTTTATTTTTTGGTTTTATGTACGATCTACTTACAATTTAGAAGGAATTGACCATGCCTGATGTTATGTTGGGCTTAGTACTTAGTTGTTAATAGTTTTATTGAAAAAATAGGTGGGCTCAAGTTGACCTACTATATATTATACTTCTATTAAATAAAATTATTCCTCCAGCCCACCCCTCATCCGCTACTGTTTTTAGTGTTATTTTACATTTCTATTTTTTTGCAATTCATAAAATGGGTAAACAATCACACGCTTACTTAAAAAAAGAAGATATTTTAAAATTTTATATTGATATCTATAAAAATTGTGTATTTATGAAACATTACTTAATTTTCTAGTGAAACGGAGAGAATATATAAGACTATATTATCCCAACTCAACATTGGCATCAAAGGGAGCAAAAGAGTCATCAAGGTTTCCAGCAGTATAAACATTGCTTAAAAAGAGTTCAGAGCATTACAACATCATTCAAAATCCTTCAACGAATGATGAACGAGCAGGCAATAACTATCTAACGAATGACATATGGCGAATTCGAAGGATATAATATTTGATGCCCTCTTTTTCTTTTTGAAAAATGATGCCCTCTTTTGAAACAAAAGTACATTTTCTTTATTTTGAGTGGCTTGCAGCTCACTTAGTATTTTCTCACTCCCACTGGAAAGAAAAAAAAAAAGAAAGGAAGAGAGTATATAAGAAAAAGACAGGGAAAATTTTTATTAAGGGGAGTGGAACGTTACATATTATTAAAGAGGGTGCAAGTTTCATCTAATTTCTAATAAGAACAGTGAATTATTTGTTACTAAATAAAAAATAATATATTATTCTTATAGGCATAAATATCGATCCTTGATTTGTTGCTCTCTCGCCAACATCAAATTTTATGTTTTCTTTTTAACACTTCCACCGCCGCCAACGTTGGCCACGGTTCCGCCAGCTGGTGAAGAAAAGGAGGGATTTCTCTAGGTATGATTTGGTTTCCTGGTCGACGCAACCGTCACCGGCAGCGGTGGCTGGGTTGACAACTAATGTCACATTAGGGTAGAATGATGTCGTGTTGGCGAAAGAGGAGGAGACGGCTTCAACCGCTCCACCTCCTGCTTTCGTGTCGATGGTGGATCCTTAAGTACAATTCTTGCAGATCATCTCCCTCCGCCTTAACTTCATCATTATCAATTGGGTACGTATCGTTATATTTAATATGTTCTAAGATGGAGATTGAATTGTTGTTATTAGAAATCGGGAACAGGATGAACATCACCATCTGGTTTAATTGCATTTTCAAAGCTTGTTGCCGTCCTGTAAATTTTGTTGTTATGTTATTTTGTCCTTTGAAGATTGGTTAGAAGAAAGGGGAAAAAAAGAATGTTGGTTAAGGGTGTTTATGTCTTTTCATATAAACTTCTAATTTTTATTTTAAATAAATAATTCTCTGCCCTTATTATAAATTAGATGAAATTTGCACCCTCTTTAATAATATGTAAAGTTCGGCTACCCATAATCAAAATTTTCCCTAATGTCCATAGTAATAAATATAAAAAAATTACGTCAATAATTACTCCTCCTATTCGATTAGAAGAGTTTATTTTCAAAATTAGTTTTGTTCTAATAGAAGAGCTGCCTTTCAAAAATTTACTATTACTATCCTTACTAATATGATTATTTGTGGTCCACAATAACACACACTTAAAAAGGAAGGACATTAATAGAACAAATTGTGTCTAATTAATTATTATGTGTTGTACCTTACTATCCATAAAAAGTTATGCGTTTGTGGAATTGAAAACTTCTAATGAAACAAAGAGAGTATATTTTTATTTCCTAATAGAAATTTTCTCTACTTCAATACTCATTTTTACATTTAATATACATGCACCTTTTACATTTAAAATTGTATTTACAAAATATATTTCCAAAACATGTTATTGAAACCAAAGTACCATACAGGCCGGTTTTTGGACAAGTTAACAATGTATTTGGATTTATTATCATGTTTGTCCTTTCAATATGTAATCACCATATACACCCTTCCAAATTAACCGCGTTGTCATGCTTTATAAATTAAAGCAGTCTTGGCTTTCCAATTTCAGGCCAGCGTCAGAGGAGAAGAAGGTTAGGGGAGAGGCAGATTACAGAAATAATATCAATATATATAGAAATGGATATAAAAACGCTTGATGATACTGCAGTGGACAATGATGTTACCACACTTCATAAGTTACTTGAAGAAGATCCACTTATTCTTGAGAAAGCCACTCTGAATTGTGAGGATGACATGAATCCTCTTCACATTGCTGCTACGTTTGGCAATGTTGAATTTGTGAAAGAAATTTTACGTGTTAGTCCTGATATGTGTTTGGCTGTTGATCGATGTGGGAGAACTCCTTTACATCTTGCAGTCATCAAAGGCAGAACAGATGTCTTGGAAGAGCTAATCAAATCTAGGCCGCAGGCTGCTCGAGCAAAGGCCGAAGGAGGAGGGAATGTCCTGCATTTGTGCGTCAAGTATGATCAGCCGGAGGCGTTGCATTTGCTTGTTGGTATGATAAAGGACAAGGATTTTGCTAATCGAAAGGATGAGGGTATGACTGTGCTTCATCTGGCTGTTTGCTATGGCCAAACTCAGGTTATAAGTTGCATCGTACTTAATTTACCATTTACTTTTGCCTTTAATACGTGTAGTCCTGCTACAAAAAAAAAATATATTACGTTCATCATGACATCATCTGTCATATGTTGCATGTATGCAGATGATCAAATACTTGACGAAGAACAACATAGAGGACGTGAATGCAAAGAGTGCAGTTGGGAGCACCGCATTAGACCTTTGTCATAAAGACATTGATCCAAAAATAATGAGTCTTCACAAGGCGGGAGTCAAAAGATCAGGTAGCACTCTAGAAGAAAGCTACAAATGGTTATCCAAGAAAAGAGGGACACTATTGGTAGTCGCCTCACTTGTTGCAACAATGGCTTTCCAGGCCGGCATAAATCCACCTGGTGGCGTTGGCAGGAAGACAGTAAAAATTCTCCATCACCAACAATGGCTTTCCAGGCCGGCGTAAATCTACCTGGTGGCGTGTGGCTAGAAGACAAAAACAATAATTTTCCACCTCCAACAATGGCTTTCCAGGCCCCCAGTGTAAATCCAGCTCCAAGTGGTCATTTGGCGGGAGAAGTTGTGATGGCAAGCCATCCGAACTTATATGGGCTTTTCACTATTTTTAACACAGTGGCCTTTATTTCATCTCTGAGCACAATCTTGTTCCTTATCAGTGGTTTCCCATTAAGACACAAATTCTTTCTATGGGCTTTGTTGGTGATTTTGTGGGTCACAATAACAGCAATAGCTTTGACTTTTGTTACATCAGTTGTAATGATATCACCGGTTGATTATGAACAGTTGGATGGAGCTTCAGGACTAGTAGCAGCGGCCTTGAGTGTCGTCATCTAGTTCGGCGCGTTGGCGCTTTTGTTCGTGGCGAACACAATTCGATTCATAGACATTGGGCTCAGACGATGCCTTGGGGATGGATGTGTTGGCAGCACTAAAGAAATTTATTAGTCAAGACTGACACCCTTATATATTTCTTCAAGTCCATTAACTTTTATTAATGTTACTAAGGCACCCTTGTATTTCTCTTTTAGCCCATAAGTTTTAACAATATTACTAACTTGTAATTGGCAATTTAGTATTTTATTTATAAAATAAACTTTATAAACTAAAAGTTTTTATTTTTGGTATATTTGCATGAACATTAGTTGAGAATCATGGTTTATAAGTTTAACATGACAAGTTTATTTAACTTATAAAAACATAAATAAGTTAATTAATTTGACGGCATGGAAAGGAATTTGAAAGTCTTAATACGGCCTTGCGTATAAAGTACGAAAGAAAAGTGTGATTCTATATGACTGAATGGAACAGCAGCCAAAGACAAACAAACGACTGCAGCTTAGTGGTTGTCTCTCGCGCGCGCATCGCGAAGGTCACAGGTTCGAAACCCTAACGGAGCAAATTTTGAAGTTTTTATGAGGCCTCTCCTTTCATTTTCCTGGACGGACAGCAGAAGGTGAGGTGGCGCGTAGGCGGTGACATGGCGACGAGAGACAGTGTGACGTGTCCAGTGACTGTAGAAGGTGATGATGTGGACACGGGTCAGAAGGTGGTTGACTTGGAAAACTATTGAATTGTGGTGCTGACGTGGAGGAAGAAGTGATGTGGAGAAATGGTTTTGGAAGGAAGGGGTGGGGTGGTTTTAGGAGGGTCAAACCCGGGTTTGACTGACGGTCAACGGGCGGTCAAACCCGTTGACCGTTAGTCAAGGTCCATTTTCCGTTTTTGGACTAAAATTGCAACAAAATGGATACATTGTGGACTACATTTGCTACTTACTAAAGATTGTGGACTACATTTGAAATAGGGATAAAGATTGTGGACCACTTTTACAATTTTCCCATTTTTACATAATTCTATAACTTTACCAAACAAAAGAATTCAAAAGAATTCAAGTGGATTTACAATTAATTACTCAATTGATTGCACTGAAACCAACGGAGATAGGAAGCAAAATCAAAGCCTTGAATCAATTTCTCTTTTTTCGGTTATGGGTTATGTCAGTGGCGAGTTTCCGCTGCTGTTTCTTCTTCTTCTTCTACTGGGTTATAGAGTAATTCTGCCACTGTTGTTTCTTTTTCTTCTTCTCCCATTTTCTCTTCTTTTTTTTTTTTTTTGTGTTTTTATTTTTTTGAACTTTTATTCTGATTTTTTGTTTGGGTTCTTGGTTATTCAGATTTCAACTGATGTTTCTTCTTCTTGTTCTGGGTTTTAATCGTTTCTGTTGGAATTTTTAAATTTTATTTTATTTTTTATGAAGAGGGAAGAACTGAAGGGGGTAACCGGAAGGCTCAGAAGCTTGGGGAAAAAAGAGAGATGGAGAAGACGATACTGTTTATAAATTTACAAATTGGCCTATGTTATTTTATTTTTCTTAACTGGGAGGGAGCCTAGCTTATTTTTTTAATTAATTGTTTAAAATAAAAAATAAGTATGACAAAGGAAATATTAAAATATCTTAATTTCAAATATTATAATTTAAAATACAAATATTCATATCCAAATTTAAAGATATCATAATATTAAAAAAATTATTATTTTAGTATTATTATAATACAATAAAATTTATTATGGACCAATATGTAAAAAATTGAATGATTGAATGTTTATTTGCTAATTAAAATACAAATAAATTTATTGAATTAGACAAATATGTAATAATAATGAAACATTATAGCAAATATGTACAAATATAGAAAGATTAGGAGTTTTTTTTTTTGTAAATATAATAAAATACTAGAAAGGTAAGCCAAAAACTAGGTAAATGGACTGTTTTACCCCTCAAAATTTTCAGCCGGTAGAGGCTTCACGGCGCAGTTAGATGGAGTGGTATTTTTCAAGCAAAAATGATAGTTGCGTGATATAAAAATAGCGTCTTTCAAAAGAAAGTGTCATTTTTTGCCAAACACCCATAGTTAAGTGATGTTTTATGCAGTTCACTCAACTTATTTTTTCTTTTTCTTTATTTTTCGTTTCCTACAATTACTTTGCCTTTTTTTCTCCATTTATTCTTTCATAATATTTTTAAATTACCCACTTATAAATACTAATTCAAAATTCGTTCGGATTCCAAGTCGAGTTCAGGCTCGAATTTTGGTCTGGGTTTGGGTTTGGGCTTGGGCCCGGTCGGGTAGGGCAGGTTAGTTCGGGCCCAGTTCTAAGCCGATTTTGGGCCGGGTCCAGTTTCTGGTCTCGGGTCGGGATTGGGGCATGCATAGGGTTTATATAAATGTTAAAAAAAAAAATAAAAATTGTGTTTGAACAAAAAAACTACATACGATTAAATACAAAAGTATACAATGTATAGTATTTCAAATTTTAGAATAGATTCAAAGAATTAAAATTCACTTCAAAAAAAAAAAGAATTAAAATGAAATTAAAAAATTTTGAAAAAAAATTATTAATAAACCATTAAATAAGCCTTATATTTTTATATAATGGGTATTATGGGTACCCTTAGCTACCCACTACCCATTTGAATTAAGACCATTAATTGAATGTGTAATGGGTAGCCATTATTCATTAACTTAATACTCATTTAATATCCGCCAAATCCGCCCGTTTGACACCCTAATTTCACGGTATAAATACTCATGTTTAGTTTTAAATATATATATAATACTATTTTTATAGATATTCACTTCTTTTTATTTGATATTTTGTATACGGTTTTTATTTTTTAAAATTATATTTTCAAAACTAAAGCACCATCTAGGTGAGTGTTTGGCGGAGTTAACAATGTATTTGGACTATTATCCGTCATTACTGCCTGAGCTACCGAAGATGTTTTTTGATAAATTTTTGTCCTTCCAATTGTGATAAACATTTTCTCACATTTTTCTTTAAGGAGATCGAAGTAGTCTTTGTCAAATTTTAAACTATTGTTGTTGATCTTTCGTGGATGCTAAGGAGTGGGACTTGGAGGTCAATGGCTGGTAATGAAAATTTTGAGTTCCCAAGTTAGTACAAGTGGCGGGAATCAGAGGTGAATCTCAAGGGGAACGGATAAATACAAGGAAATTTTCTTTTATGTTGTCAATAAATGAATATAGGTAATTATTACAATATAATATTGAGAAATATAATGATAAAATTGAATAATATTAAAGTATCAAACATTTTGTGAGTCATTTCCCACGCGAGAATGTTTTTATATGACTTATAACTATTTACTGAAATTACTAATTAAAAATACTTCTGAATACTAATACATTCATATAAATAACAAATCATAATTCAAAAAATCAAGAAATATTCTAAATACTCAATTATGTATAAAATATTAATTTACACCAAGAATAAAATAATAAAACAAATTATAAAATAATTTAAAATTTGATTCAATTAAAAATAGCATGTGTCTTCAAGAAGAGAAAAACTCCTATGTAAGCTTGGTTGGCCATTAAACCAAGCATGCTTATATAACAAATTAGACATTTGATAGTTTATATTATTATTGTCCTTTTTAAAAATTATCTTTTTAATATTATAAAAATTAATTATGAGAAATATAATATTTAAAAAATATTTACAACATCATAATGACGTCGCCGAGTCGACCCCTGAACCCCGGTTCGACCCCTAAACCCCAGTTGAACCCCTCTATCCTTGAGTTCGGCCGGTTCGGCGTCCAATCCAATTTGTTAAATATTGCTTGAGTTAGCATATCACAAGTAAAGCTTAAACGGAATTCTCCTAATTTGCAATCAATTACCTCTATCAGTTGAAAGGGAAGGGGGATGGGTGTTTATAGGGTTGGGCGTTGATGTGGTCCTTGCTTAGTATGGAGGGATTGGTCTCTTTGAACTTGGTCATAGTTTAACAGATATATTCCTTCTTATCCAGTAGTGAAATTCGGCTGATATTGAACATAATGATTCTCTTCTAGCTATATGTCCTAGTTTGCTATCTCGAGCATTGTGCCAAGCTACCCTTCACGTGTCATTAGATAAGTCCACCACATGTCCTCTTCTAGAGAGATCTTTGAGCTCGTCGTTGGGCCTATAATGAGTTCCTTGACCTCTGCTTTCAGCCCATATCCAACACCTAGTAATGAATATTTAATCATAATAGTAATAAATATTTACTCTCATCTAAACTATAAATTAACTTCTCAATAAATATTCCCGAGTAATTTAATAATAAATAATATATCATAGAAATACACACAAAAATTTAAGGTTATGTTTGGATTGTAACTTATATAGAAATTTTTTTATCCTGGAAGAAATTTTTTTGGAGTAAATTGTTTTGCGAAAAAAGTGTAGGAAATAGTTAATGATTATGTTGTTTTTGAAATGGGTGTTGTTAATGTTATAGCTGTGTTTAGCCTACAAACCAATAATTTGCTTTGTTACCCAAATTACCTCTAGTAAGTCAAGCCCACTAAATTAATTATATCCGCTTATTCTTTTCCTTTCTTTTTTTGAAACAAAAATAAAATACTTAAATTAACGGGCTGAAAATATCATCTAGCAGCGATTTGGCAGTAGGCCATGAGCCAAGCAATACAATCTAGAAGTAAAGTAGATCTGAAAATCAGATCTACCATCTAGAATCAAAGTATATCTGAAAAACAAATCTACAAGCTGCAAAACTAGCCTGTAGCTAAGCACAGAGCAGCAAAATTACAAATAGCTGAGCATATCATCTGACCAGTAGTACAGGACTGCTACTGAGTTCTGATATAGTGCCAAAATTGACCCATGGCCTAAGGGATCCATGGGATCCCGACGAACAACTGACGAAACCAACCTCTGTCGGCTTTATTTTCACCATCTTCTTCATCAACAACTCCATCCCACATATCTGAAGTTAAAGATTTCAAAAATAAGTGAAGAACACAACTCCAAAAATAGAGCGGACAAAACTCTTTTAAAACTAGAAACAGAAAATTCTCGACGAGGAGAGATAAGAAAACTCTCAACAAGGAGAGACTTATTAGATAGGGGAGAAAGGAGTTCCCCCCATCCTCTATTAATGGAGGATGGGGGAGAAAGGAAAGTGGAGGAGCGGAGAGGCGGTAGAGAAAAGAGAAAGAAGAGAGAAGGCAGGGAAGGGTTTTTGTAAAATTGACAGAATTGCAGCAATATTCAAGCAAGAAACACTTAGTTAAGAACAAAGGAAGAGAAGAGTTAAGAGAATTTATAATTTCTATTAATCGAAGAAGAAGAAAATGAAAAAATTGATTACAATAATCACCTACTTGCTTATTTACACACGTTACTAAAGCTAAGGACTACAGATCATACAATGCACATCAAGTGCAGCTAATCTAAGCTCTAACTGAATTTCACGCCAAAACCATCAACTTGACAGCTTAGGAGATGACAGTTGTACTCCATTAACTTAAGCATGATCCAAAAATATTTAATGAGATCTGATAGCTCATCAAGATGGATCACATTCCAATTGGATTTGATCTGCTGGAGGAGGCTTACCATAGCTACCAGTGTTGCTCCTTAGCTTCAGGTTTTGTTGCTTCTGTGAGCTCAGCTTGCAACCTTTTGTATGGTCATTCTGTAGTTTTCTTATTCTTTCCCTTTCTTCTTTGTATAGAAACTCAATTGTTCCAAAACTCATCCGTTCCAGCTTTTTTTTTCTCCAACAATTTTCGAACGTTCCCCATGGTATAGGCGTTAATAGTTCTGGGGGCCTTAAAGAAGGAGGAAGTACTGTCGACTCTCTCCAAGCTCACTTATATATCGATTGATTCAAGGAAACAATTCGCAGATGGGGCAATGTATGCCATCAAAGTGGTATGAATGGAGAAGACGATTGAAAAGGAAAAAAAATAAAAATTCTAAACCAGACATCTCTCAAATCAGATTGCCAGATTCATATGAAAGTGGTTGGAGCATTTAATAACGTTAGCAGTTGTCACTACGATAATACAGGCAATGTAAAATAACATCAACTTTTTGACTGAACCATATGTACCATCCACATGGGCATTCTAATGCCATTACTATCTTAAGCTCTTTCTGTTCCTGAATCGAGTTTCCCTGAATCTTGCTAAATTGAACTTATGAGATATTTATCTGCTACCATGAGCTGAAGCTGAGCTGGAAAAATGCTTAATGGGCAAGCAACTGATTGGTGAAGAACATGTGGTCCTCACTCCACTTGCATGCCTCAAAAGTCAACATTTCACTCTAGTTAGCTAAGTTAGTTTTTTTTTTTTGTATAGCTGTCATTTTAACTAATTAGCTTAGTTAATTAGACTAGATGTGGTTAGCAGATTATTAGCAGTATATAAGTATATTTCACGTTCATTGTAAGGCAAGTAATTTCATTATATGAAAATCTCATTCCAGAAAGTTCTCTCCTCTCTCAATTCTCTCTTCTCTGAGTTCTTTTGCATTCTTCATTTGAGTTCATAGTTTCTATCTATTTGTTGATTATTCTGCTTCTATATCTCATCAATTGCGAAGTACTGGAGTTTTTTACAGGCCACATAGAAGATTTTAAACAATAGGCTTCAGTCCTTAAGTTTAGGTGTGGGGGTTAATTAATTGACAATTCATGGGCTCAAATGGGAATGGGCAATAGGCTTTCAAAATCGCTTGTGTTTGTTTTTTTTTTTTGTCAAAACACAAATATGAAATATCTTCCCTGTGGTTTTGTCTATGTTCATGGGCTTCTCATGGACATTCGATTGCCTATTTGAGGTTTAGCTTGATTGGAAGAGGAAAGCACTGGAGGCAGCGGAGGATGCATGCTACATCGGAATTGCAAGTCTCAGTCAATCTGCTGAAGGATCTGACTAGTGGACCAAGTGATGGGACAAATCTTTGCGGAAAAATTAGAGACCCTGAACACAGTTGAGAGAGTATCATCGAAATCGACTGATACAACAACTGACAAAACCAATACTAAAATGGGTAGCCAATCCCCTGCTTATATATATATATATATATATATATATATATATATATTTTTTTTAAAAAAAACAACAATAATAAAAAGGTTTTTTTTTTTTTTGAAACAAAAGGAAATACTTAATTAACGGGTTGGAAATATCTTCGAGCAACGATTTGAAAGGCCATGAGCCAAGCATTACAATATAGAAAAGTAGATCTGAAAAATAGATCTACAATCTATAGTCAAAGTAGATCTGAAAATCAAATCTACAAACTGCAGATCTAACCTATAGCTAAGCACTGAGCAGCAAATTCTCAAAGAGCTAAGCAGATCATCTGACCGGTGGTGCAGGACTGCTCCTGAAATCTGTTGTAGGACCAAATCTGACTCATGATATAAGAGATCCATGGGATCCCTAACAAACAACTTACGGAGCCAACCACGGTCGGAATTATTTTCACCATCTTTTTCATCAACAACTTCAACCCGCAGATCTAAAGTTAAAGACTTCAAAAATAAGTGAATAACACAAACAAAACACAAAACTCTCCAGAAGGTAGAGGACCAAAATCTCCAGAATGGAGAGGACCAAACTCTCCGAAAGGGAGAGGACAAGACTCTCTAAAGAAGAGAGGGCAAAATAAAGAAATTCCCCCATCCTCCATTAATGGAAGATGGGGGAGAAAGGAAAGGAAATTCGGTAGAGATAAGGCAGAGCAGAGGAGAGGAAGAGAGAGAAGGACCTCTCAAAGATTTTGTTCTGATTTCGCCACGGTCTATAACAATAATAAGAAGGTATTGAAGCAAATGAGAGATATGACAAAAGCTAAAGATTTACCCAAGGCGGGAACTGAGACTACCGCATCAAATAGTGACGGGAATTTAGAAGATATCAATAAAAATGAGTAATTTGAAAATTTCATGGCTATTGGGCACTGAGGCTTACCGAGATCACTGCTGCTGGGCCTCCTTTTATTTCGATCAATTTGTTTAAGAGTGATGATACAGTCAGGAAAAATTTATAGGGAATTTTTGTAGTAAATGATGTGGCATCCACATGGCAAACTGTTATTTTGGGTACTTAAATTTAAAATTTCTAAGTGGTAACTACCATGTAATGCCACATCATTCCACAAATTTTTCTCCAAGTATTTTCACTCTATAAATCATTTCTCTTTATTTAAAATATGAAAATTTTAAGGGACCATTGATGCAATTTCATAAGACATCAAATAGAAATTTTTTTTGAAGACGTTCAATAGAAGTGATGATCAATACAACCGAGACAATAAAAGCCGCTTGAGCTTAACCTTCCATTAAGAATCCCAACATCTTTTAATTATCCAAGTTAATCCAAACTTTAGGGGGAAAAATTGAACATTTTAAAACCACAAGTGAAACTTATCATTCGGTAATATCATAAGGGATATATGTCTTTTCCCTTTTTTTTTTTTTTTTCTATTTTCAAATAAAAGACATTGCCTTACAAAAATGACCTTGTTTTACTAAAGAGATTTCTTTCCCAAAAAAAAAAAAAAGGAAAAAGAAAAGATATGTCTTCTTCATCCTCTCGTTGGGGCCACTGGAAGCAGAGGGGCGGGCTGGTTTTTGTCCTCTCCTCCAGCAGTGGTAGTACCCTCGCCTCCCAAAGGAAAGCGAGGCGGTCGCCCTGGCTTGATACCTCCGCTGGGTGTTACACGAATTCTAATGCATTTGAAGAACGCAAAGACATATATTCTAGGTCCTAACAGAGAAGAGTTAACTATATAAAATTGTTTATATACAAATTAATCACAAGTTATAACTCTGACCATAAATGAGTCTTTCCAAAACTGCATCGTTTCTCCTCCAAAAATGACTTCTCTGGTTGGGGAACCCATTAGATATTTACCTAAACTAGTAGGCCCTTGTGCATATTCCACATTAGCCCCAAGACATTGGTATCTAACTAGAAAAGCAAATGCTTGGGCTTGAGAAGCTTCTGGTCCGGTGGATATGTAGAACTCACTATGATACGCTGTATTATTGAAGAGATAAATTCGTTTAAAAAAACCTAGATGGAAAAAATAGTAGTGGAGGAACAAAGGCGGATCTATATTTTTAAAAAAATTTGTTAAATTAATATAATGTGCCCCCACTATTTCTTCAAATTATAAATTAAACATAAATAATACACAATATATAGCTAAATTGTATTAAGGTTCTGATTATTTTTTCTTGAGTATTAGTAAGATTCACATTGATTGAAACTAAAATTGCATTCAAAGCGAAAAACGTAAATAATTACTTAATAATTTTTTTTTCTCTTTTATTATTTTTTGTGCTTTTTTTTTTCTAATTTAACCCTATTATAAAATATAATTTTTTTGGTCACATTTTATATATTGTGCCCCCACTAAAATAAATTTCTAGCTCCGCCACACTGTGGAGGAATATGGGACAAAAAATAAATCCACTTGGTTTCTGATTTAGTACAACCCAAGTCATCATTCTCGTTGGTTTACACAAGCAAAAAATTATTCTGATTTCTGAGGGTCTGTATGTGGATCTTTTGTGGATCTTCAAAGGCTGCTTTAGATAAGGTTAATAGCTTGATTTTTAAAGAAAAGGTCAATAGCTGGTAATGAAACTTTTGAGTTCCGAAGTACGTGTATAGGTGTTAACAGTGGGGGAACCTGATGTGAATTTCAATGGAACGGATAAATAAATGGAAAATTTCTTTTATTTGATCTGTCATTAGATAAATATATGTAATTGTTACAGTACAATATTGATTTTAGTTTAATGAAATTTGCCTATTTAATTTAGAATGCCAATCTCTCTCTCCGAATAACTGTTGTCAATTAACAGAACTAAGAAATTAATACCATTGCCTGAAGGAGATACCTTACTCACCACTGTGCAACTTTGAGTATACTCAAAGTATACTTAGAAAAAACCTACGTAGGTTTTTTCTAAATGTAAAAACAACGCACAAAAGTCGATTCATAGATGCGACGGAATCGGCACGCGCATTTAGCCATGCATCCCACTAAAGCCGTCGTAGGTTTCCTTCTTCTTCTTCTTCTTTTTTTCTTTCTTTTTTTTTTTTTGCAAAAAAATCGCGTATCAGTTAATGTTGACGAAATATCAGTTAAAATTAACTCATACTCTATGAAAAAAATTCGCATATCAATTAGTGTTGACGAAATAGATCTAATACTCAATGGAGAGCTGTTACTCTTAAGCGGTTACTGTATATCAGAGGCTATACACAATGCTTAAACTTCTAAAATCGATATAAAAACAGATGATACCCCAACTCTTTTAATTTATTTTTTTATTTTTTTTAAACTATAAGTTGTTTTTTTTTATTATTTAGAAATAGACGATAATCAGAAACTAAATTTGATACATCAGAAACTATACATAATACTTTAAACATTAAATCGATACCTTTTTGTTTTTCCCACTACAAGCAATACTTATTTATCTATTGAAAACATGCAATACTAATCAGCATTAAACTTGATACATCAAATGTTATAAGCTAAACGTGATACACAATATCTTATAATATACACAATACTTTTAAAGCCCTATCAATCCTTTCGTCTTTAAGAAGAAAAAAATATATCGTTTGTTTCTAAGGATTAAAAAAAAACAAAAAAAATCACGTCAGACAGTCTTGAAAGTTTTATACAAGTTTTTTCAATATAAAAATAGGATCCTCAAAATAAAAATATATATAACTAATGAAGTAGAAATTTGGTAATTGGTTTCACACATTTAATATGAAATTAGAGAAATAAGAACAAAAAATAGAAAATTATCTTTTTGTTCCCCTAAAAATAGTTTTCCTTTTCAAAAAATTGAAGGACACTTCAAAATTGAGGCACAAGGCTTAGGCCGGCCCTGATGATGTGATGTGACATATTTAAAATTGCTTCTCTTGCTGTTTTTTTATTTTGGAAATGGATATTAAATTGCTACATACACTCTTCCAAATTAACTCGCGTTGTTAATTATTATGCAGTGTAAATTAAAGCAGTGGAGCTTGGCTTTCCAGTTTCCGGCCAGTGTGTCTCAGTAGAGAACAAGGTTATAAAAATGGATTTAAAAACACTTGATGATGCTGCAGTGCACAATGATGTTACCACTCTTCATAAGTTACTTGAACAAGATCCACTTATTCTTAAGAAAGTCACTCTGAATTGTCAGGATGATATGAATCCTCTTCACATTGCTGCTATGTTTGGCAATGTGGAATTTGTAAAAGAAATTTTACATGTCAGTCCGGATATGTGTTTGGCTGTTGATCGACGTGGGAGAACCCCTTTCTATCTTGCTGTCATCAGCGGCAGAATGAATGTCTTGGAAGAGCTAATCAAAGCTAGGCCGCATGCAGCTCGAGAAAAGGCTCAAGGAGGAGGGAATGTCCTGCATTTGTGCGTCAAGTATGATCAACCGGAGGCGTTGAAGTTGCTCGTTGGTAGGATAAAGGACAAGGATTTTGCTAGTCGGAAGGATCATGTGTTGGGTTTATGTCCTAAAGCCAATTAATTATGGAATTATAATTTACAAATATTGTCAACGTATTTCAGGGACCTAAAGAGTCACACACATAAGAATAATTGATTGAATTAAAATGATATATTATGGGTTAATTTATTAAATAAATTAACTATAAGGACTTATTAATAAATATATAATAATATTTTCCTATTTATTTTAGGTTTTCTACTTGTAATAGGTTTGTACCATTAAACTATCTATAAATAAATGAGATACAGTACTTTGTATACACTGATCTAGCTGTCCATCCTCTGAATATTGCTGATGAATTTGCTAGCATGTTAAATCTATATTTATTATGTTGCATATAGATTGATTAACTTACAGTGGTATTAAAACCTACTTTGTTTATCTATGTTGCATATAGATTGATTAACTTACAGTGGTATTAAAGCCTACTTTGTTTATCTATGTTTAATATGATATATTTAATTATCATGGATGATTAATAAAATTATTGGTGTATAATTCTTGATTAAGGTTTTCGAGAAGTTTAATTTGACATTGTTAAATTGGGTTTTTTGTGAATCTCGAAAACGAAAATGTTAAACGCAGTAACAATTTTACTAAACGCAGTAACATTCCCTTATAAAAAGACTAAAATGCCCTTGGAATAAAAATTTTTTTAAAAAAAAACAAAACGGTACTGTTCACTCACGCTGGTACTGTTCATGAACAGTACACGCGTGTGTGAACCCTAAACCATAAACCACTCGGTACTGTTCATCAACAGTACCGCGTGGTTTTAGAGAATTTTCACTGTTCAAGAAGTGAAAAAAAAAATAGAAATGCAGCCCCAAGTTGCGCCTACCAGAGGAAGTAAAATGCAAGTTAGTCTAAGAAAACTCTAAATTAGTTAAATCGGCAACAAACGGTTACTGCGAGTATGATCGATTAAAGGTTAGTGCCTCAATTTAATATTTCTTTCGGTACTGTTTTATTTGCGAGATTATTTGTTTGTTTCATTAATTTAGTTAGAGGCATATCGAAGTTTTGTTAGAAGTTATAATATATCTGAAATTGTTAATATTGAACCTGAAAATGATATTTTTCTCCCCGGATCGTCGTAGATCCGTGAGATTGTCCCCGGAATGGAAGGGAAACGGTTACTGCGAGCATCAGGGGGAATACCGCCGGATTCCGGCGGTATTATTCCTGGAAAATACCGCCGGCCGGCGGCAGTATTCCGCCGGAAAACTCGCCGGCCGGCGGCGTTCTTTCTCCGCATTTCTAGCAACTGTCCGGCGGCCAGCCATATTTCGCGCAGGGCGGCTGGATATATCCGGATTTTTTTGCTCGAACGGGACGAATGTTGCGACGATACTTTAAAATTTCTGTACCTGTAAACGTTTTCTGATTCTTTATATGTTAGCAATTAATTTCGTATTGATACATGTGCGTTTTTATAATTGCAGATGGCAGAAGCATTGAAGAAGTTGAAATTGAAATTGACCAAAAGCAAAAGCAGCAGAAAGGATGACAGTATGCTATTGGTTGATAGAAGCACTGAGGCGACGCAGTCCTCGTCTGAGGAAGTAGGTGGCCGAATACATCCTACTGTATCCGAATGGCAGAGGAAAGTGGCAGGAAGAGCGCAGGGATCTTCTTGCTTATCAAATGCGACGAAGGAAAGTAACGCTAATTACCGCGACATTCCATTTGCTCCACCATACATTGGAAATGCGGAGGAGGAGGAAGCTAGGGAAAACACGGAAAGATTTGACATGGACATGTCCCAGTCGCAGGGGTACATGGGAGGGAACTCGGGGCGGTTGGGGGATGAAAATGAAGGGGAAAATGATTCCAACCGACGGAGAGCGAAAAAGGCAAAGAATTAATAGGCTCCGCGCGTAAGTCAGTGTCAGGGGATGGGTCCGTTTCTGGGTACAGAGGGGATGGCGGGTGGAAGGCTTACTGGCCTCTAGATGGGCCGATTGACGGTGGTCCGTCAGATCCAGAGTTGCTACAGAGTTTTAAAGGTCATGTTGCCTACTACGTATGTCATCGACAGGTATCGTTTTCACGATTTAATACATATTTCTTGATATGATTATTGTTAATTTTTTATGTATGATTAATATGTTGGGTTAGTAAAGGTGTTATGTTATTCATTCCGTTGCATAGGAACGTGGTGCATTATTGTGCCATAATGGCTTTAACAATCTGCAAAAGTGGCCTTTAGAAGAAGGGAAAATGAAAACTCTAGTTGACCAGTTCGGGTTGGCACATTTGTGTTGGTCTATGCATTCAGAGCTAGACTCTGCATTCCTAAGTGCCTTCGTTGAGAGATGGCAGTCGGAAACTAATACATTCCACATGTCATTCGGAGAGATGAGTATCAGTCTCCACGACGTTGCGTACATATTGCGTGTTCCGATTGGGGGTTCGCCAATTGGGTGGAAAATTAAGCCGGTTGAGATGAAGGAACTGCTGTTAGAGACGCTAGGGATTCATGAAGAAATGCTCGAGGATCGAGATTTTGCTTCTGTCAAAATGTCCCTCCTCCGCGAGCAATGTCTCAGTGGACAGGTGGACGCCTCCAATGCTGCCGTAGGTTATTTGCCCTAGTTAGTTGGGAACACCCTGTTCGTGGATAAGAAAAAACCCACGTCCTTGGGCACTTCTTGCCTTACCTCCAAGATGTAAAAAGCCTAGGCAGACTTGCGTGGGGAGCAGCATGTTTGGCAAGCCTGTATCGCAACCTTGATCGGGCCTCTAGAGCGGACGGTGCCCAGTTAGGCGAATGTCTGACTTTATTGCAGGTTTGTAGGCATCGTTTATAAATGAATTCATTACTTATACCTGCGGAAAAAAATGAATAATTTGTTTTTCAATTTTGTTAATAGAGTTGGATATACGAATACTTTCCCGCGTTTAGTCCGGCAAAGCAGAGATCCTGGGATGCCGATTGGCCAGCATCGGTTAAGTGGCAAGTCGGAACCGGAAGGAAGCGTATCTGTTGAAATACAGACATGCCCTGAATGGAATGAAATCCGAAGAGGTAATATTTCTCCTGTCATTTTAATTTTCTTATGTTTATTATTGTAATTTCCTTACTGATCGTTTATCCCCTGACTATGTTTCACACGCACTACGTCAATTGGCTTCCTTTTGAGCCGAATCCCGCAGGAGTGCACGCAATAACCTTGTATAGGGGTCTTATTCATTGCCCTGGGGTCGCAGAGCCATACATGCCAGATCGGTTCCTGCGGCAATTTGGATTCATTCAGACGATCCCTCACCCAGTTCTACAGCCAAAGAGCTGTTACAAAGGCCCTGAAATAAAAAGGTACTCCTGCGTGTTTGATACGAATCTGAAGATCCCGCAAATGTACCCCAAGAATAAGGTGTTAAGGGGATGGAGAGGGCTGATTGGGCCGATCAGACGTGTCCTGAGTACCTTGAGTACTTCCTTTCGCGGACGCACGTTCGTGTTAGTCCCGACGATATGCCTGCGGCTGAGCCAATGGACCCGAAACGGCTATCTGCGGTTGCGGTAAGAACTACACATTTATGTTTTATTTCTATTGATTTAGTATATAATTGCGTCAATTGTTTTAACATTCAGTCGATATGTATTCCATACGCAGCGCTTGCAATACATAGTAAGTAAAATGTATTATGCTCATCCTCGCAATCGGGATACCTTCCCAACCGAAGTGAGGGAGAGTGCTATTGAGCAGGTGTGCCGTCATTTGGAGGATTTGATGTCGGCACTGTAGTACATTTAGCCCGAGTCCCATATGATGTAATTTTTGTTTTTATATGTTTTTAATTGCACTGTATATGGAGATATCGTCAATCGCAATGAATATTTAAATTCTGTAATGATAAAACGTATTACACCTTGTATACTGAAGATGCGGATCTTATGTTTCCTAGCCTAAAAATGTACAAAAAAAAAAAAAATGCTTTTAACGTGTAGCCCTACATAAGGCGAAAAAAATATCATATACTAACACTCAGCAGTAGCTTTATTCCGGTATGCACCTAATTTTCCATCCAAATGCGATTTTCAAAGCTGCAGTTGTTCTGAGGCCCGGCTACTCCACGTCGGATAGATTGGGAGCAGCAATACCTCTCCTGTAGTTAACAAAGCAATGAAATGATTGTCTTATTAACCCCATATTGATGTAACTGCTCAGATCAGTGGAGAAGCCGGCCCCCCGCAACAGGAGCGGAAGGAAAGTACTACTCTGTTGGGCATATAATGTAACCATCCTCTGGTACTTCGTTGCGACAAGTATTCCCAGAAGATGAGAATCAAACCAGAAATCCTCTTCTGCCGGAACAACATACCAATCTAGCAGCCTGCATGCTAAATCGTAATCGACTACCCCAAGAACGAAGCGCCAAAAATTAGCTTCATCCCGGAGTTCTTGCCACAGGTCTCTACGCACTTGGTGCCACTGCTCCTGATCTGCATCGTGTACGAAATAGGAAATTACCCTAAAACCACAATGTCCATCGGGCACAACATTAACTTGGCCGGTAACATATTCGAACACGAACTGCTTCAGAAATACGGGAAGGTCGTAAGGCCACTGAGAAGCGTGCGGCCTCACAACCCTTCGTCTTCTCTGCCCGCCTGTGGATCGCCGGCCTGCGAGTGTAAAGCATATTAAAATCAGTAGGTGTATATGTATTTGACAACAATGACAGAAAAAAATTGCCTACATATATTCGTACCTCGTTGTATCGCATTCCTTTCGGCGTGTTGGAACCCTGATAAATCTCGTTGGGTGGGATTGTGTCTGGGACGTCCCCTGTGTGGCCTACTAACAGGCTCTGCTACATCAACAGTTTCGGGATACAGCGTTGAATGCACAACACCCATGACCCTGTATATCTCAGTGCTCGGCGCACCAACTGTTGTATCTCACATGCACATGGCAGACCGCAATTTGTTCGGAGTTCGCAACCACAAAGAAAACCGTCGTCCCCGATAAGGGCAACTCTTTTTGTATATTTGTCCTCCATCATTGTAATTCCAGCGAACGACATTCGACCGTTCAAACGACTGTACAGTAGGTAGTCACTCTTCCGGTATGTTTTGCTGCGCGAAGCTTCCATTTTAGTCCGAATTTCATCGAGGTGCAACCCTATCATAATATGAATGTCTTGAAAAATACTTGGGAACGCCTTTCTATTCGTACCAATAGCCTTCTTCACCATGGCATGAGCACTCTCAATCGTGAAAGACAATTGACATTAACATTCTGCATAGAACATAAATCTTTATATAAAACATCGCGTAATTATACAACGTACGAATCATAAATGAAATCAATAAATAACTTACATGTTCGTTGTGCGCTTGCCGTAATGCTTTATGTTTTTCCTCCAGTAAGACACGAACTTCTCCTTGTGAGAATCTAACCATGTATTCTTCAAGTAAGGAATAACATGTCTGAATCTAAATTTATTCTCATATTTAGTTTCAATATAATCCACAGCTTCCGTGAACTGTTCATATGTCAGAGCTTTCACAACTTGTCCCCAATGATATAGAAAGACATCTGTCGTAGTTTTGTCGTTCCCAACTGACACTACATGTTTCTTGACATCCATTTCAATGTGCCTCCTACAAAGTAGTTGGGTAGCATGTGGGAAAACTAGTGCCACAGCATTCAGTAATGCAGTATCTCGATCGGTCATGACCACGTGGGGGAATATGTTTTCCTCGAATAAAGTGCTCAATTGCTCCAATCCCCAATAATAACTCGGAGTAGTCTCATCCCTCAGGAAAATGAACGCGATATGAACATACTGAGTTGTAGGTACATGAGCCACAATTTGAAGCAGAGGCATGTCATACCTGTTTGTCTTATACGTTGTATCCATAAATAAAACGTACGGAAACAGAACAAGTAAATGGCGCGCCTTCTTGTGCGCAAAGAAGATGTGGCCCACTGCATTGCTTCCTTCATCGCCTGAGTACGCATAGAAGTATTCGTGATCATGCAGAAGTTTGAAAAAATAATGCATGTTAGTCATACCTCCCCTCGCATCCCTTTTACTTTTTGTTGATTCGTCGTAAACCTGCCTTATGTGGTTGACATTTTTCGGATCATCTGCGCGCAATTGGGCCAATATATGCTTCGGCCTCATGTTAATACTGGACATTTCTACAATCTTCTTCTTCTCCTCTTCTGTTAAACGTGTCTGCGCTGAATGCCAATTTCTCACTCCTTCTAATTCATGATTGTGCGTTCCATTTCTGACCTTTAACTTTCACTTTCCCCCATTAATTTCTCGTCCCTTCAGGTGAAATTGACAGTTTGTCTTCTTGCTACTTGTAGTGCTCCTTCTACTTCTCCTTTCCGGTATTGGTGCCTTATCCCTAACTTTTCCTGATCTATCTCACCCAATCTCAACTCTACCGCTTCTTCCTCTTGTTAGGAACAACCCCAACATTTTCGCAGAATATGTAATTTTTGTTGTCATATTATTTTCAACTGCTCGTGCTTTAACCCATGCAAGCATACCTTCTTTACTGATGAACTCTTGGGTCGTCCAAAATACCGCGGTGTGGTCAGCATAAATGTCATCACTCTCAATGCGGAAATCCTTTCAACAACATAAAAAAACCTCATTCAGCATACTTACACACTAAAATTTCTATTTAGCAAATACATTGCGCAATCATATTATCGTCCAGATCCAAAGTTCTGATACAATTGTGACTAGTATAGGTTCGTCCGGATATTGCGACTGTCCCGGGATTTTCTCTCGGAAAAGTAGCAGAAAAAACGCCCGCCCGCCGGAATATTTTGGCCGGAAATATCGCCGGCCGGCGGCGATATTTCCGGCCAAAATATCGCCGCCGGGCAGCGATATTTCCACCGGTAATACCGCCGTCGGGGGAAATACCGCCGGCTAACGGCGGTATTCCGGCTGTTTCGGACTGGGGGACATTCTCCCCGTCCGAAATATTTTAGAACCAGCAAAAAAACGTCCGGATAATCGTTGATCCGGGAAAAAAAATCCCTCATAATTGATTTTCTTCCCCGAAATTTAAAGTGAAACAGTATATACATAAATTACGCACAATGCTATTAATTAAAAAAATAAATATATTGTTACTTATAGTGTAATATGGATCGTACTCGGGTATACCGGTCATATTTAAATGAACATGTCAGTGACCAAATAAAAAATAAGTATTTCTGCAGTTTAATGTAAATGGAAAACAACTAACTCTGAACGTTTTAGAAAACTTCTGACCTTCACCCCTTATTTATAGGTGAAAACATAGAATTTTTTTTTTTTTTTTCATAAAGGGCAATTTAGTCTTTTTATAAGAGAATGTTACTGCGTTTAGTAAAATCGGTACTGCATATAGTATGCCTCTTTGAAAATTTGGTTTCGAAAATCATTGTTGAGCTTTCTGGCAAGAAGTCATCTTTGTTTGATAAGATGACGAAATTGGAGAACGAAAGACTGCCTTTTGGAAATCAGAGGGAGATGTTTTAAATTAAAGGGAAACATCTTGCCGGATTTTTCAAGAAAAAGGAAGAACGTAGAACGCTGTTTTAAATTAAGCTTCATGGGTTTTGCTCAAAAAGTTGTTTGAGAAAAGTGATTTTTTCTTAAACAAATAAGCCCCCAGTTGTCGAAAAATATGGTTCTGGTCTCGTTTATCTTTCTCTGTTCTGGCCGGCGATGAGCATCGAAAATTGTTGAAATCTGTTTTGGTCAGTCTCGATTTCCAGAATGTGTTTCTGATTCATTGTTTTCGCATTTGGAAATTTTCTTTTCTTTGTTTGGCAATAGAAAGCGACACGATCAGAAGCGTTCTGGTCGCGGTTGTTGAACTCTCCAGCAAGGTCGGGGAGTAGATCAGATCTGGTCAAGGATTCTCGACCAGAACTCCAGCAGAACGAAACAAAAAAGAATCAGCGGCTGGGCGGCGACAGAGAGGAAGAAGATGAGGTGACGTCATCGATGACGTCACCGCTAGTCTGATTCTACTATGTATTTTCTTTTCTTTTTGGCAAAGCCGGGGTCACCAATTTCATTCTGGTCGCGATTTTCGTGGGCATTGGCAGTGCGAAACCTTCGCCGGAGAAGAATTCCCGAGGCGCCGCTGGTTGGCGGCGGAAAACGAGTAGGGGAAACCCTTTCCACTTTGCAGAAGAATTGGGCTGGGGTTTTCCCCTAGCTCATTGGAGACTTGAGCCCCGGCCCAGTCTATTAAAAAGAAAACGGAAATTGCTTACAAATTTGTTTTGGGCCACGGCCCAGATCTGCTAAATCAGATTGGGTCTACAAATATTTTAAACATGTGCTGGATTTAAAATTTAAAACATGGGCTAGTTTTAAAATTTAAAACATGGGCTGATTTATTTAAAGTTTGGACCTGATTTTGCAAACTATGGCTGGGCCTAATTGTAAAATTGTCTTACTTATTTTTCAGGCAAATGTCCAACTTATTTTAAAAATTATGGGCTGATTTTAAAATTGTGTTTGGGCCTGATTTGCTAAATATAAAATCAATCGAATTAAGTGTTATATTTTAATTGGATTAAGATATAGCTAATGATTAATTTGATTGTTTTATAATGTTTAAATTTTCTAAATTAGATTTAGAAGATTTCGAAGTATTTCAAATTCAAAATTATGGGTTAATTTTCATTTGAAGGCATTTATAAATTTCAATTGGATTGGAATTTAGGAATTTATTAATTTTGAAAATTAATAATTTTAAATGTCGTTTAATTTCATAAGTGTTCAGTTCAAACTTACACACATTTAATTTTATGAAATTATAAGATTGTAATTTTGATTGAAAATGTTATAAAATTGTCAATTATCAATTGGATTGATGTATTGACTTTATTTTGGAAACTCGTAAATTTTAAATTGGATTTAAAATTTTGAGAGTTGTTTTATTTAGAAAAGTTCCATATTTTAATTGGATTAATCTTATGGAAAAGGTTCTAAATTAAATTACAAAATAGTTTTTGATTAAATCAAAAAGTGGGAGAACCATGAGAGTTTAATCTTAATTTTGGAAATTTTAATTTTAACTCTCAACCTACTTTATTTAGATTTAATTGAAGAAAACCCCCTAATGACTTCTCAAAATAGTTCAAGAATAATGTTATTTCTAATTGGATTAGAAATAAGTATACACATAGATCCATGATTAGATATTAAATATGCTTATGTAATTGTTTAATTTTACTATTTAATTCCATATTTATATGCAACATTTGTTTAAATATTTGATGCGATAATTTATTCATTTAATGTGATTATATGATTGCATATGGTATGTCAAATTTATCAATTATTTATATGTTACATATAATTGAAGACTTTATATTTGTTTAAAACAAAATCCCTTAAGTTGTTGCCCCATTAACGTGGCAAATTATAACATCATTGTTGGAATTAAGTTGTTGGGATTCCCTAAGATTGTTCTATACATGATTAATTTTTTTGGCTTTGAGATGTAATCTCCGTAAAATGGATTCAATTATTGAAATGGATTTAATTATTGAAACATAAATTTGTTGAGAACCCTCAACATTTTATGTATTAAGAAAATAGATATTAAGTCATAATACCTTCCATTATTAAAGCTCGGCTAAAATTCCTTCTTCAGATTAACTTGTTTGGATTCCCCAAGGTTATTTTGACATCGAATTTGTCGAAACTATGAATGATGGGTTCGACTTAACAAAAATATATTACTTGTTGGGATTCCTCAAGGTTATATATTTTTGAGGTAAGGGTTAGGTTTCACAAAAGATGTATATACCAAGGTTGGTAACCTAACGATAAGGAGTTGCAAGAGTTGCAATTGATAAAATGTATCTACCTTGCGAAATTATTTTGATTTGTTGGGATTCCTCAAGGTCAAATAATTTGTGGGAGTCCTTTTCTCACTAAGAATTATGAGATAATTCTCGAATCAGTATTTAAGGGTTATTGATTTGAACAAAATAGTGGGAGCAAAACCAAAATTTATTTATTATCCATATCTTTCATATTTGGGTTTTGTTAAATGCATAAATAAAATATTCTGATTTATTTATTTAATGTTTATGTTGTGGAATTTATATGAGTATTCTTTTAAAATTTACTAAATAGATGGCCTAAAATTTCTTGATTATCGGTTGGCATAAATTTTGAGAAGTTTCTCAATCTAAACTTATTTGGCGATTTTGATTTTATAGCTAAGATGATGTCTAGACAATTGGAATGTTTATGGTAAGCATTAAGTTTGAAATGATATAATATTTATATCATGAAAACTTTTAATTCAAATTGTTGACATAGGTAAATGGTTAAATTTTGATGCTTACTTAAGTATCTTAAGTGATACATAGTGAGATTTTAAATTTAATTTGCAATCTTAGCGGGGCAAATGTTAAAATTTTATTTGAATGTGCAGTAAATCATTATTATTTTATCAGACAAAGAATAAGATATGATAGTTTAATCTTTCAAAAGGATGTGAGCAATCATTGATTCAAATAAGCCAAAGTGATTGAAAAATGACTGCAAAAACAAATGAAATGAATATTTATCTATCTATTTGAAGTTTAGACCTATGATATATATGACATCACATTAAATATATATTTGGAATATATATGGTCTAAAATAAGTAGATTGATAAATTAATATGAAATAAATAATTATAGCTAATAAATAAAGTAAATATTGCAATATTGGCTATGAGAATTATTTTATTTAATTTGGATTTAAAATTAAATCATTGAATGTTTTAGTTGGACTAAAATAATCCTACACATGTTTATCATGTAAGGATGGATTGACTAATATATAAGTGATTTTATATTGGCATAGTCCAGTTTTAAACTGTTCATTAAATTCAATGATTTTATTAATTCTAGACTAGTCAATTTTAGATAACACAGTTTCTTTGGTCGTGTGACTATATTTACATATATTCAAATTCTATCATTATATTTTGGGTTAACTACTTTAAATCCCCCAGTGTTTATAGGTGAGTTTGATATTTGCCCCCCCCTGTATTTTTAAAATAAGTCTTTTGCCCCCCATGACTACTAGTCAACCATTTAAAATGTACATATGGACATTTATATCCCTATACCTTATTTATCATTAATATCTATATATATATATTATAAATACTTAATATTATGTATTAATAAATTTCACATTTTTCTAATAAAACCACGAGGATATGGTTTTTAAAAATACTAATTTTTTATTTTTGTTTATTGATCGTTTTTTAAATTTTGTTTTAAATTTAAAATAATAAAATTTAAATTTTTTAATACATGAAATTTTACATGTTTCTTAAATGTTTCCTGATATATTTTTATCAAATTTTATTATTGTTGTGTTGGTGTTCATTTTCCATTTTCTAAGTTAATTACTAAATTTGAAGAAAAAAAAATATATAATTGCATTGAACACAATAATTTTTTTTAAAATGCTTAAAAGCTAAGAAAATTTAAGCATATATTTTTAACATTTAAATGAAAAAATTAATATATATTTAAATTTTATTATCTTTAACATTTAAAAATATTTTTTACATTACAGTTACATATATTTTTATATCTAATAGTTAACTTAAATATACAAAATTACGTAAAATATCATTAGTGTAAAATAAAAAAGAGTTCAATAAACAAAAGAAAAACTACACTTGTATTTTTAAAATCGCATCATTTTGTTTCTATTAGAAATATATAATATTTATTATTAAAAATGTAAAGTGTGTAAATATATATTTGCAAAGTAAAATGTAAGATGAAATGGAGGGGTACTAATTGTTTTTATATACTTTATAAATGGTAAAAAAGTGGTCATGGGGTGCAAAAAATGTATTTGAAGAACACGGGGGGGGGGGGGGGGGGGGGGGGGGGAAATATCAAACTAACCTATAAACACAGTGGGGGATAAAGTATTTAAGCCTTATATTTTGAGACTTTTGGTTTGGAATCGATTGTGATATGTAAATTTCATACACTAGTCAAATCGACCAAATTACCTTTTTTTGGTAAAAGATAGAAACATTGTAAATTATCTTAACTAATACATTCTATGTATGTAGTTTTATGATAATTTTAGTAAATGTGGTTTTCTTAATTTATTTTATCTCAGTTTTAATCATTAAAATGGTTAAAATTAAACTTATCTAAGTGTTTGCGATTTTGATTAGTTCAAAATAAAATGAATTTTGAAAAGTTTGATAAAAGTATTTTGCAATGGCATTAAAATAGCAATTACTTTAATCAAGAATGGTTTTATCTAAATAAAATGTGATTTTCTTATAATTTATAAACACTTGATATGTATATACACTACTACAAAATAGAGCTTTAACGGCTGCGGTTTAACGGCGGAAAAGAGAAAACCACCGTTATAAAAGAAATACGGACTTTTGACGGCGGTTTTCAAATAAACCGCCGTAGAAAGGGACTTTCTACGACGGTTTTCAATTAACCACTACTTTCTACGGCGGTTTGTCCCAACCGCTGTAGAAAGGGAGATTTTCAATTAATCGCCGTAGAAGGTCCCTTTCTACGGCGGTAGTTATGAAAACCGCCATTGTATTGACGTATTTAACCCTAAATAACAACGTGTATCTCCATATCGCGGCCGAAAGTCTTCTTCTCCAAATTTCTACTACGATTTTACACGTTTGATGTAAAGAATCATCATTTGAAGCTAAAATTTACCACTTTAAGATTAGCAACTTCTAAAATTTCTTAGTACTTGATTATTCTTGTACTTTGGATATGTGTATATTGAATTTATTTTTATGTATGGTACAGTGAAAATTAAACTTACAATCCATATATATGGTGAACCTTAGTATTGTGGAACCCTATGTAGTTATACTATGTAGTTTGTTGGTGTGATATGATTTATAGTGTTTGGTTTTTATTGGATGATGTTCGTATAATTAGCACTACTTAGAGTGTGTATTATTTTTTTATGCATTGCATGTGTTTGCTAAAATGCATAAATGAAAAACTTATGGGTTCTTCTTCATTTGATTATGTCTATTGTGCATGTGTTGGTTATGAATTATTTTTTTCATTGAGGTATTATATTAGTTTTGATTATATGAGTAACATTAGTATGAAATGTGCTAAGACGAGCATATAACTTGATACTTTCTACATTGTTTGTTGAATTATTATTTGATTTTTAAAAATTATTTCAAGGTGTTAGTTACGCATGGATCGAAATATCTTGTTGTATGGTGATCGGACCTCCGAGTTTTATGCGAAAGAAGTTGAGAATTTCATTGAATTGGCTTATAAGAATACAAAGTACGTCCATTGTCCGTGTAAAACTTGTAAAAATGGTGTGCGGTTTGATAACTCAGATACAATAAGATTCCATTTATATCGGAATGGATTTGATCCTTCTTATAAATTGTGGATTTGGCATGGTGAAAGTATTGGCAGTTTTCCTGAGCAAAGAAAATCTCATGCAAAAGGAGATGATGGGATTACTAGAGATCGATTAGATGACATGATTGAGGATGTGGCCGAGGATTTTGCTGATAAATCAAAAGTTCTTGCTTCCATTTTGGGTGACAATGAGAAGCCTCTATACAACGGTTGAACTAGATATACACGCTTGTCTAGTATTTTGAAGTTGTTTAATTTGAAAGTGGCAAATGGGTGGTCAGATACTAGTTTTACAGCCTTATTGAAGGTATTGAAAGATATGCTTCTAGAAGATAATGAACTTCCAGATCGAATTTATGAGGCAAAAAAAATATTGTGTCAAATGGGTATGGAGTATAAGAAGATCCACGCTTGCCCAAACGATTGCGTCCTTTACAGGAATGAGTATAAGGATTTATTGCTTTATCCTAAGTGTAAAACTTCACGATACAAAAACAAGCAGCTATGTGATGAGGTTGAAGACAGTACTGATGCGCAAAAGAAGGGGCTGCCGGCTAAGGTTCTGTGGTATCTTCTTATAATACCGAGATTTAAACGGTTGTTCGCTAATGCAAAAGATGCAAAACTTATGACATGGCATTCAGATCGGTGTATTCCCAGTGATGATGACAAGGTGATAATGCATACATCAGACTCGGATTAGTGGAAAAAAATTGATTCAATGTATCCTTCATTTGGGGGAGAAGCTAGAAATTTGAGGCTTGGTTTGTGTACTGATGGAATGAACCCGTTTGGCAGTCTGAGTAGCACACATAGCTCATGGCCGGTGATGTTGGTAATTTACAATTTGCCGTCTTACTTGTGTATGAAGCGCAAGTATATACTTATGTCTCTAATGATTTCTGGCCTACGACAACTAGGAAATGACATCGATTTGTATCTTGCTCCTCTTATTGAAGATTTTAAAAAGTTATGGGATGAAGGTGCACTTGTGTTTGATGCATACCGTGAAGAAATGTTCACATTACGTGCCATGTTGTTTTGTACCATTAATGATTTTCCTGCATCTGGAAACTTGTCTGGGTACTCTGTTAAAGGGCATAAAACATGCCCTATATGTGCGCAAAGTACAGATTTTTGTCAACTTGCACACGGGAGGAAGACAGTATACCTTGGGCATCATAGATTTCTTCCCGAGACTCATCTGTATCGCCGTATGAAAAGAGCATTCAATGGATTTCAAGAGTTTAGAAAAGCTCCAGAACCCTTGAGTGGGCCAGAGGTGAAAGCTAGTGTGACGAACATTAATGTGGAGTTTGGAAAACCTTCGGAGTCAAGTAATAATGATACATGTTGTTGGAAGAAAAAATTCATCTTTTTTGAACTTGCATACTGAGAGAACTTGGATGTCAGACATTGTCTCAACGTGATGCATATTGAGAAAAATATTTGTGAAAGCCTGTTAGGTACGCTTTTGAACATACCTGGTAAAACTAAGGATGGTTATAAAGCGAGACTTGATATGGTTGATATGAACATAAGATCAAATTTAGCATCGGTAGCTCGAGGACAACGCACATATCTACTCCCTGCCTGTAATACTTTGTCCAAAAAAGAGAAAAAACAACTGTGTTCAAGTTTACGTAGCATCAAAGTTTCATCTGGATATTCTTCAAATGTAAGTAGACTTGTTTCCATAAAAGATTTAAAACTTGTTGGTTTGAAGTCTCATGATTGCCATGCCTTAATGCAACAATTGTTGCCTGTAGCTATTTGCTCGATATTGCCCAAGAATGTTAAGTCCAGTATAACAAGACTTTGTTTCTTCTTCAATGCTATATGTAGCAAGGTTATCATGCGCGAAAGACTTGATCAGTTACAAGATGAAATAATTGTTGTCCTTTGTCAATTAGAAATGTATTTTTCACCTGCCTTTTTTGATATTATGGTACATTTGGTGATTCATTTGGTTAGAGAGAGAAAAATCTACGGGCCTGTTCATTTGCGATGGATGTACCCATTCGAGCGACATATGAAAGTCTTTAAGGGGTATGTTAAGAACCGTTATCGTCCTGATGCTAGTATTGTTGAAGGTCAGCATCAATTGGAATATCTAAGAATCGGCACGATGAGAGGATTACAGGTATGGGCACAAGGGGAGAAAAAATGTTTACACCTTCTAATGTTGAATTGATGAAGGCGCATCTCTAGATACTGCGCAATTCTGAAGAAGTTGAGCCCTATGTGAGAGACCATATACGTTCAAGAAGAACGTCTTATCCTGCTTGGACGGATCAAAATGTGCTCAATGAATATATTCAGACATTTGTCAATTGGTTTGGTAATGCTGTCATGGGTAAAGACGTTTCGGAGACATTAAAATGGTTGGCGTTTAAGCCCAGCCATGTGGTACGAGCATTTTCAGGCTATGACATAAATGGATATTCATTTGCTACTAAGAGACAAGATGAGAAGAGCACGGCATAAAACAGTGGTGTTACATTAATCTCGGAGGCTTTACATGTTTCTAGCACGAAGGATAAAAATCCAGTGTATGCAAGCATGGCATATTACGGGGTGATCGAAGATATTTGAGAGCTTAACTATGTTTGTTTCGAAGTAGCTGTATTTCGATGCAAATCGGTTGATAACAATAATGGGGTTCGAACTGATGATCCATTGGGTTTTACCTTGGTTGACCTTAATCGAAAGGGTTTCAAGGGGGAACCACCTATACTTGCATCGCAGGCGAAACAGGTTTTTTATATCACCGATCCTTGTGACGAACATTGGTCTGTTGTTCTTCATGGTAAACAACATCACGGAGTGGAAGAGATTGATATGAGGCGGGCCCTTTCTCTAGTGGGTTACCTGAATCGACAGCAGTTGAAGAAGATAGGGAACTTGATAAATATATACTTCGTGATGACCACATCGAAGAATTACGGTTCGAGGATCAAGTGTCTCATAAGAGAAAGAGAATCTGTTAAGAATCATTTTCAGGTATATTATATTGTTTGTCTTTTGTGTGTGTGTGTGTGTGTATTTGTTTATGTATATTTGATTTTAATGAAACTATGTCGACATAATTTTATAACAACATTTATTTTTATCCTTCTTACTGTCTAATTGAAATAGGGCACAACTTGGATGAAGCCGCGAATTCACGGGATAAAATTTTCAGGGAACTGCATATATCGAAATGTTTAGAAATGAATTTGTTATTGCTGGAAATTGTGTGAAGCTTTTGTGTTGATGTTAGGATGACAGGGTGTTTTGGTTAAATTTACAGGAGAGACTCTGTCGGAATTGATTTTAAACTGAATTCCGTATTATTTGAAGTTGTTGGAATCTTACTGAAGTATTTAAATATGTGCACATCCGTGACAGGGAGTATGTTACATTTATAGGGGAGACTTTGTCGAATTTTTTGGCAAATTGATTTCCTTGTTTTTTATTTTTGATTAAATGTTCAATGTTTTTTTTTACAAGGAGTAGTTTTGGTAAAATTTACAGGGGAAAGCTCTACAATGATTTTTGTTTTGATTTTACATTTAACTCTTGATAAATTACTTTTCTGTGCATCGGAAAAAAGATATTCATTTAGCGAGGTTACTTATTGACCGCTAAATGAATTAATTATTCGTTTATCGATTAATAAATCTTTATTATTTTAGGGTTATTCTTCAATATAATTTATATTGAGGCGCGCTTCATACCGGCGGCAACCTATTTCTATTTTTCGCCTCTTAACTAGCATGCATGTATACGAGACATACAGAAGCGATCAAAAATTATTAAGACTGTACGTACATGGATACGACATTGAGTACTTGTACCCAAGTGTAAAAAGTATTATTTCTTTCAAGCTATTTTTGATTTATCTTACCATAATTGCACTTATAGATTGCCTTTAATTATTAAACTAGAGATAATTAATTAAGAACACATAAACTGAATAGTAAAAAACCTACCATAAATTCAATGAAAATTCTTTTTGTTTAATTGGACTGTAATATTGAATATGCAATTTAATAATGATCAACCGTTGCAAGTAAATAAAATACATTATATGGAGCTACATACTAAATGTAATGTATTTCACTATACATATTCGATTAATATTATCGTCCTTACTTGCAAATATATATATAGCTAATGAAATCCAGTAAGTATTGCTTTATTTTTTATTGGGCCCTTAAGATTTCATTTTTGTTATACTACTTAATGCATTTATCGATTTGATTATTTTATTTCGTTCGCCCAAGTCGAAAACGCAGCAAATTTAGGGAAGATAATGAAGCTAGCTTATTACTTTATTGAAGCTTACTTGTACTTTTATGAAATTTATTAAGTTTGAGCTTTTACCTATACTTATTGTGTAATAGTACATGAAATTTTTCGGTGGAATGGTTCACGGGAAAATTTGAAATTTAATTATTAAATGTTTCATAAAAGGCGAGCTTCTGTACATATTAATAAATATAATGTAAATTGGGTATGTAATATTATATTTACAAAATTGTGGGGTTAATTTATGAAAATGAAAAAAAATAGAAATTAATAGGGTTTAGGGTTTAGAAAATGAAATAAAAATAGAAATTTATGCGCGCGCGGGGGAATTGTCTCCAATGTTTCCACTTTTCTACGGCGGGTAAAAAAAAAACCGCTGTAGAACCAATCCATTTTACGGCGGTTCAAGAAAAAACCGCCGTAGAAAATACTTTCTAAGGCGGTTTCACTACTTTCTATGGCGGTTTTTTCTTGAACCGCCGTAGAATAAACCGCCGCTGTAAATTCAAATTTGTTGGTCTATTCTCTCTAATTTCTCCAAATTTCCCCTGCTTCTCCCCTGCATTCCCCTGTATAATATTGAATATGCAATTTAATAATGATCAACCGTTGCAAGTAAATAAAATACATTATATGGAGCAACATACTAAATGTAATGTATTTCTCTATACATATTCGATTAATATTATCATCCTTACTTGCAAATATATATATAGCTAATGAAATCCAGTAAGTATTGCTTTATTTTTTTATTGGGCCCTTAAGATTTCATTTTTCTTATACTACGGACTTAATGGAGTTATCGATTTGATTATTTTATCCCATTCGGCCAAGTCGAAAACGCATAAAATTTAGGGAAGATCATGAAGCTAGCTTATTACTTTATTGAAGCTTATGTGTACTTTTACGAAATTTATTACTTTTGAGCTTTTACCTATAATTACTGTGTAATAGTACATGAAATTTTTCGGTGTAATGGTTCACGGGAAAATTTGAAATTTAATTATTTAAAGGTTCATAATAGGCGAGCTTCTGTACATAATTAATAAATATAATGTAAATCGGGTATGTAATATTGTATTTACAAAATTGTGGGGTTAATTTATGAAAATGAAAAAAATAGAAATTAATAGGAAAATATGCAATTTAATAATGATCAATCATTGCAAGTAAATAAAATACATTATATGGAGCAACATACTAAATGTAATGTATTTCACTATACATATGCGATTAATATTTTTGTCCTTAATTGCAAATATATATATAGCTAATGAAATCCAGTAAGTATTGCTTTATTTTTTTATTGGGCCCTTAAGAATTCTTTTTTCTTATACTACTTATTTAATGCATTTATCGATTTGATTATTTTATCCCGTTCGCCCAAGTCGAAAACGCAGCAAATTTAGGGAAGATAATGAAGCTTATTACTTTATCGAAGCTTATTACTTTATCGAAGCTTACATGTACTTTTACGAAATTTATTAAGTTTGAGCATTTACCTATAATTATTGTGTAATAGTACATGAAAATTTTTGGTGGAATGGTTCATGGGTTTATTTGAAATTTAATTATTAAATGTTTCATAAAAAGCGAGCTTTTGTACATAATTAATAAATATAATGTAAATTGGGTATGTAATATTATATTTACAAAATTGTGGGTTTAATTTATGAAAATTAAAAAAAAAAGAAATTAATAGGAAAATATGCGCGCGCGGGAATTGGCTCCAATTTTTTCCACTCTTCTACGCCGGTTCAAGAAAAACCGCCGTAGAACCAACCCGCCGGTCTAAGTTCAAATAATTTGAACATCCCTCTCATTTCCTTCTTCTTTTCCCCTGCTTCCTTGCTTCTCCCCTGCTTCTCCCTTGTTTCCCTCTCCCTTCTCCCGACCCTGCTTCGGTTTTCGTCGCGCCAGGTAGCGGTCGCCGGCGCAACCCGTCGAAGTCCGCCCTTTTCCTGCGTTTCCCGGCGGCTGTTTGGCGGTGCTGATCGGTCATCGAGGACCAAGGTCCGAGCTTTGGTTTAGGCGGACCCCGGCCACCATTTCTTCCATTTTCCCCAACAATATTTTTGGCCTTGGATGTAGGAGTGCAATCCTACATAAGGTTTAGCCGACTTCTATGCTTGCATTTTAAAGCTTTTGAAATGTTACCTTCCATTTTTTAATTACTTCCGATTGGACTAGGGTTTTTGTTCACAATGGTGATTTCGGGTTTGATGCTAGTGATGAATGATTGGATTGCTTTGGGATTTATCGATTGTTGGTTGAATTGGTTTGGTTGTTGAATTTCGTGTTTTGTTTTGAGTAAGTTGAGAACCTAGATGTTTGATTGAGATTTCAATTAAGTACCCTTTCAATTCAGTTTTCCTTCACTAAGATGAGAACCTTGGTGTTTGATTTCGGTTTTGCTTGATTAATTTGAGAACATTGGTGTTTGATTTCGGTTCTTAGTCAATTTAGTGTTCCTCCTTTAGTGATAATGAGGAAAATGCTTGGTTGTTGAGTCCACTTTGTGGAATTTAAGCTTTATAGGGTTCATTCTTTGGGGCTCCCTTGTTTTAATGTCTTGAATGCCCCTTATACATTGAAAGTAAAGCTATCTTTGCATCAATGTAAAGCATCTTTATTGAAAAAGCATAAAGTACCTTTTGAGTGTAGCTTCTCTTGTTTTAGGGAAGGAGAGTATTCTTTATGAGTGAACTCCTCCTTAAAGCTTTTACCTTCCGATAAACACATTGCATGAAACTTGAAGGATCGGAATAAAGAAATTTATCTGGTACCTTATCTTCAGAAGTAAACATTGTAAAGGTTTCTCTAATTTTTAAGAAACATTGATTTAAAGATCTGAGGTCATTGAATTTTTGGTTTGCAGTGGACATTGGATGCTTATAGCCATTAGACCGATTGAAAAGGTCGTGTACTGGTTGATTCATTACAAAACCCACAAAAAGAGGAGGCAGTAATACTTATAGACGAGTGAGTTATATATATTAACTAATGTTAGAATGCATATATAATTTCTAATGCCAATCATATATATACATATGTTGTTAATTATTTTCATTCCGCTTTCATTTTTTATAGGGTGATGTTTAATTATCAAGCTTTCTTAGGATTATCGAGAAATGTGCACATGCAACCTGAATGGATAGTAGTGAAGGTAAAATTGGTTCTTATTGAATTTTTTATTCAATGTTGTGTTGTATACAATTGTATGATCTTCTAACTCGTAGAGTAATATTCATTAGCATAAAAAACAAACGTCGAACTGGGAGTGTGGCTACTATGTCATGCACTATATGTACCAAATCGCAATGAAATCCAACACATTGGCACTCGAAAAGGTATTTGATTTCTCATAACTTATTTGATTGTATTTCATTTTGCTACTCAATTACGTTTGAATTTATACTCTGTTGCAGTACTTCAATCTCGACCGCACTCCATTAAGCAATGTGAATATAGACGCTATGAGAAAAATATGCGCTAGTTATATTGTGGAGCATTAGCCGTACGTAGTTGATGGATAGTTATGAAACTTGTTGATATTATAGTTGTACAAATATTTTTGACTATGCCCCTGTAATATAATAGCGATTTCAACTTGTATCTTGGTGATATTTTGTATTAATTTTAAACTTTTAGTAACAGGTTTTGCTTTAAACCAGAGAAATTTCTCACTTTCTATCGCAGTTTGGGTTTGAATGTCAGACTTTCTACGGCGGTTGGAAGAAAACCGCCATAGAAAGTCTCACCACTTTTTACGGCGGTTCCGAGCCGCCGTAGAAAGTCCGTAAACTTTCTACGGCTGCCAGATAGATGGCGGTTCAAAAAGGTCGAAAACCGCCATTAAAAGCCCTTAAAAACGGCCATTGAAAGCCCTTTTTGTAGTAGTGATATATATATATATATGTGGTGTTGTATAAATTAAGATCTAATATATTGAATATGTTTGATCAGTTGTAAGTTATGCAGTTTTCAATCAATCCATTTATGCTATTATGGTTATCCAAGAAAAGGGGTAGCACTCTAGAAGACGGCTACAAATGGTTATCCAATAAAAAGGGAACACTACTAGCAGTCGCCTCACTTGTTGAAACAATGGCTTTCCAGGCCGGCATAAATCCACCTGGCGGCGTGTGGCAGGAAGACAGTAACAACAATATTTCTCCATCTCCAACAATGGCATTCCAGGCTGACGGAGTAAATCCACCTCCAAGTGGCATTCATTTTGCAGGAGAAGCTTTGATGGCAAACTATCCCAAGTTATATCGCCTTTTCACTATGTCTAACACAGTGGCCTTTATTTCATCTCTGAGCACAATCTTGTTCCTTATCTGTGGTTTCCCATTGAGCCACAAATTCTTTGTGCGGGTTTTGTTGGCGATTTTGTGGGTGACAATAGCAGTCATAGGTTTCACATTTGGTTTATCAGTTGTAATGCTTGAACTGCTAGTTATATCCAGGTCGAGGGGGATCGATTTATAGGAATGGAAGCAATGTCCTTTATTGTCGTCGTTTGGTTCTTGGCGTTGGCCTTTCTGCTCGTGGGAAACATATTTCGTTTCATAAACAGTGGGCTCAGACGACGGCTTGGGATTGATAAGTTGGAAGGGATAAAGAGATTGATTATTCAAGTGATTCATGTGTTGGTAAAGCTAGGGAAATGTATTCAAGTCCAGGCGTTGAAGTTGAAAGGTGAAGTACTGAAAAAGCTAGGATATGATGATCCGATCGGCAGTTTAACTCCTCCTCCTCACCCTTGATCATATATTGGAAGTGTTTTTCTCTCTTTACCAGAGTGTTTGGTCTCAACATTTGTGAGGTTATTTTTTTATTTCTGATGTGATCTGGCCCGGTCTTGTCCTTTATGGTACCAGCTTGGCGAAGGATGATGAGGGTATTACAAATTAAATTGCTTAATTGTTGTTGCCACGTAAATGTTACATCATTCGTTGAGAGATTTTTTTTTTTTTCAATTTTTTCACTGTGTTTATCATTAATTTTCCTTTACTTATTAATTATGATAATTTTTCAAGCATTAGTAATTTATATTATGTATTTTCAATTACTTTGATAATATATATCTTTTCATTTGTTCTGGAACAAAAACCAAAGTGTTGGGTATCTACTCAAATTTCAAGTATAATTAGTATTAGGCTAGTTAATCTAGGTCCATTAGGGTTTACCTTTTTTGTATTATAAATATGTGCGGTTTGTAATTGATTAGGGCATGCAAGAGAGAGCATCTACCCGCTAGGGTTGTAGACAGAGAGACACGACCTTTCGGCTAGGTGAAAGATGGGGTGCCGTGGGTTCATAAGAGATGATAAATGTTCCTACTTATGTCTCCGACGTCGACGTTGCAGTGTTGTCCTGAAGTCATAGGAGATGTGTGTTCCTGCCTATGATTTCGACACTGTTGTTGGTAGGTCGTTATGAGGCCATAAGAAATGTGTATTCCTGCTTATGCCTTTAACAACGAGGTAGCACTACACCAAAAAAGGTTATGGGAGGCGGGTCCTAAGAGCATTAGGAGGCGGGTGCACCCACCAGTGTGGGCGCTTCCAATTGGAGGTGCTTGCACCCGCCTCCCTTGTGAGGGGTTATTGGAGGTGGGTGCAACAGTGACCATTAATCATAATGGTCACTGGAGGCGGGTGCAACAATAACCCTTCCAATAAATTGTTCTTGGAGGCGGGTGTCCGTTACACCTTCCTCCAATATTCTCCCAATAAAAAATTTAATTTGCCATTCTTTAATTTATGGTTTCGGTAGGAATTGAACTCGCGTCGACAGAATCACTCGACTGTTGCACATTAAATTTACCACTAGGCTATATATACTCATGTATATAAAGTTAAAATCAAAATTATATATTTATATATATATTTTTTCTATAACTTGTAGTTTTTATTACCTATAATTTAGTGCTTCTTTTAAAAATTATTTTCAACACAAAATTATCCTAGTGAATTATTTTTAAATTTATTTTCAACTTTCAATAGTCCAAAACAAAGAAAATTTTTGAAATAATATTCATTAAAATTTGTAAAAATGCACCCGCCTCCAATAAACACGATATTGGAGGCGGGTGCAAAGCCTTTTTTCGCCTTGAAGGAGATTTGGAGGCGGGTGTATGTTCAACTAATTGGAGGCGGGTCATATTCAACCCGCCTCCAATTAGAACTTTGGAGGCGGGTGCAACATGACCTGCCTGCAATTAGTTAGTAATTGGAGGCGGGTCATGTTGCACCCGCCTCCAAAGTTCTAATTGGAGGCGGGTTCAACATGACCCGCCTCCAATTAGTTAGCTATTGGACATGCACTCGCCTCCAAAGCGGTGCCGCCTCCAATGTTTAACTATTGGAGGCGGGTCCAATATGCACCCGCCTCTAAAGGCTGTGCAGGCTCCTTTGGAAACACCCGCCTTCAAAGGGGCGCCTCCTTTAAGTATTTCTGTATTAGTGTAGAAAGAAGGGGGAGTGATAATAGAAAAGAGGGCAAGAGACTTTTTATGTTGATATGGTGAACACATATTTTGTAAACTCTTCTATTGTTTGATGCCCCTTATATAATGAAGTCATAGTGAGTAGTTTGTGGATGTAGATCTATTGAGATAGGACCACGTCAAATCTGTTGTGTTCTTTTCTTTTCTGTTTTCAATTCCACTGCAGTATTCTTGTTGGGATATTTCTTTCAACAAGTGGTTCAAAAATCCTGAAAATGGGTGTTTATTCCTAACACAAAATTTATTTTTTCCTACATTCTTAAATTTTTTTTTTTTGGCAAGACTTGTAATGGTCAATCCAATCACTTTGTTAGATTTTTTGATTCATCATATTTATTTTACCAATAAAATCTGCTTATTTAAGATTCAAAAAGAACTTTAAGAACTTTAAGTGGTAAACTAAAAGAGTATTGTAGGATGAGATCTAATATAAGGATTGGTTTGAGGAAGTTTTTATATATACACGGTATAAATACTCATGCATGTTTTGTTTTTTTAAAAAGATACTTTTTATGATAATTTTTCACTATTTTACATATATTCACTTATATTTCAATACCTATTTTTATATTTTTTTATACACTTTTAACATTTACAATTGTATTGTCAAATAATATTTAAAAAATAAAGTACCATACAGGCTGGTGTTTGAAGGAGTTAACAATGTATTTGGATTATTATCATATATAATTCCGCTAACCGGACAAAAATAATATAAAATTTTCAAAAAAAATATTATTGTTCCATAAAGGAAAAGGTGAGAAAATGTTTATTACAATCGAAATGACAAAAGTGATAATAATCCAAATACATTGTTAACTCATCCAAACACCAGCCTGTATGTTACTTTGGTTTCGAGCACGTGTTTGTAAATACAATTTTATTTTATAAAGTAGAGTTGGGTACCCGTTTTATTAATCAGGAAGTAAAAAATAATAAAAAGAAAACTAAAAATCCAAAGACCAAAAACAGGCCTAACATGTGGCTCTTAAACCTCATAAATACAGGCGGGTGAACCTCTTATAGTCTACCCGAGCTTGTTTCCTAAGCTGCATAGTCCTAAAAAGTCCCCAACTTCCCGTCCATTCAGGGAGAATGTACATACGACTCTTCATCATCATGACACTTGATGTTCTACCAAGGGACCATATCCTATATCATATGCCTGATCATCATCACTTTGGTCAACCGGAGTGTGTTGTACAGTGGAAGTTATTAGGATATGTGGCCTTTTGAAGCATATGTTCAATAGAAGTTGAGCATCAGTGTGTAATAGTCTAAAAGGTGAGGGGTGAAACACTTATTTAATGGCTTCAACATGGATATTGGATTAGAGAGTGCGTGCCGATCTAAATCTGATTTCACTGCAGTTGCCCAAGATGGGAATTTGTAGCAGTTAAATGCACCATCGGGGATGGTGGACTTGGTATGTTTCCACGATATGCACATCAATAGGTTCAGTAGGAGGCGGTTGGGCGTACGCATCCTTGGTTTTAGCATTTTTTCGAATAGGTTGTAGAATAAATTGTACATTTGCTAAGTTGACTATTATAGTTGAACGTATAAAATATATATTAGAAAATTAAAGGAGCATTCGTAATTTTCCAAAAATTCTGAAAAATATTTGTAATTTCATCAAAATTTGGAAAAATGAATATAATATACATTCTTGAGTAAATCACAAGTGAGATATTTGACATGAGGCCTATTTGTTTATTGAATTTTTATTTATTGTTATTCTTATTATTTTTCCCCTTACTCCCTTCTCTTTCTATCTCCATTGTTTCTTTCATTTATTCCGGCCAGCCCTCCGACTGATGCAACCTCCTAACAACTCATCTTCGTCCATTAAAAGTACAGACCACATATGATGTACATATTCCTTAGACTTTTCTCTTCCGAAATTTGTAATTAATATATATATATATATATATATTTGAATCAAACTTGACTTTTCTTTAGTAATGATGACGCAAAAAAATACAAAATAAAAATTGATTATATTGATAATAAATATAATGGCTTAAAATACCTTACAGAGTGAGCGGATAATCATAAAATTCTTACCAGTTTTAATCAATTGCTGGGAAAACAAAAGGAGCTTTAGGTTTAGCTCTTGTTTTTTGTCCACCCCTAATCTTGATGATCGATTTCTTTCATATCTGTAGTAGATTTGAAATTAATGATTTCAAACGTTATAAAAAGAAATAAATAAATAAAATGTACTGGAGATTACTCTCATGAAAAGAAACAAAACACGTCCATAATAGTAGCGTAATCAGGAAAATATATATATGAGGTTTAGTATAGAACTTTTTTCCCACACAAGTACATCAATATAGCATACATATATATAAATATATAAAGGGTGAGGTGTTGGAGAGGTTTTGAGACCCCTCTGGACCCCTGAATCCGCCTATGCGGCCATTCATGAAAAACCAAATTACTATTACTAAAATCACAAAACCTGCCATTTTCGTCAGGGTTGAGGAGCAGTGGGATTTAAACGGCCGATCTGATCATAATAGTTTATGACTTCGCCCTTTAACTTCAAAACCTGGACTCGAACACATTTCATTAGCTTTAGCAACACATGAATCACTTGAACAATAAGTATCTTTGGCATTGCCAACACACCAATCCCAAGGCACCGTCTGATCCCACGGTTTACGAATCGAATTGTGTTCCCGACGAGCAAAACCGCCAGCGCACAGACCCAAACGAGGACACTATAGGACTCATCTATTAGTGGACTATCCGAATGATAATTAAGCATCGAAACTGATAAAACATAAGTGAAACCTATGGCTACTATTGTGACCCACAAAATTACCAACAAAACCCCTAGAAAGAATTTGTGTCGGAATGGGAAACCACTGATAAGGAACAAGATTGTGCTCAGAGATGAAACGAAGGCCACCGTGTTACAAAGAACGAAAGCGACATATAAATTTGTATGTTGGTATGCTTGCACAGCTTCTCCTGCGAAATGATCACTTGGAGATGGACCAGTACAATTGTAACGTGGAGCAGTACAATTGTTACTGTCATCTTGCCAGACGCTACCGGGTGGATTTATGCCGGCCTGGAAAGCCATTGTTGCAACAAGTGAGGCAACTACCAATAGTGCCCCTTTTTGCTCAGATAACCATTTGTAGCCTTCTTTCACAGTGCGACCTCGTCTGGCTCCAGCCTTTATAAGACTTCTTACGATATTTCGATCAATGCTTTCATGACAAAGGTCTAATGCGGTGCTCTCAACTGCACTTTTTGCGTTCACGCGTACTCTGCTATACTTAGTCAAGTATTGTATCATCTGCATGCAGCATATGTTAAATCATTGAAATATTTATTTAAACAAGACTCTCAAAATCAACAGAACCGGAACCCAAATCTTGGGGAGATATTTAGGAGCGGGTCAGTTCTAGAAGCACTTGTTCTGTCACGGTTTTGTTTTTTGCTCGTTAAGTCTAAGTGTAAATAGCTAAAACTAATTTTTTTCATATCTTTAATGTGTTAAAAATTCATTAAATATTGTTTCTTAAATCAAAGTTTATAATTGTTTTAACATTTGGTGGTTTATATATATATATATATATATATACACATATATATATAGTGATTAGTGAGACTATAGTCCATTCAAAGGAATTATTGATTTTGAACTTGTATAAATTAAGTATACAATTGTACATTCAATTGTATAGGTCAAACTCAATGGCCATGATTCCTTGAAAGGACTATAGTTTTTTCCATCATCATATATGATGTATTTTTATATTAATATATAAATTTATTATATATGTAACGTAATTAATCTATAATTTATTATAATATATGTAAAAGATATTATTTCATAATAATTATATATGTAAATGTACACATATGTATAATAATAATAATAATAATAATAGTAAAATAAAGATAATAATAATAAAGTATAATCACCAAAAGTGGTTATCATGCTTCTTTAGATTTAGAAGTCATCTAAGTTCAAATCATGCAATTACAAATCATATATGTACGTGTCACTTTAAATACAATTTGTTAAACCTTTTGAGGATCCAAACCGCTAGTTCTGGTTCTTCAAAGATGGAACCATAACCAAACCATTTGGGGCCAGTTATGGTTCCGATTCTATAATCATTGGCCGTGGTTCTGGATCCAATTCTATAATCATTGGCCGTAGTTCCGGATCCAATTAGACCCGGAACCGTGGCTACGCGTGTGTAACTCCAAAATAAATTGAGTACAGTCCTCTCACCTCAATTTTTCCATAACAAACGGCCAGATGCAGTATAGTCATACCCTCATCATCCTTCCGGTTAGCAAAATCCTTGTCCTTTATCGTACTAAGGAGCAACTCCAACGCCTTCAGCTTATCATACTTGACGCACAAATGCAGGACATTCCCTCCTCCTTCGGCCTTTGCTCGAGCTGCTTGCGGCCTGGATTCGATTAGCTCTTCCAAGACATTCATTCTGCCACTGATGACAGCAAGATGTAAAGGGATTCTCCCACATCGATCAACAGCCAAACACATATCAGGACTAATACGTAAAATTTCTTTCACAAATTCCACATTTCCATACGTAACTGCAACGTGAAGAGGATTCATATCCTCCTGACAATTCATGAGAGTGGCTTTCTCAAGAATAAGTGGATCTTGTTGAATTAACCGATCAAGAGTGGGAACATCATTTTTCATTGCAGCATCAAGAAGGGTTTTTATATCAGCCATTTCCATTATAATTTGTATTATTTCTGTTTTGGCTACCTAGCTCGATCTCCCTAACCCTCTTCTCCGCAGCTGTAATTTATAATAAGCATAAGAATTAATGTTAAATGCAGCCCAAGAGAAGACTTTGGCCGTTGACTTGACTGGTAACGAAGCCATAATTTCCCATTGATATATAATGACAATTCACAAGTTTAAATATATAAATTCCCATTGGTACCTAAGCGGGAAGTTTTGGCTAACCAGTCAATTGAGGATAGAATTCAACAGTGGCGGCTCGGCCACAATGGACGGGCCACACCACGAAAGTGAAGTATGTGATGGACGATTTGAAGGTGGAGATCACGGCGGAGGCTGATGGAACATATATTTGGCATATTTAGGAAAGAAGTTATTAGTGATTGCCGATCAGAGTGTTGATGGAATTGACATAAGAGGTTGCGGACCAAGGTGGCAATAAGATTATTAAAGGAATTCTAAGATCTTAAACATGTATAAATTCTAAGGTTTTAGTTTACCCATAGCTCACTTGAAAAAATAAAAGTATTATTCATAAAAAGTTTTAGTGATATTTTTAAAGAGTTAATAGCCTTTATACTTAAGGAGTAACAAAATAATAAATAAAACTACTATCCATGTACAATAAGCTAATATTTCAATTATTCTTTTGAAGAAATATCAAATAATTTTTGAAAAGCTAACTGATACTATTTTAAATTTTATAATGTGTACTTTTATTTTTAATATGAATAATTACTGTATCCTAATGCAGAGTAGAAGTAATACTCTAGATGGATATGACTTGATCTTTACGAGGATCAGTACGTTTCTTTTATTATTGTTAACCCCATGCCCTTTTACTAGTAAGGGTGTAGGAGGACCCTAGATGGTTTGGGGTTGGGTGGGGAAGAGCGAATTGAAATCCATACGTAGGAGAGCGTGTAAATTGTCTTTGAAATTTTTATTTTTACAATTAATTCTTAACTATCAATTTATTACAAAGCAAGTTGGTTGTCTTAGTTTCTGAAAGGAATTAATTCTTCATAAAATAATTGCCTACTTACTTTTATAACAAAATGCCAAATTCTCATATTAGTGTTGATATTTGAAATGATCACGTCTTTCTGTGACGATTTTTTTAAAAATATGACCACATCCATCCGCATTGTAAAAAGGTTGATTATTGAGGATTTCAAATTTGAAAATTATTCATTGGGTAATTTACGATTCAGAAAAAGTTTGAAGTAAGGGCCCGTTTGATAAAAATTAATGCTTATATCTAAATATATTTTTTGAACCTCTGAATCATGCTTAATCACTCGATCTTGTTTGATAAATATGCAGATTTTAATGCTGAAATTCTTAAAATATACCATTTTATCCTTATGTTAAATTTTTTATATTTATATATACGAAATATCAAATTTTATTATAAAACATCAATTAAGATTAATGAAAGACATAAAGAAACAAAACAAGATAAAACACGTTAAATTGAACGATGAAAAAAAATACAAAAAATAATTATTACAATTTAATTAAAACCCCTAAAAATGAAAAATGAATCCATTATTATAGTATAAAATAAATTAAAATTCTTACAATAAATTCATATATGATTAATAAACTATATAAGTAATATAAAACATATCGTATGAATGAGATTTAGAAAAATATGTAAAGGATATAATTTATTAAATAAATTTTTAATACCAAAATATAATAGTAAAAATAAATTAAATTTTATTTGATAATATTATAATACAAAATTTAAAATACGTTGTATGCTAATGAAGAAAAATTAAAATTATTATTATAGTTAAATCAATATAAATAAAATAGAATGGGTAGTTTCGAAAATCAAATATAAATTATTTAAAGAATTATTACTTGGAGCATTAAGCGATAAGCAATAAGCTGACTTTTTCCACTTAATTTTTTGTAAAGGAAATAAGCAGTACTTAAACGATTAAGAGATTTGAGTTTTTGTTATCAAACACTCTAAAATTTATTATCTCTTAATCAAATAATTTTAAACATTAAGTTGGGTTATTAAAAAAGCCCTAATTTTCGTAATCAACTCTAGAAGAATTGAAACAAAAATTTAAAATACTGTGGAAATATTTGTGCCACCCAGTGACGTCTAGTACGTTACGTGACGTCGTGAACTTTGTGATATCCAAAATTCATGAATAGTAGTCTTGAACGATGGCAAAGAAAAAACTAATTTTATATTCATAGGGACCAGCGGCCTCAACCTCTCAGATCCTCTCTCTCCATCTCAATCTTAGAAAGTTCATAAAAAAATTTTACTTTGATTTTCTTTGTCTCTTCTTACATAGTTTTGAATTTTAGTATCTTTTGTCGAGTAATTTAAATAATTATTTCTTCTTTATCCAAGTGAATTTTTTTTATTTCACTCACTGTGGTGATTTTATCCACAGTTATAGTGTTTCTTTCTCTAGTTGTGATGATTTCACTCCTGATTATATATGGTGTATGATGACTCGGTTGAAGATTCAGTTTTGGTACCTTCATTCATAATGAGTGGCAGATCTGTAACCGTCAGTACGATATTTGTTTAGCGCAAAGTGAGTTTTATATTTCTACATTTTTAAGATAAATATTATGTATAGACTTATAATTTGGTAGATTCAGTATACTGTTGTGGTTTAAATCTGATAATTATCATATCAATTATGTAATTAGTTGTAGTGGCTGTTTTTTTAAAATATGTCCACATCCATCCGCATTGCAAAAAGGTTGATAATTGAGGATTTCAAATTTGAAAAATTATTCATAGGGCAATTTACAATTCAGAAAAAGTTTGAAGTAGTTTTTGTAATAAAATTGAAACAAAAATTTAAAATACTCTAGAAATATTTGTGCCAACCAGTGATGTCTAGTACGTGATGTCGTGAACTTTGTGATATCCAAAATTCTTGAATAGTAGTCATGAACGCGGCCTCAACCTCTCAAATCCTCTCTCCATCTCAATCTTAGAAAGTTCATCTCTTCTTCCTTCGTCCTTTTTTAACAAGAGGACGAGAGAAACAATTTCACTTTGATTTTTCTCTATCTCATTTTACATAGTTTTGAATTTTAGTATCTTTTGTCGGAGTAATTTAAATAATTATTTCTTCTCTATCTAAGTGATTTTTTTTTTTCTTTCACTCACTTTGGTGATTTTATCCACAGTTATAGTGTTTTTTTTTATAGTTGATGATTTCACTCATGATTATGGTGTATGAGGGCTCGGTTGAAAACTCAGTTTTGGCGCCTTCATTCGTAATTACTGACAGATCTGTGACCGTCAGTACGAGATTTTTCAGCACAAAGTGAGTTTTATTTTTCTACAATGTTAAGATAAAGATTATGTATAGACTTACAGTTTGGTAGATTAAGTACACTGTTGTGGATCAATATTATGTAATCAGTTGTACTGACTGTTTTTTCATCTTCTATCAATCGTTGTTGAATGATTTCCAAAGTCATTAATGAAAATTTGTAACTTTCATATATATATATATATATATATGTATATATATATATATATAGTAATGATAGACTCAGCAACAAATCATAACAACTTTTTTATAGCAACTCATGTGCTATGCATTCATTGGTTACAAATTATTCATATCATATAATTGGCCAATGAATGAATGATACATGAGTTGTTATTAAAAAATTGTTATGATTTGTTGCTGATTCTATCATTTATATATATATATATATATATATATTATATCTTACCACTGATCAGCTACAACAGTTCTTCATGAGCAATTTTTGGCAGATTCAATCCATGCTCAATGCCTTCTTGAAAATGGGCAATGTTTCTAACCGACCAAGCCTTCAACCAGAATGACATGTTGTTCCCTACCAAGACTTATAAACTCGATAGTACAAAGTTATAAATTGGGTAAATGATACTTTTCCTCAATATATAATAATCTTCTCACAACAATTACCCGTGATATGAATTTTTAACATATACAATATCCTTTACATTTATCGACCAAGCTACCACACGAACGGAGAAGGGTAAAAAAAAACTGAACTAACGGCATGTGACCTAAAATAAACATCTTTCTACTTATTATGGCTAACTCGATTTGATATTAAATATTTTCTCCGCTCTATTAGAATGGTCAACTTTGACCAATGTACAACTTATTATGGGTGTTAAGGTAGAATACCTAAATTAGTTAATTGGCACCCTTCATTCTATTTATATCCTTATTTATTATGTACAGATTAATTGTAGACTGCACATCATTATATTAGTAAAGGTAAGAGAAGTAAAAAATTTGAAAGTGGACTCTTCTATTGAAACAAAAAATATTTTTCAAAATGGACTCTTATAATGTTACGGAGGGAGTAATAGAAAAATTCCACGGGAAACGAACATGTTTCAAGGGTATTCAAATAGGTCAGGAAACAACAGGCAATAACGACGACGAATTTTTTGGAGGTTACCATCGAGGATATTGACATGCCCATTTGGAAAGAATGAGATAATTAATTGTCTTGGTTCAATGATTTTGCATGTGTACCCTTGAAAAAACATTTTTGACTGAATTAATTCCGATTGACTACTTCTTTTTATTTGATTAAATATTATATGAGACGATTTTTGGCTAAATTACATTTAGCACTGAGTTCGGTAAGAATTCATACAAAATGGGTTTATGTATACGATATATTTCTAGAGAAGTTTTGAGCGAACGAGTCTCAAATGGAGCTTTTTTTAAAAATATTTTTACTTCCTCCATCCCACTCAAAGTGTTCACTTTTTAAATTTTTTTTTGTTGCATTTAAAGAGTTCACTTTGAATTTATTTACATTCCATACCCTTACTAATATAATAATGTATAGTTCACAATTAACACTTACTTCTACAGTAAGAATATAAGTGAAAAATATAGTGGTAAATTACTTATTTTAAGTATTGTAACTCACAACTCATAATAAGTTGTACACATTTGAAAGTGGACTATTTGAGTGGGACGGAGGGAGTACTTTTTTGGCAGATACTTGTGTAGCTTGAATTTGATACTCTAGACTTATAAAAGTGTCACTCTCATGTAGCATGCTACTTTTGAAAGATTTTTAATTATAATTAAATTTTGTAATGTGAACTTTTATTTTTAATATGAATAATTAATGTATCCTAATGCAGAGTAGAAGTAATACTCTAGATGAGTATCACTTTTGCTCTTTACGAGGATCGGTTTCTTTTATTATTATTATCCTCAGGCCCCTTTTACTAATAAGGGTGTAGGAGCACCCCTAGATGGTTAGGGTTTTCTACGTTGGGTGGGGAAGAACAAATTGAAATCCATACGTAAGAGTGCGTGTAAATTGTCTTTGAAATTTTTATTTTTACCATTAATTCTTTAAACTATCAATTTATTACAAAGCAAGTTGATTGTCTTAGTTTCTAAAATTAGTTCTTCATAAAATAATTGCCTACTTACTTTTATAACAAAAATGCCAAATTTTCATCTTAGTATTGATATTTGAAATGATCAAGTCTTTCTGTGACGATTTTTTTAAAATATAACTAGATCCATCCGCATTGTAAAAAGGTTGATATATTCTGGAGGATTTCAAATTTGGAAATTATTCATAGGGTAATTTACAATTCAGAAAAAGTTTGAAGTAATTTTTGTAATCAACTCTAGAAAAATTGAAACAAAAATATAAAATACTCTAGAAATATTTGTGCCAACCAGTGACGTCTAGTACGTGACGTCGTGAACTTTTTGTGATATCCAAAATTCATGAATGGTAGTCATGAACGATGGCAAAGAAAAAACTAATTTTATATTCTTAGGGATCAGCCGCCTCAACCTCTCAAATCCCTCTCCATCTAGCTCATTCTAAGAAAGTTGTTCTCTTCTTCCTTCGTCCTTTTTTTTAACAAGAGGACGAGAGAAACAATTTTACTTTGATTTTTCTTTGTCTCTTTTCGCATAGTTTTGAATTTTAGTATCTTTAGTCGGAGACTTTTGTGATTTTATACATAGTTATGGTGTTTCTTTCTTTAGTCGATGATTTCATTCATGATTATGATGTATGAGGGCTCGGTTGAAAATTTAGTCTTGGCATCTTCATCCATAATTACAAATAGATCCGTAACTGTCGGCACGAGATTTGTTCAGCGCAAAGTGAGTTTTATATTTCTACAATGTTAATATCAATATTATGTATAGACATATAATTTAGTAGATTAAGTACATTATTGTGGTTTAAATCTGATAATTATCGGATCAAATCTTCTGTAACCAGTTGTACTGACTATTTTCTGGTCTTCTGTTAATCGTTGTTGAACGATTTCCAAAGTCATCAATGAAATTTTTTAATTTTCATATATATATATATATATATTCTTAGGCTATGTTTGTTGCTTTTTTATTTACTTCCAAAAAATATATATATCATTACTAAAAAATATATATATACCCAAACGTTTTTATTTTCTACTAAATTCAAATTTTAAAATTTTGAGATTTCATCTAAATTCTTACTCATATAATTTTAAAAAATAACATAATCATTACACTTATTTATCTCTCTCTAACACAATTTCCTCCAAAAATTTTATTTTCCCAAAACAAAAGATTTTTAATTTGGTCATAGTGAAAACAATGACTTAAAGCTGCAGCAGCCCCTAGATGCTTGTTTGGCAAAAATTGTTCAATTGAGAAAAATAACTTAGAGCAAGAAATTGCTAGACACCTACACATCGCGCACACAGAGAAAGAAATAAAAAAATAAACCAAAAGAAAGTACCTGTTCATGAACAGTACCGCGTGGTCAGCGAATCTTCACTGTGAACAGTACCTGTTCATGAACAGTACCGCGTGGTCAGCGAATCTTCACTGCGTTTCGTCTGAAAAGAAGGAAAAAAACGCGTCTGTGAACAGTAAAAAGCTGACCTCCGCGTGGTTTGAGCGAATCTGCACTGTTCAACAAGCGAAAAAAAAAAAATGCAGCCCCGGGTTGCCCCTATAAATAGGCGCAACCAGAGGAAGTAAAATGCAAGTTAGTGTAAGAAAACTCTAAATTAGTTAAATCGGCAACAAACGGTTACTGCGAGTACGATCAATTAAAGGTTAGTGTCTCAATTTAACATTTCTTTTGGTACTGTTTTATTTGCGAGATTATTTGTTTGTTTCATTAATTTATTTAGAGGCATACCGAAGTTTTGTTAGAAGTTATAATATATCCGAAATTGTTAGTATTGAACCCGGAAATGATATTTTTCTCCCCGGATCGTCGTAGATCCGTGAAATTGTCCCCGGAATGGAAGGGAAACGGTTACTGCAAGCATCAGGGGGAATACCGCCGGATTCCGGCGGTATTTTTCTCAGAAAATACCGCCTTTCCCCAAAAAAATACCGCCGGCGGTAGTTTTTTGGAAAATACCGCCGGATTCCAGCTGTATTTTCCCAAAAAAATACCGCAGCCGAACGGCGGTATTTTCCGACGAAATACCGCCGTACGGCAGCGGTATTATTCCTGGAAAATACCGCCGGAATCCGGCGGTATTTTCCGAAAAACTCGCCGGCCGGCGGCGTTCTTTCTCCGCATTTCTAGCAACTGTCCGGCGGCCGGCCATATTTCGCGCAGAGCGGCTGGATATATCCGGATATTTTTTGCCCGAACCGGGCAAATGTTGCGACGATGCTTTAAAATTTCTGTACCTGTAAACGTTTTCTGGTTCTGTTTATGTTAGCAATTAATTTCGTATTGATACATGTGCGTTTTTATAATTGTAGATGGCAGAAGCATTGAAGAAGTTGAAATTGAAATTGACCAAAAGCAAAAGCAGCAGAAAGGATGACAGTACGCTAATGGTTGATAGAAGCACTGAGGCGACGCAGTCCTCGTCTGAGGAACTAGGTGGCCGCATACATCCCACTGTATCCGAACGGCAGAGAAAAGTGGCAGGAAGAGCAGCTGGATCTTCTCGGTTATCAAATGCCGCGAGAGAAAGTGACGTTGATTACCGGAAAATTCCATTTGCTCCGCCATACATTGGAAATGCGGAGGAGGAGGAAGCTAGGGAAAATGCAGAAAGATTTGAGATGGATATGTCCCAGTCGCAGGGGTACATGGGAGGGAACTCGGGGCAGTTGGGGGATGAAAATGAAGGGGAAAATGATTCTAACCGACAGAGAAGCGAAAAAGGCAAAGAAGTAATAGGCTCCGCGCGTAGGTCAGTGTCAGGGGCTGGGTCCGGTTCTGGGTACAGAGGGGATGGCGGGTGGAAGGCTTACTGGCCTCTAGATGGGCCGATTGACGGTGGTACGTCAGATCCGGAGTTGCTACAGAGTTTTAAAGGTCATGTTGCCTACTACGTATGGCATCGACAGGTATCGTTTTCACGATTTAATACATATTTCTTGATATGATTATTATTAATTTTTTACGTATGATTAATATGTTGGGTTAGTAAATGTGTTATGTTATTCATTCCATTACATAGGAACGTGGTGCATTGTTGTGCCATAATGGCTTTAACAATCTGCAAAAGTGGCCTTTAGAAGAAGGGGAAATGAAAACTCTAGTTGACCAGTCCGGGTTGGCACATTTATGTTGGTCTATGCATCCAGAGCTAGACTCTGCACTCCTAAATACCTTTGTTGAGAGATGGCAGCCGGAAACTAATACATTCCACATGCCATTCGAATAGATGAGTATCAGTTTCCACAACGTTGCGTACATATTGCGTGTTCCGATTGGGGGTTCGCCAATTGAGTGGAAAATTAAGCCGGCTGAGATGAAGGAACTGCTGTTAGAGACGCTGGGGATTCATGAAGACATGCTGGGGGATCGAGATTTTGCTCTGTCATAATGTCCCCCCTCCGCGAGCAATGTCTCAGTGGACAGGTGGACGCCTCCAATGCTGCCGCAGGTTATTTGCTGTGGTTAGTTGGGAACACCCTGTTCGTAGATAAGAAAAAAAAACCCACGTCCTTGGGCACTTCTTGCCTTACCTCCAAGATGTAGAAAGCCTAGGGGGACTTGCGTGGGGGGCAGCATGTTTGGCGAGCCTGTATCGCAACCTTGGCCGGGCCTCTAAAGCGGACGGTGCCCAGTTAGGCGGGTGTCTGACTTTATTGCAGGTTTGTAAGAATCGTTTATAAATTATTTCATCCTTATACCTGCGGGGAAAAATGACTAATTTGTTTTTCAATTTTTTTAATAGAGCTGGATATAGGAATACTTCCCTGTGTTCAGTCCGGCCAAGAAGATATCCTGGGATGCCGATTGGCCAGCATCGGTTAAGTGGCACGTCGGAACCGGGAGCCTAACTGGGATCTATTGAAATACAGACATGCCCTGGATGGAATGAAATCCGAAGAGGTAATATTTCTCAGTGTCATTTAAATTTTTGTATGTATATTATTGTAATTTCCGCCCTAGTCGATTATCCACTGACTATGTTTCACACGCGCTAGGTTAACTGGCTTCCTTTTGGGCCGAATCTCGCAGGAGCGCACGCAATAACATTGTATAGGGGTCTTATTCATTGCCCTGGTGTCGCAGAGCCATACATGCCAGATCGTTTCCTGCGGCAATTTGGATTCATTCAGACGATCTCTCATCCAGTTCTACAGCCAAAGAGCTGTTATAGAGGGCCTGAAATAAAAAGGTACTCAAGCGTGTTTGATACGAATCTTAAGATCCCGCAAATGTACCCCAAGAATAAGGTGTTAAGGGGGATGGGAAGGGCTAATTGGCCCGATCAGACGTGCCCTGAGTACCTTGAGTACTTCCTTCCGCGGACGCACGTTCATGTTAGTCCCGACGAAATGCCTACCGCTGAGCCAATGGACCTGAAACAGCTATCTGCGGTTGCGGTAAGAATTACACATTTATGTTTTTTTTCTATTGATTTTGTATGTAATTGCGTCAATCTTTTTAACATTCAGTCGATTTTTATTCCATACGCAGCGCTTGTAATATATAGCAAGTAAAATGTATTATGCTTATTCTCGCAACCACAATACCGTCCCAACCGAAGTGAGGGTGAGTGCTATAGAGGAGGTGTGCCGTCATTTGGAGGATTTGATGCCGGCACTGTAGTACATTTAGCCCGAGTCCCATCTGATGTAATTTTTGTTTTTATATGTTTTTAATTACACTGTATATGGAGATACCGCCAATCGCAATGAAGTATAGATATTTTATTTAAATTCTGTAATGATAAAATGTATTACACCTTGTATACTAAAGATGCGGATCTTATGTTTCCTAGCCTAAAAATGTACAAACAATAAATTGCTTTTAACGTGTAGCCGTACATAAGGCGAAAAAAATATCATATACTAACACTCAGCAGTCGCTTTATTCCGATATGCACCTAATTTTCCATCCAAATGCGATTTCAAAAGCTGCATTTGTTCGCCGGCCCGGCTACTCCACGTCGGATAGATTGGGGGCAGCAATACCTCCCCTGTAGTTGACAAAGCAATGAATAATTTTGTCTTATTAACCTCATATTGATGTAACTACTAGGATCAGTGGAGACGCCGGCCCCCCGCCACAGGAGCGGAAGGAAAGTACTACTCTGCTGGGCATATAATGTAACCACCCTCTGGTACTTCGTTGCGACAATTATTCCCAGAAGATGACAATCAAACCAGAAATCCTCGTCTGCCGGAACTACATACCAATCTAGCAGCCTGCATGCTAAATCGTAATCGACTGCCCCAAGAACGAAGCGCCAAAAATTAGTTTCCTCCCGGAGTTCTTGCAGCAGGTCTCTACGCACTTGGTGCCACTGCTCCTGATCTGGATCGTGTACGAAATAGGAAATTACCCTAAAACCACAATGTCCATCGGGCACAACATTAACGTGGCCGGTAATGTATTCGAACACGAACTGCTTCAGAAATACGGGAAGGTCGTAAGGCCACTCAGAACCGTGCGGCCTCACAACCCTTCGTCTTCTCTGCCCGCCTGTGGATCGCCGGCCTGCGAGTGTAAGGCATATTAAAGTCAGTAGGTGTATATGTATTTGACAACAATGACAGAAAAAAATTGCCTACATATATTCGTACCTCGTTGTATCGCATTCCTTTCGGCGTGCTGGAACCCTGATAAATCTCGTTGGGTGGGATTGTGTCTGGGACGTCCCCTGTGTGGCCTACTAACAGGCTCTGCTACATCAACAGTTTCGGGATACAGCGTCGAATGCATAACACCCATGACCCTGTATATCTTAGTGCTCGGACGCAACATGACATCCACAAACATTTCATGCAGTCGCCCTTCAGCGGTTTGCCTCTCCTCCCGGGTTTCCGGAATTTTTGTATCTCCCAAGTGCAGCATCTTCCAGAAGGCGTCAACGTCTATAGGATCAATTGGTTGGTACGCGCGCACCAACTGTTGCATCTCACATGCACATGGCAGACCGCAACTTGTTCGGAGTTCGCAACCACAAAGAGAACCGTCTTCCCCAATAAGGCCAACTCTTTTTATATATTCGTCCTCCACCATTGTAATTCCAGCGAACGACATTCGACCGTTCAAACGACTATATAGTAGGTAGTTGCTCTTCCGGTATGTTTTGCTGCGCGAACCTTCCATTTTAGTCCGAATTTCACCGAGTTGTAACCCTATCATAATATGAATGTCGTGAAAAATACTTGGGAACGCCTTTCTATCCGTACCAATAGCCTTCTTCACCATAGCATAAGCACTCTCAACCCTGAAAGACAATTGACATTAACATTCTGCATAAAACATAAATCCTTATATAAAACATCGCGTAAGTATATAACGTACGAATCATAAATGAAATCAGTAAATAACTTACATGTTCGTTGTGCGCCCGCCGTAATGCTTTATGTTTTTCGTCTAGTAAGACACGAACTTCTCCTTGTGAGAATCCAACCATGTGTTCTTCAAGTAGGGAATCACATTTCTGAATCTGGATTTATTCCCATATTTAGTATCAATATAATCCACAGCTTCCGCAAACCGTTCATATGTCAGGACTTTCACAACTTGTCCCCAACGATATAGAAATACATCCGTCGTAGTTTTGTCGTTCCCAGCTGACACTACATGTTTCTTGACATCCATTTCAATGTGCCTCCTACAAAGTAGTTGGGTAGCATGTGGGAAAACTAGTGCCATAGCATTTAGTAATGTGGTATCTCGATCGGTCATGACCACGTGGGGGAATCTGTTTTCCTCGAATAAGGTGCTCAATTGCGCCAATCCCCAGTAATAACTCGGAGTAGTCTCATCCCTCAGGAAAATGAACGCGATATGCACATACTGAGCTGTAGGTACATGAGCTACAATTTGAAGCAGAGGCATGTAATACCTGTTTGTCTTATACGTTGTATCCATAAACAAAACGTACGGAAACAGAACAAGTAGACGACGCGCCTTCTTGTGCGCAAAGAAGATGTGGACCACTGCATTGCTTCCGTCATCGCCTGAGTATGCATAGAAGTATTCGTGATCATGCAGAAGTTTAAAGAAATACTGCATGTTAGTCATACCTCCCCTTGCATCCCTTTTACTTTTTGCTGATTCGTTGTAAACCTACCTTATGTGGCTGACATTTTTCGGATCATCTGTGCGCAATTGGGCCAATATATGCTTCGACCTGATGTTAATACTGGACATTTCTGCAATCTTCTTCTTCTCCACTTCTGTTAAACGTGTTTGCGCTGAATGCCAATTTCTCACTCCTTCTAATTCATGATTGTGCGTTCCGTTTCTGACCTCTAACTTCCACTTTGCCCCATCAATTTCTCGTCCCTTCAGGTGAAATGGACAGTTTGTCTTCTTGCTGCTTGTATTACTCCGTCTGCTACTCTCTTCCGGTATGGGTGCCTTATCCCTAACTTTTCCTGATCTATCGCACCCAATCTCAACTCTACTGCTTCTCCCTCTTGTTAGGAACAACCCCAACATTTTCGCAGAAGATGTAATTTTTGTCGTCATATTATTTTAAACTGCTCGGACTTTAACCCATGCAAGCATACCTTCCTTACTGATGAACTCTTGGGTCGTCCGAAATACTGCGGTGTGGTCAGCATAAATGTCATCACTCTCAACACGGAAATCCTTTCAACAACATAAAAAAACCTCGTTCAGCATACTTACACACTAAAATTTCTATTCAGCAAATACATTGCGCAATTATATTATCGCCCATATCCAAAGTTCTAACACAATTGTGATTAGCATAGGTTCGTCCGGATATTGCGACTGTCCTGGGATTTTCTCCCGGAAAAGTAGCAGAAAAAAGGCCCGCCCGCCGGAATATTTTGGCCGGAAATATCGCCGGCCGGCGGCAACATATCCGGCCAAAATATCGCGCCGGCCGGCGATATTTCCTGGCAAAATATCGCCGGCCGGTGGCGATATTTCTGGCCAAAATATCGCCGGCCGGTGGCGATATTTTGGTCGGAAATACCGCCCACCAGAAATACCGCCGGCGAACGGTGGTATTCCGGCTGTTTCGGGCTGGGGGCCATTCTCCCCGTCCGAAATGTTTCAGAACCAGCAACGTCTGGATAATCGCAGATTCGGGAAAAAAATCCCCCATAATGGATTTTCTTCCCCGAAATTTAAAGTGAAACAGTATATACATAAATTACGCACAATGCTATAAATTAAAAAAATAAATACAGTGTTACTTACAGTGTAATATGGATCGAACTCGGGTATATCGGCCATATTTGAATAAACGTGTCAGTGACCAAATGGAAAACAAGTGTTTCTGCAGTTAAATGTAAATGGAAAACAACTAACTCTGAACATTTTAGAAAATTTATGACCTTCACCCCTTACTTATAGGTGAAAACATGGAAAAAAAATAATTTTATTCATAAAGGGCAATTTAGTCTTTTTACAGGAGAATGTTACTGCGTTTAGTAAATCCGTTACTGCATATAGTATGCCTATTTTTTTTTTCAATACTGATACTAGTGTAGCTTGAACATGATATTTTAAAATTACAAAAGTGTAGCATACTACTTTTGAAAGATTTTTAATTCTAATTAAATTATATAAATATAAACTTGTATTTTTAATATGAATAATGTATCCTAATGTAGAGTAAAACTAATACTCTATGGATGACTATCACTTGTGCTCTTTATGAGTATATGTTTCTTTTATTATTATTATTGGAGTGAATTGCCAAAAATGTCACCATACTTTTTCAGAATTTCTCGTTTGGTCACTAAACTTTCTTTTTCCTAAAATTGTCACCATACTTTTAAAAATTGGCCAAAAATGTCACTTTGCCGTTAGTCTCCGTTAATCTTGATGGAGTGGCTGTCACATGTTTGTCATGTGACATTTTTCTAGGGTATTTTTGTTATTTACCATTCATTTTCTTCCACCTTTTTTTTAATCTTTTATTTTTTTTTCTTTCCCAAATTACTGTTCATCTTCACTTCCTTCAACCCTTCCCTTTTAATATACCTTTACCTCCCTCCTCGGTCTGCCTCCCTCTCTCTTCTCTCCTCTGAAACCTCGATAAGTGCTCCGGGAGTGTCTCCGCCGATTTCATCTCCCTTGGTTAGCCCAGCTAGTTCCCCTGCCCAAGCCGATGTTCCAATAACTGCCACAGTGTTAGGAAGCTGATTAAACAGTCAGAAACAACTCCGGCGAGTATTCACAAGCTGGACATGTCCTTGTTTGATTAGCTCATGCCGCTCATGTATTTCAGTTTCATTTTGTATTAGGGCGATAACAAGGATATCTTGGAGGAGGAGGCCGGCCGGGGGGGGGGGGGGGGGGTTTCTATTTTGTTCATTAAGTATTACTGAGGGTGGTTATGTTTTGTGGGTACTAGTTTCTTCACACACTAGTCATTGGAGAAGGATTTGTTCCTCTTGAAGTTCAGATTCGAACAAAAGAAATACATTTGCAGGCTGAGATTTTAAAGCTCACTGGAGATAGAAAAGAAGGAAATTGTAAACTCTCTACCTTTGTGCTTCATATGGGTGAGTGGTTGTGCTGAATAGTAACTTGTGCAGTGCGAGATAACGTTTCTAGAGGGATGAGGGAGGGGAGGTGGACGGCAGAGGACGGAGGAGGAAGGTGGAGAAGATTTTAGAGAAGAAGATGAATAGTACATGGACAAAAATATCCTTGAAAGATGTCACATGACAAGCATTTGACTACCATTCCGTTAAGACTAATGGAGATTAACAGCAAAGTGACATTTCTGGCCCCTTTTCAAAAGTATTGTGCCATTTGTCAGGGGAAAAAAAATTACCGACCAAACGGAAGATTTTGGAAAAGTATGGTGACATTTTTAGTAGTTCACTCTTATTATTACTAGTATTATTATCAGTGTAATAGGTGTAGTCAAATAGATATGACTCCTGAGATAGCCATGGTGTACCACCTTGGCAATTACCTTTCCTCCGTTGGGGATAAAACTAGATCTTCGATCTCATTCAACTTGGTTTACGCTCTTTTTCTATTATGTCAAGTTGCTCTATTTCATATCGTGAACCTCATACCCCATTTATTAGTAAGGCCATGATTGGTAACATAACTCAAACCAATGTTTGAACCTCATTTTGCATTTTATAATAGTTCTTCATTATTTCTAATAAATCATTTTATATTTTTAATAAATTTTTTTATATTTTTAATACACATTTTTACATTTTTAATATTTTAAAATCACAATCCAAACCAAGATTTAAATCTAGTATTGATACCAAACATGGCCTAAGTGCGCATAAGTGCTCCTAGATGGTTAGGGTTTTTACATTGGGTGGGGAAAGCACGAATTAAAACCCACACGTAGGAGTGCATGAGAGCCTCCTTCCAATCCAAGCCAGCGAAGAGAAGTCCAGCACTGAGCTATTCCTTTTACGTCTTGCACGATCAATTCATTACTATTAATAAGAGTATATATTATTGGTGCTATTTGAGGAGTATTAATTACTTTTCTTTTTCTTTTTTGATCACTATCAGATTATTTATGTTTATACTTATAGTGATACTAATTAGTAATGTTCATCATTATTAAATAGTCCCAATCATTTTTATTTGTTTTACTTATAGTGATGATACTTTATGTTGGGTTATCTTCTCAAATTCCTAATACATTTTGTATTGGGCCAAGTAATTAATTTGGGCCCATTAGAGTTTGCTTTTTTCTATTATAATATGTGAGCTTTGTAATAGAATAAGGTATGATAAACGGAGAGAGCATCCACCCGCTTGGGATGTAGACAGAAAGCCCCCGCCTTTCGATTGGGTGAAAGATGGGGTGCCGTCGTGAGTTCATAAAAGATGATGATGATTCCAGCTTATGTCTCTGACGTTGCGTTGTGAGTTGTGGAGTCGTCCTGAAACCATGAGAGATGTGTGTTCCTGCTTATGCGTTTGACGACGAGATAGAAAGAAATGGGAGTGATAATATAATAGAGGGCGAGAAACATTGTATGTTGAGAGTACATTATAAACTCTTCTATTATTGATTTCTCATAATGAAGTGAAGTAGTGAGTAGTTTGTAGACGTTGATCTGTTGAGATCGAACCACGATAAATTTGTTGTGTTTTTTTTTTTTCTATTTTTAATTCCGTTGCAGTGTTCTTGTTAGAATATTTCTTCCAACAAGTAGTTCAAAGATCCTGAAGGGGTGTTTTTCCTAACACTTAAAATTATAATGAGTACTCTATTCGTTAATATCATTGTTTTCTTTTCTTTTGTGTATCAATTGGAAAGTTAAACTAGAAATGTGTGTATAGTGTTCATGTAAATGGTACAGTCGCATAAATAAAACTGGCCCCAAAAACTATCTTGAGTTTGACTAAATAGCAAATAATCCAAGAGTTCTTAAGTAAAAAAATAATAATTTAAATAAATAGATCTATTAATGTACAATTAAGAATGAGTTAGTTGCATAAAATATTACAAACCTTCTATCGATTGTAAATTATTTCTGATTTTTTTTAATTTTATTTTTCAGTGACCAGTCGATTAAGTGATTAGTGTGATTGGATACCTTCTTTTTAAGGAAATCAGAAATTTACCCAACGAGGGAGACATAATGCTCCGTACCCTCACTAAAGACAATGTGTACAAAATTATATAGTGTAAGAGTGATGCAATGTACAACACAAACTATCGCCTTATTCTAACAATACGGAACCATTGCCTATCCTGTAAACATGTAAACAGAGGGCTCAAAAAGCTGCTTGAATATTAGAGCTAGTGGAACTCCACGGTTGCTGTGTCAGCCTGTGATATGTGTCCTTTAGCTGCTGAATTTTAGAGCATATTTGTGGCAAATCTCACCGGTATATGCTAGTTTTTGTAAGATAAATGCAGGTTTTAGGAAGAAGAACAATTAGAGAAAGTAAGATGCAAAAGAGGATGAAAAGGGCTCATATGCCCAAAGAAGCACTGAATGGAGGCATTATTCATGTTCATGCATGCAAGAGGAACAAGTAGGCCAAAGTTGAAGGAGCCCAAATGCAGTGAGCAGTCCAGCCCAAAGAAGAGAAGGAAGCCCAATGAAGAAAATAGGCAATTGCCTAATTAATTGAGCACCCGTAGAAAGCAATTGGAATGGAATTTGGATTCTTTAATTGCCAACATTGGTGGTGCGCCTGGAAGAAGGAATTGTTTCCTTATACATTAATCCTTCTTTGTTTTGGAGATTATTTTTAGTAGTGTCCTACATGGAAAATAGTTTTAGTAATGTCCTATTTTGAATTAGTTTCTACTTTCCATTCTACACCTATTTATAGGGATGGAAGGGAGAGGAGAAAGACACACGCTTTTCAGTAGAATTTTATCTCATATTTTCGTAGCTAGTTCAGAGCAAGTAGCAGTAGTTTTCTATTTTCTGCGATTTGAGGAATTCTGTCCAGGAGAGGTTCCGTTAGCCCTAACGGGCGGTAGCTTACTCAGGGGATTGTTTTCAGATCGTAAATCAAGTATTTATTCCTTATTTATTTTATTCTTTTAGATTATTTTCAGTATGAATCGTAATATAATTATGTGCGTAGTTAGTTTAAATATGAGTAGCTAAATTATACATTCCAGCATAATGTAATAGCAATTAATCCGGGCATGTTATGAAACCGAATTGTTCTTAAATTAAATTGCACGTGTTCCTTTTTATTCTCTGCTCATAACTTTGATTACTGATATTTAATTGAGATTGATCACCTTAGTTGAATTAGGTAGAGCCAATTAATTCCCAGTTAAATAATATATTATTGGGCAAGATTAATTAGTGGTAAAGTTACCTTCAGGTAATAGAGAATAAGGGGTTAGTAATTCTTAGATGTTAATTCAATAAGAATAACTAAAATCGGGTTTCCCTAAATCTTAAGGCTGTTAACTTGGTTAATAGGTGTCGATGCCTTACGGCCTGTTCCTTGTTAATTAGAGTAGCAATTATCTCTGTGCGGATTCACGGTAATTGTCGATAAAGTAAGGGGAGATTGGGTTATGTCTGTGCGGATTCATGGTAATCTATAACTGGTTGATGACATGCTATTTAATATATTATTGAGTTGATGATTAACATGCACGTGATTATTGTGATTTACTTGTTGGAATACTTTATTACATTGATTAAACTCTCTTTCTTGACTTAAGTTTGTTATTTAGTTTCACTAATCTTTTACAAAGTCTCTCTGAGTAACAAAGGTGGTTGCAAACCAAAACTGTTTGGGATTTAATAGGTTTTGTGATTTTAAACAGTCCGTTCTCTGTGGGATCGACCCTGTTATCATTGTGCTACTCATAGCTATTTGTTGCAGGTTTATACAGTACTTTTACTGTATTTGATAGGGTTAACGACGGTCTTATCAGCCTGCAGCGCCAGCCAATTTGCAGGAGCATTAGCTTCGCTATAAGCATGGTGAAAATAAACCAATTATGTGTTGCCGCATCTTTGATAAGCTGTAGCTGTCCTTAAATGACTGACCGATCGACCTTATAATATCCAAAATCCATGAATGATAGCCAGCTCGTCTTCTCAGATCCTCTCTTCATCTCAAACTCAAAAAATTTCTCTCTTCTTCCTTCATTGTCCTGTCACAGGAGGGTGCCGCAAGGGAAAAAGTTATTTTGAATTTTGTTTTTTTTTTCTTTTTAACTTTATTTAATTTTAAATTTTAGAATCTTTTGTCTGAGTAATTCAAATAACTATTTCTCCCTTTTTCACTCACTTGGGTGATTTTATATTTAGTTATGGTGTATGTGTCCCTAACTATGATGATTTCATTCCGAACTATAGTATTATTAGGACTCAGTCTTGGCACCTTCATCCGTAACCAGTGACAGATCGGTGACTATTGGTACGAGATTAGTTCATCACAAACCCAGATATATTTCTAAAATGTTAATATCTCTATTCTGTATAGACTTACAATTTGGTACATTAAGTATACTGTTGTGGTCTAAATCTGATAGTTATCCGATAAAATCTTTTGTGATCAATCTTTAACGATTTCCAACGCTATTAATGAAATCTTTTAATTTATAAATATATATAGATATATTTATATATTCTTAGGCTCTGTTCACTTACATTTATTTAAAATTTATCATTATTTTTTCTCAAAAAATTATCATATCCAAACATTTTAATTTTCTAAAAATTCAAATTTTAAAATTTCGACTTAATTCTTACTCATATAATTCTAGAAAATAACATAATCATTACACTTATTTATCTTTGTCCTACACAATTTCCTCCAAAAGTTTGTTTTCCTAAAAACAAAAAATTCTTAATTTTGTCATAATGAAAACAATGAATTAAAGCTGCAGCAGCCCTTCTATATGATTGTTTCGCAAAAATTGGAGAAAAGAACTTAGAGCAAGAAATTGCTAGATACAAATCGCGCACACAGAGAAAAAAAAAAAAAAAAAAACAACTACAGTATAACCAAGTTGGCCACCCACAATCCAATCACATGTAAGGAACCCTGGAGGCATGTGCATACTTCAGACAAATTTGGAGTTATATCTCCAGGATCCTTCATTATCACGCATAGTTTTAGAGAGGCTAATTCCTCAGCGGATGGCTTTGCGCAGGAGGCAAGTTCATGCTGGTTGTCATAACACTTCATGGCAATGGAGCTTTCCCGGAAAGTTGAAGGATTTGTCATTTTGAATCGAGATTCAATTCCGAACTTTAGACTAGTTATAAATGAGCTAAAGTTGCATGAGTGTAATCAAATAGTTTGGCATATGCATTTCAAATTTTTGTATACCAAGGTAATTAAGGCTCATTATGTTATCTATTGCCTTTTCCCAAACAAAGAAAAGGAAAAAGAAAAAACAAAGAAAAGAAAAAAGCAGAGTTAAAGTATATATTGATTTCTTTATTTCTCACACCTTTATTAATATAATTATTTGTGATTAACAATTAATTCACATTTAAATTGTAACGAGGTCAGAGATTATATCTCAATTCCATGAAAATCAAACATAACCTTATATTACAACTCATGCATCCAACTTTATTCACTACTCTTCTAGTACTTAATTTCTTAAAGATCGAGTTCTCTATTGGGTTCGATTACTTAACATTTGTACATGCTAAAAGAAGTACAATTATAAAGCCTGCATGGACTAGATCTGTTCCATTAACAGTTTTCATCATCATAACTTAATTGCTTAACATTGCTTTGCCTTTTGACAACTTTACTCTGTAGTGTCCTCAACTCAGTGCCACAGCATCGTCTGAACCTTTTTATCAACCGAACTGTGTTTACCAAAAGCACCAGCGACATCAGAGCGCACCACACCGCGACGCCAATGCCGGCCACCACTATCACAGTTTTGACATCAGAGCGCCCCGCTATAACAATGGAGAAGCCGTAAGATAAAGCTATGGCAGTGATTGTCAACCACATAATCACCATCAAAGCCCACATAAGGAATTTCTTTGTGAATGGCAAACCACTGATGAGGAGCAAGATTGTGCTCAGAGATGAAACAAAAGCTACTGTATTAGCCTGAATGAAAGGTCCATAATAACCTGAATCGCTCCCAGCCGGGGTTAATCCGGCTTGGAAAGCCATTGTTGCAACTAGTGAGGCAACTACCATCAGTGAACCCCTCATCTCCGTTAACCATGGGTAGTATTCTTGTACACTGCTACCTCTTTTAGCTCCAGCCGATCTAAGTTTTTTTGCGGTTGACGGATCATCACAAAGGTCTAATGCTGTGCTACCATTTGCATTCTTCGCATTCACATCTACTTTGCTTTTCTCCAGCAAAAAATCGATGGTCCCGTTTATATCCTACTGAAAATTAAATTTCATTCACCAATATTCAAATTCAATGTTTATAATTAAGATCTTCTCCCTTCAAAATATTATAAACTTCTCTAAATAGTCATTAAACTTCGTTTAGCAGTTCTAGATAGTCACAGTGAACTTTGATTTTTATTTCTATGAACTCTTACAAACTTCCGTATTAATTTGTCCATTAATCACCTTGCAGTTGATAATTTTTGGGCGAAATGTGAGCCAATAATTATATACTCCTCCGTTCTATTAGAAAACTTCACTTTCAAAAATATTTTATATTTGCGAAATTTTACTTTTCTAATGAAATAGATGGAGTAATAGAAACATAAATTAAAAGTTGTGAGAGACTTAAGTTAGGAGAGGACATCCGAATTAAGTTGCTAACTCAAAGGAATCATTCACCCAAAATCTAATGATAATCTAGAATCATTATGCTATATATACCTCAGTTTGGCCATAGCAAACTGCCAGATGCAGCACGGTCATACCCTCATCATCCTTCCGATTAGCAAAATCCTTGTCCTTTGTCGTACCAAAGATTGACTTCAACGCCTCTGGCTGATTATACTTGACGCACAAATGCAGGATATTCCCTCCTCCTTGAGCCTTTTCTCGAGCCGCCTGCGGCCTAGCTTTGATTAGCTCTTCCAGGACATTCATTCTGCCTTTGATGACCGCAAGGTGTAAAGGAGTCCTCTCAAACCGATCGCCAGAAAAACACAAATCTGGACTGACGCGTAAAATTTCTTTCACAAATTCCACATTGCCGAACATGGCGGCAACGTGAAGAGGACTCATATCTTGACTATTCAGAGTGGCTTTCTCAAGAACAAGTGGATCTTTTTCTAGTAACTTTCGAAGAGCGGTAACATCATTTTCTACCGCAGCATCGTGAAGGGTTTTGATATCCTTTTCCATGTATTATTTCTGTTCTGTCGACCTCGATCTTCCTAACCCTCTCTTCTCTTCTCTTCTCCACTGCAAGTGGATGCTTCCGGTGCTGTCATTTATAATAAGCATAAGAATGCTAGTTAATTTGGAAGAGAACTGTACGTAGCTAGATGATAAAAAAACAGCCAGAGAACCAGTTTTACGTACATGGGCCACATTACTTCATGGTCCTATCATTTTGGCCGTAAATATGATAGAGGCAGAATTGAACTCTCAACCTCAAGCTAATTTATTATGCATCACAACCGATAAAGCCAGAATTCATTCTTATCTACAGTTAGAAGTGAAGCCCACGAGTTCCACTAGCCCTGGCTGCCGAAGACTTGTAGATTGGGAGCTTTGTCGTTGACTTGACATTTATTTACCACCCAACCATAAAGAGAGCATTTATTTAGTTGTAAGAGAGGACACTGGTTAAGCCATAATTTCCCCGTTGATGAATGACAAGTGCACATGACATGCATGGAGTAGTCAGAATTGTATTTAAACACAAAAGTTAATTCGAGCATATTCGTTAGAAGAGTTTTAAGGAGATTTTAAGAAATCGCTTCTCAAAAAATTGTTGTCAAAAACAAGTAAACAAGCAAGTAGAAAAGAAAAAAAATGTTTCTAAAATGCTATGTTTAGTAAAAGAATTTTGAGAAACAATTTTTTCAAAATCTTGTTTGGTAAAATAAGGGACAGCAAACAAGATTTTTCATCAATGTTTAGGTTTAGAGAAAATATAATTTTTCGTGCTCTAAAAAAGATTTTTTTTTAAAATAATATTTTTGAAAACAAACTTTTGAAATTATACCAAATGAAATTTGTGTTTTGAAACAATTTCTGAAACTTATAATTAATCCTACAAAACTAGTCTGCGAAACCTACAAACGAACCTACCTTTATGGCTGAATATGAGAGATGTATATTCCGTTGAGGTATATAATCCGCGTTACAATCAAATAGTTATTCATTCCATAATTTTGTACTTATTAATTTGAACGTTATGGTGTAATTGAGGAGAAATCTACCTTCATAAGTACATCGACAACCGACATTAGATTTGAGGACACCGATTATTATTATTATTATTATTATTTTTTATATTGTAACCAAATACGTATTGACCTTAATGTATTCAGGATTTGTTGGCAATCATTAAACACTTTGCATCTTTGCTTTCCAGTTTCCCTTATTTGTTGACGCAAAACTCATCATTCACTACCACAAAATCTCCCTTAGGAGGCGGGTCCTAAGGGGCATTGGAGCCGCCTCCGCTGCGGGCGGCTCCCTTTGGAGGTGCCCGCACCCGCCACCCCTTAGGGGGTTATTGGAGGCGGGTGCAAAATATAACCTTCCGTAAAAAAATATTAATTTCTTTTTTTGCACTTTATGGCTTTGATAGGAATCGAACTCGCGCCTTCAAATTCACTTGACTCTTGCATACTAAATTTACCACTAGGCTACATATATTTATGTATTTCATATTAAAATCGAAAGTATATATTTCTATATTTCTTTCTAAAAATTGTAATTTTTATTACTTACTAATTTTTCGCCTCACTAGAATCCTGACAAATTATGAAAATTATTTTCAACAATCCAAAATTTTTTTTTTTTGTACTACTATTAAAAATTTTGCAAAAATGCACCCGCCTCCTTTTCATGTAATGAAATTGGAAAATTTGTAAAAAACTTTGGAGACGGGTTTTGGCTTCACCCACCTCCATTGAGCTATCTATTAGGAGGCGGGTGAAGGCTTGAACCGCCTGCAATAAGCTACAGCTTATTGGAGGCGGGTGAAGCCTTCACCCGCCTCCTAATAGAGAGCTTACTGGAGGCGGGTGAAGTCTTCACCTGCCTCCAGTGAGGGATGTATTTGGAGGCTGGTAAAGCTAAACCCGCCTCCAAATACCATTTTTTAATTTCCAGCCACCTTTGGAGGCGGGTGTTTGTACACCCACCTCCAAATGGGCGCTTCCTTTCAGCATTTCTATAGTAGTGATTAAATGTTTTATATGATATAGTATAAAATATAGGGTAAGATCCATAGTCCTTTCAAGAACTATTCCTTCAGTGGATAATGGTTTATGCGATTAGTTATAAAATTGCATGGATAATTTATCATAGTTCCTGCATGGTGCACCCGCCTCCAATAACCTTAAAAAAGTAAAGATTTTGGAGCCTCCAAACCTCCGCCGGCAGAATCAGACGAAATTGTTAGACTCGTCCGAGTCTACGAGTCTAATTTTTTTTTATTAATTGCGTATTGGCCATGGAATTTGCACCATTGGCTCCGCTAGAAGTTGTGCTTAGTTTGCTGCTCGTATTGCTGGTTTTATACTGGAGTTTCATGCCCCCAACTTTGTTGGTTGGCGATGTGGGATTTGGCAAATGAAGGTTAAAAATTTCAGACCATTGGATAATGGAGGCAGGTTTTTTTGTACCCGCCTCCAAAAGTTCCCGTACTGTAAATGCATAATGGAGGTGGGTTCCGGTGAGACCCGCCTCCATTATGTTAATGCATAATGGAGGTGGGTTTTCCCGGAACCCTCCTCCAAAAAATGACCATTATTGGAGGCGGGTTCTGGAAAAACCCGCCACCATTCGGAAGTCACCTATTGGAGGCGGGTTTCGCCGGAACCCTCCTCCAATATGGGACCTTTTTGGAGGCGGGTTCCTGAAAACCGCCTCCATTGTGAGATGTGAAATTAATCACATCTTTTGGAGGCGGGTTCCGTGGCACCCGCCTCCAATTGGGCGCCTCCATTAACGTTTTCTGTGGTAGTGTCATCTCTTAATTTCTTCTTTGATAGAAACTTATCTGGTCCCAAACTCATCGGTTCCACTTTTTTTTTTCCAATAATTTTCTTCTCTTTCTTTTTCAATAGAAACTCATCCGTTTTTGATTTCTATCAACAATTTTCACATCTTTCTTCTTCGGATATGTATCTTAGCATTGGTCATGTTTTCAAAGCCTAAGAAAAGACACTTCTTGTATAAATCAATATCGTGAAAATTACCTATGTTAACTGGTGTGTTGTATAAATTTAATTTGGATTTATTTTACACCTAAAATTAAGAGTCCACTTCTATGCTCTTTAAAAATCTAGTTCTAAAAACAAGACTAAAGTTCAGACGAAAGCATCTATCAAGTACACCAGATCAAACAAAGTTCCTTAGAACGAGATTATTAATTTCGATATACATGGCTAATACTCTGTGAAAATAGCAAACAATGAACCTACAAATTCTGGAGGGAGGTTTCATTAAACCTAACTTGGTATCTCTGTCGTAGATTTTAAGAGGAGGAATTTGGCAGGGTGAACGTGAGCTTCTTTTGGAGAAGATCAGGATGGGCGGCCGAGAGTTTATTGTTCACGTCAGAATTGAGACCCCCAACGGAAACAGACTTGCGTTGACAACCGGATGCTCGGTTTTGCTCTAGGACATGGGTAGAGATCCCTTCAACACCGATATGTGTAGCCCTTGGGTTTCTCCATAGTTTGGGAGACAATAGTTCTGGCCTCATAGAAGGAGGAAGTGTTGACTCACTAAGGGTATTTTGGGTAAGAAAGCAAATTATTGCTCTGGATACTAAAAACTGCTTTGGCATTAATAATAGCAGTTTAATAATAAGAGAAAAATATTTGTCAAAACCATGCGAATAAAGATTTTGTTGCCAACTAATTAATCAGGCCCGGCCCAAAGACCAGGGCAGCCCGGATGACCGCCCAAGGCCCAAAATTTTACTATTGGGCAAATGACATAAATCCCCTCGTAGTTTTCTCTGTGTGATAGTTTACCCCGTCCCCCTGAATAAGCATCTTCTAATAGGTCATTCACCCAAATGAACACTCCTCTTAAGAGATAGTTTATAGCTTTTTTGGGATGAAATTCGAGTTTGATATTGCACCTAATTTTCGGCAATCCTAGTGTGGATTCAACGAATATTGAATGTTTGATTGATGGGCAATTGTGCGTCAATTCAATAGTATTTCGGAAGAATTTCTACTTTCCACGAAAGTTTTCTCATAACAAGTTTTTGCAACGTAAGTTGGTATCAGAGACTCGTTCGTTCCTTAATTGCATGCCTCGAGGAGGGAAGAAGCAACAAACGTTGGAGGAGACCTATGAACATGAGGATGTGATGCAATTAGAACAATGATTGATGAGTCATCTTGATGAGAGGAACGATGGATGGCATGGGTAACATGATGGAACATCTAGCGGCACAGATGGCTGACCTTCTCGGACGACATAATCAGAGGGGTACGCTACCGCGTCGAAACTATAACAGACAAAGGGAATTGAGAAAAATTTTTAGAGGGGCAATGTAGCTTTCAAAATTATAAAGTAGGGTATAATTTTTCTATAATGTTTAAGAAGGACAGTAAATTATTAACCAAAAATTTAATTAATAAAAATATTTTTCTATAGACATTAACACCCTTATTATGTTAAGGAGAAAAACCTATCCAATCAAATTAAAACCTCAATCTCAATACGTTTCTTAATCAAAATCAATGGCTTTTTTTTTTTCCCCCTAATTAAGCAGGATTGGTTGCCCATTTTATTAAGTGTGGAAAAAAATTAAAAGCTGAAAAGTAAATATAGACCCATCTTGGTTTACGTTTTGTTGCCATTTTATTAAATTTTTTATAATCTATTTGGGCTATTTTAGAAGTTGATGCTCAAAATATGTCCTAACTAACTCGTGCTTTTTGGGCCCTACAATGTAATTTTCTTCCCCGTCCCCAAAGCCATCTTCGTCATCAGTTCCCACTACCACAAAATCTCCCTTAGGAGGCGGGTCCTAAGGGGCATTGGAGGCGGGTGCTGGTAGCACCCGCCTCCACTGCTAGCGCCTCCCTTTGGAGGGCCCGCACCCGCCACCCCTTAGGGGGTTATTGGAGGCGGGTGCAAAACTGCATTCGCCTCCAATAAGGATTACTGGAGGCGGGTGCAGTTTTGCACCCGCCTCCAATAATGGTTATTAGAGGTGGGTGCAGTTCCGCACCTGCCTCCAATAACTCTCCGTAAAAAAAATTAATTTCTTTTTTTGCACTTTATGGGTTTAATAGGAATCGAACTCGTGCCTTCAGATTCACTTGACTCTTGCATATTAAATTTACCACTAGGCTACATATATTTATGTATTTCATATTAAAATCGAAAGTATTTATTTCTATATTTCCTTCTACAAATTGTAATTTTTATTACTTACTAATTTTTCGCCTCACTAGAATCACGACAAATTATTAAAATTATTTTCAACAATCTAAATTTTTTTTTTTTTTTGAACTACTATATAAAATTTTGCAAAAATGCACCCACCTCCTTTTCATGTAATGAAATTGGAAAATTTGCAAAAAACTTTGGAAGCGGGTTTTGGCTTCACTCGCGTCCATTGAACTATCTATTAGGAGGCGGGGTGAAGGCTTGAACCGCCTGCAATAAGCTACAGCTTATTGGAGGCGGGTGAAGCCTTCACCCGCCTCCAGTGAGGGATGTATTTGGAGGTGGGTGAAGCTAAACCCGCCTCCAAATACCATTTTTTAATTTCCAGCCACCTTTGGAAGCGAATGTTTGTACACCCACCTCCAAATGGGCGCCTCCTTTCAGCATTTCTGTAGTAGTGTCCCAGGAACCATAAGCTGCCTCTTCTTCATCTTCTTGGTTCTCATCACTGCGATCGTGTGGGAGTGCAGTACAGACGATGTGGTTGGTGAGAGGTGTAGCCGGCATAAGATCAATGAGCTAAATAGCAGTGGGCATTTTGTGTGCAACAACTGGAGTGAAGAACTTCTGGAGATATTTCAATTTTGGGGCTGACAAGGACTTGTGGAGTTTAGGGGAGATCAGAGCAGGGGCTTCTAAGAGAATCTTGAAAGACATCGGACCACAATAGCTTGGTAGGCTTAGGTGTCTTGGAATTGGACCTCAATATACGAGGAGATATGCTTGATTGTGCGTGAATTTCGATGACTTCTTCAGCGATGCGTTTAAGTTTGGCCTCCGTTGATTTTGGTGATGGAGGGCCCCCTGAAGTTTGTGAAGGAGGACAAGTCTGGCCCTCTGAGACAAATCGTCGAACAGGTTCGAGGCACAAATTCTGCCCTCCTGTGTTGGCTATGTGCTCGCAGCTAGAGGCCTTCGGCACCCCTGCCTGCGCGCAGCAACAGGCTGCCCTTGCATCAATCTGGGCGCCTGTCTGCGCGCAGATGTCGTCTAAATCAATTACTTTTTCGTTGAATACTACGATTAAGCAGCACAAATCTAACTTTTCTAGGAACTTGTAAAAAAATTTATGAGTTTGGTTTCTTGGCTCTCAACTTTTTCTATCTGTTTCTCTGTCTCAGTCTTCTTTTCTCAATTTGTTACTTCTCGATTTTGCCCGGTGTTGCAAGTTTTTTTTTTCGTTCTTTTTTGCGTGGCTGATTTTGGTTTGTGAATTCCCTCGGATTAGAAAAAAAAAAAAAAAAAAAGAAGAAAAATTGACAGTGGGAATTCAATTTTCTGGACTGAAATGTTCTTTACTTTCCTGCTTCGTTTATGGTTCTCTTCCTTCTTTTTTTCCCTTCTGTTCTCACTCAATTAAACAAAAAGAACACAACCAACACAGAGTCTATTGATTTCCGTCAGATTTCATATATCCATATATATGAATGTGGCAATAACTGAATCATCAAAGACCAAGAAAAGTACAGTAACTCTTCTTTTTTCTTATCACATGCCAAATTCTGAATAATCCTATCGTTAGTCAGTAAAAACTCGACTTGATTCTCTCAATAGGTCCTTCTAAACAAAACCATTATGAAGAAGAATGTAATAAGAAAACACTGAACTGACTCAACGGTAAGAGTTCTACGAGCACCATGATCACCAAACTTCTTTGGCTTACACCCCCACAAGCAAAGCCATGTCACAATGTACAAGGATGTTCTTGATCTTCTTCTTTGACTGCTCGATCAAAGTACTTCAGGTGGTCGGCAACGACAGCAACTTCATACAAGTAAGCCAGAAGTACCTCACTGGATGAAATTATTCATGGCCGGACCCAAAGAGTTAAATTGATTGATCAATTTAACTGCATGGCCCAAACTTTATAATTTGATCAATTGAAATCGATTATTATTATTATTTTTTTCCTTTTTAGTAAACGTGGGCGAAGCATATTTTATTAAATCAGTGTGAAAAATAAAAGGAGTACAGTGTGGGAAAAATCAAATCCTTAACTCAAAAAAAAAAAAAAAAAAAATTCAGATCCTGATTTAATGTATCTGGGTCAAATCGGATGCAACTAATTTTGCCAGGCCATAAGGGAGTGAGCAAAATCAGTTTGTGTAGTGGATGTTAGTTTCGTCAATTGATCAGCCGGTGCATTCCCTTTCCGAAAATTGTGAGATATATGACACCGGAATGCATCATAGATATCCTGAATTAGGTAACAAATTTTTATTACTTCCTCTATCCCACTCAAAAAGTTCACTTTGAAATTGTATAACTAATTATGAGTTGTAAGGATACAACACATAAAATAAGTAATTACCACAATATTTTTCACTTATATCCTTACTTTAGAAGTAAGCGTTAATTGTGAACCACACATTGCTATATTAGTATGGATATTTAATATAAATAAATTCAAAGTAGACTCTTTAAATGGGACAAGATTGTTTTTTAAAAGTGGACTCTTTGAGTGGGACAGAGAGAGTAGAGTACATTTTAATTTAGGTATTTCTGATAGAAATATTTTTTTAGGTGTCGTCTAATATATTATTTTTGTTTCCTTTATTATTTTATTTCTATGTTGTTCGAGGATTTATTTTTCATTGTTTTTTGGAGAATTTACCTTATTTTTATATTTTTGAAATGCATTCTAATTTTTTACCTTGTTCGAGGTTCTTTTCCTTTATAAGGAGCGTGGTGTCTATTGTAATTAGATAATTTATAGCTTTGTTTTGAATGAAATTCGACTTTGACCTAATTTTCGGCAATTCTAATGTGGTTTCAATGAATTATTGGATGCCTGATTGATTGGCAAATGTGCGCCAATTCAATAGTTTTTCGATAAATTTTCTAATTTTCGCCAAATCTTTGTCATAGTAAATTTCCGCTACGTCAACATTGCTACGCACTTCATGAGTAGCTGAACTCCCAACCCTCCTCAATTTCTTCAACAGATCAAATCTATGGCGTCTGAGCCACCTATTTATGAATCGACTCGTGTTTCCCAAGAGCAAATGTGACAATCACTTGGCTCAACTGTTTGTTGTAGTCCCAATGTGTTACAATGACAATAAAATACCATAAGTTAAAGCTATGGCGGTCACTGTTAACCACATAATCATCATCAAAGCCACAAAAACAATATTTTCTTGAATGGCAAACCACTGATGAGGAACAAAATTGTGCTCTGGGATGAAACGAAGGCCACCGTATTCACCCGAATGAAGTTTTTGTAATCCTTTGGGTGCTTGTGTGCCATCACTGCTACTCCAGCAACATGTGGATCTGGACCATCAACATGTCGAATCAAGCAAGATTAAAAATGTTGAAACGCCACTGATTCAAATGGAGTGATAACTTGTATCGATAAGTTTGGAACTTAATGTAAATTAAACAAGTATAATACTATAACTTGAAGAAGAATTTCAAAGGTTAAAGGATAAATCTCACACGGCTAAAAATCTATAATGTATGATCTGAATTCTTATTGAAATGTATTGAAGTATTGGCCCACATTTCAATAAGAATTCAGTATCATACATTAAAAGAATTCTGATCAACATTTCAATGAGATTTGAAGTAAAAGTCTAATGTCATGACTCAATGTTTAATTGTTCCAAGAGATAAATTTCAATGCTAGTTCCCTGTAGGTAGAGTAAGTATTTATTCTACAGTTGATAATTAACCCTTTAGATTTGATGAGAATGGAGTTTTTTCAGTAGAGATTTGTGGCAAACCAACAGAAAGCATGAAATATCAGATGGCTCTCAGATAAAATTCAGAACAGTACATTCCATCAATCGATTCCTTTATCTTCTTTCTTTATTCTGTACAAGGTCTGGAGAGGAGCCATGGTAACTGGGTTTGGGTGCTGCATTATATGATAGCTGCATCTGGAGGGATTATCTTTGATGATGAGTCATGACATTAGAATAACCAACCCATATCTGCACATGCATTTGACCGTTTAATGAGCTAAGTGATTTCCTCCTATTATAACAGCCTAATTTAACGGAATGGCCATATGTTTGTATAGCGGCCAAAACTAGGCTAAAAATAGTTTAGTGGCCAAAAGTCATCTGTGACAATAGTTTAGTGGTCAAACATATAATTTGCCCTAAAGTAATTTATAGAGTAAATAACTAAATCAAGGAAGATATACGAATATTAAAATTGTGAAACAACAGGCTGCCTGAAATTTCAAATAAAAGGAAACACCTATTAACCCGATCACAAGAATACCAGTTACAGCACCTATTATCCAAAGAGGAATTCTTCCAGTAGTATCGCCCATTTTGGTAATTCTTCGGCTCTCCTCTTTTTCATTCCATTCTAAGAAAATCATCAATTTTTTCCTTTAAAATTTAACATAACAAACAACCTCATTTTCTACTGAATTCAAAATTCAAATGTTAGAATTCCCTCTAAATATTCACTCACGTAAGTTCAAAAAAATAACATAATCATTACACTTTTACTTCTTTCACTAAAACCTAAATTTTTTCAATTGGGTCACAAAGAAAGCAGAGCCGATTTTTAATTTTTTTTAGGTACAAAAATCAAGTTGAGAAAAAGTAGGCAAAATTCAAAACCGAAACCGAATCATGAATTGGATCAAAACCTATTCGGAAACTCAAACTGCGGATCTGTGAATCAACTTGTCACCGCAAACCGATCGGGTTGGGTCGGGTTTTGGGCTGCTTTTTTTTTTTTTTGCTTTCCCAAATCAAAAAGGTTTTGAAATTATATTATTTTTGCTTAAGATGAGATTTGAACATGTGACCTAAGTTTAACAATTAACTTTAAGGTAAACCACTCCTTCTACTTTTTGTTTTGTTATATTATCTTATTATGTTTATTATATTATATGTTTATTTATATATCAATTCTTTATACTACATATATTATTAAAAAAATTAAAACAATGTACATTATAACACTATATAAACTAATTGCATAATTTACATTTTGTGTTGTTTTTCTCTTTACTGTTTGTACCTTTCTATTACTATTAAAAAAATACCGGAATAAAAAAATAATAAGTGTAATTTTACTTATTTAAGATATCAATTTTCAATTAATAAGCATAGTATTTAAATTTGAAATAATATATAAATTTTAAAAATAAAATATTTTTTATTTTTTATATAAAAACTTAAACTTTGTTTAGATTCTAAAATACATGTGTGATGTAATTTAAATCATTAATATAATTGAAAAAAAATTAAATAATGTATAGTTTAATTTGTTGTATATAATATAATAACAAGAAGAAAAAATGACAAACCAAAGAGTTGTTGCTGGAGTGGTTAATCAGTTTTTCTGAAGTGGTTTGTCAACTTTAGGTCGTGTGTTCAAATTTTTACTTACGCCAATGAGCATTATAATTTTTACAGGTTTCAAGTTTAAAAAACACAAAATTTGAGGGAGAACTGAACCGGACCCGCGGCTGTGTAAAAAAAAAAAAAAAAAAAAAGAGAGAGAGAAAAGGAGAGGGAACCGAACTGGACCCGCAGGTCGAACCGGAACCAAACCGAAAGAAACCCGACCTACCTGACCCACAGATTTTTTGACCACCCTTAATGGCTGCAAACTTACCTTTTACCGGCTACAGCTTGCCAAGAGGTACAAACCCCTCTCAACACATGTAATCTTCAACCAATCGCATCATAATAACTATCACTAACATAAACAAAGGAGAAAATTTGGTACATATTCCATAAACAAAGGAGAAAATTTTTCATTTTATTTTTAGGAAAACAATGAAGGGAGTCAGATAATTAAAAATAATAATTATGTGGGACTAATTTCATGCCATATCATAGTCTTATAATTTTAGTTTCTCCCGGTGGCAGGTCACTTTATAGTAAGGGTAATCTTGCACCAGTTTTGACATGTTAGGGTAATTTTGCACCCAAACAAAGTTTGAGGGCAAAGTTGCACCTTGAGTAAAACCTTATATAACTCTGCCTTTATCTCAGGGGTCAGCAGAGTTACACTTCGGACTGAACACATCCTTTCTTTATCATAGATTGAGCCTTCGGCAGCCGGACTTCAGTTATATAGTCTGATCCCACTGTTTACGAACCGAAAAATATTTCCCAACAGCAACAGCCCCAACACGCTGCATCAGCACTTGTTCCTTTCTTTGGATAATCAGCAGTTTGTTTAACAAATAAACAATGATCATGAGCTGATTGAGAAAACCCAAATTGTTTCAGTTGAACAGTGAACTTATAGTTCCATTGCCGAGAAGCTTGCTTCAAGCCATAGAGGGACCGTTTCAACTTACAAACCATAGTGGAGGAAGGAGGACAGTAACCAGGAGGCGGTTTCATATAGACCACTTCATTCAAATACCCGTGCAAGAAGGCATTATTTATGTCTAACTGATGGAGAGGCCACTGTTTAGCTGCAGGAATGGCGAGAATCAATCTTACAGTAACTGGTTTTGCAACAGGAGAAAAGCTGTCAACATAGTCCTCCCCTTCAATTTGAGTATATCGCTTGGCGACAAGTCTAGCCTTGTACCTGTCCACAGTTCCATCAACCTTTCGCTTCACTTTGTACACCCACCTAGAGCCAATTGCCCTTTTTCCTGGAGGAAGCTGAACCAAGTCCCAGGTATGATTCTTTTCCAAGGCCTGAAGCTCATCATTCATTGCCTGAACCCATTCTGGTTGGTCCTTTGCTTGGGAGTAGGAGTGAGGTTCATGAGTATTGGACACATTTGCCAAAAAAGCCATATATATTTCTGAAAATTGAGAACTACGGCTATATGGAAATGTGTTTATTATATGAGGAGTGTGAAGAGGTTGTGGTGGGGGAGGCAGATCGATGGATGGAGTGGGAGGTAATACAGTGGATACAAAGTCCTGCAACCAGTGTGGCTTTTTGGTTTGTCTGGTGCTGCACCGCAATTGTGGTTCTAGGATAGATTGAATATTAGGAGAATGTTGAAGATCAGAAGTAGAAGAATGTTGTGAGGAGTGTGAAGGAGTATGTGATGAAGAAGCTTCTTGAGACACAACATGATGTTCTGATCTCAAGGATGGAGGAGAGGGCAGGTCTTGAGTCAAATGATCGATTGGTGTCGGTATATAGGCAGCATTTTCAGTAGGTGAGCATATTGGTGTAGGGATAGTATGTGTAGGTAGGGATTGGGAAGAATGATAAGGAAAAATATCCTCATAGAAGAGAACATCTCTGGAAATAATGACCTTCTTATAATGTAAGCTATACACCTTATATGCTTTTTGGTATGGAGGATAACCTAGAAAAACAGCTCGATATGCTCTCGGGGCAAATTTATCTTTGTGGGGACTTGTATTAGTGATGTTGCAATGTAACGCCCCTATTTCTCTAAGCACGTCAAAACATGTAGGAAATATAAATCACACAAGTTGATTCACCTAGATGTACATAGCACATCCTAAAATGTGGATTGAAATTTTTTTTAAAGGGATTTGAGAGTTAAAACTATAAATATGAAGCTTTGAATGTCATAATTAAATTAGTTTAACCTTTTGATATCCAAACTAAAATGGATTAAAATTAAAACCATCACTAGTTTTGTAGAAATTATAAGGCTCAAAATCGATAAGAAGATTCAAAACTAGAGATGAAATGTTTAACGCAACTTAAGTCAAGAATTAGAGAAAAGATATAATTTAAACCATAAGAATGTTTTGGAGAGTAAATAGGCAAATGTATCTAATTAATTCTCTTAAGAATTAATAGAAATAATCAAGTTTAAACAAGAGTAATAGAAACTAATGGGACCAAATTGTGATTAAGCAAATTAGGAGAAGGGCTAATTGAATAAAGAATGAAAGGAAATTGAAGTTAAGTTATATTTAATGTGAATTGAGGGATAGGAAATTAAAATCTCAATAAGGACCAAACATGTGTCATTATGCATGGACACAAGAGGCCACCTCAATTAGAAACTAAATAATTAAATAATTGAAAAAAAAAAAAAAAAGAAGAAGAAACGGGAAGGAAGAAATAAAGCAAAGGCCTTTTATTCACTCACCATTTCTTCTCCCCTAGACTCACGGTTTTCTTCCCCAATTCTCTTCCCCAAAATCTGAAATCTTCTTCTTCTTTCCATCGAGACAATTCTTTATCTCTTTCCTCACTTTGTGACCTTCAGATTTGATTCATGTGCATACATGAAGAATTCCTCATCCAATCCACCACAAATTCATAAAGCCCATCTTTGTTCTAACCACCCTCAACATCCCACCACCATAGAACATTAAATCTAAAACCCAAATGAATATTCTTGGAGGAAATTCAGTCACAACAATCCTGAAGCCAAAATCCATATAAGAATGAAGAAGCAAGAGGCCAAGGAAGCTAAAATTATGGAATTTAGACTTGATTAAAAGGGAGAGGTGTTTTATTTTGAGGGAATGACCGTTCAAGAGGTAAGTCGATCTTATGTAAACTCAATCTTTTAGCTAGTAAAATTTCATGCATGTGTAAATTAGAGCTAGAACACATAAATCCCTAAGAAAGATAGTTGCTTTAGTTAGGATTAGTGTTTATCATACTAAAATTGAGATTATAAAAGCATGGATGTATCTTGATTTTGTTTACAATATTATAAAAGCATGGATTTTGTTTACAATATTATGAATTGAGAGTTTTATGAGAAATTCTTAGGAGTGAGAGTTCAAGGACTGATTAGAAAGATAAATTCTTAATGTCCATTATTAAATCAATGTTCTTTGATTGATATAAATGTATATGAGACTGTTTTTGATAGATTAGATGATGGGCTCTTTCTAGATTGTTCTTAAAATGGTAAGATTGAATTTTGGGCACGAAAACTACTTGAAATTGAGTTAAAATCTTATATTTCTGATGTTGATACTTGGCTGACATATCCCTACATGTAATCAAGATTATATTAGGATTAATGGGAATTGTATTTTTGAAGAAAAATTAGTAAGGATGAATGGTTGAAAGAGGTTAGGTACTGTTTTGCATTAAGATCATTGTAAACACTTTTTGAGTTAGGTTCTTTGTTTGTTAAAAATATTTATGGGACTCTTTTGATGGGTTTATCATGTTTGTTCTTAAATTTCTCTTGTGGTGGAAATCTGAAAATGTAAAACAAGAAAACATATTTTATCATAGTTGCTTATAATCTTGGGATGTGCAAATATTGTTAGCAAAAATGCTATTGAAGCTATTTTTGTTATAACGAAAAATTGGAACTGCTGGACAGTTGTTTTGGAGTACTTTTATCGAAAAGCTTTTTAACCTCTTGGGTTCGCCTAAACTGAACCCAGTACTTGAGCATGGTTTTACACACGTTTATTCTTAAATCTTGTAAGCTTGTTAAATCAAGGAATTGAGTGATAGCCTTTGAGTTTCGAAAAATGAAAGCACTACTTTAGGTTGAAAACTTTGTTTTGAAAGCCATAGTTCTTTTGAAATCTCTGAACCTGTTTAGGTCATTTTGAGAATGTGTTGGGAAGTGTTTTGAGGTTTATCCTATGTAAAAGTACTATTGTTTTCAAAACTTTGGGATAAGAGAGATTTTTCCTGTTTTAGAAAAAATTGTAATTTTGGAAATTTTGAACTCTAAAGTAATACAAATTGACTTAAAGGCATATAGGTGCATTTAGGAACATGTTAAATTGCATTCATGCCTTATTGTAACTCTATTATTGATAGTTAAGTTTAAAATAAATGCAGATTTGCTCCAAAAGTACTAGAGACTTCAGGTGAGAGTTCTTACTAAAGGGGTTAATTGTTTTAAATGAGTTACCCTGTTTTACTTACGATAAAGCTTATGTGTGATAGTTATTCAAAGTCCTATTGTGAAATGTCTCTTGTTGTAATTATTATGCCACGTCTATATAAATGCTTTTAAATGTTGAGTTGCGTGAATAAGTGAAATACCTGTTAATAGTTGTCGTGTGAATGCAATGTATCATGTATTCCTGAGCTAAGTGTCAAGCATGAAATGTTCGTGTCCCGTGCACCCGTGTTTGTGCACCTTGTTATTTGATACTTGCGTATTTCCTGTTACTTGTTACTTGCGAGTCATATTTGGAGTCCCCAAAACCTGTTTAGATGTTGGGATCGAGCATGTCGGCATTGGGCTTGAGTGCTTGACTCAATGATTGAAGAGGTCCAATTCGGTATTATCTCGAGGGGTGCCACCCTGTCCCGTGCACCCCTGTATGTGCACTAGTTCATTAGCGTAGTTGACGAGGACATGCACCGTGTATTGTGTCACCGCCCATTCCAACACAGGTAAAGTATAATTAGTAATGTTTAACGAGATCACATAGATCATCGTTATAGCTTGCTGATTATGTTCCTTCTATCTCTTACGTGTCCCCCTACTTGCATAGAAAATACGTGAAAACCCAATTATCAATAAGCAACCTAAGATGAACCTAAGAGGGGGAGGGGGTGAATTAGGTTCTTGACACTTTTAAAAATATTTCTTCTACAATGAAGAACAACTTTGAAAAACCATTTTCAAAGCAAGTGTAAAAACAAAGTTTACAAATTAAGTGAGGTGTGTGATTAGTGTTTTGCAAATCATAAAAGCAAAGTAAAGGAAGACAAAACACAACCGATTTAGAGTGGTTTGGATTCCCCTTGAATCTTAGTCCACTACCCAAGTTCTACAACTTGGGATTTTCTAACCCTCTCAAATGAATCACTTAAAGGTGTAATTCAAACCTTTACAAATGCCAAAATTCTACCTCTAGAATTTAGGATTTTTTGCTTAATCTAACTCTAGACTAAGACTCCTTTGCCTAATGGCTAACAATGAATCTTTTGCCCCCGCTCCTTCCTCAAGGACTTAGGGTCTTACTCAAGACTTCATTGCCTAGCTACTAGGACTTTTGCTCAATCAACCTCTTGATCAAGACTTTCTCCCCTTTGCCTAATTTAACTCTAAACTAGGACTTTACAATTGCCCTAACTCAACCCCTTGAGTTGGGTCTCTCCTTTCTACTTGCACCCCCTTTCTTCTTGCCTAACTCTTTACTCAAGAGTTGGACTTTTCTTAAATACAAATTGCCTACACTCAAACTCTTGAGTTAGGACTTTTCTAGATGTGTTTACAAGGATGAAATACTCCACAAATGGAGTTTACAATTCGTCACAAAAACAGGGCACAAGTGCCTCTTGACAATCCTACCTTAACAAGCTAATTTGACATATAGATAATTGAAATGAAGCTTGAAAGTGTTGTTAAAGTGTAGGAGATGTTGGGGAGAGCATTAGTCTTCATTTTGCAGCTTGGGGGGTATTTATAGGAAAAAGACGGCTCTTGAAATGATTTAAAAACGGACAAGAAATGGCAAACCCGAAGCTCTCGCGACAGCCTCTGCGACAGCAGCGACAGTCGCAGGCTGATGTCGCAGGCACGTGGCTGCTGCGCGCTGTCGCAGGCGTGCGGCATGGGGCTGCTCTGCGCGAGGTCTGCGCGCGGCGTGGGGCTGCTCTGCGCGAGGTCTGCGCGCGGCATGGGCGTCTGGGCGTGCCTCTGCGCGCGGCTGTCAGCGCATGTGCGCTGTGTCTGGGCGTGCGCACGTGGCTGTCAGCCCTTGTCGGCCAGATTTGACATCTTTTTGATTTGCTTCCCGTTTCTTCGTTTTAGCTCCGTTTTCTTCGCCGTTTTTTGCGTTGGTTCACTCGTGAACTCTTCTATTCATTTTCTCACTTAAAACACCGTGGGTTCCACCTTGGGACGTTCTCAGGGCGTATTTTTCTTCTTTCTTCATTTGCTTGCATTTTCTTCGTTTTTCATTTCTCTACATTTTTCACTTAGAAGAAAACCATTAAATTAATTCTCATATTTGTTAACTCATCAATCAAAATAAGGATTAAGACCAACCGGGTCTAACAATACGTGTTATGTGCCGGTAAATGTTTATTCGGTAATGTTTTAATAGTGTGACCTCACTGAGTTTATGGAAGCTCACCCCTTTGACATTTTCCATGTAACAGGAATTAAGGACGGCATTATGAAAAGTGTCTGGATTATAGAACGAACTCTCGTACTAGGAAAGTAAGGCGAGAATATTGTAATAGTTATAGAACTCAACTTGTACCTTTTGTATTAGTGAAATAAACACTAGAACAGAAATGCAAAGGAGGCGCCCATTTGGAGGCGGGTGTTTAGGGCCGGAAAAGCCTTTGGAGGCGGGTGCAACATCCACTGGAGGCGCGTGCACCCTCCTCCTAATGCCCTTAGGACCCGCCTCCCCTAAGGCATTTTGGTGTAGTGAAAATATATCTTATTTCAATTTAGTGTATAATTAATTAGTGCTCTTGTATCCTGAATGAGTCTTGGTGCGAATCAGGCAGCCATCTCGCCCGTGGCTCCCGCCCAAACAGGGAGGTCGGGGCTAGGGGTGTCACATGCAAAGACAGCCAAACGCTTTCATTTGAAGGATATTTGGCAAAGATTAATGAAGGATCTCAAACGGAGATGACCATTTGAGGATTGCAATGGGCAATCGATTGATTATGTATGTAGCTGTGAGGATGGATTCACCCCAAAAAACCCGTTGGGAGGTTGGATTGAAACATAAGAGCTCGATCTATTTGAAGAAGGTGTCTATGTTTTCGTTCAACTACCCCGTTTTGTTGGGGAGTGTAAGGACATTTTTTCTGATGAGTGATTCCAGAAGAACAGAATAGATGATGGCAGGTGGAATTAAGGAATTCACTCCCATTGTCACTCCTTATGGTCTTGACAGATTTATGAAATTGGTTCTGAACTAAGGAGAAAAAGCATTGAAGAATGGAACATACTTGAGTCTTATGTTTTAAAAGATATGTCCATGTACATACAGAGAAATCATCCACAATTGTCAAAAAATATGAGGAACCAGTGATTGTCATTTCATGATAAGGACCCCATAAATCTACATGAATAAGCTCAAAACAATCATTGGTATGTATGGAACTAGAAGGAAAAGAAATTATGCCCTGTTTAGCTAAATGACAAATTTCACAAGCATGGAAGGAATCACTCTTTATTGAATGTAAATCAGCCAATCGTTTCATTACATCAATGGGACTATGTCCTAGTCTATAATGCCAAATGGAAGGATTGACTACAGAGTTTACAACATGCAGCTGCAGGCCAATGACTTGAGCTGCAACTGTTTGCTGCTGGATTTGAATGATTCCAGGATCAAATGACGATGAATCAAGAACATAAAGACCCTTGAAAAGCTTGCCTACTCCAAGAACTTGGTTAGTGAGTAGGTCTTGTAGGAAACAACAATCAGGGAGAAAGGAAAAACATATTTTAGCTATTTTGGAACATTAGCTAACTGATAGAAGATTGAATCTGAATGTGGGAACATGAAGGCAGTCTAACAACAACAGTCTATCAGTGATTCTAATGCAGCCTTTATGTTGAGCTGATTTAATAGAACCATCAGGAAGAAAAATGGAACTAAACTTATCAACAAGAGCATGTGAGTGAAACAGAGAAAGATCATTACACATGTCTAGTTGCCCCTGTATCCAATATCCAAGACTTTCCACCTAATAATTCAAACCAATTTGTTTTAAGAGGAGTACTCATACTTGCGAAGTCTTCAAAGTGAGCAAAATTCACCGTAGCATCATCAGAGCATACTGCTTTGCCCTTTGCCATTTTCCCTAACTCCTTTTGAACAAGTGCTTGAATCATATTTTCCATATTAGAATTACCAGTATCAGACTCATTCAGTGGAGTTTCAGCCATATTCACAAAAAAAAAATTGGTGAATTCTGCAAAATTGATCGATGAATTCTGTAAAATTGATCCATGCGGCAACGTTGATTGGTGAATTCAGTAATTTGATCTTCAATAAGCTAAGGAATCATATCCTTGGCTTTGATACCATGTAGAATTAACAAACCAAGAACAACAAACTCTACAGAATCACACGAGTAGAGAGAGAATTTTCCATAACTCTATTGATCAATCTGATTACTTGACTTCAGTTGTACGGTACAATGAACTTATATACACCTTCAGTATATGCCTAGCTGCCAACTAACTTAACCACAGTATCCAGCTAAACTAACTATGCTTAAACTATTACAGTCTAGTTAAAAGTGATAAAATAATATTTATATTATTCTACAGAAAGCCAAGCTACGCTGCGGGATTGTTATTTATAATCGGAATTGTTATTTGCAGTAATATTTTTGAGTAAAATGTCTAAATTGCCCTTTAGGTCTTTTAAAAAAAAATCTTTTTCACTCAAACTATGGTCGATAGTCACGAGAACAATCTATATTACACGGTAAGTAAATAATCTATATATTTTTTGTATGTAAAATTAGTTTTTTAACCAAAAAAAAATAATTTATACATTCATCATGTTCTTTTCTTCTCTTCTGAAATTCTAACATTTCTAACGTAGTATCAAAGACAACTTAGCGGACGAGATTCCGGGATTTTCTTCCAAAATACCACCCAAAGTGGGCGGTATTTTGGATCAAAATACTACCGGTGGGATTTTGATTCCACTTTGGGCGATACTTTGACCCCAAAATACCACCCAAAGTGGTGGCCGGTATTTTGGATCAAAATACCGCCCAATTTGGTAATGTTACTGCAAATAGGAGGCGGGATTTTGAAATATATTTTTGTCAATGACGAGTGATCTGCACATTTTAGGTGTTTTATTTTAGGACTTGTTATGGTAGTTCTCACGGGCTTTTGCCCAAGGTTTTAATGTTTATTTGCAGTTTTAGAGACGGGCCTAAAAAGAAAAGAGTGCAAAAAAGTGAAAGAATTTGAGCAGATGAGTCACGCCTAAAAAGCCCACATGATTTGTGGGCTGCACCACAATATTGGCCTCCAAATTGGACTCCATGGCTGTACCCGAAATCAGCTTCACATAGTCCAATTCCAATTGGATTTTGATCCAACAACAAAGTGCATGTGGGCCTTCATGCAAGTGGAGTCAATCCAATTCAAAAGTCAGCACAAAGGCGCCGATTCCAATTTATTGAATCCAATTGGATTTTAGGGATCCAATTCAATTGGGTTTGAATCAGTTGGATCCGTGGGCACGCACATAGTAATGCGGAGAAAGTAAAAAAAGGAAGCAATGAAGTTTTGAGCAATTTACCAATCCAAGAAGTAATTAAAGAGAGAAGTTGGAAGTTACCAAAAAGTGAAGATTCCATGTGCTTAATTAATTCTCTTTCCAAGTAGAAGAAGGATTCCTTATTCAATTAGAAGATTGGTTAATTGCTGATTTGTATCCCTATATATATGGGATTATTCCTGCACTTTTGATATACAGAATATTATATAGATAGCTTATTTTAGAAGACAGCTTTTGAGAGACAAGCTTTTATAGAAGTTTTATTAGATAAATTTTATATAGAATAGTTTCTTAGTTAAAAAATAATTTTCGCGCAGGATACAGTTTCGCGCAGTGTAGTTTTCCTCTGTTTTTCCTCTGTTCTGTTCTGTTTTGTTCTGTTTCGATCGCAACTTTGGATTTTCCCAACGGGCAATCTACCGTTTGGCCAAACCGGCGGTTGTCAGATCGCGACTTCTTAAATTCCAGTACAGTATTCTATTTTCTCTTTTAATGTCTTCTTTTATAATTATGTGTTTTTCGTGTTTTATCATGAGCAGCTAATTTATTAATTCTGGTATTATTTAAGAAGCCATAATCCATGCATGTATGAAACCCAGGAATTAATCTAAGGTCTAATGAATTATGTTTCTAAATTACCTGTGTTTATATGTCTAATTACTAAGATTCTATTAAGCCTGATCAACTTAGTTTAATCTGGTAGAGTCAGTGAGTGGCACAACTACCGGCCGAGTAGTACAGGATTAATTGGGTAATAATTTCTAATGCATCGTCAGTAGGAATTATTAGTTTCGGGTTCTTCTAGTTCTTAATGCTTCTATTTGTTAATTAATAAGGTTTGTGGGGACTCGCGGTCTGTTAGTGAACGTAGTTAGAGAATAATTCCTTTGCGGGGACTCGCGGGGGATTATCGAGAATCTATGGGAGAATTGGGATTATTTGCGGGGACTCGCGGTAATACTATAACTGAAACGGCATAAGTAATTAGACATGTTACGAGGTTTATGATTGTATGCATGAGATTAAGGTGGATTTACATAATACCGGAATTTTCTCTCATTAATTGATAATTGTTTAAGTCTTTTATTTAATTATTAGTTTGCTATATTTAAGTGACAACTCGAAGATCTCTTAAGAGACACAAAGGTGACTACTAGTCATAGTTTGGTTTTATTTGCATGTTAAATTGGAATTAGAATTAAATTGTCATCTCCGTGGATCGACCCTGTCTACTACTGTGCTATATTTTATTAGCATCTTAATTGCAGGTTTTAAGCAGTATTTTTACTATATTTGGTAAACCCACGACAAGTCCTATCAAATTGGCGCCGTTGCCGGGGACGGTTACAATTTTTATTCTTTTTCCTTTTTAATGTGCACTGGTGTTTTCTTGTGTTGTGTATGACCAGATCTTCAGGTGCTGAATTACTTAGTGATCCAGAGATCGAGAAGACCTGCAAATGCTTAGCCAAGGAGACATGATTAAGAAAACTCGCAGAAACAGAATCTTTCAGTCGACCGTTTGCCCAAACGGCCGGTAGCTCCGAAACAGATTTTTCACATCCTCACTCTGAATCAGATCCAATGGGTGATAGAGAACGTGTAGAGGGCCCAGAAGAAGAGCCCACGCTGAAGGATTTGTGCAGCCATGATGCAGATGATAGAGCGTCAGCAGTAGTCACTCCAACATTGCCCAACGAATTTCCATTGAAGAACGGTTGGTTGAATGGCATCCCAAAATTTCATGGGGCTGCTAGAGATGACCCACACAACTTTCTCTTGGAGTATGTGAAGAATTGCAAGGTGGGGCGCCTACCCACAGGGGCCACCCTCGATCAGCTGAAATTGGTGGCCTTCCCATATGTCCTGATGGGCCCAGCAAACAGGTGGTTTTCATCATTGCCACCAAACTCTATCACCACCTGGAAGCAGATGAAAGAGATATTCCTGAAGAAGTACTTTCCTCTGACAAAAACCAATTTGGTTATGAAGGAGATTAGCATTATTCAACAAGAAGTTGATGAGTCCCGTAGCAATTACTGTATGAGGTTTAATGAGTTGGTGGAGAGCTGCCCAAATCATAAGTATTTAGAGGCTCAACTATTGCAATATTTATACCATGGGATGTGTACCAATGATCGAAATCACATGGCTTCATCTAGCAATGGGGCGTTCCAGAATAATACAGTAGCCAAGGCCAGGAAGATGATTGAAGATACTATCGAGTCAAGAAGCCAGTTTGGGGAACCCTCCTGTTTGGCCAAACGGCAGGCTGAAGTTCGGTTTATTGATGATTCAGGGGAGGAAAAATTAAATCAGCTGACTGCCAATGTGGAGAAATTGACTGCACTGGTGACGAAACTGGCAACTTCGAACAGTAGTAACAAAGAGGAAATGGTGTGTGCATGTTGTGGCAATCCGGGGCACTTTGCGTAGAACTGCAATCTTGCACATGAAGAAACAATTGCTCAAGCTAATGCTGCAGGGAATTGGCACAATAATTCTAATGGGAATTGGCAGAGGAATGCACCCAGGAGGGATCCACACTCAAATACATACAATCCAGGATGGAAGGACAATCCAGTATTTGGTTGGAAAAATCCAGAAGAAGGAGTTCAAGTTCTCTTCCCCTCAGAAGCAAATCAGCAAGTTCCGAGCCAAATTTTGGGGAATTCCAACCCACAAGCTTCACATCCAAATATGGGAAGCAATAATCGGAGTAATGGGCCAATGTATAGGCCCCCGAATCAGATGAATTTTTTCAACCCAAATCAGAACAATCCAAGAGGAGGCAGGCCCATAGAAGAAGCTATGGTGGAGCTATTTGCACAGCAGAAGGAGCAGCGAACAGCCATCGACGGGATTGCAGGAGTGTTATCTAGTTATCTGCTTCAATACAAGAATTAAGAGGGAACCAAGGCCAGCTGCCTTCCTAGGTACAGGTTCCTCCTAAGGAGAATGTGAACGAAATTCAGCTACGAAGTGGAAAAATTTTGGAGCCTGCAGTAAAAAAATTGTAGTCAGCAGAGGGCCGTCTGCCCAAACCGACGGGTGATCCAGAAGCTGAAAGTTCAGAGCAACCAGAACCTGAGGAGCCCATTGTTATCAGATCTGAATATGAACCTAAGAAGAGCCACGCCCCAATTCCAGCAAGCAAAGAAGTGTACAAGACAGTGCCACCCTTCCCTAATAGCTTGCGCCCCAAGGCAAGAAAGATGAAAGAGGACCCAATTGAGTACTTGGAAGTTTTTGAAAAAATGGATGTCAACATTCCCTTCCTAAAGACGATAAAAATTCTCCCAGTTGGGAAATTTCTGAAGGACTTCATTGCTGGGAAACCAAGAGGAGCTAGTAAGGTGGTCCTAGGTGAAACAGTCTCCGCCGTTATTCAAAAGAAGCTGCCACCCAAATGCAAGGACCCAAGTATGTTTTCTCTACCATGTGTGATTGGAGAAAAATTTATTGAGCATGCAATGTGTGATCTTGGTGCATCTATTAATGTCATGCCCTTATCTGTTTACTTGACTCTATGTGGGGTAGAATTAGCTGAAACTAAGGTTGTGATTCAACTACCTGATAGATCATGTGTTCATCCTGAGGGGGTATTGGAAAATGTACTTGTGCAAGTTAATTCTTTTGTATATCCTGCTGATTTTTATGTCATAAAAATGAATACTTATCCTGCTAAAGAATCTACTGGGGTTTTGTTGGGTAGACCTTTTCTTAAGACATCCAAGGCTGTTATAGATATGTATAATGGATCAATCTGTTTGGATTACTGTGGGGAGAAGTGGCAATTTAACATTGAGAATGCTATGAAACATCCTGATGATGTTGAAAATGTATATGGAATAGATGTCATTGACCCCCTTGTCCAAGAATATCTTGAGACAAATTTCTTGCAGGATAAACTAGAAAGAACACTTGTCCAGAGCCTCACAGAAGCTGATATATAGAATTTAAGTGATGAGGGAGTCTGTGAAGCAATTCAGAACCTTGCAGCAGCTGAAGAGTATACAGGACCAGGCGACGGTTTCCCCAAACCGCTGGGTGCCGAACAACCCATTCCATCATTAGTAAAGGCCCGAAGCTGGATCTGAAGCCCCTCCCAGATAATCTGAAATATTCCTTCTTAGGCGAAGGAGATACACTCCCAGTAATTATTTCCAAGGGATTGACCCCAGCTCAAGAAGATCGTTTGCTGAGAACCATAAGGAAGTACATCAAGGCGATTGGGTGGACCTTAGCCGATGTTCCTGGAATAAGTCCAGATATTTGCCAACATTATATCTTCCTAGAGCCCGACGCAAAGCCATCACGGGATCCTCAAAGAAAGTTGAATTCGAACATGAGGGAGGTGGTTCTAAAGGAGATTCTGAAGTTATTGGCAATGGGGATAATCTATCCTATTTCTGACAGCAAATGGGTTAGCCCAGTCCATGTGGTACCAAAAAAGGGAGGTTTTGAAGTAGTTACAAATGAGAAAAATGAGCTGGTGCCGATGAGATTATTCACAGGATGGAGAATGTGCTTTGACTTCCGCAAATTAAATGCAGCTACTAGGAAGGATCATTTTCCCCTCCCCTTTATTGATGAGATGCTAGAACGTCTGGCTGGTAAGATGTTCTTTTGTTTTCTAGATGAGTACAGTGGATATTTTCAAATATGGGTAAACAAGGAGGATCAGGAGAAGACTACTTTCACATGCCCTTTTGGAACTTATGCCTACAGGAGAATGCCATTTGGTCTATGCAATGCCCCTGAGACTTTTCAGAGATGCATGATGAGCATATTTTCAGACATGATCGAGCAGTGCATTGAGATTTTTATGGATGATTTCACAGTCTATGGGGATTCTTTTGATCAATGTTTAGAACACCTGGATTCGGTTTTGGAACGTTGCGTGGCAAAGAACTTGGTGCTGAATTATGAGAAGTGTCACTTCATGGTTCGAGAAGGAATTGTTCTTGGTCACAAAGTCAGTGAAGAAGGGATCGAAGTGGACAAGGCCAAGGTAGAATTGATTTCCAAGCTACCCTATCCCACTAACATGAAGGAAATTCGTGGTTTTCTGGGCCATGCAGGTTTTTACAGGCGTTTCATCAAGGATTTTGCCAAAATTGCACGGCCACTTACAAATTTGCTCAAGGACGATGTTCCGTTTGCCCTAACGGACGACTGCCATGACGCATTTAACACTCTGAAAGAGAAGTTGATATCAACCCCAATCATTCAACCTCCAGATTGGACAAAACCATTTGAGCTGATGTGTGATGCTAGTGATTATGCTGTTGGTGCCGTGCTTGGTCAGAAAATTGGGAAGGAGACACATGCTGTGTATTATGCCTCCAAGACTCTTAATCCTGCCCAATGTAATTACACCACAACAGAGAAGGAGTTATTGGCAGTAGTATTTGGATTTGATAAGTTCAGGCAGTACCTCCTGGGCTCCAAGGTTATAGTTTATACTGATCATGCTGCTTTAAAACACCTACTACACAAAAAGGAGTCAAAGCCGAGGTTGATTAGGTGGATTCTACTTCTCCAAAAATTTGATTGGGAGCTTAAAGATAAAAAAGGAGCTGAGAACACAGTAGCTGATCACTTGAGTCAACTGACTCTACCTGAATAGGAGGAACAAATTGGTGAAGAATTTCCGGGAGAGCACCTTTTTTTATCTAAGTGCTGTAATTCAGGGAGAACAAACTTATCTTGCAGCAGTAACAGCAGCCCATCCAGACCCATGGTATGCACCCATTATAAATTATTTAGTTACTAATGCTCTGCCACTTGAATTTTCTCAAGGGAAGAAAAAGAAATTGATCAGTGATAATAGGCAGTATATCTGGGACGATCCAATCATGTGGAAGTGTGGTCTTGATCAGATCATCCGACGATGTGTACCAGAATGGGAGCAAAAGAGCATTCTACAACACTGCCACTTTTCGCCTTCAGGAGGGCATTTTGGGCACAAACGCACAGCTAGAAAAATAATAGACTGTGGTTTTTATTGGCCTAGTCTGAACAGAGATAGCTACAGATTTTGTCAAGCTTGTGAAAGATGCCAGCAATTTGGAGATATTGGTACTCAAGATGAAATGCCACAAGTCCCAATCAAGGTCTGCGAAATATTTGATGTTTGGGGCATGGATTTTATGGGCCCTTTTCCACCTTCTGATGGGTATGTTTACATTCTGCTCGTCATAGATTATGTGTCCAAGTGGGTTGAAGCAAGGCCCACACGATCAAATACAGCCAAAGAAGTGAAGGCATTTTTAAAATGTCAATTGTTTCCTCGATTTGGTATTCCCAAGGCAATTTTCAATGATCAAGGGACCCATTTTTGCAAATCAGACCATAGCCAGAGTATTGAGGACACATGGAATTTAGCACCGTATTGCTACATCGTACCATCCACAGTCCAACGGCCAGGCTGAAGTGTCAAACAGAGAGATCAAAAGGATTCTTGAGAGAACAGTTAATACCTCAAGAAAAGATTGGAGTCAGAAGCTACCTGATGCTTTATGGGCATATCGGACTGCATTTAAAACTCCTATTGGGATGTCTCCGTATCGACTTGTTTTCGGCAAGATGTGTCATCTTCCTGTGGAATTACAGCATAAGGCATACTGGGCAGTCCAAAAGATGAACCTGGATTCAACAGCAGCAAGTGAGGAAAGGCAGTACCAACTCCATGAACTTGAAGAAATTAGACTGGAAGCCTACGATTTGGCCAATTGGTACAAGGATCGAACAAAAGCCAGGCATGATCGACTCATCAGACAGAAAGAATTCCGAGTTGGCCAGCAGGTGCTATTATTTAAGTCAAGGGTTTGTTTATTTGGCTCCGGAAAATTATCTACCAAGTGGCATGGACCTTTGGAGGTAGTAGTCGTTTGGCCCAGTGGTGCAGTAGAGGTTCGAGACCCTCAGTCGGGACAGCAGTATAAAGTCAATGGGCATCGACTCAAGCAATTTTATACCTCAAGTCAAATCCAGCAAGTTGACTGCCTCTGGTTGACTAAGTGTCCGCATCACATAGACTAATCAACTCGCACTCCATCTGGCCAAGACGTTAAAGAAAAGCGCTACTAGGAGGCAACCTAGTTTATTATAATAGATTAGTTAAAATTTTTTTTTAAAAAAATGTTATTTGCTTATTTTTATTTATTTATTTTATTTTATTATTTATTTTATTTATTTTATTTATTTCTTTTTGTCTTTTCACAATTTAATGATTTTTTTCAGGGAATGGAGGAGAAATTTTGAGGCCAGGAGGGCTCATTACGAATTTTTGGGCCACAATCACACATCGAGGAAGTCCAAGGGCCAATGGTGCAATTTTCTGCATTTCCAGCATTGATTCGGTAATTTCGGGGGTACAAATAAGTAGCTTTACAAAGTTCAGGGACTGGAGCTGTAATTCTTCGGACCAAGAGCCACAAGTGACAAATTAAGGGAATTGCATAAGTCATGAAACTCCAGGGACCTAATTGCAACAAGGTAAACAATTAATCACTTCACCATTTCCAGCACCCAGTTCCGATTTCACTTAACCCATCAACCCAATTACCCGCCCCATTAACCCACTTCCCCGACCCAACAACCCAACCCAATTACCCGACCCATAGACCCAATTACCCGACCCACTCACCTAACCTAATTAACCTAATTTGCTTTGCAACATTCACCCAGATCCACGACTTTCTTCTTCTTCTTTGCTCTGTTTTCAGCCACCGCCCCACAAAAAAAAAATTCTTTCTTTTCCACCCACCTTCCTTCGGCCGCCGCCTCTCTCCACCAGCCCTCCTCGCCGCCGATGGGCGCCAAGCACCGGCCCGACCGCATCCGCCCAAGGGATGCCGTCGAGCCCGCGCCACAGCCCGTTCCCGTTCCTTTCGAGGTGGACGCTGCACCTCCCTCCAGTGCTGCCCCCTCTGCCGCACCCTCCTCCACCTCGCCGCCCCCCACCCGCCCTCACCACCGCAAGTATACGACCGTGAAGAGGCCCACACCAGCTCCTCCATCTCGGCCGCCCAAACAGCCAAGACGTGCAAAAAACAGCCCCGTACCCGACCTACCACCCTCACCCTCCACTTCCTCCACTTCATCTTCTTCTTCTAGTCCTCTCCGCAAGAAATTTTCTACCAATAAACTAAGGGACATGATTCCAATTGTTCCTTGGGTACGTAAGGCATTGGTGAAACTTCCAACTCCCGCTTCCGCAAGTGGGATGCCAAGGCAACCAAGACAATCGGAGAAGGTCGCTGCACCTCCAAGGAAAACAGTCCCAGAAAAATCCACCGTTCGACGGTCCACTCACAAGTCGGCCCCCACTTCTACAGCCTGGCCACCACCGCGCACCGCCGCCTTCCCCTCCGTCGGTGACTTCCTTGGAGATTCTCTTCACTTATCAAGAACAAGATGCAAGTACTTCTACTGCATCCCATCCAAATATGCCACCCCTGCGTACTTCTACGCGTATTTTGAGAAGCTGCACAGTCCGGGCAAGTACTTCTACTGCCCATACGGAGTCCCCATCAAACGAAGAGGCCGCCACTCCACCTCCTCGTATTCAGATCACTAGCCCTGCTCAGATTGCCCAGAACCTGACGTTCCTTTCCTCCCATCAAAGGTTCAGGTACACGCAGGTTTGTTCCCGGGTTGTTTCTCCTTTTTACAGTATTGATTTTCAGCTCTTAGTTAGTTTAAATATTGCAGAGGATGTGCATAAATTTTTTAACAATGTGGGGTGGTCATGGTTTCTGAATTTTGATTTAGCTCCTTGTTATGAAGAGATGCTTAAGGAATTTTACACCACCACCACTAAAACGAAGACTAAGGGTCTCACCCCTAGTCGGGCTTTTCTGAATTTTTGATTGTTTAATACAGTGCATTCTCTATCTGTCAATCAATTGAATACTGTATTGGGCATCTGTTCTGAGGCTGAGATAATATCTGCTAATTATTTGGCTAGACCTGTGAAATTTCCTGCACTTAATCATCAGTCTGTGTGGAATCGCCTTACTTCATCTGCGGTTGCCTATTCTTCCCATAAATTTGGGGCATATCTGCTTACTAATCCTGCACTTCAATTTTTGCTTGTGAAGAATCTCAGTGGTAGGACCTCTGCCCAACATGTAGTTACAATTCCTGAACTCTATATCCTTAAATGCATGTTGGAGGGGGTTAAACTCAATCTTGGGTTTTGGATTGGGTATAGTTTAGGGGATATTAGTTCTCACCCTAAGAGGCACTTAAGCTTAGGGCATTTTGTGGGTCTTATTGCTAGAAATATGAACTTATTTGATCCCATTCCCACCTGCATGACACCTTGTCCTCCCTCTAAGGCCTTGGATGTTGAATACTTAATTAGTACGGAGTTGCTCTTTAGGACCCAAGATGGGTCCCTTTGCTTTCACAGTGCGGACTTTCCGCCACCTGCTCATGCAGCCTCTGCAGGTTTAGAAAAAGTACAAAATGACCTTGAAACACTCAAGGAGGAACAAGCTACATTAAAGGTGCAAGTAGAGGCGGGCCTTGCTGCAGTTCATCAGCGATTTGACCACTTGGATAGTTGTTTAGCTGCCATTCAGCAGCATTTGCAGCCTCCTCAGTAGTCTTTCAGGTAAGTTTTTCTATTTTTCTTTGTATTGTAGGCTGTTTTGTGTTTTAATTTTCTCTAGGTTTGTTTTGCTTTGTCTGTGTTTAGCCCTGCATTTCTTTTCTTTTCTTTGCTCTTGAGGACAAGCTTTCTTTAAGTGTGGGATGTTTGCAGGGCTGTTTAATGTTTTTCTGAATTGTTGTTGAGTATCCCCTGTGTTTCATTGTGTTTGCTTGGGGACAAGCAATTGTTTAAGTGTGGGGATGTAGGGACATTTGTCCTAAAATTTTTGTTTTGTCCTGTTTGTGAGTCAAGTGTCGCTGCTTTTAATCTGATTTGGATCTGAAATATGCATCATAGATGAAGTATGCATGCTGTAGTTTTGAAAATTTAATCTGAGAAGTCCTGAATTAGTTAAATCTAGAAATATGCATGTTTTCCCTCTTCTTAAGCCATTGTACTGAGACTAAATGCTGAATTGTTCAGGGAGAATCATTTGCTTGCCTGTCAGACTGTCAAGATGGTATGAATAGTATATGGCGGGATGATGGGGAACCTTCTTAGGATTAACCACTTTTGGCTTGCTTTCTTAACCTACCTTATTATATCCCTAGAAGCCAAGTTGAAGCCTTGTATACAAATGTTTTTCTTTTAGTCAGTAAATAAGTCAAGGCCAATTTTTTGTGATAAATCCTTTCTACCCCTCCCCCTCCCCCCCCCCCCCCCAGTGTGTTGAGTTGCTGAATTATGAATGAAGTCAAGTGGTGCAATGTTTAAACGATATGTGTGGATTATTTGGCAATGTATATGTGTGCCCAATGTTAAAAGGCTCATGGAAAGCAGAAAAAAAGAAAGAATGAAAAGAAAGCAGAAAAAAGAGATAAAGAATGAAAAAGTTGTTGATGTTTTGAATTCTGCAATGTGCTGAAATTGTGATATATGATGAGCTGGGTAAAAATTTAATGTGCTGAATTTGTTAGCCATAATCCGCACAAAGTGCAAAAATGCTGAATGAAACAGGCGCCAGTTTGCCCAAACAAAAAGGGGGCTGTGAAGAATTTTGAAGAAAGGTACAGCAACTGAAGTTCTAGGAAATAGTGAGCAAGCATTATAAAATAAAAATATATATTGTAAAAACAAAACATGAGTGTTTATACCGTGTGTAAATATATAGACAAAAGCTTGCTCAAACCAATCCTTATATTAAAGCTCATCTGACATCAAATTAAAAATCATACAACTGTTTTTCTTTTAATTTTTAATTTTTTATATTTATTTTAGGAACAGGTTTTGAAATTCGTCTATGCACATGATTAGGGGTGTAAAAAAAACCCATAAGCCCAAGGCCTGCCCAAGCCTATTGGTTTTAAACAAAAATACCCATTCATAAACACATTGGGCTTGGGTGGGTATGGGCTAAAAAAATAATTGGTGAGTTTAGGGTAGCTTATTGAGTACCCGCCCATCATGGGTAATAAAAATACTCATCTTAAACTACCATCAACATTATAAACAAAAACTCAATATCTTACCTATTTTATTGGGCCTAGTTTTGGTGAACTTTAAAAAAAACTTTTTTCTTTGTTCATTCTTTTGTTTTTTTTTATTTTATTCGTGTCCTACAATTACTTTACATTTATTTTTCTCATTTATTCTTTTATAATATTTTTAAATTACCCACTTATAAATACTAGTTCAAGATTGGTCCGGGTCCTAGGTCGGGCTTGAGGTTTGGCTCCGGGTCGGGTCGGGTTTAGGTCCTGGGTCGGGCTCTGGGTTCGGACCTCGATTAGGGGTTCGGGCATCAGGTCAGGTTTCGGGGTTAGGGTTCGGCCTCGTCGTTTCGAGATTCAGGCCTTGGGTCGGGCGGGCTCGGGTTAGGGTTCAGGCCTCGTTTTGGAGTTCGGGCCTCGGGAAGGGGTTCGGGCCTTGGGTCGGGGTTCGAGCCTCAGGTCGGGGTTCGGCCTTGCTTTAAGATTGGGGCCTCGGGTCGGTGTTCGGGGCTCGGGATGGGGTTTGGGCCTCAGGTTTTCAGGTCTTGGGTCAGTGTTCGGGCCTCGGGTCGGGGTTCGGGTCCCGGGCCCGGGTCAGGGCAGCATCAGGGTCGCGTCGGGGTTGAGGGCGTGGTCGAGGGTCGAGGAAGGAGCGAGGTGCGGGTTTTATGTAAGTATAAAAAAAAGTAAAAATTGTGTTTGGACCAAAAAAAATTATATACGATTAAATATAAAAGTATACAATATATAATATTTCAAATTTTAAAAATAGAATTACAGAATTAAAATACAATACAAAAATTTTGAAAATAAATTATTAATAAATAATTTCAAATATTATAGACGGTTTATTATGACTATCCATTATGGGTTTCGTTGGGTACCCATCATAATACCCATTAAATAACCATTACATTTGTACAATGAGTATTATGAGTACCCATTACCCATTTGAATTAAGACTATTAATTGAATGGGTAATGGGTAACTTAGGGCCTGTTCTCTATCTTTGGTTTCAAACTAAGTTTGAAAACAAGTTTTGGAAAATATTTTTATAATGTAAAAAGTGTATTGAAAATGTAAAAAGTAGATGCTGAATAATAAAAAATTGTATTGGAAATAATGGAATATAATTAAAATATATTAAATTTACTATTGAAACCAAAATCGTTTTCAAAACGAAACAAAAAGAACAGGCACTTAATACTCATTTAATACCTGCTCAACCTGCTCGTTTGACACCCCTACACACGATTAATATATCTCATATAATGCGGAGTGAGACTTGACAATACAACAATTGCGGGTCACTTAGGAGAAGAAAAACTGAGTTGGGGAAGACCACTTGCATGGTACTGCCACTTAGACTTGCATAAAAATAGTGATTCTACACCTAAGAGTTGCGGGGACCTCCTTGGTCTCTCACAACTTTATTACTCCTTTAGTTTATCACCTAAACTTTTTAAATTTATTTCTAAATTTTAAACTAGTAGATTATATCGGTAATAACTATGATGTGATTGGATTGACCATTACAAGTATTACAATTTTTATTTTTTTTGAAGAATGCACGAAAAAATGAACTTTAGTTTTAGGCGCTGAACAACAATGGTAAGACATATTATCAAAGTAATGAAAAGACATAAATATAAATTACAAATGCATGAAAAATTACAATAATTGATAATAAAGGAAAATGATGAACACATGAGTGAAAATACTTGGAAAATCTCGAGAAATGATGTACTCCATCCCTCCCACTTAAAGAGTTTATTTTTTAAAAAAATCTTGTCCCATTTAAAGAGTTCATTTTAAATTTATTAACATTACATGTCCTTACTAATATAAGAATGCGTGGTTCACAATTAACTCTTACTTCTAAAGTAAGGATATAAGTGAAAAATATGGTGGTAAATTTTTTATTTTACGTGTTGTATATCACAATTCATAATAAATTGTACATATTTCAAAGTAAAATTTTTGAATGGGACGGAGAGAGTAGTATTTACTCAACAACAATTAGACAATTGAATTATAAATATTCAAATACTTTTTTAAAAAAAATTATTTTTTTCCCAAAGTGATTGTCACATCATTCTCCAAGATAATGCGATAAGTTTTTTAGATTTGAGTAAAAGTCAAAACGGAACAACATTTCCTTAGAAGCTTTATGCAAACATCAACATCAATGCAAATGCATATTTACTAGATACATTGATCTTAACATGACAGTGTACTTCTCTTGTTTTTTGTCCAACCTCATTTTGATGATCGGTGGTTTTTTCCATATGCTTGTTGTAGAGATCGTCTGAAACAATTAATTCCAAAAGTGAAAAAAAAAGAAAAAGAAAAAAAAAAAAACACAACGCTCCAAAAGTTGAGACCAAACATTCTCGTAAAGAGAGACAAACCACTTCCAATATGATCAGGGGCGAGGAGGAGTAGGAGTTAAACTGCCGATCTGATTATCATATCCTAGCTTTTTCATTACTTTGCTTTTCAACTTCAAAACCTGGACTTGAATACATTTTCCTAGCTTTACCAACACATGAATCATTTGAATGATAAGTCTCTTTAGCGCTGCCAACATATCTATCCCAAGCCAGCGTCTAAGCCCACTGTTTATGAACCGAAATATGTTTCCCGCGAACAAAAGCGCCAGCAAATGGAACCAAACGAAGACACTATAGGACGCTGATTGTATTCCCGTATCATCGAACTGCTCATAGTATTTCGGTGCGAGAATTAGAATTGATAAAGCATCAGTGAAACCTATGGCTATTATTGTGACCCACAAAATCACAAGCAAAGCCCACAGAAAGAATTTGTGCCTGAATGGGAAGCCACTGATAAGGAACAAGATTGTGCTTGGAGATGAAACAAAGGCCACTGTGTTAGACATAGTGAAAGTGCTATATAATACCGGATATTTTGTCATCAAAGCTTCTCCGGCAAATTGAACGCCACTTAGAGGTGGATTTACGCCGTCAAAAGCCATTGTTGGAGGGGGAGAAATATTATTGTTACTGTCTTCCTGCCAAACGCCGCCAGGCGGATTTACGCCGGCTTGGAAAGCCATTGTCGCAACAAGTGAGGCGACTACAAATAGTGTCCCCTTTTCTTTGATAACCATTTGTATTCTCCTCTTTTGGCTCCAACCTTTTGAAGACTCCGTACTATTTTTGGATCAATGGCTTTATGACAAAGGTCTAATGCGGTGCTCCCAGCTGCACTCTTTGCATTCACGTCTACTATTTTGTTTTTCGTCAAGTATTTGATCATCTGTAAGATGAACGTACGGGATATTTTTTGAAATAAGACTCCACGTAAACCATATTAAGCACAAATAAATGATGGTAAATTAAGTACGGTCCACTATTTAACCTGAGTTTGGCCATAACAAACGGCCAAGTGCAGCACGGTCATACCCTCATCATCCTTCTGATTAGCAAAATCCTTGTCCATTATCGTACGAACGAGCGACTTCTGATCATACTTAACGCACAAATGCAGAACATTCCCTCCTCCTTGAGCCTTTTCTCAAAGCTGCCAGCGGATTAGCTTTGATTAACTCCTCCAAGACATCCATTAATCTGCCTTTGATGACTGCAAGATGTAAAGGGATTCTCCCATATCGATCAACAGACAAACACATATCAGGACTAACATGTAAAATTTCTTTCACAAATTCCACATTGCCAAACGTAGCAGCAATGTGAAGAGGATTAATGATCATGCCCTCCTGACAATTCAGACTGGCTTTCTCAAGAATTAGTGGATCTTCTTCAAGTAACTTATAAAGTGTGGTAACATCATTTTCAACTGCAGCATCGTGAAGTGTTTTTAGATCCATTTCCATAACCTTGTTCTCCACTGACACTGGCCGAACTGGAAAGCCAAGCTCTACTGCTTTAAGTTATAAAGAAAACGTGAGTTAATTTGGAAGAGTGTATGTAGCCTCTATGGTGATTACAAATTGAAAGGACAAAAATGATAATAATCCAAAATACATAGTTAACTCATCCAAACACCAGCCTGTATTGGTTTAAAAAACATTTTTTGAAAATATATTTTGTAAATACAATAAAAAATGTAAAAGGTGAATGTATATAGAATGTAAAAATGTGTATTGAAATAGAGAAAAATTATGTTAAAGGCGTAGGAAATTAAAATAATTATTAAAAAAAGCGTAATTTTTCTATTTGCTCTCAACTCAACATCGGCATCAAAGGGAGCAAAAGAGTCATCAACGATTCCAACAGTATAAATGTAAAAATATAGCAACTGTGTTGTTTGTTTTGCTGATTGGTGTTGTTTATGCTGCTGATTGGTGTTGTTTGTGTTGGTCTGCTGTAGATATCTATCTCATTGCAACTTGCATTGAGCAAATTAGTCAACAGTTAACTCTAGTTAATTAGCTTGTACAACTGTCCCTCTTGAGTTAGTCAATTGTACAGCTGTCCCTCTTTTTCTTTGTACAGCTGTAATTGTAAACCATTAGTCTAGTTAATTAAGCTAGCTTGATGAGCATGCTAAAATCATGTCTATATAAGACTGGTCAATGTACATTGCAGAAATAAGATTATTCAATACAGAAAATTCCCTCAATCCTTGTCTCAAGTTCTCTGCATTTCTCTCTATTTTTTTCATAGATTCTGGTTGTGTGTTGTTTTTACATGGTATCAGAGCTACAGGTGACCAAATTCTCACCAATTAAAGTTCAGATTACACCTTTTGAGGTCTGAATTTCACCAACTCAGGATCAATTTGAAGAACACCTATTAAAATGGAGGATTCGCAGAATTCTGAAGGTATGGGAATGAAGATCCTTTGTATCTTCATAGCTCAGAGCATTCTGGAATTGCTCTGGTTTCTGAGCTTCTGACTGAGAAGAACTACATTGGTTGGAGCAGAGCAATGATAATTGCTCTTGAATCAAGAGACAAACTAGGTTTCATCACTGGAGAAATCTAAATGCCTAGCACAGACTCTTCTACCTTGAAGCGATGGAGTACTAGAGTGAATTCTACTGTTGTATCATGGATTCTTAACTCTCTCAGCAAGGAAATTTCTCATGGATTTCTTTTTGCCAAAGATGCGAAAGTACTGTGGAAAGATTTGGGAGAAAGATATGGCACTTGCAATGGTCCTCAATTGTTTGAACTTAAGAGAGATATGAGAACTCTCGTTCAAGGAAACTCTTCAGCTGCTGCATACTACACCAAACTAACAAGATTTTGGGATGAATTGGCTTATCTAAAGCCAGGAAGGCAATGCAGCTGCTGCAAATGTGGATTCTATAAGCTGGCTGTGACAGATGATGATTAGGATAAATTGATGCAGTTCCTCATGGGACTAAATGAGGAATATGATACCAACAGAAATCAGATTCTACTAATGGATCCTTTTCCCACAGTCAACAGAGCTTACTCTATGATTATCTCTGTGGAGAAACAGAGATCACTTCAAAGTAAATATGCTGAAGCAAATGAAAGTAGTGCCTTAGCAGTCAGAACTGATAGATCTTATGCTGCTGGAAAAGGAGGTAACAAGAAAAGGCTTGTGCAAAAACCTGATCTAAAGTGTGATTTCTGTAACACTGAAGGATACACTAGAGAGACTTGTTTTAAATTGAAAGGCTATCCTGACTGGTGGAAATGATCTAAGGATCTCAAAAACATAGGCAAGCCAAAAGCTAGCTTGGGACAGAACTTAGCAAATGTTGTAACTTAGAACATTGCAGAAACTACTTTTGACACAGCTGAAGTGGAAGGAGGACAAAGGAAGGGGGGAAACCTGCAGGCAATGGTTGCTAATCTCTTTCAGATGGAGTTGGGAAAATTGATGAAAGGCAAAATGAAGGATACACTTTTAGACAACAATCTGGTGAATTATGCTTATTCTGGAGACTTTGCAGGTAGTGTTCTAACACAATTTAGTAATTCTGCCTTTATTTTAGAATATGATTCCTAGATTGTTGATAGTGGTGCATCAAGTCATATGTGTAGTAATTCTAAATGCCTTTAAACTATAAAATCAGTAACACTCCCAACACCTGTTTGCCTTCCTGATGGTTCTGTCAAATTAGTCCAAAATATTGGGGATGTTAACTTGGGTTGCTCGGTAAACCTTATGAATTGTTTACATGTGTCTAGTTTCCACTGCAACCTACTCTCTGTTAGTAAGCTTACCAAGACTGGAAGAATTCATGTTGATTTCTTCTCTCAATTTTGCCTTTTACAGGACCTAGCGACTAATAGTCTTGGGAGTAGCACATAACAATAGAGGCCTCTACATACTCATCCCCAGTTCATTTCAGAAGGACCTTCTGCATAAATTTTCCTGTTTTACCATCAAAAGTTCTCTCACACATACTCTATTTCCACATTATGTCAATGCTGTAAAATCAGTAGATTCCAAGCTATGGCATTATAGGTTAGGACACCCTTATGAGAATGTATTACATTAGATGCATCTCTTGAATAAAGATATTGTTGGTATACCCTCTGATTTCTGTGACATATGTCCTATGGCTAAGCAAAGTAGATTGCCTTTTCCTTTGAGTGATCACAATATCCATGCTTGTTTCCAATTAATTCATGCTGATATTTGGGGACCATATAAAGTCCCAACCATGAATGGTAGTAAATACTTCTTGACCCTAGTAGATGATTACAACAAATGTACTTGGACCTTTCTCCTTAACCATAAATCTCAAACTGCCAAAACGTTGCATAATTTTTTTATCCTAGTTCAGAACCAATTCCAGACTAGTGTCAAATATCTGAGATTAGATAATGGTACTGAATTTACCCATTCTATATCTTCAGAAATAATTTTCAAACTAGGAATCATTCATCAAAGGTCTCCATACACACCCCCGCAAAATAATCTTGCTGAGAGAAAGCATAAACACCTCATTTCAGTAGCTAGAGCCCTTATGCTTCACTCATGTCTACACTACTACAAAACACGCTATTGGAGGCGGGTTTTGCACTGCACCACACTCTAATACGGGCACCACCATATTGTTGGCACCCGCCTCCAATAAGAGTATTGAAGGCTGGTCCTTCAAAAATCGCCTCCAATACTCCGCGTATTGAAGGCGGGTGTTTCAAAACCCACCTCCAATAAGAGTATTGGAGGCAGGTCCTTCAAAACCTGCCTCCAATACTGTTATTGAAGGCGGGTGCCAACAATATGGCGGTGCCTGTATTGGAGGTGGGGGCATCGCAAAACCCGCCTCCAATAGCATGTTTTGTAGTAGTGCTACCTAAACATTTTTAGGGTGAATCTATTCTCACTGCCACATATCTTATAAATAGACTTCCTACACCTATTCTCAACTGGAAAACTCCATATGAGATGCTAATAACAAAGTCCTTGTGTTGGACAATTTGAGGACTTTTGGATGCCTTTGTTACTATACCTACGGGTGTTCATGGTTTACCCAAATCGAAAAAACCGTTCGCACCAAACCATTTTTGGTTAAAATGGTTCGGTTAAAATGGTTAATGGTTCGGTCTTTTAACCAAATCGTTCGTAAAAAGTGGCTAACAGTTCGGTTATTGGTTTACCAAAAAAAATCGATTAACCGGGCCGAAAACCGCAATTCGGTGCGGTTTGGGTGGTTAACCGAAAAATCGTAATTTTTAATCATACTACTGTGTATTATTTTTATTATATAATTTATGATCATATCTATATTTTAAATTTTAAGATCTATATTATACTTAAGAAAATCTATAAATTTTATATAATACATCATTTTAGAAAGCCTTAATTCCCTCTAATTAGCAAAATAGTTACAAATTTTTAATCATCTTCCAATTAGTATTAGGCATACACTAAGACATCTAAATCATCTTCTAATTATATATTTGTAATTTTAGAAAGCCTTAATTCCCTCTAATTAGCGAAATAGTTACAAATTTTTAATCATCTTCCAATTAGTATTAGGCATACACTAAGACATCTAAATCATCTTCTAATTATAAATTTGTGTGTGTGTGACGTGTTTTTTTTTTTGAAATTTTAATTATTCTAAAGGTGTCTTTAGATTCTAACCATGAAATTAAAGGGTAATGCACTACAATGTTTTTTTTTTAAAAAAAAATTCTCTCTATCAAATAATATAATTCTTTTTTCAGTTAAAATGGTGACCAAACCGGAAAATCGAAATTATTTCGGTTTTTCGGTCTCGGTGGACCGTTTCTTTTGGTTTGGTTTTCGGGTGGTTTTTTTACCTATAGAAAAACCGAAAAAACTGCACCGTGAACACCCCTAACTAATACCAATACACTTCCTCATAAAGACAAATTTAGTCCTAGAGCTTTCTCAGCCATTTTTCTTGGATATCCTTCTCACCAAAAAACATACAAGGTTTATGACCTTCACCAAAGAAAAATGATTGTTACTAGGGATGTCACATTTCATGAAAGAACCTTTCCCTACAAATCCTTAGCACATAGGAATATTCCAAACCTGTCTGTTTTACCTTACCAAGATTATGTACCTTTGCCTTATCCTACACCTGACTTCATTTCTATTCAATCATCTAATGACACTGAGCCTTCTTCTAGGACTCCTAACCTCGGTAATCATAATCCATGGACGTCTGATGGAACTTCTTCCATTAGCCCCATTAATGAATCAATCCCACATACACCTATTCCTTCACCTATGATCCATACTAATCCTGATTCCACTCATGAGCCCTCTCTAGACCTTACTGAACCATCTCCTCCCAGAAAAATTCTGAGGGATATGAAGAAACCTGCTTGTATGCAGGATTTTGTTACCAACTTAGCCCAAACACATCAACCAATAAGCCCTTTTCTATTGCATATTTGTCTTTTGCTGCTAACCTGTCAAAAGTTTAGGAACCTTATTCTTATAAATAGGCTAAAATGTCTAAAGTGTGGGTGCAAGCAATGGACACTGAGCCTTGGAGGATAATCAGACTTGGGAGCTCACCCAATTACCTATAAGAAAAAGACCTATTGGATGTAAGTGGGTTTATAAAGTCAAGTGCAAACCGGATGGCAGTGTGGAGAGATATAAGGCTAGACTGGTTGCAAAAGGCTACAATCAAGTTGAAGGAGTAGACTATTTTGACAGTTTTTCTCCCGTGGCTAAATTTGTCACTGTTAGACTCCTTTTAGCTATTGCTGCTGCCAAATCTTGGTCTCTTCACCAAATTGATATCAATAATGCATTACTACGTTACCTAGATGAGAAGGTGTACATGGTACCTCTTGAAGGACATACCAGAGCTGGCCCTCAAGAGGTTTGCAAGTTGAAGAAATCTCAACTTGATATCAATAATGCATTACTACATGGTTACCTAGATGAGGATGTGTACATGGTACCTCCTGAAGGACATACCAGAGCTGGCCCTCAAGAGGTTTGCAAGTTGAAGAAATCTCTTTATGGCTTAAAACAAGCATCCAGAATGTGGAATCAGGAATTTACACAAAAGTTGGTTGGCTATGGCTTTGTCCAGTCCAAGCAAGATAATTGCTTATTTCTGAAAAGGGGAGGTAATATTGATCTTGCACTCGTAGTGTATGTCGATAATGTGTTGATCACAGGAAATTCTGAATATGCTATATATGAGGTCAAGGCTTTCTAGCATCAGCAGTTTACCATCAAAGATTTGGGGCTTGTTATATATTTTCTTGGGATAGAGATCGTTCGATTGAATACAGGCATGTATCTCAACCAAAAGAAATATGCCATAGATATCATTAATGATGTACGTCTTACTGAAGCTAAGTCAGCTGCTACTCCTTTGCCTAGATGTTGTAATCTGAATCTAGACTCCACTCTTCTCTCTGATCCTGGTCCTTACAAAAGATTGATAGGCCCTCTCCTTTATTTGGGGTTTACTAGACCAGATATCACCTTTGCTATGCAGCAGTTGAGCTAACACATTCAGCAACCTACAGAAGATCATTGGAATGCTGCTCTTCATGTGGCTAAATATTTGAAAGGTTGCCCTTCTCATGGTCTATTCTATCCAGCACTAGTAACTTCCATATTGAAGCTTTCTCTTATGCTGATTGAGCCATATGCAAGAAAACCAGGAGATCAGTAATTGATTATTGCATTTTCTTTGGCGATGTTTTGATCTCTTGGAAGATGAAAAAGCAGACTACTATATCCAGATCATTTGCTGAAGCAGAATCATAAGCGACTTTGTCGTGTCGTACTAAATACAGTAAAAATTACTATTTTTATACCTGCAAATTACTAACTATAAATAGTATAGGAAAACATAGGATCGATCCACAGAGATAGAGAAATCACTTCTAATTCCAGATTAATGCAATAAAATACACAATTTTGACGAGTTGTCACCTTTGGTGCCTCTCAAGAGACCTTAGAGTTAATTCAATTTATAGCTACTAATAAAACAAACAATTGATAAAAACATTCTAGTATTATGCAATTAATTCTCCTCACATGTGTGCAATTAGGAACACCTTCGTGGCCTAATTTCCTATACCGGTCAGTTCTAGGTACCGTGGGGTCTCTCAGACATACCCAATCACTTATGTAATTTGGTGATCCCCCGTGGATTCCCTCACAAAGATCACTGCCCAAAAGAGCTTTTAAAAATTAAGGAACCTAACACTGTTTATTCTTTATTAGCCATAACTGTTAAAGATAAACACTAATCTATCCAGAACTACCTAGCCGGTAGCCTTGTTTCTTGATAACAATTACCAATTCAGTAGTAAGGTGATCAAACTTAATACATACTCAACAATTAAATGGATTCGCATGACAGACTAGAATATAGCTAATTAGATGCAATGTTACTTCGATTTCCTATATGCATGGGTTCGAATATCTTACATAATACCAAAATTAAGAATTTAGCTATTCATGCTTTCAATAGTAAAACGCATAATCATAAAATACGACATTACAAGAATAAAAGAGAGATAGAAGAAAATACTGAATTAATGCTTAAATTGTTTCAGAAGTCACCCTTCCGTTTCCCCAAATAGTAGACTGCCTGACGGGCATTTCCAGAAAAATAAGCTAAGTGTTTCTCTACGAAATTCAACTACTGAAAGCAAGTAAAAGAGTAATGTATCATGGCGAATTGCCTTCTGAAAACTAAACTAAGAAGTGGTGGTCTCTAACTCAACATAGAGGTCGAGTTTTATAAGCATCCTGAGAGCTACAAAAAAGGGAATTCAATCACAGATAAGTTCCCGCTCCCTTCTCCAAGAAAACAACAACCAAACTTTATGCTTATCTCATTCAAATTCCAATTTCATGCTTTGATTGCTAGATGGAATATTCCTTCTGGCTCCTTCCTCTAATGATCTCATGGTTCTATCTCTTTTGTGCTCTGAATTACCTTATTTTCTCCTTTCTTTCACCATTCCTTAATCTGTAAATAACCATACAATATTTGGGCCAAATCCTGTCAAACCTGTTGGATAAAAATCTAAAATTAGGCAACTAAAAGGTGCCCATCACATCCCCACACTTGAATAATGCTTGCCCTCAAGCATGAATTGAAGAATTAGATCACGGCCCTTCATTTAGTAGTTTGTTCATAGCTAAGCAGATAGGAGATTCAACCACAAGTAATTCACATGAACCATATATATTATGACTCAAGACTTGAGAAAAACAAGAAGACTTGAAAGACAACTAGAAGAAATGGCTCAAGATTGACTCGAACATGGCACAACAATCCTGCCTCAATTCCTCCTTCTGATTTTACTCACATCACAGATTCAGACCCAATCATTCATATGCAAGTTTTTTCACATTCAAAAATAGTCTTTATTGGCTTGGCACAAATTATGCAGCACTTTCCAAACATGCACTCTATGGACAATAATTCACACATCTCACCATTTAGAAATTCATGACAAATGTAAATTCTTAGTCTAGCCAGAATTACAAACGCTTGATAGTTGACCATCGCCATAGTATAAAACATGATAGTGCACAACAGTTAAGAACAACCTTCTAACCATGGATGCAACATAATGCTTGGGTTCGAATCTTTGGATAGACCCTAAGGGTTCTGGGCCACCTGCAAAAAATATCAAACCCAATGTGTTTCAACAAGTACTCCAGTTGTTGTACCTTTATTCAGCCTTCCGCACACCCCTTCTGTTTGGGCAAATCGGTGCCTGTCTTTCTCAGTATTACACTTTGTATGGACTACGGCTCACACATTCAATACTTAATATCTTTACCCAGCTCATCACATCTCATACTTCAAAACAATGCAGAATTCAAAACATTTTTTTCTTTCTTTCTTTTTCTACTTTCCATGAGTCGGGTATACAAATACATTGGCCAAATAATTCACTTATTTCTTTAAACAGAACACCTCTTGATTTAATTTATAATTCAGCATCACAGCATACACACTGAAGGGGGGCAAGGAAGGATTTATCACAAAAATTGGCCTTAGCTTTATTTACTGACTAGAAAAACTTTTGTATACAAGGCTTCAATTTGGCTTCTAGGGATAAAAATAGGTAGGTTCAGAAAAAGTAAGCCAAATTGGTTAATCCTAAGGAAGGTCCCCCATCATCCCATTATGCACTATCCATACCATCTTGACAGTTTAATAGGCAAGCAATTGGTTCTCAATTCACAGATTCATCTGTCAAGGCTCAGTACAATATAGTAGGCTTTAGAATAGGAAAAACATGCTTAATTCAGCCAGCTTAAAACAAAACTTCACAACTTTCATTAAAAATTTAGCATGCATAATCAGAATAATTCCTCATCTATGGTGCTTCTTTCAAATTAGAACTCAGAATTTGGGCAGAGACTTAACTTTCAAGAAATAAAACAGGAAAAACAACTAAGACTCACAACAACAAACCCCCCCCCCCCCCCTAAACATCCCCACACTTGAACAATATCAATGTTTGTCCCTTAGCATGAAGGAGAATAGAAATAGGGGAACATAACTGGACACAAAAATATAATTCAAAACACACACACAAAAAAAAAAAACTTGACACAGACTGAAAAACTAATAGAAAACTAACTTGCGTGCGGCTCACAAATGATTTCCGAAAATTGTCATGAATTGCTCGAACCTGGCAGCCATTTGGCCAAGATGTTGGCAGACCGCAGCTAATTCACCCAATACTTGGGTTCACAACTCAACTTGATCTATCCACAATCCGGCTACTTCCTGTCGGATTTGATCAAACCCAGCACCAGCGGCACGAGTCGGGGGCGGGAATGTCACACTGTGGAAGCGTAGGGTCCCATCTTAGGCCCTAAAAATCAGCTCTGTGGCGGTCAAGTAAGCCTTATCAAGTGTGACAGGGGCTGAGCACAGGGCCATGCATGTGCTAGAAGCATCAAATAACTCCATGTGATAGGAAATGAGAGCAATAAAATGATCCAAGGAGTTGTGTCTCTTTGGGTGTGATGCGATGTCCCCAAGATTGTACCCTATCCAGGACCCCAGGTTCACTTTGACCTTCTCAACCATGCAGTTCAAAAGATATAATTCTAGGCTAGTGATGACATGATGCATGGAAGTTCTACTAGTTAAGTTCCTAGCAATCAAATAGTGGCAAAACTGAATGGCAGGATCAGTAAGCATAAAGGCCTCATATCTGGAGGGAATGAACATGTCCTCCGAAGAGGTGAGCTTCTTCCAGAATTCCTGTTTCTTAATTATAGGGGTCATCTTCAGGGGCCAAGCTATGTAATCCAATAGTTCCAAATCTTCTTGGGGCACAATGCCCAGCACAGTATTAAGCTCATTCACATATAAAGCTCTATCCCTACCGCACAGCCTAAAGTGCAAAAACTTCTGATCATGTTTCAAATGCTTGGTTTTCTCTTTTGCTGCCATGGAAAAAAACTCGAGGAGCATCTCATAATAAACAGGTAAAACAGGCATATCCAAAAACCATTCCCATCCAGTGCCCGTAAAATATTCACGCACAGCATCCAGAATATTCAATGACTAAAGTAAAGTACGATCCCAAGAAAAAATGGTAAGAAATCATGGGAGCAGGCCTCCCAGTACCTGGTTCGTTGCTCCTAGACTAGGAATCGGAGATTCCGGTTAACCTGAGCGGGTGTGGAGGTGGCAGCTCTCTCTGTGGAGGTTCTGGCGTCCTCATCATGGTGGGTATCCTCCGAGAAGGGTTCAGTCACTTCCTCGGGTTGCTGCAGGGTTGTAGAAGTACTACCCTACCACCGATGGAGTTCTTGGGATGCGGGGAAGCACGCATTCGTGGTGCGGACAGCATGGCCTCCGAAGTAGAGGGAGCAACTGGCTCCTCCGAATTGGTTGTCGCTGAGGCTTCATGCTCGGTCGTGGTGGTGGTTGCTCCGTTCCTACCGCAACGGTTGATGTGGCGGCCGCAGGGGTCTGCCTTGGCTTCTTGGTGGCCCAGGTCATTACGATGGTTGTGTCGGCTTCCTCATGATCAGAGGGAATGGTGACGGGGGTAGGGCTAGGTGGCCGATACTCCTTTTTCATCTTTGAGGCGGCAATGTGAGCGGCACAACAACCGGAAGGATGGCGGCGGCGTGGCGGTTGGCTAGTTTCTCTGACCGTCTTTGTTGTTACAAGTTGTACCGCAGCTCACTTTTTACGGGGAGGTGTTGCTTGGACAAACCGGTGGTGGTGGACGGTGGCAGCTCGTCAGGGAAGACGGTGGCAAGTGGTTCAGTGTCGAGCACCACCGTGGGTGATGGGTGGGCATCGAACAGGACTTGGGTTGGGTTGGTAATTGGCTCAGTGGTGCTTGGCTGTTGTGTGGGTACCATCAGTGAGAAGAATCCAAAAAGGGAATGGTGATGGTTTTGGCAATTGGTAGGGTGACGGAGTAGCTAAGGAGGAGGAAAATTGGGAGTAATTTTGGGAATGGTAAAGGATTAGGGTAATTTTCGGGTAGGTAAAAAGAATTACAGGTCGGGTATGGGTAATTGATTTACCCCCAAATTGGGTGATATTTCTGTCTAATTACGCTAATTGCCCCCCATATGTTTATCCGCCTCCGAATTTGCCCCAAAGTTTCCAAGGCATGCTTTCTCCATTTAAAATTTCACCGTCGGCCCTCTGAAAAAAACAGAAAATGTGTGAGAATGCATGAAAACTAAAATCAATACCCAAGCAAAATTTATAATAATAAATTATTTATTTATTTATTATTTTGCTTAGAAAAAATAAGAGCCAAAAATAAAGAATTAAAAGAAAAACACAAAAACTAGGTTGCCTCCTAGTAGCGCCTTGATTTAACGTTCCAGCTTGACGACACCTAATTAATCATGATTTGGGCAAGAGAATAGGAACATTTCATCCACTGATTTAACTTGGCTAGAGTTGTAGAACTATTTCAACCTTTGGCCATTCACCTTATATTGCTCTCTCGAACTGGGGTCTTTTACCTCCACTGCCCCACTCAGCCAAACAGCTACAACTTCCAATGGTCCGTGCTATATACTTGATAATTTCCCTACTCCGAATATCCGAAGTCGAGATTTAAATAGCAACACGACCTATCCAACTCTGAATTCTTTCTACCTAATGAGTTTGTCATGCCTCATCTTAGTTTGATCCTTGTACCAATTGGCCAAATAGTAGGCTTACAACCTGATTTCCTCAAGTTCTTGGAGTTGGTACTGCCTTTCAAACCCAGCTGTTGTGGCATCCAAATTTATCTTCTGGACTACCTAGTATGATTTATGTTCCAATTCCACAGGAAGATGACACATTTTGCCAAACACTAATCGGTATGGTGACATCTCAATAGGTGTTTTGCAAGCAGTCCGGTAGGCCCATAATGCGTCATGCAGTTTCTGACTCCAGTCCTTCCTTGAGGTATTTACTACCTTCTCCAAAATCCTCTTGATCTCTCTATTTGACACTTCGGCTTGCCCATTAGATTGGGGGTGGTAGGCTATAGCAATGCGGTGTTGCACTCCAATCTTCTAAAAAAATCAGCGATGGTGAGATTACAAAAATGATGCCTTAATTGCTAAATTGCCCTTGGGACGCCAAATCTTGGAAAAAAATCCACCTGAAGGAAAGTCTTTACCGCTGCCACATCATTCCTAATAGTAGCCTTGGCTTCCACCCACTTTGAAACATAGTCCACTGCAAGCAGGATATATTGTCTTCCATTCGAACTTGGAAATGGACCCATGAAGTCCATTCCCCAAACATTAAATATCTTGCACACTTTAATGGGAATCTGAGGCATCTCATCTCGGGCAGTGAGGGTGTTGCCCATTTGTTGGCATCGTTCACAATTCTTGCAGAAGAAATAGCAATCTCTGTTTAAGCTTGGCCAGTATAAACCACTATCCATAATCTTCCTTGCTATACGCTTATGCCCAAAATGTCCCCCACTAACCGCAGAATGGCAGTGTTGCAATATGCTCTCTTGTTCCCAATTTGGAACACATCTCCTTATTATGTTATCTGCTCCGCACTTCCATAAAATGGGTCATCCCAAATGTATTGCTTGTTGTCACTGACCAACTTCTGCCTTTGCCCATGTGAATACTCTAGAGGCATAATTGAAGTAGTTAGATAATTCACAATATGCGTATACCATAGATCAGCGTGTTGTGCTTGAATTGCTGCAATAGACATATGTTCCCCCTTAATCAGAGACTCCATGGAATATAAGTACTCCTCTGGAAACTCCTCTTTAATCTGGTCCTCTTCTGTTGGTAGTGACAGAGTGCTCAAATGGTCGGCTACCTTGTTCTCAGCTCCTTTCTTATCCTTCCCAATCAAACTCTTGCAATAATAATATCCAGTGGATCAATCTTGGTTTGGACTCCTTTTTGTTCAGCAAATGTCACAATGCTGCATAGTCTGTGTAAACAATCACCTTGGAACCCAGCAAATACTGCCTGAACTTATCGCAACCAAACACCACAACTAGCAACTCCTTCTCGGTGGTGGTGTAATTGACTTGTGCAGGATTTAATGTTTTTGATGCATAGTATATTGCATGAGTTTCCTTACGTATCTTCTGGCCAAGAACCGCTCCTACTGCATAGTCACTTGCATCACAAATCATCTCAAAAGGTTGCTCCCAATCCAAAGGTTGAATAATTGCCACGGACAACAAACTATCTTTAAGTTTATTGAATGCAGCCTTGCAGTTTACCGTTAGGTCAAATGGTACATCACCCTTCAACAATTATGTGAGAGGTTGAGCTATCTTGGCAAAATCTTTGTTGAATCGCCTATAGAATCTAGCGTGGCCTAAGAACCCTCGGATCTCCCTAACACTTGTAGGGTATGGCAACTTTGCAATGAGCTCTACTTTGGCTTGATCTATTTTGATTCCTTCCCTGCTAACCCTATGTCCAAGTACGATACCTTTTCGAACCATAAAGTGGCCCTTCTCGTAATTCAGCACCAAGTTCTTTGCTACACATCTCACCAAAATAGCATCCAGGTTGTTCAAACAATAATCGAACGAGTCCCCATGCACTGTAAAATCATCCATAAAAATCTCTATGCATTTCTCAATCAGTCAGAGAAGATACTCATTATGCATCTTTGAAATATACCTGATGCATTGCATAGCCCAAAGGGCATTCTCCTGTAGGCATACGTGCCAATTGGATACGTAAAGGTGGTCTTTTCCTGATTCTCTTGATTAACCCATATTTGAAAATAGCCGCTATAACCATCCAAAAAGAAAAAAAACATTTTCCTGGCTAGTCTCTCGAGCATCTCGTCAATGAAGGGAAGTGGAATGGTCCTTCCTGTGTGCAGAATTAAGCTTGCAAAAGTCTATACACATCCGCCATCCCATGAGCAATCTCATAGGTACAAGCTCATTTTTCTCATTCTCAACCACTTTGAACCCTCCTTTCTTAGGTACCACATGGATTGGGCTCACCCACTTACTATCAGAAATGGGGTAGATGATCCCCATTGCTAACAATTTCAGAATCTCCTTTAAGACCACTTCTTGCATATTTGGGTTGAGCTTCCTTTGAGGATCTTGAGTTGGCTTTGCATCTGGTTCCATGAAGATATAATGTTGACAAATATCTAGACTGATTTCGAGTACATCAGCCAAGGTTCATCCAATTGCCTTGATGTGCTTCCGAATTACTTGAAGCAATCTGTCCTCTTGCATCATGTTCAACCCTGCATTGATGATTACAGCAGGGTCTCATCCTGCCCCAGATATGCATACTTCAGATTAGTTAGTAAGGGCTTCAATTCCAGCTTTGGTGCCAACACTAGTGACAAAATTAGTCGCTTGGCACCCGCCACTTTGGGCAATTTGTCAGGTTCCTCTGTAACTACTGCAGCTGATGTGATGTATCTAATGGCCTCTATCACTTCCTCGTCATTCATATTCTGTATGTCTAATTCAGTGTAGCTCTGAGTGATCGTTGCCTCCAGCTTGTCCTGCCAATAAAATGTCTCAAGATATTCTTGGACGAGCGGGTCAATCACATCAATGCCATACACATTCTCAACATCTTCCAAGTGCTGCATAGCACTTTCAATATTAAAATTATACTTTTCACCACAATAATCTAAGCATATGGAACCATTATACACATCAATCACTGCCTTAGTAGTTTTCAAAAATGGTCTACCCAGTAATACCGCCGCAGACTCCCAAGTAGGATCAGCATTCATTTTTATAACATAGAAATCAGTAGGGTATACAAATGACTTCACTTGCACTAACACATTCTCTAAAACCCCCTCAGGATGCACACAAAACCTATCGGCCAACTGAATGACAACTTTAGTATCCGATAATTCTACACCATAAATGGTATTAAAAATAGACAAAGGTAAGACATTTATTGATACACCAAGATCGCACATACCATGCTCGATCAATAGTTCTATCTCCAATTATGCAGGGTAAAGAGAACATACCTGGGTCCTTGCACTTTGGTGGCAGCTTCTTTTGAATGACAGCTGACACTGTCTCTCCCATGACTACTTTGCTGGCCCCCCTTGGTTTTCCAGCCATGAAATTCTTTAAAAATCTACCAACCGAGGGAATCTTAATGGCCTTGAGGAATGGAATATTCACATCCATTTTTTAAAACACTGCCAAGTAATCAATCAGATCTTCTTTCATCTTCTTTCCCTTAGCCTTCAAGCTGTTCGAGAATGGAGGAACCAGTCTATATTGATTCTCCTTTTTTGCTGGTTAGACAGGCTCAGAGACTGTATTTTTCAATGTCACTGTAGCTTCCTCCAAATCTGGTTCTTTACTATCTGGGGCTACCTCCGGTTTGGGCAAATGGTCACCCGCCTGTCCCAAATTTTTCTCTTAGGGTTTCAGAATTTTCCCGCTTCTCAATGTGATCTCACTCACATGTCCTTCAATGGTACCTATACCTGAGAGGGCGCAGAGCCCTGATTCCTCGCAATTCCTGTATAGATGCCGACAATTGAGAGATAACTGGCCATTCCATCCATGGCGGTCTTGTGCTCCTTTTGTTGTTCAATTATCTTACCCATCACCTCTTCCATTGTCTTTCCAACCTTGGGTGGATTGCCCTAATTATAAGTTGGGAAGTTGCGCTGGTTAGGTGGCCTATACATCGGAGCTGGATTCGGATCTTGAAAATTCCGGGGAGGATTGTTGTGGACTGGTGGCGGAGCTGGTTGACTTGTCTCTATCTTAAAAGGGACCTGAACACCTTCAATTAGATTCTTTCACCCAAAGACTGGATTGTCTTTCCACTCCGGATTGTATGTATTGGAGAAAGGATCCCTCCTTGGCGGATTCCTATTCCAATTAGGGTTGGGGTTTGGTTGATTCCAATTCCTTGCATCATTCGCTTATGCTACTGGTTCCTCTTGTGCAAAATTACATTGCTGGGCATAGTGTCCTAAATACCCATAGCACCCACATACCACCTCTCTTATCGGGTTATTGGGCAGCTTTGCCAACTTGGTCACTAGTTCTGTGAGCTTCTCCATGTTGACTGTGAGGTTAGTGATCCTCTCATCGTTTGTGTCATCCACAACCACATCCAATAATTGTTGAGAGATTCATCCACCTCCTATTGTATGCTACTGATCTCCTTTATTACTGAGTTCGTCTTGTGGATGGGAAATATTTTTGCAAAAATATCTCCTTCATCTGTGGCCAAGTCGTGATCGTGCTTGCTGGCAGTGAAGAGAACCAACGGTTTACTTGTCCCGTCAAAACATACAGGAATGCCACTAGCTTCAGTTGATCAATGGTGACCCCCACTGAAATTTGGGAATCCCATTCAGCAACCCATTCTTCAGTGGGAAACCTCCTGGCAGTGTGGGTGTAACCACAGCTGACGCTCGATCAGCAGTTTCTTGAGTACTCAGATCTTTTAGAGTGGGTTCTGGTTCTGTTGGGTTCCTGTGACCATTATCGTTTCTGTCTCCCATTGTTTCTGACTCATATTCAGAGTTCTGAAAATTTGTATCGGCTCTACGTTCCGTTTGGGCAAACGATTGGTGAACAGATTCTGATTCTGCCCTTTCACCTAACTTCTGTAACCTTGCTTCCTTGGCTAAGCGTTTGCAGGTTCTTTCGATCTCTGGATCACTGAGTAATACAGATTGAGAGCTCCTGCTCATGCACAACACAAGAAAACACCAAATGCATTAAAAGGAAAAAGAAATAAACGATTGTAACTGTCCCCGACAATAGCGCTAATTTGATAAGCGACTTTGTCGTGTCGTACCAAATATAGAAAAAAATTACTATTTTTATCCCTGCAAATTACTAATTATAAATAGTATAGGAAATCACAAGATTGATCCACAGAGACGGAGAAATCACTTCTAATTCCAGATTAATGCAATAAAATACACAATTTTGATGAGTCGTCACCTTTGGTGCCTCTCAAGCTTAGAGTTGATTCAATTTACAGCTAATAACAAAACTAACAAATCAAGAAACAAACAATTGATAAAAATATTCCAGTATTATGCAATTAATTCTCCTCACATGCATGCAATCATGAACACATTCGTGGCCTAATTTCCTATACCGGTCAGTTCTAAGTACCGTGGGGTCCCTTAGACGTACCCAATCCCTTATGTAATTCGGTGATCCCCTGTGGGTTCCCTCGCAAAGAGCACTGCCCAAAAGAGGAACCTAACACTGTTTATTCTTTATTAGCCGTAACCGTTAAAGGTAAACACTAATCTATCGGGAACAACCTAGCCGGCAGCCTTGTTACTTGATAACAATTACCAATTTAGTAGTAAGGTGATCAAACTTAATACATATTCAGCAATTAAATGGATTCACATGATAGACTAGAATATAGCCAGTTAGATGCAATGTTACTTTGATTTCCTACATGCATGGGTTCAAATATCTTATATAATACCGGAATTAAGAATTTAGCTACTCATGCTTTCGATAGTAAAACACATAATCATAAAATACAAAATTACAAGAATAAAAAAGACATAGAAGAAAATACTGAATTAATGTTGAAATTGTTTCGGAAGTCACCCTTCCGTTTCCCCAAAAGAGCAATGTATCACGGTGAATTGCCTTCTGAAAACTAAACTAAGAAGTGGTGGTCTCTAACTCAACGTAGAGGTAGAGTTTTATAAGCATCCTGAGAGCTACAAAAAAGGTAATTCAATCACAGATAAGTTCCAGCTCCCTTCTCCAAGAAAACAACAACCAAACTTTATACTTATCTCATTCAAATTCGAATTTCATGCTTTGATTGCTGGATGGAATATTCCTTCTGGCTCCTTCTTCTAATGCTCTCATGGTTCTATCTCTTTTGTGCTTTGAATTACCTTCTTTTCTCCTTTCTTTCACCATTCCTTAATCTGTAAAAAATTATAGCAAGTGGACTGAATCTTCTCCAAAGAAAGTCAAAAATTACTAGGGTAGTGGATTGGGGGGTGGTTGGGTTAGGTTGAAGCTTCCCTAACTCTAAAATTATGCAACTAAAAGGTGGTCTAGCTACCACTGTTTGTGAATTGAAATGGATCTCCTATCTTTTCAAAGATTTTGAGATTCATCTTTCTCTTCATCTTCCTCTGTGGTGTGATAACCAAGCAGCCATCCACATTACATAAAATTCGGTATTCCATGAATGCACTAAACATCTTGACATTGACTGTCATCTTGTTAGGGATCAATTTTTGGAATGATTCATCATTCCCAAACATGTTTCAACCACTCAACAGTTGGCTGATGTGCTCACTAAATCACTCCCTACTCCTTCATTCTCTCGAATCTTGTCCAAGATGGGCTTTGGTACCTTCCTACAGCCTCATCTTGAGTGGGGATGTAAAAATATAGCAGCTGTGATGTTTGTGTTATTTGTGCTGCTGATTGGTGTTGTTTGTGTTGCTCTGCTGCAGATATCTATCTCATTGCAACTTGCATTGAGCAAATTAGTCAACACTTAACTCTAATTAGTTAGCTTGTACAATAGTCCTTCTTGAGTTAGTCAATTGTACAGCTATCCCTTTTTTTCTTTGTACATCTCAAGTTCTAGGAAACTAACTGACTTTATACAAGGTGAAACTAGAAAGGATGGATTGCCTCCACAAAGGGCCATTGAAAAATGAAAATTCCCTATATATTGATGCAACTCCCTCAACTCTTCGTAATATTCTCCATAAGTGTCAAAGAAAGTTATGGCTGTTGAGGTTGACATGAGGAACGGGTTGGATCAGCTGATCTGATCTGACCCGAAATTTTGGATCGGATTGGATCATATCAATAATTGTGAATTGGTTTCGGTTTTCGGATCGGATCAATTTTTGATCCAAAACCCCAAAATAAAAACAATTCCATTTTAACTTGTACAGTGAAGTCCAAAAATCTAGGGGCGAGTCTAGGAAGTGGGCTTAGGAAAGCTTCAACCTAACCCAACCACCACCCAATCCACTACCCTAGTAATTTTTGACTTTCTTTGGAGAAGATTCAGTCCACTTGCTATAATTTTTTATAGGTTGTAAGTACACTAACATATTATTTATTTTTTTAACAACCTTAAAAAACAAAACCCATTTTACCCTACTTATAGTTGCATCGAATGCATTATTACCTCTTCATTCTCTCAGAGTCTCACTCTGACGGGCAAAAGCATATATTGAAATTCAAATTTTCTTCTCAAATAATTACAGCATTTTTAGGAGAATTTACTGCAAATACCAAAATATCACACAAATTGCAACGAACTATACCAAACAAGGAGTGTATAAAGAGAGTTAGTAGTAGAATAAGCCTGGATTGAGGCATGTCGATGACGCTATCCTAAGAAGAGATATGTCCTCCCCACACAGGGTTTGACAAAGTTCTGATGTTGCGTCGGAACTAGAGTTGTTGAACTTGGCGAAAGTGGACCGAGTTAACCGGCGCAAGAAAAAACGGTGGAGTTTTGAGGATCCGTGGGCCTAGGTTGATGGGAAACGGGCCCAGGAGCAGGACCCATCTCTTTTCCATAGCCTACGATGAATTTCGGCCAAATAACATTGTTTGAGCCCCCAAAAGCCCGTTTTGCCGTTTTTGGAAAGTTTTGTTTAGTACTAACTTTTGATTGGAGAGTTTGATTTAGTTGCTGTTTTTTGCTTATTCTCGTTTTCTTTAGTAGATCGATTCCATGCTAGTTTCGAAGAACTTTCCTTTTTTGGCAAATTTTCATTTTATTCTAGTTTTCGGTTTCGGGCACCTCTTCTCTTATAAAGGGGCATGCCATATTTTGAAGGAACAGATTTTGATTAATTGACATATAGTTTTTACTTTTCCCTAATTTTTGGCAATCCTAAGTGTGGATTCAACGAATATTGGATGCCCGATTAACTGGTAATTGTTCGTCAATTCAACAATCTTTTGGAAGGCATTCTGGTTTTCACAAAATCTTTCTCGTAGATAAGTTTCACGTTCTTTTCCCAAGATATAACAATCCACAAAACAGGTTCAGTGTAGGCGGGAACTCCTATATTGCGAACTGATCATCATCCACTTTAACCACTATATAGATTTATAAAATAAGTATTTTTTCTCTCTCAAATATGAAGAATAGTATGAGGTATTCCCTTTTGTATACTATAGGGCCCTGTTTGGTAAACGGTTTGAGTCTCATTTTGATTTTATAATAGTTTTTCGTCATTCCCAATAAGCCTTTTTACATTTTCAATAAACCTTTTTACATTTTCAACACACATTTTTACATTCTCAATGTAATTTTCATATTATAAAATCAAAATGAAACTCAAATCATGGTTTGAGTCTCTTTACCAAACATGGCCTAGGAAAACTCTGAGAAAATAGAATAAACAAAAAATCAAAGAAACTTGTAGAATGCTTGGGGTTCAGAAAACGAATTTGCAAAACTTTAGTCTCCTTTTTTCTTCTTCCCCCCTCCTCGAAGACACTATCTTCTCTTTTACAGTATTCTTCTTATCAACGGCCATACATGCATTCATTTTTCCATTTTCAACTGATATACATAAATGTGTGTATATATATATATATATATATATACACACATATATGTGATACATATATATATATATATATAGACACTTTCACTTAACTACCTAGAATACTGCCACGTGCCAAACTACTCAACTATAGCGAGAGCCAGTGGCTGAGCCAGGCCTCGAAGGTGTGGAGGGACAAAATTATTTGTTATAAGTATTTATCCATATTTTTTTTAATTTCTGGTGGGGAAAATACAAATATTTTTAAATTTTGTACAGTAAAAAAAGAAAAAAAGAAATTTGAGATTGTTGCCCCACTAGCACTAAACGTGACTCCGCAGCCACTGGCGAGAGCTACGTACAATCTGTCTCATTCTTCTCCTGAAACCCAATTCACAGCCTTGAAACCAATCTCTTCATCATTTTTCCTTTTTTGTTCCTCCTCTTCTCCTTCCAATTGACCAATCGGCCGGTTGGAATCGAATCTCGCAACACTAATGTAAAGTTGCAGGCTTACGGGCAGCTGTCTGCGTCCTCCTCTTTCGTCAACACATTTCAAGATCTCCTTGTTTATTATGCATTGCTCTGCACTTGATTTGCTGAACTCCCAACCCTCCTAAGCTTCTTCAACAGATCAAACCCATGGCGTTGTTTGACCCACCGGTTTATCAATCGAATCCTGTTTCCCGAGAGCAAGAGCGACATCATGCCGCACCAAACCGTGACCCCGGTCCTAATCACTTGGCTCAATTGTTTGTTGTCGTCCCGCGGTGTTACAACGACGATAGAAATACCATAAGTTAAAGCTATCGCCGTGATTATTAACCACATAATCATCATCAAAGCCCACATAAACAATCTGTTCTTGAACGGCAGACCACTGATGAGGGACAAAATTGTGGTTAGGGATGAAACGAAGGCCACTGTGTTCACCCGAATGAAAATTTTGTAATACTTCGGGTGCTTGTGCGCCATCACTGCTACTCCTGCAACATGTGGATCTGGGACATCCAAATTGTCATCTTGCCAAACGCCCCCTGGAGGAGTTACCCCGGCTTGAAAAGCCATTGTTGCGATGAGCGAAGCAACTACCATTATTGAATCCCTTTTCCTGGATAGCCAGTCCTTGCCTTGTTCTACTTCCACAGGGTTAACGTCTTTGCTTCTTTCGGCTCCGGCGTGTTCGAGAATTCGTTCGATTTCTGAATTAGTTATGTCTCCTTCAACAAGGTCTAATGCTGTTCTTTCGTTTGCATTCTCTTCATTTACTTTTACTACCTTTTCATTGAGCAAGAATTCGACTGTCTGCAATGAAAATGCATATATAATCAAGTGAATTAGTATTCAACATAGAGTACTCCTGAAATTCTGATCAAGAACAGGTCTTACCTCGGGTTTGTTATCATAAATGGCCAGATGTAAAATGGTCATCCCATCATCATCTTTCATATTAATGAAATCCTCATCTCTTATAGTCTGGACCAAAAACTTGAGAGCCTCGAGCTGATTATGCTTGACGCACAAATGCAGAAAGTTCCCTCCGCCTTCGGTTTTTTCTCAAGCCGAAAGTGGCCTGGCACGAATTAACTCTTGGAGAACATCCAATTTGCCTTTGACAACCAGAAGGTGTAAAGGGATTCTCCCGGATCGATCTGCTTCCAAACACAAATCAGGACGAATTCCCAGAACTTCTCTTACGAATTCCACTCCGCCAAACCTAGCCGCAATATGCAGAGCATTCATTCCTTGACAATTCGAAGTGGGCTTATCAAGAATCAGCGGATCTTGCCGTAGTAACCCACGAAGAGTTTGAACGTTGTTTTCCATAGCAGCATCACAAAGCTTTTTCTCCATTTTTTTTTCCAGGTCTATCTCGTCAGAGGTCAGAACCAGTTGTGTATGAGCCAAAACGGAACTGCACAAGTAGTTTTATTTAAATGCATAAACAAAAACATGGTGAGTGTTGGTCAAACGTTGACTTGACTAAGTCAAGGTTCACTCAGCTAATTAACAGAGGGAGGTAATATTTGTCTCATTTAAGCTGAACCAAGGTTTTTTCCGGTGAAAGTCTAGGACATTACCAAGCAGCTTCGGAGCGTTTGATGTTGTCAGTTGAGGATGACATAATGAGAGTTAGGAAGAGTACTCTTAGAAAATTGAACCAAACTTAAATTAAAAAATTCTAATTGTATTAGGATTTAATATTTACTTGTTTGGTTTGTTTTTAATTAAGTTTTGGTTGGTTTTTGAAAATTAGTTTTTGGAAAAGTATTTGGTAGTTATGAATCTATATAAAAAGCTCATGGGTATAGTTTTCAGTTGAGGAGAGAGTTTGAGAAGTAAGAGATGTAGAAGTCTTTCGACTCTTTGCCTCTAGGCTGTGAATAGTGTGATGTGTTGTTATGAAGTTCGAGGTAATAAGAGATGAGTGTTCCTACTTATATTTCCGACGCTGATGGTTGATGTGTTGGTGTGAGGTCATAAGATATGTATGTTTCTGCTTATGCCTCCATGTTGATGTATAGGTCACATTTGGCTTACCCCGCCTGAAATTGATATATATGATATAGTGGATTTTTGTGGTTGTAATGTGTTGATCACTGTTTTATTATGTGTTTTATTTATTTCGTTGCTCATTAATTTCTATGTGATAAGAATATATTTTTATATCATACAAAGAGTTTGAAATTTCTGAGAAAGACAAACAGATGATCCTGTGCAAAAGCATTGTTTTCTTCTCTGGCATGAAGCGTGAATGTGAACACGTAGTTAATACCTACAGTTGGAAATAACTGGGGCCGGGAATCCAAACCCAAAAGAAAATGTCATCCTCCCATGCACATTGGATCAATTGTCTACTCTTTTTTACTTCTTTTATTATTATTATTATTATTATGATCATCTATCTAGTCTAGTTAACATGGTCTATTTTTTTACTCTCTCTCTCTTACATTAAGAGATGAGGCTTACATATCACATTCAAGAGCTATCAAACTCATTGTGAGACAATACACAGTAAATGAGTTGGATGGTGTGATGCGTAATTTTATTTTTTTAGATACATACGAGACTTTTAATTTTTATTTTTACAAGTGATACTTTTTTTAAAGGGTAAATACACAATTACCCCTATGTGGTATCAAAAATTTATGCATCACCCACTCATGATTCAAAAAGCTACCATGCCCCCTCCCCCTTAACTTTCGTGAACTATGTAAAATGGACAAAAATGACCAAAATACCCCCGCATCTAAATTGTAATTCACAACTAGAATAAGGGCATTTTGGGGATATTTTGGTCATTTTTGTACACTTTACATAGTTCACAAAAGTTAAGGGGGTGCATGGTAGTTTTTAAAACCATAATGGGATGATGCATAAGTTTCCGAAACCACAGGGGAGTAATTGTGTATTTACCCTTTTTTAAACAGATAATAGTTCCACTCTTAAAGTTGATACTTTTTTTTTTTTTTAATTATTAGAAATAGGTGATACATCGTAACTAAACTCGATATATCATAGGCTATACATAATTTTTTAACCTTTAACATCGATATTTTTTTTCTTTCACTACTAGCAATATTTATTTATTTATCTTTTGAAAACAGGCAATACATAAGCATTAAACTCAATATGTACGTCATATGCGTTATAAGCTATATGTGATACACAATACCTTATAACATACACATGATAATTTTATGGCTAAACTTGATACTTACGTCTTTTAAAAAAAGATCGTTTGTTTCTAATGATAAAGAACAATACCCGTGTCAAATCGTCTGACAAGTTTGATACAATTTTTTGCAATATAAAAATTAGACCCCTAAAATAAAAATATGTATACTTAATGAAGTTGAAATTCGATAATTCATTTCATACATCTAGTATGAAATTAGAGAAACAAGAACCAAAAAACAAAAAATTATCTTTTTGTTTACCTAAAAAAAATTTTCTTAAAAAAAAATTTGAACGACTATCCAAAATTGAGGCAGAAGGCATCCGATGGACGCTTGCCGACCACCCTCCATGGTTGATGGCGCCGTGAGGCGGCGCTCAGAATATGAGAATCGCAAAATTCAGAGATCCGAAATCATAGGTGTAGAGACGTAGAGGTTTAGAGAGTTGTCCACTAAAATCTAAATTTCTTTTTACTACAAGCCATACTTATTTATTCATTTATCTTTTGGAAACATGCAATACATCGGTATTAAACTCGATACATTATATGTTATAAGCTATACGCGACATATTATAGGCTATAGGTGATGCACAATACCTTATAACATATCCACGATACTTTTAAGGGCTATACTGATTACTCGCATCTTGAAAAAAAATTATTTGTTTCGAATGATAGGAAAAAAAATAAAGAAAAAAAAGAAATACCCATGTTAGATAGTCTGACAAGTTTGATACAAGTTTTTGCAATACAAAAATTGGTCCCTTAAAATAAAAATATTTATGATTTATGAAGTTGAAATTTGATAATTCATTTCATACATCTAATATGAAATTAGAGAAACAAGAACCAAAAAACATAAAATTATCTTTTTGTTTACCTAAACATAATTTTCATAATTTCGTTTTGAAAGACCATCCAAAATTGAGTCACAAGGCTTGGCCGGCCCTGATGATGTGATGTGACATATTTAAAATTGCTTCTCTTGCTGTTTTTTTTAATTATGGGAATGGATATAAAATTGCTACATACACTCTTCCAAATTAACCCGCGTAGCCAAAGTTTCTTGTTTTCTTTTTTGCTGTTTTGAAGCTTTTATTTTGAATGAGTAAAAGTTTTTAATTTATTTTTTTCCTATGGAATGAATTGAATCTTTTCTTCTTTACATAATATGAGAATTTTCTTTTCTTTTATTTGTATTCGGAAGTGAAGCCTTTTATTTTTGCAGGGGTTGTTCATCCTTGTCTACTTGTATTCTGTTGAATCAGTAAGACTTTATTTCTTTTCTGGTGCTAAATTTTCTGATAGAAAATGATGAATGCTGATGTACTTCTCTTGGGTTCTAGGTTGTTTTTTGGTGCTGAACTGAAGATTTTTTTTATGAAAACTGGAGAGTGCTACTGTATTTTTTTCCTTGTTTTTTGGCATGGAACACTAGTAGAAAAAGGTATATTATGACACTGATATTAGTTATATTTCTATACTTCCCATGCCCTATTCAAACCACTCCAGCTCGATGTCTGGTCGTTATGGTTCAGCCTGAGAAGAATCCATGGGGTATTACATGTGTCACAATTTAGGAAGATTGTTATACTTAATAACCTCAACACCACCTAGTACTCTGGATGTTTTTTTTAACCCTTTTCTAACCTTTTGGGTTAGTATGGATGATATACTGGAATTTCTTGAATTGAGAGATATGAGAGTTCTGTGACGAGAGTCGACAGAGCAATTCGACAACATGAAATGGTGGTTTTTATCTATTGATTTGTTTCCCAGCAAATGCATTGATATTGCATTTTCTTTTCTGAGTTGCAATAAAGTCCCTAGAGATGAGAGTTGGAAAAGTGCAGTTTAGGAGAGAGGAGAGAACCAAGAAACAGACGGATGGAGAGGGAAAAAAAAGAAGATGACAAAAAGGAAGAACAGGATGCGTAAAAAGGGGGTGATCGTGAATGTTTCCCATACGTGTTTTGTTGTCATCCAAATCTAACGATGGCATTATAGGCAAGGCTATCAGCTTCACCGTGGTGCTGCCCGGAATTTTGATCGGCGATTGTTAATCTTTGCTCTAAGACGGGCAAATACAAAATCCCATACAAAATAAGCATCAGCCGATGCACGAGACGGCTCCACTACTTCTTCAACCACCCACTACTACAGAAATGCTGAAAGGAGGCGCCCATTTAGAGGCGGGTGTACGAACACCCGCCTCCAAAGGTGGCTGGAAATTAAAAAATGGTATTTGGAGGCGGGTTTAGCTTCACCCGCCTCCAAATACATCCCTCACTGGAGGCAGGTGAAGCCTTCACCCGCCTCCAGCAAGCATTTAGCTTACTGGAGGCGGGTGAAGGCTTCACCCACCCGCCTCCACTGAGCTATCTATTAGGAGGCAGGTGAAGGCTTCACCCGCCTCCAATAAGCTACAGCTTATTGGAGGCGGGTGAAGCCTTCACCCGCCTCCTAATAGACCCGCCTCCTAATAGATAGCTCAATGGAGGTGGGTGAAGCCAAAACCAGCCTCCAAAGTGTTTTGGAAATTCTCCAATTTCATTATATGAAAAGGAGGCGAGTGCATTTTTGCAAAATTTTTAATAGTAGTTCAAAAAAAAAAAAATTTTTTTGGATTGTTCAAAATAATTTTAATAATTTGTCGGGATTCTAGTGAGGCGAAAAATTAGTAAGTAATAAAAATTACAATTTTTAGAAGGAAATATAGAAATATATATTTTCTATTTTAATATGAAATACATAAATATATGTAGCCTAGTGATAAATTTAATATGCAAGAGTCAAGTGAATCTGAAGGAGCGAGTTCGATTCCTATCAAAGCCATAAAGTGCAAAAAAAGAAATAATTTTTTTTACGGAGGGTTATTGGAGGCGGGTGCAGTTTTGCACCCGCCTCCAGTAATCCTTATTGGAGGCGGGTGCAGTTTTGCACCCGCCTCCAATAACCCCCCAAGGGGTGGCGGGTGCGGGCCCCTCCAAAGGGAGGCGCCCGCAGCAGAGGCAGCACCCGCCTCCAATGCCCCTTAGGACCCGTCTCCTAAGGAGCATTTTGTGGTAATGACCACAGCCGACTCTGCCGCTACCGGTTCCTTCCTCAGGCTGATGGGATAGTGGGCTCAACTGATCCGCCATTGAAATGGGATTATTGATTGTATTTCAGCAGTGAAAGAGTGAAGTTAGGTTCTTTGAATATGGGGAGATTGAATTGTAAGGACTAAAGAGAAGAGAAGGAAAACAGAATGAAAGTGAAAGACGACTGGCAGAGGAGTAATGACGTGTGAAGAAGACAGGGGAACGTGTGTAGAATGATGCTATGCAATGACATATCAAACGTCGTTAAAAATATGAGACAGGGTAATATTGTAAAGTAGATGGAGAAAAAATAATAAAATAATCTAAAGTAGAAATCCTCACTCACAATAAATATGCGAAATGACAAAATTGTACACCTATTGGAGGTGCTTTTTTTGTGACGAAGCCGACGTTTGCTAATGGAGATCCGCACTTTATATATATATAAGATATAATTATATTGATAATAAATATGACTTTTCTTCAGCAAAGAAATAAAAATTAATAATTATATTGATAATAAATATGATGACTTAAAATATCTTACAGAGTGAGCTGATAATCATAAAGGGCCTGTTCTTTTTGGGCGTTTTGAAAACGATTTCGAAAACAAGTTTTGGAAAATAGTTTTATAATGTAAAAAGTGTATTGAAAATGTAAAAAGTAGATGCTGAATAGTAAAAAGTTGTATTGAAAATGATGAAATATGATTAAAATATATTAAATTTACTGTTGAAACCAAAAATCGTTTTCAAAACGAAACAAAAAGAACAGGCCAAAAATTCTTATAAATTTTACACAATTACTGGGAAAAACAAAAGGAGTTGGCGTTTGGTTAATTATTGGGAATGGAAATAGAGATGAGTTTGATAGTAGGGTGGAATGAGAATAAGAATCAAATTGAAACTCACCCCCGGTAAATTTTACTCAAATCTAATTATTTGAATATGGTTCCAAGAAACTCATTCACAAAACCACACGCATGTTAGCTTGATTGATGATAACAGATGTCAAGATACATTGCAAAGAATAATTGAAAATATATACATAAATATGAATTACCGATGCATGCAAAAATTACAACACTTGATAAAAGGACTAGAATTGGAAAACGCAATTGATTTTTGTCCACCCTAATCTTGATGATCGATTTCTTTCAGATACTCATATCTAGATTTGAAATTAATAATTTCATAAGTGATAAAAAAAATAAATAAATAAGAAAGAAAAGAAAGCACTTGAAAAGTGGAGATTCAAAATACTCTCATGTCTCATAAAAGAGAAACAAACACTCCCATTCATGAAAGATCAAATTACTAATACGTAAAATTACAACCAAAAAAATAATAATAATAATAAAAAGAAGGGAGAAGAAATTTCCACAAAACCTGCCTTTTTCATCAGGGGCGAGGAGGAGTAAGAATCAAACTGCCGATCTCTGATCATCAGATTTCATGACTTTGCCCTTCAACTTCAACACCTGGACTTGAATACATTTCAGTAGCTTTAGCGGCACATGAATCACTTGAATAATAAGTATCTCCGGCATTTCCAACACACCAATCCCTAGGCATCGCCTGATCCCACTGTTTACGAATCGAATTATGTTCCCGAAGAGCAAAACCCCCAGCGCACCGGCCCAAACGACGGCACTAAAAGACGCTGCCACTACTACAAAACGGAGCTTTAACGGCTGCGAATTAACGGCAGAAAATAGAAAACCGCAGTAATAAAAGGAATGCGGACTTTCTACGGCGGTCTAAAAATGAACCGCCGTAGAACTGGACTTTCTACGGCGGTTTAAAAATGAACCGCCGTAGAAACGGACTTTCTACGGCGGTTGGGACAAACCGCCGTAGAAAGGGAACTTTCCACGGCGGTTGGAGGGAAACCGCCGTGGAAAGTGGACTTTCCACGGCGGGTTGAAGGTAACCGCCGTGGAAAGTCACCGCCGTGGAAAGTGGACTTTCCACGGCGGGTTGAAGGTAACCGCCGTGGAAAGTCACCGCCGTGGAAAGTGGACTTTCCACGGCGGGTTGAAGGTAACCGCCGTGGAAAGTATGGCCTTTCCACGGCGGTTACCTTGAACCCGCCGTGGAATGTCCACTTTCCACGGCGGTTTCCCTCCAACCGCCGTGGAAAGTTCCCTTTCGACGGCGGTTAATTTTTAAACCGCCGTAGTATTGACGTATATATATATTAAAACCTAAATAACACCGTGTATTCCCATATCGCGCCCAAGAGTGTCTGTCTCCAAATTTCTACTACGGTTTTGCACTTTGAACCTAAGGAATCTTCATTTGGAGCTAAAATTTACCACCTAAAGGTTAGAAACTTGTAAAATTTTCCAGTAATTGCTTATGCTTGTACTTTAGATATGTCATCCTATAGCATTTATTTTTATTTATGGTAGCTGCATGGCTGAAAATTAAAGTTGCATATATTCCATGTATGTGGCGAACCTTAGTAGTGTGTGGAACCCTATTTAGTTATACTATGTAGTTTTCGGTGATGTAATTTGATTTATAGTGTTTGATTTTTAATGGATGATGTTCATATAATTAGCACTACTTAGAGTGTGTATTATTTTTTTATGCATTTTATGTGTTTGACGAAATGCATGAATGAAAAACTTAGAGTTTCTTCTTCATTCGATTATGTCTATTGCGCATGTGTTGTCATTGTATTATTTTTTTCATTGAGGTATTATAGTAGTTTTGCACATATATGACTAACATAAGTATTATGACATGTGCTAAGACAAGCATGCAACTTGATACTTTGTACATTGTTTGTTGAATTATTATTTGGTATTTTTAATTATTTCAAGGTCTTAGTTACACATGGATCGAAATATCTTATTCTGTGGTGATCGGACCTCCGATTCTTATGCGAGAGAAGTTCAGAATTTCATTCAATTCGCTTATAAGAATACAAAGTACGTTCATTGTCCGTGCAAATCTTGTAAAAATGGGGCGCGGTTTGATAACTCAGATACAATAAGATTCCATTTATATCGGCACGGGTTTGATCCTTCTTATAAACTGTGGATTTGGCATGGCGAAAGTATTGATGGTTTACCTGAGCAAAGAAAATCTCATGCAAAAGGAGATGATGCGATTACTAGAGATCGATTAGATGCCATGATTGAGGATGTGGCCGAGGATTTTGCTAATAAACCGGAAGTTCTTGCTTCGATTTTGGGTGACAATGAGAAGCCTCTATACAAGGGTTGTAGTAAATATACACGATTGTCTAGTGTTTTGAAGTTGTTTAGTTTGAAAGCGGCAAATGGGTGGTCAGATACTAGTTTTACAGCCTTATTGAGGGTATTGAAAGATATGCTCCCAGAAGATAATGAACTTCCAGATCGAATTTACGAGGCGAAAAAAATGTTGTGTCCAATGGGTATGGAGTCTAAGAAGATCCACGCTTGCCCAAATGATTGCGTCCTCTACAGGAATGAGTATAAGGATTTATTGCGATGTCCTAAGTGTAACACTCCCCGATACAAAAACAAGCAGCTGTGTGATGCTGTTGAAGACAGTTCTGATGCGCAAAAGAAGGGGTCGCCGGCTAAGGTTCTGTGGTATCTTCCTATAATACCGAGATTTAAACGGTTGTTCGCTAATGAAAAAGATGCACAACTATTGACATGGCATTCAGATCGGTGTATTCCCAGTGATGATGACAAGGTGATAATGCATACATCAGACTCAGATCAGTGGAAAAAGATTGATTCAATGTATCCTTCTTTCGGGGGAGAAGCAAGAAATTTGAGGCTTGGTCTGTGTACTGATGGAATGAACCCGTTTGGCAGTCTGAGTAGCACACATAGCTCATGGCCGGTGATGTTGGTTATTTACAATTTGCCACCTTACTTGTGTATGAAGCGCAAGTACATACTTATGTCTCTAATGATTTCAGGCCCACGGCAACCAGGAAATGACATCGATGTGTATCTTGCTCCTCTTATTGAAGACTTGAAAAAGTTATGGGATGAAGGCGCACCTGTGTTTGATGCCTACCGTGAAGAAATGTTCACATTACGTGCCATGTTGTTCTGTACCATTAATGATTTTCCTGCTTATGGAAACTTGTCTGGGTACTCTGTTAAAGGGCATAAAGTATGTCCAATATGTGAGGAGAGTACAGATTTTTGTCAGCTTGCACATGGGAGGAAGACAGTATACCTTGGGCATCGCAGATTTCTTCCCGAGACTCATCCGTATCGCCGTATGAAAAGAGCATTCAATGGATTCCAAGAGTTCAGAAAAGCTCCAGAACCCTTGAGCGGGCCAGAGGTGAAAGCTCGTGTGACGGACATTAATGTTGAGTTTGGTAAAACTTCGGAGTCCAGCAACAATGATACAGGTTGTTGGAAGAAAAAATCCATATTTTTTGAACTTCCATACTGGGAGAACTTGGATGTCAGACATTGTCTCGATGTTATGCATATTGATAAAAATATTTGCGAAAGCCTCTTAGGTACGCTCTTGAACATCCCTGGTAAAACTAAGGATGGTTATAACGCGAGACTTGATATGGTTGATATGAACATAAGAGCAAATTTAACACCGGTAGCTCGAGGACAACGCACATATCTACCCCCTGCCTGTCACACTTTGTCCAGAAAGGAGAAAAAACAACTGTGTTCAAGTTTGCGTAGCATCAAAGTTCCATCTGGATATTCTTCAAATGTAAGCAGACTTGTTTCCTTGAAAGATTTAAAACTGGTTGGTTTGAAGTCTCATGATTGCCATGCCTTAATGCAGCAATTGTTGCCTGTAGCTATTCGATCGATATTGCCCAAGCATGTTAAGTCCAGTATAACAAGACTTTGTTTCTTCTTCAATGCTATATGTAGCAAGGTTATCGCGCGCGAAAGACTTGATCAGCTACAAGATGAAATAACTGTTGTCCTCTGTCAATTAGAAATGTATTTTCCACCCGCCTTCTTTGATATTATGGTGCATTTGGTGATTCATTTGGTCAGAGAGATAAAAATCTGCGGGCCTGTTCATTTGCGATGGATGTACCCATTCGAGCGATATATGAAAGTATATAAGGGGTATGTGAAGAATCGTTGTCGTCCTGATGCTAGTATTGTTGAAGGTTATATAGCTGAGGAGGTAATTGAGTTTTGCACTGAGTACTTGGCCGGGACCGCATCCATTGGAATATCTAAGAATCGGCACGATGGGAGGATTACAGGTATGGGCAGAAGGGGAGGAAAAATTTTTTTGCCGTCTAATGTTGAATTAATGAAGGCGCATCTCTACATTCTGCGCAATTCTGAAGAAGTTGCGCCCTATGTGACAGACCACATACAGTCAATAAGAACATCTTATCCTGCTTGGACGGATCAACGTGTGCTCAATGAACATTGGTTGGTATTCGGACATGGTTGGCATTGTCATTTTCATATTGGTTTGGAGGCTAATGCTGGGAGATCCTGGGCAATTTTATATCGCCGATCCTTGCGACGAACATTGGTCTGTTGTTCTTCATGAAACAACATCACGGTGTGGAAGGGATAGATACAGAAGAAGGGCTTCATGAGGCTGGCCCTTTCTCTAGTGGGTTACCTGAACCGAGAGCAGATGAGGAAGATAGGGAACTTGATAAATACATACTTCGTGATGACCACAGCGAAGGATTATGGTTCGAGGATCAAGTGTCCCTTAAGAGAAAGAATAAGTTAAGAATCATTTTCAGGTATATTGTTTGTTTTTATTAAACTTCAATTCCCGTGGGTGTGTATGTGTGTTTTGTTTTGTATATGTTTCTTTGATTTTAATGAAGAGAGGATTCAATAAATTTTAACAACATTTATTTTTATCCTTCGTACTGTGGGATTGAAACAGGTCACACCTCGGATGAAGCCGCGCAATCAAGGGACAAAATTTCCAGGGGCTTCATATGCGGAACTGTTTGGAATGAATATGTTTTTTTGAAATTGTGTGAAACTTATGTGCTGATCTTAAATTGCACTTGTGTTTTGGTAAAAAACAAGCAGAGGAGATTCTGTCTGAAGTGATTTGAAACTGAATTCCGTATTATTCGAAATAGTTGGAATTTTAGTGAAGTATTGAAGTATATGTGCATCGAATTTACAGGGAGTACGTTACATTTAGGGGAGACTTTGTCAAATTTTCGGAAAATAGATTTCCTTGTTTTTCATTTATGAATAAATGTTTCTTGTATTATTATTATTATTTTCTTCCAAGGAGTAGTACTTTGGTAAAATTTCCAGGGAAATCTATACGCAGTTCATTTTGTTTTTATTTTATATTTAAATCTTTATAAATTACTTGTCAAATGGTTAGGGAAACAGGGGAAATGCAGGGGAAAAAATGGGATTGGAGAGGAAGAGAATGAGGGAGGAAAAGAACGTTCCAAAATTTCGAACTTTAATTAACCGGGTCATCTATTCAACGGCGGTTCAACGTTCAACCGCCGTTGAAAGTTGTACTTCAACCACGGTTCAACGTTGACCCGCCGTTGAAAGTGGTACTTCAACGGCGGTTCAAAGTTGAACCGCGGTGGATTCTTTTTTTCAATATTAATTTGTTTTTTCCATTTTTCAAATAACTAATCTCACAAATTTGTAAGTATAATAATAACTAATCTCACAAATTTACAAACATATATATATACATATCTGTTTATACATACATATATATATATATATACATCTTTCGCTTTTCTCCTTTCCCCTCTTGATGCAATCATATATATCCAACTCTCTCGATCCTATATGCTCTCGATATCTTGTAAATTTCCACTACATAAATAAAATATTTTCATCTGAATAATTGAATACTTTAAGACAACTTTTATAATTAATTCTTATATATATATATAATGATTTTGAATTTGGTACAAAAAATTAGAAAATCCATGCGTACGTACGTAGCGCGGGAATTGGCTCCAAAAACTGCTTTTCTACGGCGGTTCAACTGTGAACCGCAGTAGAAATCAAACTTTCTACGGCGGTTCAAACATGAACCGCCGTAGAAAATACTTTCTACGGCGGGTTCTCGGTTGAACCGCCGTAGAAACTTAGTTTTTGGAGCCAATTCCCGCGCTACTCATGAATTTTATTTTCATATCATTTTAAACCCTAAACCCTAAACCCTAAACCCTAAACCCTAACCCCTAAACCCTACTATCTATTAAGTTTTTTTTCCCGATTTTCATAAATTACCCGCGGTGACTCTTAAGATGGAAATAGATATATAGTGAAGCGCCACCCTTTTCCTGGATTTTCGCTTTGACATTCAAAGGAATGAAACATTTCAAATCATGCATATGTGCAAAGTCAACCTATAGGTCAACGTTTTTCAAGCTTAATTATATTAAGCTTTGAATTTTGAAAGTTGCTAAATTCAAGTTTCTATCAAGCATTTTATATATCATCCAAGCACCTTCAAAGGCTCAAGTAGTTATGCATAAAGATTCAAACAATCCAAAGCATTCATATTTTCAAAGTCAACTACTTGGTCAAGTTTTTTCAATTGAAGCTTGCCATTTTGAAGCATATATCCTTAATTTTCTCATGTGAGCAACTTCAAATTATCAATAAGTTAATTCTTAAACTCTCAAATAAGCTAAAGCATGTATATTTAAAAAGTCAACCACTTGGTCAACCATTTCAAGATAATGCAAACATGCTTAATTCTTGCTATCTTGAAATGAAAATTTTCAACCGTTTTAACATGTGCAAGAATTTCAAGATACCAAACATGACATAGATCCTAATGCATCATTTTAACTCTAAAACATGGCATTCTAGGATTATATCACTCAAAGACTCATCAATCAAATGCAAATTTCAAATTTTCTCAAATTTTTCTCTATTTTGCCTAACTCATCTTTTCTTGAGTATTTTAACTTCAAAATTGGTCTTAGTATATTTAAAATATCATTCTAATTTTATTTGACCAATTTTCATCTTCTAAGTATTTAAAAGTCTAAAAGTCAAACTTCTAGCTAATTTCAAATAATGCTCATAAAGTCCTAATGACTTTCAGCAAAAAAAAAATTTCGGCCACTTAAATTTTATTAATTAATTTTTATATTACTATACGTACCTAATGCATTTCTGGATTTGATTTTTTTATCCCGTTCGCCAAGTAGAAAAAGTAGGAATTTTAGGGAACATAATGAAGTTTATTACTTTCTTGGCTCTTACATGTATTAAAGTTACGGAAATTATTAATTTTTATGTTTGAAGAATAATTATTGTACGTGTAGTAGCACGCGCGGGAAATTTAAATGCAAATATGTGGTTCAATTTAAAATTTTGAAATTTAATTATGAAATGGTTAATAAAAGTCGAGATTGTGTACATAATTAATAAATATACAATATATGGGTATGTATTATTATATTTACCAAATTGTGGGAATAGTTTTTTGAAAATGGAAAATAAAAAAATTTAATATTAAAATATGACCGCGCGGGAATTGGCTCCAATTTTTTCTACTTAAACAGAGAAAAAGTGCGGACTTTCAACCACGGTTCAATCTCGAACCGCAGTTGAAGGTACACTTTCAACGGCGGTTCAACATTGAACCGCAGTTGAAAGTACACTTTCAACGGCGGTTCAACATTGAACCGCAGTTGAAAGTTCACCTTCAATTGCGGTTCGCGTTTCATGGTTCAACCGCAGTTGAAAATGTACTTTCAACGGCGGTTCAACCGCGAACCGCATTTGAAAGTATACTTTCAAACGGCGGTTCAACCTCGAACCGCAGTTGAAAGTATACTTTCAACGGCGGTTCAAGGTTGAACCGCAGTTGAAAGTGTACTTTCAACTGCGGTTCGCGGTTGAACCGCCGTTGAACCTACCCGGTTATTAATTATAATTCAAATTTTTACCTTTTTCATTTCCTCCCTCATTCTCTTCCTTTCTTCTTCCTTATTTTCCCCTTCACTTCCCCTGTTTCCCGAATCTTCTTCCCGCGGCCGTTCGTCTTCTTCGCCTCTTCTCCCATCGCCGGCGACCTCCTCCACCTTCCGATCCTCCGTCCGTTGCCCAATCAATCACCGATTGTTCGGCTTCCCAAGTTTTTACCGTCGGTCGGCTCTCCATTCCACCCTCCCATATAAACTTAAAGCTTGGATTTTTTTTGAGTTCATCCAAAGCTTGGATTTTTTTTTGAGTTCATCCAAAAGGTTCCACCTTCTATGCTTTCATTTTAAACTTTTGTCTATTTAACTTTACATTTTGCAAATGCTTACCATTGCACTAGGATTTTGTTGGTTGATATTTATGGTAGATTTCGGTTTTAGCTCTTGTGATGAAAGCTTGGAAAGTTTTTGGATTTATTGATTGTTTGTAGCATTTGGTTTGGTTGTTGAATGGAGTGTTTTGTCCTACATAAGTTGAGAACCTAGGGTTTGATCAATGTTCCATTAGGTACCCTTTGAAATTCGGGTTTTTTTTTGAAAATGAGAAACTCAAATGATTATTTCGGTTTTGCTTGATTAATTTTAGAACATTGGTGTTTGATTTCGGTTTTTATTCGATTTAGTGTTCCTCCTTTAGTGATAATGAGGAAAATGCTTTGTTGTTGATTCCACTTTGTGAAATGTTATGCCTTTAGTAGAAATGAATGAATGTTCTCATTAGTTGTTGGTTGTGAAATGTGAAGTACTTTATCAATGGTACCCTTGAGAAGTCCACTTTTTTTTGGCCCTCATTTGGTTTAATTTGGATAATGGTAATTGTGGATTTTAGGAGTGAATTTTGCGAATGTACATTGCCTTTTTTCCACATTAGTTGTTGGTTGTGAAATGTGAATTACTTTATCAATGGTCCCCTTTATAAACGGACTTTTTTTTGGCCCTCATTTGGTTTAATTTGGTTAATGGTAATTGTGTATTTCTAGGAGCGAATTTTGCGAATGTACCACTTTTTTTTCAACATTACAAGCATTCTTGTATTTGACATTAAAGCTTTTAATTTGTTGTCATTGCATATATGTTATATTGAATTCTCTTTCTATGTAAATGAAGTTTAAGGTACTTTCAATGGCCCGAAAAAGAAAAAGCAATACGGAGCATGGAGATGTTTCTTCTACTAAATCTAGTAGAGTTAAAGGGCCCACAAATTGCAATGACCTATTGGAAATGCGAAAGAATGGGGAAACTCTTGACATTTCTTTCGATTCCGGGCTCGAGCCTAGAGTATATCATGTACAGTGGATTACCTTTGTGTCATATACGGCCCGGAGCAAAGTGGACTTAGTGGAATATGAATCATGGCCGAAAGTTCCCGCGGAGCTCAAGAAGAGAGTTTGGATGGAAATACGGGTATTTTCTTTAATTATAATGCATTATTTGATTCTTAATTCTTCCATACAATTTTACTCAAATTCCTCACTAAATTTTACTCCTAATTTTCACTGTAGGCACTATTTGTTTTCGAGTCCACCGAAGAACTCGAAGATAAGTGGATTAGTTATGCCGGTAAACGGTGGAAAGATTTCAAATCCTATCTAGGGAAATATGTACATGGTCCCATGAAGGGTAGGGACCCATGTTTGGAATATAAATTTATCCCTAGGGAGACATGGATTAAGTTCAAGGCTAGCCGCGAGACAGAAGAATGGCAGGTATATTTTTTTAAAATTGATTTCCTTCTTCTTTTTGGATATTTGAAATTGCTCAGTTTAGGGATAATAATTTTTCATTATATTTCTTTCTAGGCCATTCGAGGAAAAGCGCAAAAGAATGCCAATTTAAATGCTTTCTACCATAACTTATCTCGCGGTGGCTACCGACTGCTGAAGCAGCAGTTGCATGACGAGGAGGTCAGTGCATCTGGAAAGAAGCCTTCAGAGGAGGGTCAGTCCGAAGAAGAAGGCGAGGATTCTTATTCAGGGCCAGGCCGTCATGACCTTTGGATACATGCCCATACGAACAAAAAAGGGGAATACTTCACGCCAGAGGCTGAGCGTGTAGCGAAGGAAATTGTAAGTTTTGCACCATACATTTTCTTATGTTTCAATTATTTTAATATTTAAAGTCTATGTGTATAGAATTTTTATTATAACTGATTATTTATTACTAGATATCTATGATGAAATGCTAATTAATAATTTGGTTGTCATTAAATGTTTATATGAAATTATTATTATCTAGTTGTCATTGTAAAGTAGATAAATGACTAATTTGTATATATGTGTATGTATTTATATTTTATAATTATGGTTATCAATTTTATATTTAATATTTATATACATAAATGAATAATCTCTGTATATGTGTATTTATTTATATTTAATTGATCTATTTATATTTACTATATTTGGCAAAATGTGTAGGAAAATCTATGTTCCCGCGAGTCCCAAGGGGAGACCGTTGCAGAGGGTAGGAATGACATTCTTGTCATTGCAACGGGCAAGCGCGATCACCCTGGTCGTTATCGCGGCCATTCTACGCGGGCACGTATCACAGAGGTTTTCCCACAAAAAACAAAGCCGTCGCTGAAAGAGGAACTTGATTTAACTAAGCGACAGCTTCAGAAAACCACTGCCCAACTAGATGAATGTCAGACACATTTGAAGATGATTATGGGTTTTTTATGTGGTAAGATGGGAACCGATTATGATACAGTAAAAGCCACCGTCCTCAATAATGCCCCGGATGAGAGCTTGCACCCAGGGACCTCCAGAGCGGTCCCTGTATCCCCTGTGAGCCCTGTTTCTCCTCTGGTACCTACAAGGTTGCCCGATTTGGAGATGATAAATGTTGCACCTGTGGACCCGATCACAGCCTCTGACGGCAGTGCTTTAGGCGAATACAAGGTAAATAAAATTAGACGGCTTCTTTTAATACTTCAATTTTTTTTTTTTTCATTATTACAGTGCTTTGTTAAGTTAGACTTAATAGTTGACTAATGTTCATTCGCTTGCCTATTATCTTAGGACGGGTGTGAATGCCATCTGTTCATCTCTGAGGATTCACAAACGCGGCGTAAGCTTGTGGCAAAAGGAAATATTTATAAGCAAAGCAAGCACCACGGGCGTGCCATTAGGAAAGGTTGCGCGAGGGTCACAATTAAAATTTCCTATGATGACTGTGCCCCGCTACCATTTCCTGAGGAAGAGGCTGCGACAGTGGGAATGACCAAGTCCTTTTTCGTGGAATGGCCTAAAGAGTTGATTGAAATTATTCAGCCGACTCCGGTAACAAAGGTATATTCTTTCATTTTTAATTTGTGTATTACTTAATACCGTTTTGTATATTTAATGTTATTTCAAATGATGTTAGGTTGATAAAATTGCCCAAAAGAAAAAAGGCCGGATGAGTGCTATGGATGACAAGACATCTCCTTCGGCGACGGTTCCGACTGAGGAGTCAACCTCATCGACATCTGATTCATTGCAAGAGTTACAGCTCCGATGGGATAATGAGTCGGGCTTCGATGGCTTCTACTTTCAAATGACAAAAGAAGTCATAGGTTTGGAGCAGCCTAATTTCATGGATCGAGGGGATGTCAAAGAGTTATTGACCAGAGAAAGCCAGGTCTCAAACAGTTTGATGCAGTTGTTCACCCAGTGAGTTTCCGCTTACTTAAATAACCTATTTCTGATTATTTATGTTATATATTATGCATTCTATGTGCATAGGCTAACCAATGAAGCCCTTCTTGTAAATTCTTTAGAGCTTTACATGAGTTAGCTGAAAGGAATGGGAGAAAGGGGATAGGTTTCCTTTCGGCTGATCATGTCACACCCAGACAAAATACGCTTGAAGATAGGGTGAACTACATTGCGCGAATCTTGAAGGATAGGAATAAAGAAATGTATATGGTGCCTTATCTTCAGGGGTAAGTCACACAGCTGTAAGCGGTTATCTAATATTTAAGAAACACTGATATAAAGATCTGACGTACGCCATTAAATTTTTTGTTGGCAGTGAACATTGGATGCTAATGGCCATTAGACCAGTAGATAAGGTTGTATACTGGTTTGATTCTTTACAAAATCCACAGAAGGATGAGGCGATGGAGCTTATGGACGAGTGAGTTATCTATATTAACAACTGTTAGAATGCATATATATCCATATATTGCTAATTATTTTCGTGCCGATTTCATTTTTATAGGGTGATGTTTAACAATCAAACTTTCTTGGGATTACCAAAAATGTGCATATGCCACCTTCGTGGATAGTAGTTAAGGTAAATGAAATTGGTTCTTATAATTTTTTTAATTACATCCGTGGCTCTAGTAGCCTAAGCAATTAGTAGTGTTAGTTGTTTTAATTAAATCCGTGAGTCTAGTAGCCTAATTAAGTTAGTATAGTGATAGTCAATTAATTTATTAGTTAGTCAAGTTATTTATTGAGGTATTTGATTAATTATGCATGCAATAATCTGTGAGTCCAGTACTGTAGGTTAGTTAATATAAGCATGCAAATTGCCTTTTCGATTAGTAGAAATTAGTGAGTCCTAGTTATTTAATTAATTAGATTAATACGAGTTTAGTTATGAATATTCGTAGAAATGTTTTACTCACCGTTGTGTTGTATACAATTTATTGTATGATCTTCTAACTCGTATATATTAATTCATTAGCATAAAAAGCAAACGGATAATTGGGAGTGTGGGTACTATGTAATGCACTACATGTACCAAATAGCAATGAAATCATCCACATTTGCACTTGAAAAGGTAAATATATATTTCTCATTACTTACTTAATTGACTGTATTTCATTTTGCTTACTCGGGTAGTTTTTAATTTCAAAAAACTCTGTTGCAGCACTTCAAGATCGACCGCACTCCATTAAGCAATGTGGATATAGATGCAGTGCGAAAAATATGCGCTAGATATATTTTGGAGCATCCGTCGTAGTAGAAGGATACTAATTAAACTTGTTCATATTAGAGTTGTACAAATATTTTTTGGATATGCTGTGTTATAAAAGCGAATTCAATTTGTATATTGGTGATATTTGTAATAAATTTGTATATTGGTGATATTTGTAATATTTGTATATTCGTGATATTTGTAATAAAAAGTAGCCACTTTCCACGGCGGTTCAACCTTGAACCGCCGTAGAAAGGGTAAACTTTCTACGGCGGTTCAAGGTTGAACCGCCGTGGAAAGGGTAAACTTTCCACGGCGGTTCAAGGTTGGACCGCCGTGGAAAGTTACACTTTTCCACGGCGGTTTAAGGTTGAACCGCCGTGGAAAGTGTAAGGTTTCCACGGCGGTTCAAGGTTTAACCGCCGTGGAAAGTGTAACCTTTCCACGGCGGTTAAACCTTGACACGCCGTGGAAACCTTACACTTTCCACGGCGGTCCAACCTTGACACGCCGTGGAAAGTGTGAGGTTTCCACGGCGGTTCAAGGTTGAACCGCCGTGGAAAGGTTACACTTTCCACGGCGGTTAAACCTTGAACCGCCGTGGAAACCTCACACTTTCCACGGCGGGTCTAACCCGCAGTAGAAAGTCCGCTAACTTACAACGGCTGCCAGATAGATGGCGGTTCAAAAATGCTAAATCCCGCCGTTAAAAGCCCTTTATAACCGCCATTAAAGCTCCGTTTTTTAGTAGTGTGCTAATGTTCCATCCAACTGGTAATAATCCGGTAAGAGCATCGAAACTGATAAAAGATAAGTGAAACCTATGGCTACTATTGTGACCCACAAAATCACCAACAAAACCCCTAGAAAGAATTTGTGTCGGAATGGGAAACCACTGATAAGGAACAAGATTGTGCTGAGGGATGAAACGAAGGCCACCGTGTTACAAATAATGAAAACGCCATATAAATCTGTACGTTTGCTTCCAAGCACAGCTTCTCCTGCGAAATGAACACTTGGAGATGGAGCAATACTATTGTTACTGTTTTCTTGCCATACGCTACCGGGTGGATTTATGCCGGCCTGGAAAGCCATTGTTGCAACAAGGGAGGCAACTACCAGTAGTGCCCCTTTTTTCTTGGATAACCATTTGTAGCCTTCTTCCACAGTGCTACCTCGTCTGGCTCCAACCTTTTTAAGACTTCTTACGATATTTCGATCAATGCCTTTATGAAAAAGGTCTAATGCGGTGCTCCCAACTGCACTTTTTGCTTTCACGCGTACTCTGTTCTTCTTAGTCAAGTATTTTATCATCTGCATGCAGCATAGCATATGTTAAATCATCTAAATATTTTTTTAAAACAAGACTCCACGTTTCGGAATCGACATAACCGGAACCGAAATCTTGGGGCAACAGTTAGGGACGGCTCAGTTCCAGAACCACTTGTTCTGTTACCGTTTTTTGCCCGTTAAGTCTAAGTGTAAATATCTAAAACTAATTTTTTTCATATCTTTAATGTGTTATAAGTTCATTAAATATTGTTTCTTAAATCTAAGTTTATAATTGTTATAACATTTGGTGGTTTATATATATATATATATATATATTATCGGGTGAGACTGTAGTCCCTTCAAAAAACTATTGATTTTTGCCTTGTATAAATTAAGTATATAATTGTACACTCAATTTAGGGGTGGCAATTTGACCCATAACCCATCAACCCGCCCACCTTTTTAACCCGCTGGATTGAGTTAAACGGGTTACGAGTTGAACGGGTCACAAGTTAAATTTTAAGCCATACTGAGTGAGTTGGGTTGGATTGAGTTAGGGTCAACCCACGAGTTACACCTTTGTACTAATCCGCCCAACCCACTCCTTTTTTAGTCTATAATTGACCAGCGGGTAAGATTGCATTTTTAGCATGACTGACCTGCGGGTCAAACATATGATGTGTGTGCTTTGTGTGCGTCAGTGTGTGTTGTGTGTTTGTGTGTATGTCTGTTATATATATATATGTGTGTGTGTATGTGACTGTGTGTGTGACTGTCTCGTGCTGTGTGTGTCTCGTGCATTTATTTTATTTTGTATATATTTATATGTAATATATAATATAAATCACTGATATAAATTAAACATTATATTTAAAATATATATAATGACATTAAGTGTAAGTAATTTTTAAGAAACGTGTCTTTGTGTAAGTGTGTATTTTTTGTTTTATATCTATAATAATATATATTATATATAAAATATATAAATCACTGATATAAAATTACACAATATATTTAAAAATAAAAATGATATTAAGTTTAAGTAATTTTTAAAAATATGAAAAAACAATTGAATATATAATTAATAGGTAATGAATCCGTAACTTACAGAAGAGAAACTCAACTTGCTTATACTTCTTCTGATCGAAAATAAAATATGTTTTAAGGTTTTTCAAACATATTAAAATTTATTTGAATGACAAAAAAAAAAAAAAAAACCTCTTAACTATTGTAATTTAATAATACAAAGAATCTTAGAATTGTAATTCAATTAGTACTAGTAGGGTTTAATATAATTATTTTGTACCGAAAGGAGTACAAGATTAATTAAAATATATTTGAAATAAAATTGACAATAATCTTTAAAAATAATATATAAATATATATAATTTATACACACGTATATAAATATATATATATATATTATTTTTGGATATGATAAAGAGGGTCGGTGGTTAGGTGGCATAGCTCGGAAAATTACGGGAGTTTGCTCCCCGGAGGAGGCAGAGGTGATAGCCTGTCTGGCGGCGCTCGAGCTGATTGGGCAGAAGGGGTGGGCTCGATGTTCAGTTGTGGGGGATGCGGCTGCGGTAGTACTGGCAGTCAGAGGAGAAGGGTGCCCAGAGGTTGGGGCTCAGAGCATTATCTGCAGGATTGTGGCGGCGAGTAATAGTCTAGGTACTCGAGGCATCTACTGGGTAGAAAGGGGCAAAAATGTCATTGCGTATCTGTTAGCACAGCATGGGGCCACAGGGCCCCAACAGGAGTATTGGTGGCCATTGCCGCTCTCTTTTGTATCTCAAACGTTGTTGGACGATTTCCAACGCCATTAATACACAACTCTTCTGTTTCAAAAAATATATATATATATATATATATTTATACACATTACCTTAACAAAAAGAAAAGAAAAAAAGAATAAAAAGAAACCAATATTAATAGGTTGTATATGGGTGTGCTGGGGATGATTGGTGAGAGAATTGAGGGTGTGCAGAGTACTTGAGGGAAAGTGAGGGTGACGGGTTTTGGAGAAAGGAATTTTTTTTTTTGGTGGCGTGGGGGTGGGGGGTATGTGTTTGCGCGCGTTGTGGAGGTGTGGGGGATGGGGTAGGATAGTACTGGAGGAATTTATTTGGGGGAGAAATTGAGTGCCGTCCGGGGACGAGGGTGAGGAGTGTTTGGGGGAGGGGGGGTGGGGGAGCGGTGACAAGATTTAAAATTACTATAGTCTATAGATATGAATATATTTAAAATTTATGTTAATTAATTGATGGGTTAAAATACGGGTTGAACGAGTTATAACCCATTAGGTCAAGCAAATTTGACCCGTTGGGTTAAACAAATTGACCCATGAATTGAGCGGGTTATTATAACCCAACCCGCACTTGACCCTCTATTCAACGGGTCGGGTTGAGTCATGACTCGTTAGGTGCAGGTCAAAATTGACCCAACCCATAACCCACCCAATTGCTACCCCTACTCAATTGCATAAGCCAAACTTAATGGCTAAATGGTCCCTTGATAGGACTATAATTTTTTCCATCATCATATATGATGTATTTTTATATTAATATATAAATTTATTATATATGTAGTGTAATTAATCTATATATTATTATAATATATGTAAAATATATTATTTCATAATAATTATGGGCCTGTTCTTTTTGAACGTTTTGAAAACGGTTTTGAAAACAAGTTTTGGAAAATAGTTTTATAATGTAAAAAGTAGATGCTGAATAGTAAAAAGTTGTATTGGAAATGATGGAATATGATTAAAATATATTAAATTTACTGTTCAAACCAAAACCGTTTTCAAAACGAAACAAAAAGAACAGGCTCTATATATGTAAATGTACACATATATATAATAATAGTAAATAACAAAATATAATCACTAAAAGTGGTTATCATATATGCTTCTTTAGACTTAGAAGTCATCTAAGTTCAAATCATATATGTACGTATCACTTTTAAATACAATATTGTTAAACCTTTTGAGGATCGAAACAGCTAGTTCTGATTCCTCAAAAGATGGAACCATAACCAAACTATTTGGGGCCAGTTATGATTTCGATTCTATAACCATTGACCGTGGTTCCGGATTCAATTAGAACCGGAACCGTGGCTACGCATGTGTAACTCCAAATAATTGGTAAATTGAGTAGAGTCTTCTTACCTCAATTTTTCCATAACAAACGGCCAGATGCAGTATAGTCATACCCTCATCATCCTTTCGGTTAGCAAAATCCTTGTCCTTTATCGTACTAAGGAGCAACTCCAACGCCTTCAGCTTATCATACTTGACGCACAAATGCAGGGCATTCCCTCCTCCTTCGGCCTTTGCTCGAGCTGCCTGCGGCCTTGCTTCGACTAGCTCTTCCAAGACATCAATTCTGCCTTTGATGACTGCAAGATGTAAAGGGTTTCTCCCACATCGATCAAAAGCCAAACACATATCAGGACTAATACGTAAAATTTCTTTCACAAATTCCACACTTCCATACGTAACTGCAACGTGAAGAGGATTCATATCCTCCTGACAATTCATGAGAGTGGCTTTCTCAAGAATAAGTGGATCTTGTTGAATTAACCGATCAAGAGTGGGAACATCATTTTTCATTGCAGCATCAAGAAGGGTTTTTACATCCTCCATTTCCATTATAATTTGTATTGTTTCTGTTTTGGCTACCTCGATCTCCTAACCCTCTTCTCCGCTGCTGTAATTCATAATAAGCATAAGAATTAATGTTAAATGCTGCCCAAGATTGGGAAGACTTTTGCCGTTGACTTGACTGGTAACTAAGCCAGACTTTCCAATTGATATATAATGACAATTGACAATGACTTGTATATATGTATGGAGTGTCTGAATATGAGAGATGCATATTCTATTGAGGTATATAATCCGCGTGACAATAATTTTAATCTTGGTTTGAAGTCTTGTTTTCAAAATATTAAGATTGTATTAAAAATGTAGAAAGATTTTTAAGAATGATTGATGAAAAATTATTATAAAATATAAAATAATTAAGATTCAAACTTAGTTTAAATCATGGCGTCATACAGGGTTTGAAGCTGGAAGTTTTGGCTAACCAGTCAATTGTGGATGAAATTCAACGCTGGCGGCTCCACCAAAGAGGACGGGCCACACCACAAAAGCGAAGTATGTGACGGACGTTTGGAAGGCGGTGATCACGGTGGAGGCTGATGGAACATATATTTGGCATATTTAGGAAATAAGTTATTAGTGATTGCCAATCAGAGAGTTGATGGAATTGACATAAGAGGTTGCGGACCAAGTGGCAATAAGATTATTAAAGGGATTCTAAGATCTTAAATATGTATAAATTCTAAGGTTTTAGTTTACTAAGAGAATTCATTTTATAATTTCTCGATTACTTGTGGTCCACTTGGTATAATCTTAGTAGATAATTAGGAGTAGATAATTAGGGTTCATTTAATTTAATTTTTTTTTTTTTTTGAGATTTCAAAGTCTATTCGGTAATTCACACATACTATAGGAGAAATTTATATAATTCACTGTATAAATTATTCATGCTTTATATGTTTTGCATACCTGTGGTAGAACTAGAAAGTAATATCTTAGGGGTCCAATGTATATATTAATTTTTTTTGGCAAAAATATAAATATATTTAATAATTAAATATCTAAATTCACAATTATAAAAAGCGATACAAAATATAAAACACACATACATTAGTACGTATCAAAAAGCCGCGACAATTTATTAAATTAAAAATTGAGAAAATAACCAAGAAGGACTACAGCCACAAAAGCCATGCAAATGCAAATTAAATTAATCAGAAACTTACCTGTCCAATTAACCTCTACTGTGACCAACACTAATGTTAAGTTGTAGGCGTACAGCTAATGTTGTTAACTCGGTCCAGACGGGCCGATCAGACCGCAAACCGACTGATATTCCGGTCCAAATTGATACCCAAAAAAAAAAAAAAAAAAAGTAGAAATCTGGTCAACACAGGTAAAAAAAACCGGGTTTGGCCGGGTTTTTGAGTCAAACCGCCCAAAAATATTTTTTAAAATGGGCTTATGATTTTTTTCCCCTAATTTTTCAGCCCACATCTTATTTTAGGTTGTAATTTGCCAATCTTTTAAACTTATAATAAATTAATTATTGGACATTGAAATTAAATATGATGACCTAGGCCATTTGTATTAATTTTATAGACCTCTTACAATCTATCATACAACTAAGGTGGGACAATTTTATATTGCATGATTACCTCAGTTTTAATTTATTGAGAGTTTCTTTTACATTTTAGAATTAAAAGTTGAGCCAATAAAATATTTTATAAGAACTACAACAGTACTAGAAATATTAAAGATTATATAATTATTAATATATTTATAAAGTTATCCGGTTCAACTCCTGATCTAACCGATTGATGTGGCGCAAAATATCCGGTACTGGATGCTCCGCTTGGCCCAAGGAATGTCTCAAAGGTTCAGGCCCAAAGTAGAAGTCTTTTACGGAAGCGAGAAGCAGCGAAGATCAGGTCTGGACTTCTTCAGCTCGGATCTGCGCGGATGAGGAGGAGTAGCTCGGATCGATCTAAGGAACGCTCCGTCGCCGGTATGAATAGTATAATGAGCGGGGCTATCCCCCCGGTGTAACTCCGACGATCAAGTCAGTAAGGATAGAGAAGATAAACAGTATTCACAGAGAGCTTTAATGTAAAATAGATTGCGTACCGTCTTATGCCTTATGACTTAGTATTTGTATCAAGATTTTGACATGTCCGTTGTGCTATGATCATCAGCACTTCCAACTGCTCCCCTTCTTTTTACGATGACTTATCCGCTCTTCTCATCATGGCCTGACTTTTAGCTTCTTTCACATCATCCTTCTCACCAATTCCTGCATGTTTTCAAAATGTATCCCTGATCCCTTAATGATTTCTACCTACTGTGTCAGTGTCATCATTTATTCCGACCTAACTTCCTCGAACTCGGTTTTTAGGGTGTTATTACGAAAAATCCCGTAGAACCGATCTAAGCCAGCGACCGACCTAAGCCTGTTTCTATGGCTCGGTTTTTAGAGAGTTTTCCCGACCTGAGATTGGGTTTGAATCTTTTATGCGTCTTTTCTTTCTTACTGTTCATGTATTCCTTCTTTATTGGGCCAGGCCCAATGAAGACTTAGTTTTATGCACACCACCGATCTGTGCCATTGATCCCTCAACCCATAGCTGTTCCGAGTCGATGGCCGCTCCGAGTTTTAAAACATTGCTTATAGCTTTATACGTTCTCCTATGCACTTGACGAGTAGCTGAACTCCCAATCCTCCTCAGCTTCTTCAACAGATCAAATCCATGGCGTCGTTTGAACGACCTATTTATCAAAAGAGTTGTGTTTCCCAAGAGCAAGAGCGACACGTTACACCAGTCCTAATTACTTGGCTCAACCGATGTTGTCCTCCCGAGGTGTTACAATAACAATAGAAATACCATATAATCTATTGTCATCACTGTAAACAACATAATCATCATCAAAGCCGACAAAATGAAAAAGGCCATTGTTGCAACTCCAATTTGCTGGACTTCGGTGGACCCTTCTTGATACTCCGTTGACCAGTGAATCTCTGTTTACCTGCGATTGGGAACTCACACCCTCAACTCCAATGCCTAAGTTAGACCATAGATATGATAAGAGTTTTAGGTTTCTCCAAATGGAATTCAATTACCTTTTTCGTATTGAATATTTCTCTATTTATAGGCGGTCTGTCAAGACAGGGGTACCGAGTTGGAGTTTTGATGGACACACTTCAACTCGGCTATCGGATCAACCACGAGATTTCCTAGTAGCCAATCAGCGAACTCGGATGGTGGTCCTTGAAGGAAATCGCGACACCTGTCCCTAACTGCTTTCCTCGATAATTGTGTGCAATCATAATTCGAATACAGCATATCAAGATAAGCCACACGTCTCCGACATGTCTTTATTCGTCTTCAACTCGGACATGATCTTCTTAATGTGACTCTCTTGAATGGACCACGAGTTTCCGAATATGGGCCTAGCCCTGGACTCAGTCCGCAGTCCAGGACTTGGCCCATACCCAACAACCACGAATGAAGTTTATGTAATACTTTGGGTGCTTGTGTGCCGTCACTGCTACTCCTGCAACATGTGAATCCGGACCATCAACATGTCGAACCAAGCAAGATTAAAAAAGTTGAAACGCCACAATTCAAGTAGAGTAATAACTTGAATCAATAAGTTTCAAACTTAATGTAAATTAAATAAGCAAAATACTATAAGTCAGAGTTTGCAAAATCGCGATCCACGTAGTATCGATTTGGGTGCAGGATCAGTATCGATAAGATCAGATCGTAGGATCGTAAAATTCTACACGAGATGTACAGGTGTAAAATTACTGATAAATTATTGAAACTACTCTTAGTTGAGTCATTTTAGCAAATTATTATGGTATCCAATATAATCGGAAGTAGGATCGATTTGGTGTCTTGAGATCGTAGTATCGTACGATCCTATGATACGTATCGCTATAATGCAAACTATGCTATAAGTTAAATGAAGAATTTCAAAGGTAAAAGGATAAATCTCACACGTCTAAAAATCTATAATGTGTGATCTGAATTCTTATTGAAATTTTAGGCAAGGGTTCTCTTCTTATAGGGGTCAGAGGCAAGGTTGTTAAACTCGTATTCTTAGCAAGACTCGTTTTAGGTCTAGAATCGGAATCGTAGACTCGGAAAATAGCTTTAAATTGTATAATTAATTTGAAAATTAACTATAAATGACATATGCATACAAATAGAGTTATAAACTACTTTATAGCCATTTAAATTTAACTCTAAAGGTTAAATGTGTATGTTTGAAACAAATATAGGGAGAATTATTATGATTAATAGTTAAAAAGAAAATAAATAAATATTTTCAAAATTTATTACTATATTATTAATGAATTGTAAGAATTTATAGATTTAATAAGAACACACGTGTTTCAAAGAAAGAAAGTACTTGACCCTAAAGAAAATTAAAACCTAAAAGCTACAAAAAATATTTGAAAATTTGTTGAGATTCAAACATGTGTAAGAAATTAGTATTCTAATTAAAAAATCATAACTTTTAGAGAAAACAAATGTGGTGGAAACTAAAAGAGAACATTAATATTGTAATAAAAATTCACAAGTTTTAAAAGAACAAACATGCATATATAATCTTAATTCTGACCACTTGTAGATCAGTAAGGTTAGCTTGGTGGCAACTACTAATGTGTAAGTGTCAATGCCTACCAAACGTTTAAGGTTCAACTCTTGTTGGCGTGTATTTTCATTTTTCTTACTTCTATTGGGTGTATCTCAATCCCACATCGGTGCTGAAGGAGTTTGGGAGAGGATTTTGCTCTATAAAATTAGAAGGCAAGCTAGACGAGCTGTAGAATCATAATTTTTGATTTCTATGGCCAAATAAAGCCCATTTAAGGAAAAAAAAATTTAGATTCGGCTAAACTTGTAGACTTGGGCGAGTCTACCTAATCTAGGTCGAGTTTAAATTGGCTTCTGATTCTAAGCGAGTCTAACTCGATCTTGGTTGGTTGGCTCGTAGACTTGGCCGAATCTACGAGTTCAGCGTCGAGTTTAATAACTATGGTCAGAGGTGTGGCACTACTTTTCGATCTAATAACTATGGTCAGAGGTGTAGCACTACTTTTCGATCCAACCTTAATTCGATTTGTGAATAAATCGAATCATCTATATCATTAGTTTGAGGTCCATTCGACTTGTCGAAACCAAATCTCATAACACAATGTAAAGTTGGAGGTGCCAGCGTCGTCTGTTTCGTCAAAACATTTCAAGATTTCCCTGTTTATACTTTGCTCTTCTCTTGAGCAGCTGAATTCCCATGGCGCCTCAGCTTTTCAAACAGATCAAATCCATGGCCTCGTTTGAGCCTCCGATTTATCCATCGAATCGTGCTTCCCAAGAGCAAAATCGACAACCCGCCACACCAAACCGAGACACCAGTCCTAGTTAATTGGCCCAATTGCTTGGTGTTATCAGGCGGTGTTACAGTGACAATAGATATACAATAAGTTAAAGATATGGCCGCAACTGATAACAGCATAACCATCATCACAGCCCACAAAAACAATCTGTTCTTGAATGGCAGACCGCTGACGAGGAGCAAAATTGTGCTCAGGGATGAAACGAAGGCCACCGTGTTAACCCGAAACAAGCTTTCGTAATACTCTGGGTGCTTGTGTGCCATTACTGCTACTCCTGCCAAATGTGGATCCGGACCATCCAATTTGTCTTCTTGCCAAACGCCGCCTGGAGGAGATACCCCAGCCTGAAAAGCCATTGTTGTGATGAGTGAGGCGACTACCATTATTGCATCCCTTTTCCTGGATAGCCATTCGCTACCGCTAATGTCTTTGCCTCTTTTTGCTCTAACAGATTCAAGAACTCGAGCGAGATCTGAATCAGTACTGTCTCCTTTAACAAGGTCTAACGCTGTTCTTCCGTTTGCATTCTCTGCATTCACTTTTACTATGTTTTCATCTACCAAGTATGTGATGGTCTGCATTTAATATAGTAGAGTGAAGTGAATTAGACCAAATCAATGGCAGAGTACTCCTAAAATTTCCGTTGAGATCTTCTATCTATTTCAGTTCTTACTTCCCTATCTATTCTTTCACAATAGGTGAGGTGTATCCCTAACGTGACATGTAAGTCTTATCCCATGCAGTTGTAAGAGGATAGACAGGAAAGACATGAATGAACCAAACAGAAGATCTCGCCTCAACTGATGATTAACAAAAATAAAAATAAAAGGCTTTAAGGCCTTGCTCGTTATCACATTCTTACAAAGAAAAATATATTTTTTAATGTAAAAGAATGTAGTTAAATAGTAAAAGTCGATTTTTAAAATGATGAAAAAGTACTACAGTACATTGAATTTACTGAAAAAGAGAAGAAGAAGGCCAAAACACAAACAAAATCGATGAAACTGAATAGGAAGCCTACCTCAATTTGCTTACTGCAAATGGCCAGATGTAAAATGGTCATCCCATCATCATCTTTCCGATTAGTGAAATCCTCATCTCTTATACTCTGGACCAAAAGCTTGAGAGCCTCAAGCCGATTATACATGACGCACAAATGCAGAACGTTCCCTCCCCCTTCGGTTTTCACTCGAGCTGAGAGTGGCCTGGCATGAATTAACTCTTGGAGAACACCCAATTCGCCTTTGATGACGGCGAGGTGTAAAGGGATTCTCCCTAATCCATCTTTACCCAAACACAAATCAGGACGAAATCCCAGAACTTCTCTAACAAATTCCAGTTTGCCAAACATCGCCGCAATATGCAGAGGATTCATACCTTGAGAATTCGAAGTGGGTTTGTCAAGAATCAGCGGATCTTGCTGGAGTAACTCACGAAGAGTTTGAACGTTGTTTTCCATGGCAGCCTCAGTAAGTTTTTTCTCCATTTTTTTCCCCAGCTCCATAGATCTCCTTCTTCTTCAGAACCAGTTGTATGTGAATGTGACCCAATTAAGATGCAGCTGCAATAATAGTAGTTTAATTAATTTAAATGGATAAAGTCAACAAACAAACAAATGGGTGTTGGCCCAACGTTGACTTGACTTTCTAATGCCAATTATTGGGACTAAGGCTCTGTTCTCTTAGTCATTTGGATAAAAAAAAATTTTGTTAAGGAAGAAATTTGTTTTTTTTTGAGAAATTGTATAAGAAAGAGAAAAAAAATGTAATAATTATGTTTTTTTTAAATTTATGTAAATGAAAATTTAGAGAAAATTTTAAATTTTGAATTGTGAATTTAGTAAAAATGATGTTATTTCTTTGTATAATATTTTTGAAAAAAAAGTGATATTTTTTCTAAAACTGAATGGAAAAGAATTGAGCCTAAGTCAAGGCTCACTCTACTAGAGGGATAGGATAGGATACCACCAAGACACACAAAATAATTGTTTTCTTTTGTGTGAGGTGTGGACACATAGCTAATACTTAGGCACTGTTGTAAAGAGACTTAAATCATAATTTGAGTTTTATTTTAATTTTTTATCATTTTATATTTTTAATAAAAAATTTTTACATTTTCAGTATACATTTTTACATTCCTAATTCAATTTTAATATTATAAAATTAAAATGAGACTCAAACATGACTTGAGTCTCTTTGCCAAACAGGACCTTGGAATCGAACTCCCATTCTCTATAATTTAACTTATATACTAAACACGAACGAATTGATGGACTTGATTGGCACTAGAAAATTTGACTCATGAATCTACTAACGAGAGCCCTTATTACTAAGCTAGCTAAATCATATAATCATGGATTCTACTCTCAGAAAACAACATATACATGCGAAGTTAAAAAGAATTTAATTTGTACAGTTTTAGATCTCACTAGAATAGAGATTAATGTTTTGTTAATGTTCTACCGAAAAAAGAGATTTAGTTAGAACTCATGTTTGAAGAAAATATGGAGACTTCTTTTATTAATCTAAAAGCAGTAGAAGAAACTAGCTCTGGTTACTTCGTAACCATTCCTTGAAAGATCATTTTTTCCTTCAAAAAAATCTCAATCCAAACAACAGATGATGATGTGTGAAAAAATTATTAGATGGTTGATGATGATGTGTATACACCGTTGTACTAAATAATCTCTCCATTTTTAGCCTTGAAATTGAGCATGCCGAGTCCGCATAGCTTAAGGGTGCTCAAATTATGTTACGAATAAACAGGATCTTTGAAGTACTTGTTGGAAGAAATATTCCAACAAAAACATAGCAGAGAAAATGAAAACAGAAAAGAAAACACAGTAATTTAACGTGGTTCGATCTCAACAAATCTATATCCACAAACTATTCACTACTTCATTAGATATGGGAATCAAACAATAGAAGAGTTTACAAAGTACTCTCAATATACGAAGTCTATCGCCCTCTATTCAATTATTACTCCCCCTTCCGATCTCGTCGTCGAAGGCATAAGTAAGAACACACATCTCTTATGGTCTCAGAACAACCTACCAACAACAGCGTCTTCATCTTCATCGGAAGTATAGCCAGGAACATCAATCATCTCCTATGACTTCGCAACGACTTACCAACGTCAACGTCGGAGACATAAGCAGGAATTTTCATCGTCTCTTATGAACTCGCAACCCACCCCATCTCTCACTTGCCTGAAGACCATTCCCACTACACCCCGCCTGGGTGGATGCTCTCTATCTAGCATACCCTAATATATTACATACCTCGATTATTTATAATAGAAAAAGGCAAATCCTAATGGGCCCAAATTAACTAGCCCAATACTAATTGTATTAGGAATTTAAGTAGATACCCAACAAATCCTCCCTCGACTCAAAGTCCTAAAAACAATAGCATCATCAACCTCATCAGAATAGCATCCTTCAATCAATCTCAGAACAAACATCGGCTCGTGCTTCAATTGCTGAGAAATTATTTTTCTTCAACAAAACTCCATTGTCCGACGATGCACAACTAAGCACAATTGAAGCTTCATCACTCCTTGGATTGGATCCACCGCATCAAACCAAACACAAATAAACTTTCTTAAATTTTCTTCTCTCTAAAGTTGCGGGCCCCACAATCAATTAACGTAATCAAACTTCATTGAATCAAACCTTTGTGGTGACGGCAGATCCAATCAACCAAATTGAGAGATTCTTCTTTTCTTCCAAAATTGGACTTCATAATCAAATTAAACCTCTTTCCTTATTTAATTTGATCCACACGCATGCCGCAGCAACACCCGTCGGAATTGTTTGGCACTCAAACAGACTCTTTTCTTTTTCATCTTCTTCATTGTTTTCCTTTTCTGCTTCTCGCTCATGATTGTCTTCCTTCTTGCTTCTATTGGCCCCCGCCTCTAATACCACTTGTTAGGAATAAACACGCCTCATGATCTTTGAACCACTTGTTGGAAGAAATATTCCAACAAGAACACCGCAACGGAATTGAAAACAGAAAGGAAAGCACAGTAATTTAACGTTGTTCGATATTAACAGATCTACATCCACAAACTACTCACTACTTCATTACATATGGGAATCAAACAATAGAAGAGTTTACAATATAGTCTCAATAAACAAAGTCTCTCGCCCTCTATTCTATTATCACTCCCCTTTCTGATCTCGTCGTCGAAGGCATAAGCAGGAACACACATATCTTATGGCCTCAGAACAACCTACCAACAACAGCGTCTTCATCTTCATCGAAAGCATAGGCAAGAACATCAATCATCTCCTATGACTTAACAACGACTTACAAACGTCAACGTCGGAGACATAAGCAGGAATCTTCATCGTCTCTTATGAACTCATGACGGTACCCCATCTCTCACTTGCTCGAAGGCCTTCCCACTACACCACGTCTGGGTGGATGATCTCTATCTTGCATACCCTAATCTATTACAAACCTCGCTTATTTATAATAGAAAAAGACAAACCCTAATGGGCCTAAATTAACTGGCCCAATACTAATTGTATTAGAAATTTGAGTAGATACCCAACAAATTAAAAAAACCCACCCCTACCCGGTCTTTCGGGTCGGTTCAAGACGCACCCCAAGAAAGAAGGTTCGGGGCAGTTCGGAACAAGTCAAATTAGGGCCGGTTCGGAGCCGACCCAAATTGACCCGTTTTAAAAAAAAAAAATTTCTCCGCTTCCCCAAGTGGTGATCTGGGCTTGTACAGTAAATAATTGAATATGAGATCACCCACCCCACCCAAAAAAAAGGAAAAGCCCTCATCCACCCTACCCCACTCCCACTCTCGCAAACAAAAAAGAACCCACTTCCCGTATACCACTCCCACCCCCACCTTCCTCCCACCCCCCCCCCCCCCCCCAATAACCCCCTATCCAGTATCCTCCCTCCCCACAGTAAAAATTCTCTCAAACTCCACTTCCCCGTCCACCTCCTCCTCCCACCCACACCCCATCCCCCCCACCCCCAAACCAACCCCAATTTTTCAAACTGATTTGAGTTTTTTTTTGTTTTAATTTTCTAATTTCAAAATTATAAATAATAATAAGTTTAATTTTTATATTTAGAAAATATAATTTGTCTATTATCTTGCATATATTAAAATATAAATTTTAAATAATTACATGCATTATTAAAAGAATTGACAATACTTTTATGAAATACAAATTAAAATACCTTTTAAATTATTTTTATATTGTATATATTTTTTTATATATAAAATACTTGTTTAAACGCCCATTTATTTAAAAGAATCTAAAACATATTTTTAGAAAGTACATTTACTTCTTTGAAATACTTGTTCAAACGAAGTCGAAATGTTTTTGAAATTTTCTTTAAGAAAAATAAACATAAAAGATTAATTTTTAAAGTCCAAATTAAACTTATTTTAAAATTTGTTTTTTGCAACCACAAATTTATTATTGTTTTAAAAAAAATTTACTAACGTAAAAAAAATCTAGGCTGAAAAAGTTTAATAAAAAAAAAACTGAACGAAAAGAAAAGAAAAGGAAGAAAGCAAAACTGAAATAGGAAAAAAAGGAAAAAAAAATCAAAATGGTCAGTTAAGGCCAAGCCTTGGCCCGACCCTGACCCGACTTAAACATGCTCTGGCCCTTTCTGGCCCGAACCGACCCAAAACTAAGCAATATTTTGGGCCGGTTCGGTCCGGGCCAACTGGCCCGCCCCTACCCGCGGGCTAGTTTGAACACTCCTAGCATAGCTGTCCACATATCGAATAAAATTTTCGCTCAAGTTTGCTTTGTATTTGTGGTTACGACTATGGTGTCGATTCAAGATAGTCTACTCTACACCGTGTCTCCTATACATTTTTTCTACAATTTTTTGCAAAACACTTAATTTTTATATTATAAGACTAAAATTATATCGTTGTAATTCATTATCAAAACACGATTAAAATCATAAATCTAACATTAACTCAACATAATGGTGAGTCGCTCTAAAAATAAGGGTGTCAAAAAAAACCACTAGCCCAAAAATCGTCAAAATTTATTGAGTTTTAAACCAATAATACTCACCCACAAATATAATGGGTTTGGGTGGGTTTGGATGTAATGGCGGGTTTAGGATAACCCATGGGGTATCCTAAACCTGCCCAGATGGGCATTCATCGGGTAACCCAATGGGTACCCGATGAATTAGTTTCAATTACCCATTCCAGCAAAAATCTCTCACATCCCCATCGCCTCTCCAACGCCTCCATCGCCAACACCATCGTTTCATCGTCATCGTCGGAGTGAAAAATCAAGTGGGCGTTTGACGAAGGATGGACACGTGAAGAAGGCATCGGCGGTGGTGCCAGGGAGGCGTCTTCACCGCCGAAAACAGCACCGGATGGGAGTTTATCTACGGACCTAAGTTCGTGAATGAGAACTTCATCAAGAAGCACATCGGACCCGGGATTCTGTCCACGGCTGATGCCAAACCCAACACAAATGGGTCCCAGTTTTTCATCTCCATTTATGTTTAAAATGGCTGAATTTGTAAATTGTTTGAGTTTTTGTGCCATTATTTTTCTGCGAATTTGGTGAATTTTTGTTGCAGCTTATTGCTGATTTCTTTTATGCAATAATGGTGGCCTAATGGGCTGCGGTTGTTGCTGTGCTGGTTGTGGATTAACTGTACAGAAGGGAAACTTTCCTGCTGTCTGCGGACGCCTAACAAATGCTGCTTTTGGACTTTATTCCCAGGCTGATGACTACTCTTTCATTGCTGAAAGGATGACAAACCTGAACGGAGTTGCGGATGCGATAATTGGGGAAGCACTAGCCATGCTGGAGGCATTTTATTGGAGGGCAAAACACAATCTATATGGCTAATAGATTGTAGGAGATGCTCCGAGTGTCATTGCTGCAGCCCACAAGGAGATTGCCCAATTAACTGATCAGGGTCATTGCTTTTATGTAGCAAGTAAATTGTGCTGGCTTGTTCTGGATAATGCATAATGTACAAGCTCATACTCTCTCGCAGGATGCTAAGTATTCAGAGGAAGATACCAACATGTGGTTATCCCTCCCAAGTTTTTTACATTGTTTGTCGTACATGCTTAATAAAATCCGACCTGTTTTACTTCAAACGAATATGTCCATTAGTGGTTTTTTTATTTGTTGCCAATGTAATATATTAATAAATGTAAAACAGGTTTCAATTCTACTATTACCACCTGTTCCGAAATAACTTTCAATACAATTTTTAACACCGGTTTTGAAACAGTTTTCAATACTATCTTTAACACCTGTTTCGAAACAGCTTCCAATACAGCTTTTAACACCGGTTGCAAAACAGCCTTCAATATACTTTTAACACCTGTTTCGGAATATGATTCATTTATACTTTTAACACCTATTCTAAAACATGTTTTATTTCTACTTTTAAAACCTGTTCCAAAACAGGTGTTGTTTCTTACTGACTTTTAACACTTGTTCTTGGCTTTTAACATCTAAAGCTATCATAGCTGTTCAAAAACTCAAAAAACAGGTGTTAAATGCCCTAAAAAATTGGTGTCAAAGCCAAATTCTGTAGTAGTGTGTGGTGGTGGTGATATAGAGATTTTTTTTTTTTGGATTTGGTAGTTAGGATGCCGATAGTGGTTAGCGGTGGTCAATAGCGCCGGTTTTTGGCGGTGGTGATGGGTGTGGTGGTGGTTGATGGTGGATATAGGTGTAGTGGTGATGATGATGAATGTAAAAACAGAGGAAACGATTAATAACAAACAATGGGTATTATTCACTACTCCAAAAAGCCCATTGGAGGCGGGTTTCGCAACCCGGCACCTGCCTCCAATACCCGTATACTCATGCAGAAGACCTTGACTGTTACACACTAAATTTACCACCAAGCTACGTATAGTCATGCATTTAAAGTTAAAATTGAAAGTATATATTTATATATTTCCTTTTAAAACTTGTGGTTTTTATTTCCTACTAATTTTCTTTTTAAGTATGTATCAGATTTGGTTTCTATAAAAGTTATGATTTCCTTTTAAACTACTAATTTATCGTCCTTGCTCGAACCTTGACAAATTTTCAATTTTTTTTTTTAACTTTCAAATTTTCATTTCTTTGTTTATTATAAAAGTTTGGAAAACCCATCTCTAATATTGCGGCTAAAGTATTGGAGGCTAGTGCTGGGTAAACCCGCCTCTATAAATTCAATGATGTATTAGAGGCGGGTGCTGGGAATATATAGTATTGAAGGCGGGTACTGGGTAAACCAGCCTCCAATACTCCAGCCAAAAATTCTCTCCATTATTGGAGGCTGGTTTTTCCAAACCCGCCTCCAATACTCTTATTCGAAGCGGGTTTTAATAATCCGCCTCTAAATGGGGACCTCAAATAGCCCTTTCTATAGTAGTGATTGGTACCCGTGGGTATCCATGCATTACTCATTTAAATTAAATAATTAATTAAATGAGTATGAACTACTATTATCCATTAATTGAGTACCCAATTAATACCCGTCCAACCCTCCCATTTGACATTCATATCTATAAAATCTGAGAAACTAGCATTGGTGTTGGAACATTTAAATAAACTTCATTTTTATTAATATAAATCAATTTAATTTGGCTAAACTTTTGCTACCGTTTCACTAAATGATTTATGATCAATAATTTTGTGTGTGAATGATAAACGGTTTTAGCATTATACTCATTATACTAATGCTTTGGAAAATGCATCAGTTTCTCTTATTGAATCATTTTGGCCTCTATTTCTAAATCATTTATTTACCATTAATCATTTATATTATCAATGCATTTGAGATGCAAAGGTTTAGCTGCACGTTTCCCATTTAGCATTGTAACTTATGAGGTTTAATCCATCATTCAATTAGTAATATTACTCATTGATTAAAACCGTTGCCACCACTCTTTTAGCTTCTGTTTGCTGATTTAAAGTTAAAGACAATTAAAGTCTATAGATATGTATATATATATATATATATATATATATATATATGAAGGAACAAGATAGAAGACAGAAGAATGAAAAACAGTGAGATTGATTTTTATGTTCTTTACAACTCTCCTTAAAAATATAGCTTTGGCAAGATAGAAAAAAGGTGTTAGTAAGAGTTGACAATTCCTAATAGTTGTGCAGATTGTTAGGAAACACAACTTGTGTGTTGAGCTGTTGTATCTTGAGGGTGACAAGTCACGTTGCTCTACTGCACCGAAGTTGATACGTTTGTAGAGCGCTTGAATCATCTAAAGAGAGCGAAAGATCTTCACCTCAGCCTTTCTAATGATTAACATGTTTGTTCCTTGTGGTTTATTTTTGTGTTTTGCAGGTCACTTGGACTGTTGGGAACAACAATTTTAGATGACTCAACACTCTCTCTAGAGTTTATTCCAACAGTGGCGCAAGTGATTTGAACAAGCCATTCTGAGTCATGACACACTGGCTTTCTAGGTAGAATCGGAAACCATGTTTATATGATTTTCTTAGTACTTTGAGGTATGTGTTTATTTTAAAAACAAATACATTTCGTGAGAACATGAGTAAGATGTTTATGCATGAGAATGTTTTGGTGACATTGAAAATCTCTTATGCGTTCATGATGTATGCATATAGAGAATATCATGAGTCACGAGACATTGCAATCATCTTTCTTAATCTAATGGATTTTATTGTTCTTACAATATTTTACAATCTAGTGGAGTCAAAACTTATAATTTTCAATGAGGTTTAATTATAAAGCTTTTGATAATATTTTAAATTTGAGATCATGAAAAAATAATGATAATAAAATATTATATAATTCATGAGATGAATCTTTTATGTTTGGAGATTATTTTTTAAAATATTATATTTTGAGAAATTCAAATCAATTTTAGTTTTAAAGCAATTTGCTAGAATTTTGCTACCTTTTTATATCGGTTACAAAAGTGAGAGTTATGACTTTATGGCTATTATTTTAATACGATTAATTGCAGAACTTGAAACAAAAACTAAACCATGAAAACTGAATGCATTCAAGGTTTATCGGTTTCAATATTAATATTTATTTCTGCGTTTTAAAATAAATATTAAAATTTATAGTCATTCAATGTTTTTGTGATCAAAGATAATTTTGCTAATATTCATGTATTGGAAATTATATTGCAAAATTGATTCTTTGCAAATACAATTTTTTACTCTTCACATGCAAGGTTTTGAGTTTTTAATTGGTGGTTAGAAAATAGTGTATATGTGTTTAAATTATTCTCCATACCACTATTACAAATAACTTGAGTTTGAAGGTTTAAATTGTGGTGACATATGATAAATAGTGGGGGTATATTTTAGCACATAAGTAATATTTTTCATGAAAAAGTATTATGGACACAAAACTAATTATTTATATGATTAAGTTATGTTCATATATATAACTAAAACAAATCACATAAATATGAGTTTTTAATTGAGTTAAAAATTTGAGAAATAGTGGGGGTACATTTAGTATGTATAAATGTTACTTATTTCTCATGTGAATAATATTATATTTTGCAAAGAGTTGTAATATATAAAATTATTTGAGATTTCATTAAATTATTATGATATTTAATTATGTCATCAGTTGCTATATATTCATATTTTATATGATTTAAAGTTGGCGCTTTATGAGAAAGTGAAAACAAAAAATAATAATTTTTTATTTGGTCAATGTGAAAATTTTGAGATATTGATTAACTATATTTCAAGTATTATATTTGTATTTTACTTCAGGAAATTTATTATTTGTTACTATATGGTAGTGGAGTATGAAAATAACGTGGGTATTACTTTTTGCCTTAAATTTTTGCAAATTATTTCATAACTGCCATGATCAAATTTTTGAGAAATTTGTGAAAACTGTGAATTTATAATTGCAATTATTATTTTGATGAGAATTATTTTTGCAATTACTATATATTTGATTCACTTAAGGTTTCAAGTGCTTAAATAATGAATATTTTGTGAGAAAATATTTTTGAAATGCACTTAGTTGTTTGTGTACCTTTTCTTGCAATACTAAATTTTTTGAGATTGACTAAATGGTTCCTAGTAGTAACAAGACTACTGACCATTGAACAAAATTGAGCAATTGAGATACGCAAGAAAAATATAGTAGCTCCTAGTAGTAGAGACTACTGGTCATCTTTATGATGATTCCTAGTAGTGAGGCTAGTGACTCCTTATCTATATATATACCAATTGGTGTTGGTATGTGAATCAAATATGTATAGATATATAAACTTTTATATATCTTGAGCTGGTGATTAAAATTTTATGAGATATTTTCACCAACTGCTACTTAAGTGATCATTGGTGAAATATTATTGCTTATGCAAAAGGTTGAGCTTTTCATAATGCATGGCATTGTCGTAAATGTTAAATGCCAAATATTCATGTTTTTGCCAATATGAGAGTGCACAAATAAATCCAGATCTGGTGCAATGACATGATTGAGTACCTTGAGGGGGATGAGACTGAAGTCCACTTTAAAAATACAAAACTCATGTGTAAGGATACCCAACCTAATGATTGGAGATCCCAAGAGTTAGGTTAAAAGGAAAAAATGAATTACATGGTGATTGTAATAGTATGCACAATTATATTTAATTTTCATCCCTGTGGTACGTGTGCATACATCCTGTAATGACAAATTGAGGGTTGTGGCATAAAATGCCCTTAATGAAATCTATATCTCTATATGAGTGGGGTGTCAGAATTACAGGAGCACCCTTGATGATTTTACCTACATGTGTGTGAGGGTGGGGCTGCCCTAAAGGGACTAGGGACTTAGTCGCTTATACACACATGGAAAACTGGGATAAGCACAATGCCGAAATGTGTCAGTTTAAACAACTCGTGGAGTACACCTAAACTGTAGTGTGTGTGGTACAATCTTTTATATCTTTATAGCAGCCATAGTTCAAGACCGAAGTTCACTACTGGTTCTGGTATAAGAAATTGTCCTAACATTAAATATAGGTTCAAAGCATTGCTACCTATATGAAGCGCTGTGGTTGTATGCTTTCTTGCCATAAAACAAAGTTATATTTTATTAAAATGAGTGGGGGATTGTTGGAACATTTTAATAAAATTCATTTTTATTAATATAAATCAATTTAATTTGGCTAAACTTTTGCTACCGTTTCACTAAATGATTTATGATCAATAATTTTGTGTGTGAATGATAAACGGTTTTAGCATTATACTCATTATACTAATGCTTTGGAAAATGCATCAGTTTCTCTTATTGAATCAATTTGGCATCCGTTTCTAAATCATTTATTTAGCATTAATCATTTATATTATCAATGCATTTGAGATGCAAATGTTTAGCTGCACGTTTCCCATTTAGCATTGTAACTTATGAGGTTTAATCCATCATTCAATTAGTAATATTACTCATTGATTAAAACCGTTGCCACCACTCTTTTAGCTTCTGTTTGCTGATTTAAAGTTAAAGACAATTTAAGTCTATAGATATGTATAGAGCTATATATATCCATGAAGGAACAAGGCAGAAGACAGAAGAATGAAAAACAGTGAGATTGATTTTTATGTTATTTACAACTCTCCCTAAAAATATAGCTTTGGCAAGATAGAAAAAAAGTATTAGTAAGAGTTGACAATTCCTAATAGTTGTGCAGATTGTTAGGAAACACAACTTGTGTGTTGGGCTGTTGTATCCTGGGGGTGATAAGTCGTGTTGCTCTACTGCACCGAAGTTGATACTTTTGTAGATGGGTTGAATCATCAAATGATTAACATGTTTGTTCTTGTGATTTATTTTTGTGTTTTGCAGGTCACTTTGACTATTGGGAGCAACAACTGTGAATGTAATAATATTACTAGTTTAGGCCAAGGAGATTTGACGAAATACAAATTAGGAACACTTGAATTATTGGGGCACCAATTATTGAAGGGACAAGATATATTCAAATAATATAAATTTCTTTTGCAACCTAACAATAATGAACCTCGTACAAAAGAACAGAGTTGAGACTTGAGAGACAACCTCACATGCCACACGTCAAACTGATTGCGTAGCTATTTTAATTGAGTCTTCTTTGTCATCTTTTTACTGTGTGCCAATAAAACTGGAATCGTACGTGACCGCGTGACTGCCATAGATCTTTTACAAAACCGACTTTGTTTGAAAATTATTTTATTGTTCTCCTTTTATTTTTTATTTTTATTTTTTTTCATTCTTAGTATCATTATTTTTCAGAAACCTCATTCTTATTACTCCATTCGTCTTACTCGAAGAGTTTACTTTCAAAAAAATTATCCCATTATAATAGTCCATTTTGAATTTGTTAACATTACATCTTTGTACTAATATAATAATATGTGATCCATAATTAACCTTTACTCATAAACTAAGAATATAAATGGAAAATATAGTTCCAAATTGCTTAGTTTAGATGTTGTATTTCACCACCCATAATAAGTTGTACATTTTTTAAAGTGAACTTTTTGAGTGAGACGGAGGGAGTACTTTTTTTTTTGAAACGGAAGAGTTTTATATTAATGGCGTTGGAAATCGTCCAGCAACGTTTGAGATACAAAAGAGAGTGGCACATGCCACCAGTGACTGATGTGGTTTAGTCATCGACCTAGAGCAATGTTTAGCCATACTAACAGATGGATCGAGAGACTGTAGCCAAACCTTACAATTTGCACCAGAAATATTACAAATATCTTTTTTAACACCTGCACAATAGACAATTTGGAATCTCCTTCGTCTGAGTATTTTCAGCTCCGAGATAGGAGAATGAGATGACGGCACACTGATGTGCATTAAAATAGTTAAAACCATTGGGCTTGGCCCAATCAAGACAAGGAGAGTTTAGGCACAAAAAGCCCAAGGTCAAGCTTAGGTTGGTAGTAAAACGAGCTCGGGGAGCTTAGGTCAGCAGAACTTATGTCAGGAAAGCTTAGGTCGGTTATTAACTTAGGCCGGTAAACAAGATAACCAAAGCTCGAAGAGCTTAGGTCGGGAAGTCTTAGGCCAGGTTGGGAAAGTTAGGTCAGAATAACGATAACATTGATAGAAATCATTAGAGGACCAGGAGCCTATTTTGAATACATGCAGGAAGTACACAGAGCAATGATGGAAAAGGAGTCCAAAGTCAGGCCATGATAGACAGGAGCATAAAAGTCATCGTAAAAAGGGGGGAGCAGTTGAAAGTACAAATCATCATAGTACAACGGACATATCAACGATCATGTCAACGGACATATGAAGGTGATGCTATAAATACTCAGTCACCAGACTCACTTCGGGTAAGCGATTCTTGAAGCAATTTCTCTTAAGCTCTTGGTCAATACCATTTTCTGATTACATGTTACTAACTTGACCGTCGAAGTTACACAAGGGGGATAGCCCCGCTTGTTTCTTGTTTATTCTCCCGTCACCAGAATATTCTCCAGTCCGAACCCCTCTTTTCCCTTGCTGGTCCGAGCTATCCGACCTCGGCCGAGCTCCTGCTTCCCGGATCCGACCTCCGCTGAGCTCCTGTTTCCCAAATCCGACCCTCATCCGAGCTCCAGAGCCTAGATTCGAGCTCCATTCTGACCCCTTCAAACCGCAAATTCGCAGATTGGGCCGGAACAGTCACGATCTCATTTGGGCCAACCGGAGCGTCCTATTTTGGACATTTTGCGTCACATCACACACTTTTGTCTAGGCAGCAACCAACGCATTTGAAGGTTTGGGTCAAAAGTCCTCTTCTTTCTTCTGTTGACTTCAGCTCTGCCTCGCAAACATATTATCTCTTTTTCATTAGATCTGCTACCACCGCCGGAGCCGGAGCAGTTTGGTGCCGACTCCACCATTTCCAGATCCCAAGGAGATAGATCTGAATACCCATAATTACTTTTACACATAACTAGAAAAGAAATAGAAAAACTCTCCAAAGAGAGACCAAACCCTCCTAAGAAGGGACAAAATACTCTCCTATTGAGAGACTGAAGCTCCTAGAGAGAGAGAATCCCAGAGAGGGAGAACCATAAAGAAGCAGAAAAGAAAAAAAATTAAAAGTTCAGTCGGAGGGAGGTGAAGAAGAAGAAGACTGTTAGACGGAGGGAGTACTTTGTAATACTAAATTTCAAATTTAACATTTTTAGAATTAGAGATAAAAAGAAAAAGTAAATTGAAAAAAAGAAGAAGAAACTACATAAATTAATTTATAGAGTAACTAACTAAATCAAAGAAGATATACAAATATTAAAATTGTGAAACAACAGGCTGTCTGAAATTTCAAACAAAAGGAAAACTCATAATATATGAAGGGTAATTCTTCGGCTCTTTTCTTTTTCATTCCATTCTAGGAAAATCGTTACTTTTTCCTTTAAAATTTTACATAAAAAAAACTTCATTTTCTATAAATTCAAATTTTAGAATTCACTCTAAATTTTCACTCACATAAATTCAACAAATAACATAATCACTACAGTTTTTCTTCTCTTTCCTACACAAATATTCAAAAGAAATTCCCTCAAAAAGAAAAAATTCCCTCCTAAAACAAAAATTTTCCAATTGGGCCACAAAGAAAATAGAGTCAATTTTTAAATATTTTTTAGTACAAAAATCGAGTTGAGATAAAGTAGGCAAAATTCAAAACCGAAACCAAATCATGAATTGGATCGGACCTATTCAGAAACTCAAACCGTGGATTTGTGAATCAACTTGTCACCGCAAACATTACTATAATCATGTCTAAGGGCTCGTTTGATCAAAATTATTGCTTATATCTGAATGGTTAATTTTGAAACTCTAATACTAAATTGATTAAACACTTAACATCTTACTGCTAAAATATATTTTTCGAATCTCTGAATCATAATACGAAATCATTTGATCTTGTTTGATAAATATACTGATCTTAATGCTGAAATTTTGAAAATGTACTATTTTACCCTTGCGTTGAATTTCTTATATTTATATATGCGAAATATCAAATTTTATAATGAAACATAAATTATGATGAATGAAAAACATAAATCAACAATATAAGATAAAACACATTAAATTGAATGATTAAAATACAAATATATATATATATATATATACAATTTATTAAAAATCGTAAAAATGAAAATCGAGTCCACTATTGCATTCTAAAAGAAATTAAAAATTTTACAATAAAACTCATATATAACTAATAAAATATGTAACTAATATTAAACACATCGTACAAATGAGATTTATAAAAACATGTATATGATATAATTTATTAAATAAATATTTAATACCAAAATACAATAATAAAAAATAAAACAAATTCTATTTAACAATATTACGATGAAAGAGTTTAAAATACGTGCTATACTAATGAAGAAAAAAATAAAATAATAATTTATTCAAAAATAAATTTATATATATATAGTTAAATCAATATGAATAAAATAAAAATGAAAATTTCGAAAATTAAATATGAATTATTTTTAAAAATGTTAAGCGGAGCAATAAGTGATAAGTAATAAGCTAACTTTTACTGCTTAAATTTTTCTAAAGAAAAAAGCAATACTTAATTAATTAAGAGGTTTGGATTTTCCTTATCAAACAGGGCGGCAGTCATTATTGCTGAATCAAATAATTTTAAGCATTAAGCACTGTTATCAAACATACCCTAAGTTGGTAGGTTAAATTGCGACCCGCCAAAGTTGAAGGTAAAATGGTATTCAAACTCCGTGCAAAATTAATATTTTTGAAAAAATAAAAGTACTACTCATAAAAATTATTAGTAATATTTTTAAAGAGTTAATAGCCTTTGTACTTAAGGAGTAACAAAATAAATAAATAAAACTACTACCCATGTACAATAAGCCAATATTTCAATTATACTTTTGAAGAAATGTCAAATAATTTTTGAAAAGCTAATTGATACTATTTCAAGGGGCAAAGGTGCATTTTTACCTTCAACTTTTTATTCAAGGGCAAATTTGCCTTCAAACTTTGTTTGCGTGCAAAATTACTTTTAAAGTTGTTAAAACTGGTGCAAGATTACCTTATTCTAAATTGACCTGTCACTTGGAAAAACTAAAATTATAACATGATGATATGGCATGGAATGGGTCCCACCTAACATACATCTGCTAAGTAAAACAAGCAACGTTAGGTTCTCTGCAGCTCCACCGATTCTGTAATTCCTTTATTAATCTTCCTTGGTAACCAAACCCAAAGTCCCCTCCCGGCCGACAACTAACAGTTTTCAAAATGAGAACTCTTGCTCGTTTTATCGTCTTTGTGACGCTGATGCTTCTTTACGGTTGCCGATGCCGCAAAGATCTTGCCCGGATAGAAGCAGCAGCAGCTGCAGCAGCGGAAGCCCAAGAGAGAGTGCGAACCAAATTCTTTGCCACATTCTTCCGTGATTTCGGAGTGATTCCCTAACCCAGATGTCACCAATATGGTTTGTTCCATAAAACAATTTTTTGGGTTGTTGCCAATATAGTTGATTCCATAAATTAACCTCCTAAGAGACCGATGAAGTTTGGAACCATCCAAATCTTGCTCCTAGACATCTTTTCCCTTTTGCTTCCTGGAGTAACGCTCTAGTCTCGTCCAAATAAAATTCCCGTTTATCGCCATTGCTATCCCCGTTCTCTGCAAGCATGGAAAAGAACCCGGGACCGTGAATTTTTTGTGGCTGCAAACTTACCCTTTGCCGGCTACAGCTTGCCAAGAGTTACAAACCCCTCTCAACACCATGTAATCTTCTACCAATCGCATCATAATAGCTATCACTACCATAAACAAAAGGAGAAAATTTAGTACAGATTCCATAAACAAAGGAGAATATTTTTCATTTTATTTTTAAGAAAACAATAAAGGGAATCAGATAAGTAAAAAAAGAATTATGTGGGGCCCATTTCATGCCATATCATCGTATTGTGATTTTAGTTTCTCCAGGTGGCAGGTCAAGTTAGAGTAAGGGTAATCTTACACTACTTTTGACAACGTTAGGGTAATTTTGCATCCAAACAAAGTTTGAGGGTAAAGTTGCACTTTGAGTAAAATGTTAAGGGTAAAAATGCACATTTGCTCTTATTTCAAGAGTATACTAATACTAACTTCACGGGTTTTTTTCCCCCAATATTTAAATGGGGTCCAAAAATTACCAAAATAGGCAATTTTTTTTTTCATTCCCAAACTATAGAAAACGAAGTTGAAAACGAATCTCCCACATTCGTTTTCTTTAAAATATATATATATATTAAAAAAAATTATTTTGATCTTCAAAAACGACTCTGTAGAATTCGTTTTGTACCTTAAAATTATATTTAAATGTTTTAAAATAAAATTAGTTACATATATGTAAACTAATGTAAAAAATATTTAAATAATTATTTGGTAATTCAAAACGAGTTCACCAACATCGTTTCTAAGTTTTTATTGTCATTCGAAATGGACCCCCGTAATTCGTTTTTCCATTTTTTATGAAAAAATACTCTTGTAATTATATAACTTAAAATCTAATTTGTAATTTAATAAAAATTTTAAGTAATTTTTATTTTGGTTTTTTTTTGTAAATGTTTTTGAAAGAAACGAATTAAGCTTAATAAAATTAAGTTTATTTTTCGAAAATAGGAAAAAAAATTTAGCAGAAAACGAATTAAGTGAAATAATTTTTTTTTCAAAATAAGTAAAATAATTTTAGTTAAAGAATTCGTTTCATAAATAAAATTATTTTTAAAAACAAGTAATATAGTTTTAGTTAAATACTAGAAAATAAGAAAATGAATTCAGTGAATTAGTTTAATAAATAACATTAATTGAAAAATAAGTAAAATAATTTTAGTTAAATAATATAAAAAGGGAAAACGAATTCAGTGAATTCGTTTTCCCTTGAAAACGAATTAACTAAAATCGTTTTCAAGAGAAAACGAATTCACTGAAATCGTTTTCAGGAGAAAACGAATTCGCCTGAAAACGATTTCAGTGAATTTGTTTTCTCTCGTTTTATGAATAAAGTTTTTTAAAACTAAGTAAAATAATTTCAGTTAAAAAAATAGTTTTAAACAAATTTAATAAAAACTATTTCTAAAAATTCACTTCAATTACAAATTAGATTTTCAGTTATATAATTATCTCTTGCCTTTGTTCGTCCAAAAATGGAAAACGAATTACGGGTGTCAATTTCGACTCACCATAATTCGTTTTACATTAAATAATATTTATATTTAAAAACGCAGAAAAACTTAGAAACGATGTTGGTGAACTCGTTTTCAATTACAAAATAATTATTTACTTATTTTGTACATTAGTTTACATAGATTTACTTAACTAATTCACTTAAATTTTTAAAAATAAAATTAATTTTCGGTAAGAAAACGAATTCATAATTTAAGGAAAAAAAAATGAATTCCCATTAGGAAACGAATTCTGGGCATTTGTTCTAGAAACGAATTAGGTAGAAATTTTTTAGTAACAAAATTTTTTTTTTATTTAACTACTCACAACGATTTACGGGGGTTAGTTTTGAAAACCCTAAAATTCGTTTGTCATTAAATAATTTTTTTTACAATGAATAAAAACTAATAAACATGTTGGTGAACCGTTTTCAATGACAATAATTATCTAATTTTTTAAAATTCATTTAACTATAATTATTGTTATTCATTTTAAAAATAATTTTAGTGGAATTCGTTCCATAATGAAAATAATAAAAAACAGATAAGGAAAAAATTAGTTACATTAAGAAACGAATTCGTATCTTTTGAAAATGAAAGAACATCGAGGGAAATATGTTTGGTAGGAAAACGAAAACCCAGAATTCGTTTTGCTTTGAAACCGAGTGAAAAGTAATTCCACGAATTCGTTTTGTTCGAATTGGCCTTTTAACGGAAAATGAAATCCGCGAGTTTGTTTTCCGAAGGGAAATTTTTGTTAGAACCACGAATTCGTTTTGTTCGAATTCGCCTTTAAAGGAAAACGAAATCCGTGAGTTCGGTTTCCGAAGGGAAATTTTTTTTAAAGAACAAAGGAGAAAACGATTTGCTTTGAAACATAGTGAAAAAGAATTCCGCGAAATCGTTTTGTTCGAATTAGCCTTTAAAGGAAAACGAAATCCGCAAGTTCGTTTTCCGAAGGGAAATTTTTTAAAAAGAACAAAGGAGAACGATTTCTTAGAAATCGGTTTGCTTTGAAACAGCGGAAAAAATATATGTATAAACCAGGAGGAGCGTGAACAGGGGGAAAAAAAAAAAAAAAGGTCTCGGACCGAAACCAAAAAAAAGGCTGAGCAGCTTCGGAGTCGGAATCGCCAAATTTGGTCCGGCTAATCCAACCGCTGCTCCCTGCAACCCGAAGCCTAGCGCCGCCGCCTCGACATTCCAGTGTCGGCGAGTATTGTCCGTCCACTGAAGCTTCACCCCCCCAGCCCTAGTTCCGACAATAGGGTGTTTCCTACGTTTCACGAGGCCAACTTTTGGGCGATTTCCCCTTCAATTCCGGTGGACTGAACGACGTCGGTCCAATTGTCCGAAAAATCCCTTACAATTCCGCCTCCGCTTTCCTCCGGTTGACCGCCACTACAGTAAGTGAACATTAAGGTTTTTTTTTTTTTCCTTTTCTTGTTTTTTAATTTCCCATGCCATTTTATCTCTTTGTACCACCTTCTTGTGCCATTGAAGATTGTTGTTATGTAATTTTTTTTTATTGAATTTTCCACACATTTTATTTCTATATACCGTAAGTATTGAAAACTGAAATTTTTTTCTGTTTTCTTGTGGATAGGACATATTTTCTTGGACATTTTGTTAAATCTTTGGGAATGACTTTGAAATTAAGTTTTGTCTATGGAGGGTTTATTTTTCCCATTGCACTGTTTGTGACCTGGAATTTTTTCCTTTTGAGTTTAACTTTTTTTTTCTGTACTGTGTTGCTCTGGATTTATTTCATTGGATATGTGGTTTACATTTGTGGAATGTTTATGGTTTAAAGAAGGAGCATAGGACAGTGAACTTTTATGGTCCAATTAGAGCCACACATGTAATAATTCTAATATGAAAAAGAACATACAGCAATTAGAATAGTTTCAATAAGAACTGCGAGAAGAAGTACCTTACTCCAGTTTTTAGAAAGATAACAAGTAAAACATCATTTAAAAACAATCTGATTAAGGCATGGAAAGAAGCATAAATAGGTACATGACTCGACTAGGAAGCTTTGTACTTCCACACATTTGAAAGTAACAATTGCAGAAACCCCCAAAAAGGGCACTAAGAGGGTAGGCAACACCTAATCCTTCATTGCAATATGTGGGGTCTACTATGTGGATCATATCTCGTCACTGTGTTCTATCAAAATACATGTTTTCAATTAAGTTTAAGTGTATCATGTATCTTTGTAGTTTTTTTTCCAAGCCTTTTTAGGTCTTACCCTCCCCTTCTTAGTTTGAGAGTAAGCAAATACAGGAGAAAGGGAGAAACAAAATATTGCATTACTACATCTTCAAGGGAAATTGTTTCCCACCACTTCAGTTATTTGAATTACATAGATGGTACATGGTTCCTTTATAAAAGATGACATTCCAGATTGAGCAACTAAGTGTCGATATAACCAAATTATTACCTTTTCTTCTGTAATCTGGATAAAAGCAATAGTATAGTACACCAACTCCTTTACATTATGCACAAGAACCTATTCAGAAGTAGTCAAGTCAGATTGAAACAAATATTAAAATTGCAGATCATAAGCAGAGAAAAATCCTGAGATTAAGAACACACTTTTCCGAACTTTTTGCTACCAACTATGGTCAATAAGGTCTCCAGTAACTGCAAGAGAAAATATATGCAATGTTTATTCATAATTGGCTGTGAACTTAAAATCACATGAACAACTAAACAATCTAAAAACGACAAAACATTATCAATAAGCTAGTGATGCATCTCATATAATCAGTGAATGAATATAACATGAAAACTAGTTTAAGAGAAGACCATAATGGAAAAAAAAAAAAAAAAAAGATAGAGCTCTAAGTATTTTCAAGTCCAACGTGGAGATTGGGGAAATTTTGCGGACACTTATGTTTTCTTATGAGAAGAAACCAAGGACATATTATAAAACAAGTGCATTTGGCTTTTCCATGAATAATTAGTGGTAAAAACTCAGTGTTCAAATGAACTCTTAAAACTTCTCTAAACCTGATCACATGGTAGTCCCACAAATTTCTCTACTACATAAAAAATCTCTTTACCTGCAAGACAAAAGATTCTAGACTGTTCCCCGAACCATCTGAATCATATCTTCCATTGAAAGAATCTTCGAGACCTTTAACTGCTGCTCGCTCATATATTCCAAGAGAAGATACAATTGTCTGCCATAGTGGCCCCAAAATGACTGAAAGAAATAACACCTAAAAGAAATGAACAGCCGTATAAAACGATAAGGTTCATTATGTTAAATGGAGCTCACATTATGAAATTCATACCCGTAAAGCGAGTTTCCATAAGGCTTGCAAGCTTTAAGAAGTGTAGCAACTGTTTTTTTCTTTTTTTTGAGACTGAAAAATTTGATGGTAAATTTGGTCTATTCACTTACATAAGTTATTTACATAAGTTATTTTTGGGACTGTTTCTGATTTGAGTTACTGGCTCCATTCATTTTGAGAAGGTTTAGTACTAATCTGGGGGTAAGCACTACACTACTGGTTTATCTTTTCCATTACTGGAGTTCTATGTGTTTGTTATGCATACTAGTAGTGGGAATTTACTCTTTTCTTCATTGCTGCTTCAAATTCTAGGAAATTTAAGTTAACATTAATGGGATTTGGGATTAGTAAACATAATTTCAATTCTCGCATTAGTAACGTATCATTCTTTACCGCTCTCAATGCTTTACTACTCTTTCTTTGGTTCGACCCGATGTGTAATGTTTGCTGATTCAATATGTAATGTTTGCTGATTCCATCTTAAAGTTACATGATTTCTGAAAATGTACTAAATGTTGATGGGGTTGTGATTGTTATATACTTTGTGATGTTTGATTATGTGTATGCTCAATCTTAAATCAATGGGGACTGGTTGGAATCGTGCGTTGTATAGAGTTGAAGATGATATCTTCCCATTTTTTTGGGTTTTGCTTCTCAGAATGTTAGCCTTAAACATTGACCACCTTGTTCTTACACAAGCTCAATCTTATAATGTATCTATTTAACTATGTCTGCAGCTGTTAAGGTTTTGGCTGGTTGAAGTATTGAGCCCGATAAGAAGAGAAAAGAAGAGATGATGGCGGCTTAAGCTTTTGAGTTAGGCAAGCAATTCGTGTCCTACGTTAATTGGCTATTCATCAATTTATTTACGCACCAATCACCATTATGTCGTAATTTTCAGTTTACTTCAGCAATCTATTTGATGGAATATACTTCAGCGCACAGTGACAAAGAAACTCTGAAGAAGTGTTTTTTTATTGCTAAAATATTTGGTTTTTTATTGACAAACAACATATAGATTTAGTGCTGGGTGACACCATTAGAACAGCAATTTCAGCGTCTGGGATGTTTTTTCTTTTATGGAAAGTTTGTGGCGTGGAAATTCGTTTATGGACAGTTTCTTATTTTTCTGGAGTGTTTGTGGTTTGGAAATTTTTTGCTCTACTGTGTTTTATTTTTTGGACCGTGTTACCTTTTATATATCTACTGATATTTGCCAGAGGGTTGTTGGGCCCGTTAGAATACAATTATTTTGATCTGATTTTGAATTTAATGACGGTTTTTATATCTGAACAGCTTACATTTGTGACATGGTGATTTTATGCGGTCGGGTAGACATTTTTAAAGTTACAATCGAGCTAGCTATACTTAGTGAGCTCTAGTGGCGATGATCCCTCTCTAAGATAAAATTTTTGTTTGTGAATGGTTACACTAGAACCTACTGTTTTGAATATGAATTTTATTGCAGTGAATATTGCTTATATGGATGAATCAATAGTTGTAGTTAATTCATGCTACTTATGATTTCTCATTCTAACATTTGTTGATGACCTCTTCAAAATATATTGGTCCTATAATACATGAATCCATCCATTCTGACATGAAACTTCTGCATCTTAGTGTGAATCATGCTCTCCCAATTTCTTTTAAAACTATAAGTTTGGTTCCTTTTATTTTGAACTATGATTATGTACATGGTGTGTAATTTCTTTTTTATCAATTTCATAGGTGATTTTCCGTTATTCAGATACTGTTGGCTGAAAAAGCAGGTGACGCCCCTTGCTAATTTGATATTCTACTAGACGAGGATTAACATTGTTAATCTTAGAGCAACAAATAACAGGTAATTTTCTTTGGTTTATAAGTTAGCGACATTAACTAATATAGTTAGTCCTGTGCTGTACCATTATTTAAATTAGTCAGACACGGGTGCTAGTGAATATTTGTTGACGAGCTTTACCTCTTTTTATTAGACTCGCATGTATGTGATTAATTGTGGTATGCATGTTGTTAAAGTAGTGTTTAAGAATACTTTTTGCTGAACCTTGGCTTCTCTAATACAATCTGTTTGAATTACTGCACATCTGTTTAGTTGAATGATATTTGAAAAAATATGTGGATGTCATTATAAGTGCTCGCCACATTGTGCATTGAGTCTGCTAGATACTGTTTTACCATTCACACATGTTCTGAATTAATAGTATTTGCAAATGTATTGGTCATGTAAACATCTGAACAAGTGTTTGTGCTGGTTAAGGCAAGTAGAACTTGGTGGTACAGTCCTGTAGCATTGAAATGGCAGGGAAATCAGTTAGACTCCTGTTATATTGGGACGGGAGTATTGAGAGGGGTCATAATGGTTCAGAGTATAGTTGTCCTTCAAAATGAACTCTTTCCGTTGCTGATAATGTCAATTTCGACGTCCTTTCTCGGAGGTTTTACAAAATGAGTAAAACATCCCCATCCCACCACAAGCTACAGATTTATTGTAGATCTCCTGTCATCGTCCCTGCTAACGCCACAGAATGGACGATGTTTGAGCATACCCTCATAGATGATGATGACACCCTCCGCGATATGCTCAATATACCGCAGGCTTTTCCATTTGTTGTTGCGGTCCAGGTTTATTTAATTAAGGCACTTCACTATTCAACCCACCCTGATGACTGTGACATTCTAGGGTCCTCTGTTATGTCGTTCACACAACTTCTATATAGTGGAACTATAGAGGACAGGCGGGCAGATTTTCTCAATCGGTCTTTCCCCGAACATAACCTATATAAAGGGCCTTCAACACAACAACCTCTCACAATGTTATCTCATCCAGAAGCAGTTTATGGATTGCATCATTCTGAGGGTGTTGTGGAAGAGAACAAGCTGCCACTTAACACCCAACATGAGCCGCATGTCCTTGATGTCCCGTCGGATGAAAATGAGTCGGAAGGTGGAGTCGGAGAAAGCCTCGATGGTCTGTGTGCTTCGGAATCCAGTCCTCGGTCATTGCCTAAATTTTCCCTACCTTATTTGATGAGTGAAGATGTTGGAGTGAGCATCAGATTTTTCTAAGATATTGGGAACGAAGCTTAACACACTATTGATCAGTTCCACGATGGTACATACCCGGTATGAAAAGATGATTTGTCGGCCAATCTACAAAAGGGAATGGTTTTTGGTACGAAAGAGAGTCTCCAAAATGCTGTTAAGTTGTGGTCGGTCCGGGCTAACAGGTATTACAAAGTATTATATTCTACTCCAGCCCACTGGATAGTTATTTGCAAATACAAGGATGACTAAAAGTGTCCATGGAGTGTCCATGCGACTTGCAAAAATAGTCGACACTTTAAAATTATGCACCAGATATTTGACCACTCCTGCACTCCTAAGCTTACAGGACATGATCATCCAAATGTTGATTCGAAAATGATTGGCCTATTAGTCAGGGCCAACGTGGAGGTAAATGCATCTTATAGAGTTCGTGATGTGCAAGAAGATGTTCGAAAACTGGGGTTGGAAATTTCGTATAAGAAGTCTTGGTTGGGGAAAAAAAAGGCCGTTGAAATGGTGTATGGGGGTTGGGATGAATCTTATGGTTAGTTGCCAAGATTTATGCAGGCGTTGCAACAAACCAACCCAGGTACTATTGTTCAGTGGCGACACGCGGATGGTAGCACAGCCGAACGGAGGATATTTCATTCTGTGTTTTGGGCTTTTACGGCAAGCATAGAGGGTTTCCGTCATTGTCGGCCAGTAATTACTATTGATGGGACACATATGATTGGGAAGTACAATGAGAAGTTATTGATTGCATGTGGCGTTGATGCAGCAGGTCATATATTTCCATTGGCATGTGCACTTTCGGACAAAGAAAATTTGGCTAATTGGTCTTATTTTCTTGACAATCTGGTAATACATGTCATCGCCGGCCGACTCGACATTTGTTTAATATTTGATAGGCACATGGCTATTTTGGCGGCTGTTAAGAACAACCCATTATTGCAACCCCCTATGTATATCACAGGTTTTGCTCCCGACATGTGAAAGCCAATTTCAGCAACAAGTTTAAGGATGCTGATTTGAATAACCTCATGGCTAGGGCATCCAGTGCTCGGCAAATTCGGAAGTTCGCTGCGATAATGAGGACAATTCGATCGGTTGATGATACTGCGTACAAATGGTTGGTTGACATTCCATTCAGTCAGTGGACACTTTGTCATGATGGTGGGCACCGGTACGGGATAATGACAAACAATAACAGTGAGTCATTTAATGGTGTATTATTGGAGGTCAGACAACTATCGGTCACCTTTTGTGTGCGGTTTATTTTCTTCCACCTCGTTAAGTATTTTGATAGGCACTATTAAGAGGCCATTAAATGTATGGAAGTGAATGATCATTGGCCTAAGAAGGTTACGAAAAAGTATTTGACGAATCAGCGCAGGTCTAAGTATCATCAGGTTACCCAATTTTATCGTGAAGATGGGTTATACCAAGTTCGCACTGGTGTTCGTCATGATGGAGAGCTAACAATTCACACACAGTTAACCTGAGAGAAAAAACTTTCAGCTGTGGAAAAATACAGATATACAAGATTTCTTATTCCCATATTATCAAAGTATGTGAGGATTTAAAAAGAGATGACTTGGATTTGGTTTCTCAATTTTATTCAGCGAAGATGATGGTTGACGTGTATTCAAGTCATTTCTATCCTATAATGCATGAGGATTATTGGTCTGCTTCTCCGTTTCAATTGTCGGCAAATCCATCGTGTTTAAATGATCGGAGAGGAAGACCCCGCAAAAAGAGGGTTACAAATGCTATGGACAATCAGCCATTGCGGCAGTGCAAGGCCTGTCACCAACATGGTCACAGTAGGAAAAAATGTCCTTCTCTTGCACAACTACGAGAGAGGGCTAGCACAAACACTTAATGGTTTCCGTACATTTGGATGTTCACAATTTTGTATTCCTATAAAAATTACATGTTTTTTGTTTGTATTATATTCCAGAATGTAGTGGTTAGTCTTACAATTGACATAAATGGTGTTTTATTGATATATGTGCAATGGGTGGAATGTTTTTTGCACAGGAATTTCGTCGCACTTGTAGGCGAAAGTAATAAAAAAAATTTTTACTTTGAAATTTAAGAGGCTTGTGGCCAATTACTTTTGTCAGCCATGCTTATTTTTCCATCCTTATATTTCCGTGATTAGCGGTAGGAATGATTGATGATTTGGAACTATTTACCTAATGCGATGCTAACATATTCATTTATCGTTTATGTTTTAGGAGCTCTACAATGGAAATGGGACATGGGCAGAACCCGTTGGTATATTTGGACCCCGGGCCTAAAGACCGCACTGTCCTAACGTTGCAAGCTAATCATCGCTCAGAATTGATTTGGACGGACTCGTCCACTCCTCTACTGTCTTTCAAGTCATGTAGTCTCGATGTGTGGAAATTTGGTGCTATTCATCCTCGCGTGATAAGTCTTTTAAAAGAATCCGGATTTTATGGCGTATTTAAAGGGGGTGATATCAAAGTGGATAAGCACTTAATAAATGTCTTGGCTGAGAGGTGGCGCCAAGAGACGCAAACATTTCACCTTCCAGTCCGTGAAATGTATTTACCATTTTGGCCACTGTTCATGCTATAAGAAATTATAGTTGGGGCAGTGCTACATTGGCCTTGCTATATCGAAATTTATGTCGGGCTACTCGGCTGGACACAAAAGAGATAGGTGGACCTCAACTCCTGCTACAGTTGTGGGTTTGGGAAAGAATCCCTAAACTGACTCCTACTGTTCGACCCACTGTCCCCTCTGCCGCGTGGTGCCTTATGAGTTATGACTTATTCATGTTTTATTTCCACTCAAAAAGTGATTTTTGTTTGTTTTACTAACCTCCATCCTATATTGTGTTTCTTAAATAGATGCAACAAGCAACGCAGTTTTGTGAATGTTGGATCCCATTTAATATATCTATTTCGGGACCAATTAGATCATCTCGTGGAGGGAGATGTGAGTATTTCTTTGTTATGTGTACTTTATTACTATGGTCTACTTCACGTATTCCTATTGAAACTGGCATGCGAATTTTATTTTTCTTAGTATATCTGGAACCCATATGATGAGGATGAATTGTTGAAATTGCCTGAATGTTGCTTAAGTGGAAGAGAAATTTGGCGATCACATGTCCTTCTGATTAACTTTTGCGTGGTCGAACTGCAGACCCCAGAGTGAGTTATGCGCCAATTTGGATTTGAGCAGGGAATTCCACCCCGCATCGATGCAAGTGAACGTCTTCACAATTTGGATTTCAGAGGACGAACTACAGAAAAATGGGCGCTAACACACCGCCGCCATATTGCTACTTGGGAACAGGCTGAACAACACGTTATTATAGGGAATATTTCTAATGCTTCTATTGATTACTTTTGTCCTTACATGACGTGGTATCGCAATATCACTCGGCAGCTGGTGGGTAATCCGGCTAAACCTCCAGATAAAGCGATGCGACCTTACGGAGCGATGACCGAGTATTATGTAAGTTTCTCTCCTCTAGCCATTTACATCTTACTAAATGCTATATTCATTCGATTAATAAATAACTTACTTAATTAACAAACGTTTAGAATCCATCCATGAAGGCGATGTATCATGCAATGGGAGATATGCTGGACAACCTGCATTTGGATGCGTATCCTATGGAGGACAAGCTATTTTATGTGCGTGACCAGATCACTGCTACTCTCACTTGTGCCGGCGAAGGTCATCGCCTAGTCAATGGTGCATCCTCATCATCTACTCAAGGCAGATCGATGCATGCACGATCTGGTCATGAACACAAATCGGTGTCAACGCATAGCCGACATCGTGCATCCACTTCAAGACAACGAGAAGGTGGTGAAGATGTTTCTGTGCACACTGGCGATGATTGGTCGTATCACCAATCTTCACATCATGTGCATGGCACACCTGACAGCAATACTTTTGAAGCTTTTGCTAGAACTAGCACTTCTAGCCGTCCTCAACTTGTGCCAGAGGACAAAGTGCATAAGCGTCGTAAGCCCGCAAACGAGTTTGGGGAAGAAGTGCGGAACCTATCCATGCGTAGCGAGCCAACTACAGATACGCATGCTCCACCTCCAAGTGTGCATCATCCCACGCACAGACCGCGTAGGAATACACGTCCTCCCTCGTGTGGTACATAGTGAAGATTTTATTCCACTTTTTTAATGGTTACTAGTTAGCTATTGTATATTCGAAAAATGTTTGTTTGTGTTAAGTCGTAGAATTTGGCATCTAACTACTATTGAATGGGATGGATGTCGTAGATTTGGTACAATTGTGGTTTATTGGTCACAGGGAGATTGGTACATCTATAGGGGGAACTCTGTCAATATTTTTCCAAAAATTCCTTTTTTTGGAAAGAAAATTCCATCCCTGCCGTTGCAAAGTGAGGCAACTTTCTTTTGCTTTGATGTCTTGCCAAGTATGTTGACATTGTGATGCCTCATCACGTATGGAACTTCTGTTATTTCCTTTTTTCTTTTGTATTTTAGAATAATCAAAATATTAAATGGTTTAATTTCATTGCACTTTGCCAAATTCCTACATTTACACAGGTAATCTTATTATTAACACATAAGTTCGTGTTTTATGTCCTTCATTTTAAAATAAGTAATCCAAAAAAATATGTAAAATTTTGCTAACTTATCTATATTCCATATGCATGCTAATTTAAACTAAAACCAATATAAAAAAGAAACATCAGTATAGGTGTAATGTAATTCCTCTAAACTCATAAACGAATTTTTTAGTTTAGGTTCTACTGGAAAACATAAATGCGTGAAATTTTTTTGAAATATAAATGAATTTATCCAATCTTGTCTATTGCGATTTTAGGTATTTCATAAATTACGAAACTTACAGAATTCGTAAGTAATTTTCAATTACAACTTATTGCTTAATTATTGCTTCCATAGATGTAAAAATAATTCTATTCCGACAACGAATTCAGCAAAGTCTGTTGCATGAGAAAACAAATTACTTAAGATTCCTTTAAATTATAAAGCGTTTAAAACAAAGAAAGTGTTGGAAGTATCCTTTCAGTTCTTATGATAATTATTACATAATTTGTTTTGCTTATTAAGAAAACGAATATTGAATTCGTTTTCAGTGAGATAACGAATTCAGTGCATTATGTTTATTTTGTTTGAACTAAAATTATTTTACTTATTTTGAAATAAAAGCTATTTAGAAAACAAAATCTCATTTATTTTATTTAACTAAAACTATATTACTTATTTTAAATTTTATTTTATTTTAGTGAACTCATTTTCTACTAAAATTATTTTTCTATTTTTAAAAAATAATGAAGAGAAAACGAATTCCTTTTCTCTAGAAAACGAATTCCCTCAATTCGTTTTCAAATGAATTCGCTGAATTCGTTTTCTCTTGAAAATGTCTTCACAATGAATTCATCTTCTTTTAAAAAATTTTACCCAAAACCAATTTTGGTAGAAATCGAATTCGCGGAATTCGTTTTCTCTCCCTTGCATTTCTTAACTAAAACTATATTTTAAAATTAATTTTATTTCATTCAATTCATTTTCTACTAAAATTATTTTTTTCAATTTCTTAAAAAATAAGCTTGATAATAATATTATTTCAGTGAATTCATTTTTTCAAATTTTTAACAAAATAAAAACTAGTTAAAAATTTTATTCAATTACAAATTAGATTTTCAGTTATTAATTATGTCTTGCCTTTGTTCCCCTAAAACTGAAAACTGAATTAAAATTCGTTAGATTATTTTGTATTATTTAACTAAAATTATTTTAATTAATTTAAATTTAATTTTATTTATTAAACGAATTCTTCTCACTTAACTTAACTAAAATTATATTACTTATTTTAAAAATACTAGTATTCAAAAAAACTATTTAGTGAATTCGTTTTCTCATTTTGTATTATTTAACTAAAACTATATTACTTATTTTAAAAATAATTTTATTTCAATAAATCCATTTTCTACTAAAATTATTTTGTTCTATTTTTTAAAAAAATAATCTTAACAATAATTATTTTTCACTCAATTCGATTTTTCAAAAATATTTTAAAAAAAACCAAAATAAAAACTATTTGAAAATTTTATTCAATTACATATTAGATTTTTAGTTATTAATTATGTCTTGCCTTTGTTCCCCTAAAAATGAAAAACGAATTACGGGTGTCCATTTTGAATCACCATAATTCGTTTTATATTAAATGATATTTATATTTTAAAAAACCATAAAAACTTTGAACCGATTTGGTGAACTCGTTTTCAATTACAAAATAATTATTTACTTATTTTTTAAATTAGTTTACATAGAATTACTTAACTAATTTTATAAACGAATTCACTTAAATTTTTAAAAATAAAATTAATTTTCTGTAAGAAAACGAATTCAGAATTTCAAAAAAAAAAAAAAAATTCCCATTCTAAGAATTCGTTTCCAGTAGGAAACGAATTCTGGGAATTCGTTTTCTACTGAAATTAAAGAACTTTTTCTTTTCTTTTTTTTAAGAAAACGAAGTCTGAAGATTCGTTTTCAACTCAATAGTATTTTGGGAATTTCAATTCTATTTGGTTTGTTTTGGTATTTATATCCCCCAAAATGAATATTGGGGGAAATAAATCCCTAACTTCACTATACTCTTGAATGAGTATCACTTTAATTTTTCAAAAGTACATTTGATATTCCACATCAATAGTACAGTAATTAATACCCCCAACGAAGTAACAATAATAAATTTAAAAAAATTAGTGTAGGATGAGCGCGTCCCAAATAAAAGAAAAAAATCATTGCAATATCCACTTTATATAAGTTTTAGGGCATTTCGCGCGGGAGCTGGGCTTTGTTCTTTTTGTGATTAAAGTTGGGAATTTTTTAGTTTTGGAAAGGATTTTTTTTGGAGAAATTTTCTTAGGGAAAATTTTGTAGGAGGGAGATAAAAAAGTGAAATGATTATATTACTTTTCAAATTTATGTGAGTGAAAATTTAAAGAAAATTTTAAAATTTGAATTTTAAATTTAGTTGAAAATGAGAATGTTTCTTTAAGTATAATTTTGAAAGAAAAATGTGATGATTTTCTTGGAATAAAATAGAAAAGAACAGAGTCTTAGGCTCTGTTTGTTTAAGTTTCACTAAAAAAAATCTATATCCAAACACCTTCAATGCCCCTTAAATTAAAATTTTTTTCTAAAATTACTCTCACATTATTTTTTAAAAAAATCAAATTATTACACTTTCTTACACAATTTTTTACAAAAAATTCTCTCTAAATTTTTTTTTCCCAAAAACAAAAATTCTCTATTTGAGATACATTCCAAACGCAAAAAATTCTCTCTAAATTTTTTTTTCCCAAAAACAAAAATTCTCTATTTGAGATACATTCCAAACGGAGCCTTAGCGTAGTACTCCAGGCCAGGGCCCAGGGTATCCTTCAGAAATTTTGAAGCATTGCTTCTTGTTTTCCAAACTACTGTTTAATGACCCATGAAACACGTTCGTTTCCCTTGGCCCTCTCTCCATGATGTGATTGTGATATGACCCATGTACGTAAAATTGCTTCTCTAGCTGTTTTCTATCACCTAGCTACGTACAGTTCTCTTCCAATTGAACTCGAATTCTTATGTTTATTATAAATGACAGCAGCGGAGCTTGGCTTTCCAGTTTCCAGTGGAAAATGGATATAAAAACCCTTCATGATGCTGCAGTGGATAATGATGTTACCACTCTTCATAAGTTACTTGAAGAAGATCCACTTATTCTTAAGAAAGCCACTCTGAATTGTCAGGATGATATGAATCCTCTTCACATTGCTGCTACGTTTGGCAATGTGGAATTTGTGAAAGAGATTTACGTGTCAGTCCTGATATGTGTTTGGCTGTTGATCGACGTGGGAGAACCCCTTTACATCTTGCAGTCATCAATGTCAGAATGGATGTCTTGGAAGAGCTAATCAAAGCTAGGCCGCAAGCAGGGCGAGAAAAGGCTCAAGGAGAAGGGAATGTCCTGCATTTGTGCGTCAAGTATGATCAGCCGGAGGCGTTTAAGTTGCTCGTTGGTACAATAAAGGACAAGGATTTTGCTAATCGGAAGGATGATGAGGGTATGACTGTGCTGCATCAGGGTGAGCAAATGTGATACCAGGCCCGACCCGTCGGTTTCGGGTCGGGTTTTTTTTTTTTTTTTGCCCCAAATAAAAAAGTTTCAAAATTATATTATTTTTGCTTAAGATAAGATTTGAACGCATGACCTAAGTTCAATAATTTCCTTTCAGGTAAGCTGATTAGCCAACTCTTCTACTTTTTGTTTTGTTATATTATCTTATTATCTTTATTATATTATATGTTTATTTATATATTAATTTCATATATCAATTCTTTATACTACATATATTATAATAAATTTTTTTTAAAACAATATACATTATAATACTATATAAACTAATAGTAAAATTTACATTTTGTATTATTTTTCTCTTTACTATTTGTACATTTATATTACTATTTAAAAAAAAATTGTAATAAAAAAATAATAGAGTATAATTTTACTTATTTAAGATATCAATTTTCAATTGATAAGAATAGTATTTAAATTTGAAATAATATATAAATTTACGAAATAAAATATTATTTATTTTTTTATATAAAAATTAATTTTGTTTAGATTGTGAAATACATGTGTGATGTAATTTAAATCATTAATATAATTGAAAAAGATATTAAATAATTTATAGTTTAATGTTGTATAATATAATAGTAAGAAGAAAAAATAACAACAAAGAGTTGCTGGAGTGGTTAATTAGCTTTCCTTAAGATTGGTTTGCCAACCTTAGGTTGTGTATTCGAATTCTGACTTATGCCAATGAGCATTATAATTTTACATGTTTTAAATTTAGAAAACCCAAAATTGGATGGAGAACCGAACCGCACTCACCGGTTTGAGAGGGAACCGAACCGGACCTGCCGGTTTGACCCAGAACCGACCCGAAAAAAAAACAGTCATTGACCCGGAAAAAGAACCGACCCGGTGGCGTTTGGCAGGAAGACAGTATTGACAATTCACAATCGACACCTCCAAGTGATCATAATGCAGGAGAAGCTGTCATGGGAAACCAATATCCCGGCATATATGCCATTTTCACTATGTCTAACACGGTGGCCTTTGTTTCATCTCTGAGCACAATCTTGTTTCTTATCAGTGGTTTGCCTTTCAGACACAAATTCTTTCTTTGGGCTTTGTTGGTTATTTTGTGGGTAACAACAACAGCCATTGCTATCACTTTTGCTACATCAGTTCTCATGTTAACACCGGCATTCGATAAGATTACAGAAGCAGTGTACCTTGGAGGTGTCATGGTTTGTCCATGTCTGTTGGCGCTCTTGCTCTTGGGAAACACAATTCGATTGATAAATATCGGCCTCAGGCGATGGCTTGGGATTGATGTGTTGGCAACCGTTAAGAGATTTGTTATTCAAGTGATTCATGAGTTGGTAAAGCTAGGGAAATGTATTCAAGTCCAGATGTTGAAGTTCAAGGGAAAAGTAATGAAAAGGCTAAGATGTGAGCATATTAGGTCGGCAGTTTAACTCCTCACCCCAAATGAAAAGGACATGTTTATGCAACTCAAAACTGATTATTTTTATTTGGTGGCCACCTTCTCTCTAAAGTAATTTCCTCCTCCTTCTCTCTACCTTTCGCAAACGCATTTCCACTTCTCCCCCCCTTCACCCCTTTGGGAAAATGGGGACCAAACCCTTTTTTTTTTATTTTTTATTTTTCAGCTTTCCCTCAATGGGAGTTTAAATCTCTCACCACGAGAGTATTTTGTCCCTTCTTTGTGAGGGTTTTTGTCAGCCTCTGGAGATGTTATTTTAAATTTGTGTGTATATTTTATTATGAGTGCATAGATCTATCTCATTCAGATTTGAGAACAGTAATCATGAATATAAATAGTACTAGATCAGTGATGATGAAGATATAGAATATATAACATGGTAGAAGATTGATAGGTGTCGTTTCAGCTACCAAAAATATTTATAAAAACCTACTTAAAACTAGTCTAGCAGTCTCTACAGGAACTGGTAATTTTATTTCTCCCGTTAATAAAAAACACCTAGTTGAATAATGAATCTCAGTTAAGTTCATGCAATTGATCACCGATGCAAATATATTCATGCAAACATAAATCAATCAGTTATAGGTCACTGTGAATTCAAACTAGCCTTTCATAGACGTGTCAATAGTCTGTGAATGTCCGGCTAATAAGAAATTTACAGACACAACCCAATTCCCTGAAGGTAACTTCACCCTTTACCCTGCATTACCTGAAGGTAACTTCACCACTAATTAACCTATCCACTAAATGACATGAAGTAGTGAGACAGATTAATTGGTTCTACCCGAATTTAAACAAGTTGCGCAAGCCCCCTATATAAATTCAAGTAATAAAAGTTATACACCCAGAATGAAAAGAATTCATGCATGCGTTACATGAAGAACGATTAGATCTCACAATTGTAAGAACAATGCTGATTAATCTTCAACTAGAAAATAAAATTAAAGAAAAGAAAGAAACTTAACATAAGAAAAGAAATTAATATTATAATGGAAGAGAGGAGCAGTGGGAGCCGAAGCTCCCCTGCGAGGGGTGTATGAATGATATCCTAATTGTACAATAAGCTGCCTATTTATAGGGAAAATTCACCTACTAAATCTCCTAGAAAGACTAGGAAAAGGAAATAACTAATTGACTTATAATGGAAGAAAACTACCTAATAGTAAAAAGATTCCACTTCCTAAAAGATTGCAAAAGATTACAGATTTTCAGTACAATAAGGAAATCTCAGCTTCTGGAATTTACTATTCACGCGGCACTATTCACGTGATTTACTGTTCACAGGCATCCGTTTGGGCAAATGGACCCTCTTTAGTTGTGAGATGGGCTCCTCTTCTGGGCTGGACGACTTGTGGATCATGTAAGTCCAGTTCTGAACTCCCAAAATATCATGAAATAACTCAGAGCCTTTTGGATCAAATTTACCATTGCGTTGCTGGTCTACTTGGGCCGGTGAACCTTCGCTTTTTTCCATCTTTTGCAGTAATTCTCCTTTACTGGGCCTTTCTCCAAACCATCTACTAATCATCAAAAACAACTGTAAATACCCATGAGATCTGACAATAAAAGCCCTAAAATAAACAACATAAAAGACACACATCAAATCCCTTCACACTTGAATAACGCTTGTCCTCAAGCGTGAAGTGAAGAATTAAAACCAGTCCTTATCATGTTGTTTATCCCCTACAACTCAAAACACTCAAGACAGACAAGGGAAAAGAACGGAAAAGAAAATACACATAACAAAAGAAAAATACTCACAACTAACTTGGCACAAGAAACAAGATCAAAACAAGATTGTTGCTGCCTAGAAGAGTAAATTGATCTTACTCGCATCACAAGAATTAAAACTGATGAAATTATATTAAAACTACCAATTCAACCACATACCATAGGGAGTAATGCACACAATCTCACATATTAAAGCAATTCAGGACACTCACTCTCCTAGTCTAGCCGGATCTCTCGAGCTTGACCATTTGACCCATCGCCACAGCTTAAGTTGCATGAAATACCCCTATCAAGAACAACCTCAAATATTTGGACCCAATGGGGCTAAGGGATCTGTATTTGGTAGGGCCCTATTGGGTGCTAAACTCATCTCCATGTGACTGTATTTCAAGTGCATGATAAATCAACTTACTGCTCAAAAATTATGAACTCGCGAACCTTCACTTGGGCAGATAGACCATATGCATCTTCTTTAAAATTAAGGTGGGGACTGCCCACCTTCAATACAGTACTAAAACAATGCCTTAAAGAGAAAACCGAGCTTCACAAATTAACATATTCAATTAAGCTCTTGAGGCACAAAACATGCGTCCACCTACTCACATAGGCAGTAACCAGTACACATTAAAGCCCTTTTTAACTTCATTTTTCAAAACATTGCTCTTTTTCAAAACTTCACGCTTTCAGAATGTGTGGTCTTTTAATTTCACCGCTGTAGAGCATTCACCTGGGCAAGCAGACCATGCGTACTGGTGCAAAATCATTTGGATATAACGCCAAATTCTTCACCAAACATGCAGGGAGCAGTATTAACCAAACTTTATGAACATCATGCATATTAAGGGTAGAAGAGATGTAAAAACATAGGCCTTGGCTAATTTTTATTGACTTAAGAACTGAACAGTCAAGGCTACAATTGGCTTACTAGGGGCCAACTGTATTGGTAGGTTCAGAAATTCAAGCCAAAATAGTTTACCCCAGACAGGTCCTCCATCATCCAATTCTATAGCATGCAAAACCATCTTGACAGTCAAATAGGCAAAAAAGAGAGATCTCACCTCAACACAATATCCATGCAGGCTTAGAAAATTTTTTTTTTTTAGTAGGCTGAGAAAAGGGGTCACAAGTTTAAACAGTACCTATCCAACAGGTTCATACCAAAACCACAACCATTAAGCAATCATATACTTATTCTATTTTTCCTCTATGATGCTTATTTCAAATCAGAATTCCTTTCCGGGCATAACAAACAACTGACTCACATGAAAGACACAACTTAACATTTACATGGCTAAAAAAGGTGTAGACTCCAAAAATAAGAAAAAGAAAGAGACAAACGAACATAACACCCTCACACTTAAAGTGATGCTTGCCCTCAAGCATACATCAAAATTAAAGCAAGGATAAAAAAGACAAGCAGAGCCATGGAAACATAAGACGAATAGAGAGAATCGTGGAACACACATAAAATAGAAAACAGACTGAAGGACAAAAACACAGAACAGAACCATAGAGACATACAAAGGGGGAAGAAGTGGTACCATCACTGCAGGGGTCACCTTGGGCAAGCAGAGCCCAAACATTTGGAGTTTTCAATCCCTTTTATATAGCAGGAGCAGTAGATGGGGCAGGGCAATGGTCATACTCATCTTCTTTAGTTTACCATTATTAGGAAACAGAGAATGAAGTCTCATCGACTTCTTAACATGTTTAAACAGGTCCCTATTAGAGAAAGCACATCAAAGCAAAGGGGGGAGGGAAACTTCCCATCACGGTTAGTACCAAGGCACAACAATATAGCATACATAAACCATATAGCAATTTAGCTCAGAAAAAGAACCATTGGTACAACCAAAAACATGACTAAAAGTAGTCGTCAGAGACACTTCAGCAGTAACGACTGTCATGGCAGCAAAAGAGAGCAAAATCTCACTAGCAGCAAAAATCAGAGCTGATCATACTCAAATAACAATGAACAAGTCATAGCCAGTATGCATTAAAGCTCAACAAGGATACAAAAGAATCAGGTCCAGACCAAATTTAGGCAATAATAAGGAGAAACATGCAATAACTTCAAACATATTTAGCAATTTGCACACCTAAGACACTCTCCTAATCAAATGACTCCTTTATCGAAAACTTTTCACCACTGTAATACCCAACTTTCATGAAATCCTCACCAAACACCAATAGCATTAAACCTAAAGAGTTTTCATAAATATAGCAATTAGAAATAATATCTCAGGCATTCAACACTTATAATTCACCCCAGCAACACTTCCCATAAATCAAGAACTTTGTATGATAAAATAAAAATTCAGAACCCAAAAAGATTAATAAAATATGCTCAGCACAATATCCAAAGAGGATTGACTAATTCCTTTAGAAATATGGCCCTCACCGAATTATCATGTAATGTACTTCAGGGTTCACAAATTATCAAAGCACCCAATTACATAGTTAAATCAAATATAATGCAAAATTGGGCAATCAGACATAATAATAATAAACTCCAGCCACCCATTAACAACTAATCTAACACACATGCAATTGATTCACCTTAACTTAACCTCACAACATAAAATTGCAGGAGCTGGGATTTTCCTAGAGAATTAACTGAAGAGGTTCAGTCCGAGAGCAAAATTTGAGCATCCCTGAATTATCAAAATTCCCGGAAACACCTTCGCAGCAGAAAGAAAATTAATCCTGCAATCAAAAAGAATTAGAAAATCAAAAGAGAGAAAACAAGAAAAATCAAACTTAACCAAAAAATTAAAAAGGGCATATAGGGAGAAAAATCGATGGACGTCGGCAGTTTTTGTTCGCCGCAGAGAGATTTGAGCGTGCTGAATTGATGAGACGGGTCACGCATACTCATGACTGATCCATATAATTTTCGATGACGAGCAGCCCTTGAGAGGCGGAACAGAAGAGAACAAGCTCTGAAACGCGGCGGTTTTGGTTCGCCGTGGTGGTTCTGGCGTGCGGTTGCTGCTGGAATTAATTGAATACCTGCGAAACAAAAACAGAGCAAGCGTAGAGGTAGAAGAGACGCCATCGGGTGACTTTGTAGTGGAGGCAGCGGCGGCGCTAGGAAGAACCCTAGTGACCCTGGAAAACATGGAGATACGGTGGAGAAGATGAATCCTTTTTGGCGTGTGGGTGGTGGTGAAAAATTGACATGGGGGGCTTTTTTTCAAATAGAGAGAAATAAAATTATAACCAATCCCCAGCAACGGCGCCATTTTGATAGATGTCATTTCAACTACCAAAAACATTTATAAAAACCTATTTAAAATTAGTATAGCAATAAGAAGGATTGTCTCCACAGGGACTAGTAATTTTATTTCTCCTGTTAATAAAAAACACCTAGTTGAATAATAAATCTCAGTTAAGTTCATGCAATTGATCACCGATGCAAATATATTCATGGAAACATAAATCAATCAGTTATAGGTCACCGTGAATTCAAACTAGCCTTTCATAGATGCCTTTCATAGATGTGTCAATAGTCTGTGAAGGTTCGGCTAATAAGAAATCTACAGATACAACCCAATTTCCTCTTACTTTATCGACAACTACCGTGAATAAGCACATACATAATTGCTACTCTAATTAATACAGAACAGGCCGGAAAAGCCGTCACCCATTAACTGCACCGACAACATTAATAATTAGGGAAACCTGATTTTAGTTATTCCTATCCGCATCACCAGTTCATAATTACTAACCCTTTAACTTGCATTACCTGAAGGTAACTAAATGACATGAAGTAGTGAGACAGATTAATTGGTTCTATCCGAATTTAAACAAGTTGCACAGGCTCATGTCAATTCAGGTAATAAAAGTTATACACCCAGAGTGAAAAGGAATTCATGCATTCATTACATGAAGAATGATTAGATCTCACAATTGTAAGAACAATGCTGATCAATCTTCAACTAGAAAATAAAATTAAACAATAAAACTAAATTAAAGAAACGAAAGAAACTTAACATAAAGAAAAGAAATTAATATTATAATGAAAGAGAGGAGTGGTGGGAGCCGAAACTCCCCTGCGAGGGGTGTATGAATGATATCCTAATTGTACAATAAGCTCCCTATTTATAGGGAAAATTCACCTACTAAATCTCCTAGAAAGACTAGGAAAAGGAAATTACTAATTCACTTGTAATGGAAGAAGACTACCTAACTAAAGGTTTCCTAATAGTAAAAAGATTCCACTTCCTAAAAGATTACAATTCTGAATTTCAGTACAATAAGGAAATCTCAGCTTCTAGAATTTACTATTTGCGTGGAATTACTATTCAGGCAATTCACTGTTCATAGGCATCCGTTTGGGTAAATGGACCCTCTTCAGTTGTGAGATGGGCTCCTCTTCTGGGTTGGACGACTTGTGGATCATGTAAGTTCAGTTCTGAACTCCCAAAATATCATGAAATAACCCGGAGCCTTCTGGGTCAAATTTACCATTGCATTGCTGGTCTACTTGGGCCCGCGAACCTTTGCTTTTTTCCATCTTTTGCAGTAATTCTCCTTTATTGGGCCTTTCTCCAAACCCTATACTAATCATCAAAAACAACTGCAAATACCCATGAGATCTGACAATAAAAGCCCTATAAACAACATAAAAGACACACTTCAAAGATCTGATCAAAAGAAATGGATTCACATCATCTATAAAAAATAAAAATAAAAAGAGTATGATATGGAGATAGATCTAAAGCCAACAGAGGAAAGTAAGAAGAAGAGTACTTTTGGTACAAAAACTTCAAGCCATTTGATGGGGTTTTTTAGTTTTGATCAGAATAGCAAAAGGTTCTTTATAAATCTATTCACCTTCTAGGTATTTTTTCTGATTCACACAGAGAAAGGAAACCCTAATTTGCTTGTCTTCATTGAATGAAACTATCTCTAGAGGTTCAATTCCTTTTTTCTTGCTGCATCACGATTGAGTAAACAGACCCCCATTCAGCCTTGACGGATTCAGGTACGGTTCAATTGCCAATGGATGGTGTCCAGTCATCAGCATCATCATCCCCTGTAACCTAGGTTACCCTCTGTGGTGGGTTTTCAAAGTCATAATCTAAGTCGAAAAAGCCCCTTGGGTTAGATTTCTCTGAGTGGCTAGGGCTCTCAGCAGGGGCAAAACTAAGTGGGAGCTGGTATGGGCTCCATCCCCCACCAAGTTCACCCGAGAGTACATGGAGAGCTGCTAAACACTCTAACCCCAAAGTAGCATCAAATCTCACAGCCCCACAGTTGCATCCCAATGTTATTTTTTATTTATTTATTTTACTCATTAAATATCAAAACTTTTTTACATTTTTTTTTCTTACAATTCATAGAGTTGAATTATATTAGAACTTTAAGTTCTTATCCCAAAAAAGATACTCCCTCCGTTCCATTAGAAGAGTCCACTTTATTGTACTGTTTTAGTGCAACAAATTGGACTCTTTTAATGAAACATAAGGAGTAATATCCTGAAAGGAAAATCATAAATTCATGTTATTGAGTGTTATTATATATTTTTTTGTTATGATATTCACTTATTTGTATCATGAAAGTACATAATTTCATCATATATATAACGAGCTAGTAACATTGTCCGTTTCCATAACAAACTTATATAATACAATTGACTCTACTCTCCCTTTTATTGCATGAGCATGATACTTATCATGTGTTTTTTTTTTTCTGGGGGGGGGGGGGGGGGGGGTGTTGTGGGGGGTTGGGGGGAGTTGAAAATAATACTTATCAAGTGTTAATATAATTGTATATATTGAGAAATTTTTATCCCTTCTATAAATTTTTTTTTTATGTTAATACATTTATTTAATCATAAGCTAGCTCCTACACGAGTTATTTTCTGGTTCCGCCACTGACTCTCAGAATCAGTTTTTGACTTTCTACCGATCTTGCGCTTGCTTCCGGTTTCCAGGTAGTATTGGACCTCTCCCTTGATCCAAACCTTTGCCTTGTGGGTGAAATGAAATACCGATCGAAGGTTCCAGCAGTGGCACTGGAAGCGTGAAACTTTACTTCCGTCCTCCAACCCTCTGGTAACCAGGAAGTACACTCCTCCACCAGTTTCTTTTGCCGCTTCTATGACACGGGGGTGACCATAATGAGGCTGGCCGGAGTAGTGGGTTCTGCCTCCGTTGATTCCATGGTGGCCTCGGTGTCAATAAACCACCCTTAATAATCTGATTTTCAGTTAACCTTAAAAGACAATAAATGAAAATGACAAAAAAGGTTTATGAAATTTAGTCGAGAAAGTAGAAGTTAGAATTATGCTACAATAACACACTACACATTTCTTTCACCATATATGGGATTGACCATATAAATCGTGTATAGTTGGAATAATAAAATAAAACAAATATCAAAAAATAAAAATAACAATAAAATATTATGTGGATATATCAGAAAGAATGAAACTATACATACCTTTAATTTAAAGAAATTTTACCCAAAAGCACCAAATGGCATGAAAATTCAGTATAATAAAATATAGAAAACTTACAATTTCTTAGGGCATGTTCTCTACGTTTTGGTTTGAGTTTCGGTTTTGGTTTCAACAGGAAATTTAATATATTATAATCAACTTTTATCATTTTCAATACAATTTTTTACTATTCAACTATACTTTTTTATATTTCCAATATACTTGTTACATTATAAAACTATTTTTCAAAAATCAAAACTCAAACCTTCAGTGAAGAACAAGCCCTTAGTTAGGCAGGGTTTACTCCTCCAATCCCATATTATTATGTTTTGGAAGCAAAAAAAATTATATCCATGTTTTGATGTGGGATAGGTATGTCGATATTATCGCTGTCCATTTAAATTTTATAATCAAGTGTTTCGATGTGGGATATATGTGCCCATATTATTGTGTTACATGCATTAAAAAATTTAAGATCCTTCGATTGGGATATAAGTGATAATTAATTGGGAAAATTTTGAGGGCGTGGAGATTTGATATTAATAAAGCTGGAAAAACTTTTGCTTAGTTATTAATAAAGGCAGTGAGTGTTTAAGAATAAAAATTAGAAGTTTATATATGAAAACACATAAACACCCTAAAATTCCTTTTTCCCCTTTTTTAACCAACCTTCAATGGCCAAAATAACATAACAAGAAAAATTATAGAACCGCGATAACCTTCGGGTTTTTGAATCTAGATGGTTTAGGTACTTTGAAAATGCAAACTGGATGGAGATGATTGACATTGATTGCGATTTCTGTTCAGAATGTACTGCTGATTCGTTGGACTCGACCCCTGTTGTAGAAGCTTGGAAGGGCCCAATGAATAAGAGTCCATGTTTTCTAATTTTCGGGTTTCAAGAATAATATTGTATAAGGGCCCCCTAGCTAGGCCCCTTCTACCAAAAGGTTGTATCAAAAACTAAGGGCTTCTTCTTTTTTATTGTTTTGAAAACGGTTTTAAAACATGTTTTTGAAAAATAGTTTTATAATGTAAAAATTGTATTGAAAATATAAAAAAATATAGGTAAATAGTAAAAAGTTATATTGAAAATAATGAAAAATAATTATAATATATTAAATTTACTATTGAAATAAAAAAACAAAACTAAAACCGTTTTCAAAACAATCGAAAAGAACAAGCCCTAAGTTGTGCAAAAGTCTTTTCAACGCGGTTTCAAATGCTGCTTTGCCCATTTAATTTTTACATGCTGTCGAGTTACCCACATCCCACATCGGTTTGGGACAGCAATCCCAAGAAGAAATTCCTTTATAAAAAGGAGGAGGAGGCTCTGAATGTGAAGCGTACTTAATTGTTTAGCATGCACATATAACTGATTTTTCATAAGTCAGTCATGCTTTTGTTTAGCACTGTAAATAATTTTGTTTGGACTCAAGTCTAAAATTATAGACTTGGACGAGTCTAGTAAAATATTTATCAAGAAGTGAAGAAAATTGGGTTGTCCCCTCTACCCAAGTCGAGCCCGAGCTCAAGCTCAAGTTTAAGGCTTGATTCGATTGAGCTTGAGATCGAGCCTAGCAAAAGTTAGTCGAGCCGATCAAGGTCAACCATATTAAAGTTTGGGTTGGGCTCGGCTCATTATCATTCCTACGTATAAGGGTTCCCTGGGCCCCTTCTACCAAAAGGCTGTCTCCAAAGGAGGGGCCCAATGTTAGTCCATCACACTAAAGGCTTTGCCCACAATATAAAGACACCTTCCTGGAAGGTGTCTGATTAGACTTGGAGCTATCACTGCTTGACTGTCACATTACTTTCGCAGGACAAACTCCCGGAACTCCTCAAGGCCTCCTCTTTGTCGACAGGTTCACGACGTCCTCCTCACCCGACCGGGCAAACAGACAACATTGACACCGTCTGTGGGGAACTATCCTATGAACATAATGAAATGTTTGACTTAGGAGTCTCCCATCTATTTTCTCACACCTACAACCATGTCCAAAGAACATGACGTCACGATCGAAAGCAATAAGGGTCTGTTCTTTTCACTCCCTAATTAGGGAAAAATGACATTTTACAGTTTTGTTGGTGTTTCTTTGATGTTTATTTTTAGGAAAGGGGTGTAAGGTGTAAAAAGTACCAATTGAAATTTGACCCCAACAATAAAAAGTGAATTTGAAAGCCTGTATGGAAGAAAAGCAAAGGTTGCCTTTAACGCTTCTTCCATCTTCAACGGCCACATTGAATGCTCCCATCAACCAAGCAATTTTGTCCCGACAACCACCCGTGAACCAATTGCCATTTCTCTGCGTCTGACCTTCAGCCTTATCAGTTGTTTGTGCTTGGACACTGGAGACTGAGATTTCAAGCCTATAAAGAGTGCCGAACCTTTCGATCAGTTATTTACTACGGCAGTGATGGTAGGGGAACTGCGCCAGTCTTCATAATCAGTAGAGTAATTTCCTCTATTTCAACAAAGTAATCTACTTAGGTATGTCTCTATTTCAACAATTATCGTTGGACACCCCACGGGTCCGATAATTTCCGGAATAAACTTGAATCAATTTAGTAAATACTTCAAATTCATGGAACCTAGGGTTCACTGTTTATTAAGCCCCAATTCAAATTTCCCTTTCTTGAGTGTAATTGAAATATTTATGGGTCCTCAAGTATTCCGTGGTAGGAAATTGATTTTCACATATTTGGTGTCATTTATTTATTTTTTTATACAGAATTCCCTATATTGCTTATTCGAAATATGGTGGTTTCCATTGTTTTTTTCCTATCGATCGTGTCATGGAAAAATTTTAATCACTGGTTTTTCATTGCTTACCTAAATTTGAGCTTTTGTCTCTTGTTTTAAAGCGGGTCGGTCATTTTGGAAGTCTTTGATTGGAAAGTTGAATTGGATTGGTGGTAACTGTTATTGAAGTCAGCTCCTTTGATGCGTTTGTGAGGTTGAGAGTGGAACAAAGAAGAGGCTTTGTTGTTTATCTAGGCAACTAATTAGGTTTTTGTGTGAAATTTAGTACTATGTGCATTTGGACTCACGGATTTAATAACAAGTTCTTGTATAAAGCTGATAAATTCAAAATACATTCCAGTTGTAGGAAACTTGATGAGGTTCATAAATGATACTGCGTGGACTTATGTTTGTAGTAGAAAGTACCACAACTTTTTTAACTTCCTCTTAACTTCCTAATGTGCAACTTCCATCACATACATACAGATGGAGTTGCATAAATGTGGCTATATTTTTGTATGTTGGATTTCAGCTTAGCAGCTGAGCATTATAATTGCTGATCTCTTGCAAATGAATTTGGAATGGGGCTGGGAAATATGGCAACAAGATTTTGTTTTAATTTAGGATAAATTAAAACATCATTGTTTATTCTTCAATTTTAAAGCCAAAGGGCTTGCTGTATCATTACAACGGTATGCATATTGCCTTAGATTATCACAACTTGGTTTATTAGCTTTGAAATTCAATTTGTTGTTGATGCTTGGAATGAGTAGAGGAAAAGTTCTGGGCTCTGTTTGAAGCAGGCCAACTCTGTTTGGTAGGAGGGACAGTTTGCAAAACAAATATCATTATGTTTTTTCATTTGTGATCATTTCTAATGTACCCTATTTAATGTCACCGTAATTAGTTTCATTAGAATTAAATATCTTATAAGTATAATTTCGTGTTCTGGAATTATGGGTGACTTGGATTTGCACATAATCTGGCTGCACCCTGCTTTTACTAAAACCTTGTCAAAGAAAAACTTGCTTTATTTCGCGGAGATGGAGGATGCAGAAATAGATTCGGACACCGAGGAAGGCAATGACCATGATGGGACGCAGACGTTGTTTGCCACGTCTCCAGCTGCCGTAACTGCGTGGAATGCATATCGGGATGAAATCACATCGCAACTATAGCACAATTCCATCATAGCAATTAACAAAGGGAATTTTCATGAATGATTGTTTGTTGTTAATGGCATTATGTTTGAAAGGAATTATGGCGGAATGTTGGTTTTTTATTGCTATTTTTTAAATTTGTAATCTATTTAGTACTTTATGTTTTTTGTTTTTTTCGTGTGAATTTTTTTCTTACTTCAAATGCTATGGTTTGTATGCCTTTCATCCTTTTTTTTTTATTTTTATTTTGGCCTAATTGCTCGTTCCATTAAATATAATGTATTCATGTAGCTTGTATAAGTCAATAATTTAAATTTAATAAATGTGATTAAAGCAAAAGAAGGAAGGGAATGGGGGACAAGGCCCATTGACCAAGGCTTCTGCCATCTTCACGTGGATGATGGAGAAACGTGTTTTCAACTCTCGCGTTGTCCCAGAACACCTGTCATGCTTCCCTCCATTACATAATTGTAGGATTTCATGGTTATAGATAGAAGAGAACAGACCCTAAAGTCTCCGTCACCCACGGCCCACGGCGCACCAGCGGCTTTGACATTCACCCCCATAGTTCTGGTAACCATACCCACCCCACATACTGTCGCAGGCCCATCACAGCCTCCTCTCACTGATCAGCTACAACAGTTCTTCATGAACAATTTTGGGCATATTCAATCCATGCTCAATGCCTTCTAGCAAATGGCCTATGCTTCTAAACCAACCAAGCCTCTGCCAAAGTTCAACCAAAATGACATGTTGTTCCCATACCAGAATCTAGTGGACTTTCGCCTTAGACCGTTAGTCGAACCACCCCTTGAGTCCGGCCAAAACAACCCCAACCCGACCAATTAGTTATCAACGATAATAAATTAGAATACACCTATGCGCACGCATACAGAATATAAGGAACTCCACCACAAATACCACCTAAAAGTCAATCTATCTTACACTTTATATAACCCTGCCTTTTTCGCAGGGGTCGGCAGAGTTAAACTTCCGAGGGAACAGATCCTTTCTTTATCATTGTTTTAGCATTCTCCAGCTGAACTTCAGTGAAACATCTCTTCGTCTTTGCCAACAGATCAGTCCCACAATGTCGTCTGATCCCACTGTTTACGAACCGAATCGTGTTTCCCAACAGCAACAGCCCCAACACGCCGATTCTCACTTCTTTAGCAAAGCCTCATCGTCCAGCGTAACCATGGAAATCGATTCACTGTAAGTTAAAGCTATTACGGTCACCGTCAGCCACATAATCATCATTAAAACCCACAAAAAGAACTTGTGTTTGAACGGCAAACCGCTCATGATGAGGAATATAGTGCTCAGAGATGTAACAAAGGCCACCGTGTTAACCATAATGATAGTTCTGTAATCGTCCCATTTTCAGGACGCCATCACGGATTCTTGGGCAAAATGGTCGCCAGGGTTTTGATTTGTTACTGTCTTCCAGCAAAATGCTGCCGCACGGGTTTACGCTGGCCTGGAAAGCCATTGTTGCAATGAGTGATGCGACTATAAGAGTATTTGATATTTGACGACGGGATCCAGCTACTTTTAAAACTTTATATCCTGCTAATAGTTAAATTTTAACATTGATTTTATATATAGAAAAACACTCCCTCTCATCATCTCATGCCACACCAGAGTCCGTTGTTAATTAAAAATATTTTTACTATTGAACTCTGCTCGGAAGGAAGAGAGTAAAAGTTAAATTAAGCCTTTAATTAATTCTAACTATAGAGTAAATTATATGCATTTCTAGGTGAACAGTTTAATAATTTAGTCAAGGCTGGCTAAAATAATATTTTCATTTAAAATGTTAGAAATAGTAAAAACTTTTAATCTCTACTATTTTATTTCTAAGACTTATAAACTCTATAGTACAAAGTTATAAATAGGGTGAATGATGCTTTTCCCCAATATATAATGATCTTCTCACAACAGTTACCCATAATATAAATTTTTAACATATACAATATATAGCCTCTATATTTATCGACTAAACTACCACACGAACGGAGAAATTTTTTTTTGTACTTGTGGCTTGTGACCTTAAAAAAAATATCTTTCTACAATTGGGCAATTGAAACTTAATGGCATCATAATTTTCCCAAGCAAACATCTTAAACAATATATAAAAAATGTTTACTAATGTCACACATGTATTCACACTTGTTGGATATGGGATGCCGAGTCCGGCCAACTCAAGAAGATCCCCTTCATAACGAAGGCCCAATTTCAAGATAAAGCCCATGGCCGAGTTCCAAATAGAAGGCTCTGGACATAGGTTACGTGGAGGATGTTCTCACCAGCTGTTGATGGATAAGATAGCTCGTTAATCAAGAGAACGGTTTTGAATAACTAGTAGAGAATTGAGTTTTTGAGTTTCAATGTTGTTTAATCATTGGCCAAGAAGAAATATATCGATTGAACTCTTGCCGATACCAATGACGACGACTCCATAGGAAGCTGAAACTCTAGGAATATAAATATCCATAAACTTTCTACACGAGGTTAAGGATTTCCTACTGTTAAGTACGTGAATTAAATTTATACAAGTAGCTAGTTTACTGATTTGAGCGTTGGAATGATCCGGCTAGTTAGTTAATTCCCAACTTCAGGAAACTTGGTGGAAGGAGTTTACTTACTCCAGTGGGAATTCTAGACACAACAACACCCAAAAACCGTAAAAAAAATTCATGACATAACAGATTAGGTTTGATTTGGTACTTCCATATATTCTAAAATTTAGTAATTCAACTCAATCGTCACAATAAAGAGAACAAAGCAAAAGCCCTATAGATCCCAGATAATAGAACATGGGTAAGAGAACATATTAAGTAATGACTAAGCACCTCCTGCCATAGAAAGAAAAACTAATTTGCTTGTCTTCACTGAATGAAACTGTCTCCAGAGGTTCAATTCCTTTTTTCTAGCTGCATCACGAGTGAGAAAACAGCCCCCCATTCAGCCTTGACTGATTCAGGTACGGCTCGATTGCCAATGAATGGTGTCCAGCCATCAGCATCATCATCCCCTATAGCCCAGGTTACACTCTGTGGTGGGTTTTCAAAGTCAAAATCTAAAAAACTCACTTGGGTTAGATTTCTCAGATTGGCTTGGGCTCTCAGAATCAGTTTTCGATTTCCTACCGATCTTGCGCTTACTTCCGGTTTCCAAGTAGTGCTGGACCTCTGCCTTTGATCGGAACCTTTGGCCTGCGGGTGAAATGAAATATCGATCAAAGGCTCCGACAGTGGCACCAGAAGCGCGAACCTTCACTTCCGTCCTCCAACCCTCTAGTAACCAGGAAGCACGCTCCGCCACCGGTTTCTTTTGCCGGAACTGTGACACGGGGATAGCCATAATGGGGCTGGCCGCTCCAGGGGCTGCCAGTGTAGTGGGTTCTGCCTCCGTCGATTCCATGGAGGCCAACCACCCTTAATAATCTGATTCAATTTATGTTAAAAGACAAGAAATGAAAATCTAGTAGAAAAAGTAAAAGTTGGAATTATTCTACAATGGCACACTAAACATTTATGCCACTATACATGGAATTGACTATATAAATAGTATATCATCATCATGTACAGTTGCAATAATAAAATAAAATAAATATCAGAAAATAAAAATAACAATAAAATATTATGTGGATTTATAAGAAAGGATGAAAATCGACATACCTTTAATTTAAAGAAAATTTCTGAAACCCAAAATTTCAAAATCGCATGAAAATTCAGTATCCTCGATCCCATATATATTAATATGTATTGTAAGTAAAAAATTTATATAGATGTTTCAATGTGGGATAGCTGTGTTCACATTTTCGCCGTCCATTTAAAAATAATAATCAACCTTTTCGATGTGGGATATGTGTGCCCCTATTATTGCATTCTACACATTAAAAAAATATGAAAATCCTCCAATGTGGGATATGAGTGATACTTAATTGGGAAAATTTTGATTAAGAGCGGTGGAGATTTTTATATTAGTATATAGGGCCAAATTTTTGCTTAATTATTAATAAGGGCCGAGAAGTATTTGTTTTACAATAAAAATTAGAAGTTTATAGGAAAGGACATAAACACCCTAGAAAATTCTTTCCCCTTTTCTGACCAACCTTCAATGGACAAGATAACAGAACAGCGACAAGCTTCAGGTTTAAGAATTCATATGGTTCAAGGTACTTTGAAAACGCAAACTGGAGGGGAGATGATCGATATTAATTGCGATTTCTGTTCAGAATGTACTATTGATTCGTTGGACTCATTCTTTGCCGTAGGAGCTTGGAAGTGCCCAATGACAAAAATACCCTTCAAAGTTACACCACCTAAATCATTCCTAACTTCTGCAGCCGGCCACCATTCAGTTCGCATCCTCTCTTATGATCACCCTAAGAAGGGTTTTTCTTTTATTCACCTTAGGTGGGAGTTTAATCTCACTCAAAAGTAACAATCATAAAAATTATAGAACACATCTTCTTCACATTTGCCGACTTGAGATTGAACCCCTTTTCTCAAAGCTCTGCGACGACTTCATTCCTCATTCTCACCAACAATTAATTAAGAGCCTTCCAATTCAGACATTTAGCCTTGAAATTGCTTAAATAATTGAAAGAATCTTTATCAATTTTGATGATCCCTTTTGGCCCAGTCCCGATCTTCCCACCTTTTGCAAGCAATACAAAACTGTGGCTAAACAATTTTCCAACGCCATCTCTCTCTCTCAAATTCCCATGGGTCTTTCTCAACAACCCACTCAGCATCTAAGGGATCTTCCCCTTTCTAATTCACCAAAAATTTTGTCCTCCAATTTTCTTACTTAGCCTCAAAGTCTCATGAGAAAGTATGGCGTGAACCTCCTTTTTGAACTACTTGTGAATGACGGGAGGGGCACGAGTTAGCTGGACCCTTTCAGGGTTGTCATCATCAGAATGAAACTTCTTCAAATAGCTAACATGAAATGTTGGATGCACCTTCAACCGATCTGGAAACTTCAGCTTATACGCAACATTCCAAACTTTTTGTAGAACTTTGAATGGACCATCATACTTTAGAACAAAGCCACGATGCATAGCTTTCGCAGAAATCTTCTTCCAAATCTGTGGAGTAAGTTTCAATAGCACAATCTCACCGGCTTCACAATTGTCTCTTCTTATTTGAACGTCTAAAAAAATAATTATATTAATTTGCCCTCTCTCAAATTTTGTTCTGACTCCACCACTAAACTCGCCGGTGATCATAGTGCATGCTTAGAATACACTTGCGTAGTTGTGACAATATGCTAGTGATCACATCTTTAGAAAAATAGTTAATTCTATCAAGCTTTTCTTCTCCAATTCTGGCTAGGGCTGCTCAAATGCTGATATCCAATCCGAGTTGACCCGATTTGAACGGATGGGATCGATTTTGGATCGGTGATCCGAAACTTTGGAATTAGGCTCTCTTCGGATCGGATCGAACCCGATATGAAGTACCATTATATTTTTTCCTTTTTTAATTAGCTTTATTTGCTCGAGTCTTTACTTTCAAAAATGTCAAATTATTCTTGGGTTAAATGGCAATTAGCCAAACAAAATCATTAACAAGCCGCGAAGGCACTAAAAGATGAGCTTTTTGCAAAATCTCATAGTGGCCGGTCCAAGAATTGGCTCCCCACGCCGAAAAGCCAAAAAACTGGGGAAAGGGGGGAAGAGATTTGAGTCTCAAAATGTGAGATGGCTGCTGTTATTGCCAGAACATGGAAGTTTTGTGAGTGTGATGTTTTGCTTAGGTTCTGTTGTTTGTACGTTTGACTGCACAAAGCATTTGACAGTTGGAAGAAAAAATCAAAAGAAAACTTGTCTTGGAAATCTAAGCACTGAATTTTAACTCCTTTCTTTACATAACTAAGGACGGGAGTAGGATGGTTCCAGGGGTAAGAAGCACCATGTAATAGATTAGTTATCATTTTCTTTCTCCAGGCGGCAATGATAATTGTATGTGTTTATGTTGAATTTTGTGCTGCCAGTTTTGTTGATGAGAAGAAGAGTTCTTGATGGTGAGAAATTGGAGTTCAGATTGGTCATGGTCGATTGATAAAGAAGCATCGAAATTGGAGAAGGGTGAAAGAGAAGAAATAGGAAGCGCTAGCCGTAGGTGGAAATAAGGTAGTTAAGCGTATAAATAAGGAAGGGCATTTTAGGGATAAAAGCAAAATAGTGCTCTCGCTGCTAATAATTGCTCTAGCAATAACAGCAGCCATGTGAGATTGGTCTCTCTGCTTGCAGCGAGACCAATTCCAATGTGAGATTGGAATCTTGGGGGGACAAAAAAAGGCAAGAGAGGAGAAATCCAAAACCTTTTCAGTGAACGATTGAGATAAAACGAGCTGGAGGAAATCAAACAACCCACTTCCAATGACGGCTCAGCGAAGGTGAATCAAACCAATGTTTTTAAACTAGAACCAGACCAGTCAGTTCTACCGGTTTGACCGCAAACCGGCCTCCTGTCCGGTCCAAGTAACATAATAAACTCCAATGGCATAGGAACCGGTCAAAACCAGTCAAACTAGGAGTGAACCGGAACTCGGAAAGAACAGGATAACCCCGGTTCTATAGTATTATTAACTTTTTTTTTTAAGGCTATAAAATTTCGGCCATATGATGAAAAATTAGCACATGCTTGGACTGGAAATGTTTGGGGTTGGGTTGTGGCTTCTCTATTTATAAGCTAATGAATTCTTCTCTATTTCTCACCATTTCAATGTGGGAATAATTTGATCTCAGCTTTAGTTTTTCCTTAGCCTTAGCCTAAGGAACACTTCTGACAAAACACTTTAGTTCCAATTCTAATTCCATTTCTTTCTTCCTTTTTTGACGGATTTCCTTCTTCTTTTTTTTTTATAATTTTTTTCTTCATCTTTATTTGGTTTTTTTTTTTTAAACTTATTTTAGTATTTTTACATCTTTACATATTTTCTGCTTTTCTTTTACAATCAGGTTTAGTTTTTCCTAACAATACAATACTGTACTTTTTAATTTTATTTTTTAATATATAATTTTAATATAAGTTAGTATTTATTAAAAAAAATTTCTTCTTATTACAATGTTTTAGAATTTTTTAATTGATATGTAAATAGTTTTAAAATGTGTAAAGAAAATAATTTATTAGCGGGAGAAATATTAATTAGAAGTTGGGTTAAATACCAATAACCCTCCTGTGGTTTGGAAAATTTACCAATCACCCTCCACTGTTTTAAAAAGCTACCATCAACCCTCATGTGCTTTGTCCAAACTAGTAAGAGGGATGGAAAACATTAACAGTAATAGCTCTTTCTAAATTTTCCTTTCTACCCTTGATATGTCTTCTTTATAATATACACATTAATTGTTATTTCTTTTCCATTTTCTTTCTTTTTTTTCCAATTTTATATTTCAAAACCGTGACTGTTTTATTTTCTTTTCTCAAAAACATTAATTTTCCTCTAACTCCTTTTTATTTTTAGAAATTTTGTTTTCATTTCAATTATTCATTTTTCTTATTACATTGAAAATTTTGGAAGTTATTATCTCATTTTCCAAAATTACTGAGTAACTTTTCACCACCTCCAACACACTTACCACCACCGCCACCTCCTTCAACAACCACCTATTACCACTCACCAGCATCACCTTCAACTCCATCACCATTGCACCGCCCAATGAAACAACAAACCAACTATATGGAACAATATTTGAACTGGGTGCAGCCATTAAACTAAAACAAGAAGGAGCAGCCATCAGATGCACCTAATTTTAAGATAAAAAATTAATTACAACAGAAGAATCTAACCCAAAAGTTAAAACCATCACCAAGCAAGTAGCCAAGGAGAAACATGATCCTGAATCCAGGACACCATTGAAGTACACAGGCATACTGCATCAGTACCATCATCTATTCATTCTAAATCCTCAAATCCTAACCATATACCTATTTATTTTCAATAGTGGCGAATTTTTTCCCCTTATTCCCGATGTTCTATGGTGCGGGTAGGAGAGGGTTGAGCTTGTATCGCCGCAGAGCAACAACCGCATTCAGATCTCCTATATTTACTAAACAATTTATCCAGTAACTTTTAGGTCGGCAAAGAAGATGGCATAGGCGGCGACGGTGAATTTAGTGGCGGCAGATAGATACATAAGGGGAAAAACGGAATAAACAAAATAAAAATAAATAGACAAAGAATGAATAAAAAGGAACCCGTATCTGTAGAAAATTGTAAGAGGAGGAGGAAGGGATAAACAAAGAAGACGATGGGGATCGATGAAGAGTTTGCTGGCACTACCCCAAAAACACATAATGGATGCGGGTTTTCACTTACATTGGAGGCGGGTTTCGCGACCCAGCACCCGCCTCCAATGCGTGCACCTCCAAAGTGGAGACCCGCCTCCAAAAGTGTTATTGGAGGTGGGTGCGACATGCACCTGCCTCCAATAACCCAATCAGTAAGGTTACATGCACTTCCCCCAATAACCCTAAAAAAGTAACGATTTTGGAGGCGGGTTCTTGTGACACCGCCTCCAAACCTCTGTCTACAGAATCAGACGAAATCATTAGACTCGTTTGAGTCTACGAATCCAAATTTTTTTATTAATTGCGCATTGGCCATAGAATTTGTACCATTGGCCCCGCTAGAAGATGTGCTCAGTTTGCCGCTCTTGTTGCTGGTTTTATACTGGAATTTCATGCCCCTAACTTTGTTGGTTGGTGATGTGGGAATTGGCAAATGAAAGTTAAAAATTTCACACCATTGGATCCAAAAAGGTCCCGTATTAGAGGTTGGTTCCGGCGATACCCGCCTCCAATGCGTTATTGCATAATGGAGGTGGGTTTTTTCGGAACCCGCCACCAAAAAAGGACTAGTATTGGTGGCGGGTTCCGGAAAAACCCGCCTCCATTTTGAAGTAACGTACTGGAGGCGGGTCTCATCGGAACCCACCTCCAATACGGGACCTTTTTCGAGCCGGGTATAGAAAAAACCCGCCTCCATTGTGTTATGTGAAATTAATCTCATCCTTTGGAGGTGAGTGTTTGGGAACCCGCCCCAGATGTGTCTATTGGAGGCGGGTTCACTCCAATTTGGCTCCTCCATTAATGTTTTCTGTGGTAGTGTGGAAGAGACGATGAAAGGGTAGTTTTGAGATAAACAATTATTAAATTAACAACTACCATGCCGATAGTCACACTAACTTCCGTCCATTTTACAAGTTTAGACAAACCACAAGGGGATTGATGGTAGCCTTTCAAATCAGATGAGGGTAATTGGTAAGTTTTCCAAACCACGGGAGGGTTATTGGTACTTAACCCTTAGAAGTTATATAAATTATTAATATATTTATGACATCATTATGACGTCACCGGTTCAATCCCGATCCAACCGGTCCAACTCATTGACTCCTAAATCCCGTAACTTTCCCGAGTCGATGTGTAAAACATTGAATAGAACAACCCACTTCCGGCGACGTACGGCAATGGCACAGCCACTACTATAAAAAAAGCTTTCTAGGACACTGAAAAGTGTCTTTGTATATTACTTTATAACACATTTAGTCTAATAAGACACTTTCTAGAAGTGTCGTCTATGCCAGTATAGTGATAGGTGTAATGTCACAAAAAGTATATTAAGAAGACACTTAAAATGTCTTAATAAAGTATGTGTTGTGTCGCTTGCGTGTCTTAATATTATACATTTCTTGACAGTCTTTTAAGTCTTATAATGTCTTAATAAGTTATATATTGTGACGGTTTAAACTGCATCAATAGATACCCTATATTGACATTTTGAAATGTCACCAAAAGAGTTTTTATTGGACAAATATAAATGCCTACTTAGATCATTTTTAAAATTTAGATTATTTATTTATTTATTATTTATTAATATTTTGATATTTGATACTTTATTTTGCATTATAATTTTTTTTAATAGAAAATCTTAGATAATTTAGTGATACAACTCATATTAATAGAAATAAAAATAAACAATTTTAATTATATGTTAAAATAAATAATAAGTCAATATAATAGACCAATAAAACGTTATAAATACACAAAAATACATATAGGATTCAATACACGGAAGATTTGTCAATTGCAATTCATGTTCGACTATGACCATCAATAGAACTAGAAGTCTATTTTGAATTTTATACATAATAATATATTACAAGAGTACTAGTAAAGAACCAGACGTGAAAATATATATCATCCAATACCACATGTGAAACTATAATCACAATGAAAGAAGAAGCAATGAAACTATATCTTCCACCTAATCTTCTTGTCAACTTTTGTCCATTGAACAAGCAGATGGCTTCCACCTCATTTCACCCTAGAAGTGATTCAACCAATGTGTGAAAGAATTGAAATCATCAAACATATTTGCACTTTTTTCTAATATGCAAATATATGTTTAATACATGCAAAAAGATGACGCATAATTAATGAGATAGGTAATTTGTGGAAAATAATTAGTAAGTAATAAACAGAGAATGAAAAATAATTTCGTAAGAACCATAGAGTGGACATAGCTATTAGCATAATTTAACAAGAAACAAAGAGTCCAAAATAACATTAATTTAATGAAAGCATATTAGATATGGTAACTCTTTTTATCCAGGTTCTCTCCTATTCACTCATTCTTCATTACTTTGACACATTTTGCACATTAGATTACAAAATTTAGACTATGACAATGAGTAAGGCTTAACAAAGAAGGTAAGGGATAATAAAGGCAATAAGAAAATTATTGATAGCTCATAATGTAACAGGATAAAAAAATGGGCGTTTCTTAATTAAGTACAATTAAAAACTTACAGGGAGAAATCATATATTAATAAGCATATATCATAGTGCAAGCGGCAAAGACCCAAAATCCTAATGCTTCACACACAATGAAAATTCTAGCCACTTATCTTATCAACCGAGAACATAAAATGCCTCAGAGCCATAGAATACTTACCCTTTAGTACAAAACTCAAGTGCCAAAACACCCTCCAAGACCCAAGAGCATCTAGTAAAATGCGTCATGGTAACAGAACCTCATATCAAGCAGCCAACTTCTCCATACAAATGTGCAAAAATCCAAACTTTCAACCCGGTGAACAACTGGTTGAAGAAGGATAATCTACCAAAGAACACTAAAAAATGCCAATTAAATAATAAGAATATCAACTCACAATCTCAGTTGCTCGGACTCTTCAAAATTTGAAGAGTACCCGTGTCGACACGAGTCGACACGGGTGCGGGTATGAAATCCGGACGGGATTCGGTCAAAGAAATGTGGGTTCGTTGACTGAAACCAAGAGGAGGGAGGAGAAAATTTTGAAGCTTCGTTGGCAAATCCTCTTCCGAAATTTTGCCGCCTCAGTTCCAGCTTTGCTTCTCACGCCTACTCTGCAGCTTTAGTGTACTGTGTACTGCTGCTTTTTCTTTCAAATCTGTACTAGTCTATATAGAGATAAAAAGTAGTGGAGTACAACCTGTGTTGTACAGTTGTACTACAATCTTATGGGGTGTTTTTTTTTTTTTTTGGATGAATAAGTGTCTATTACTGTAATAAGTTTGCCTGATAATTTCTTACAAAATATTAAAATCTTATGAACTACTAAATTATAACTCATTTCCCCGTACCCGTACCCGTACCCGTAGTAGTGTCCCCGTACCCTAAAATTTAGGAAAAGACTTACCCGACGCTTAGACCCGCACCCATACCCGACACCTGTACCCGAGTCCGAGCAACATAGCTCACAATCAATCGAAGGCTCGCTGAAATTCCTTCTAGTGGGATACAATAGAAGCTGAGAAATAAGACCATATTAACTTCACATGTTTGCAAAGAGAGAGCTTGTTTATGCAAATATCCAGTAAAAGAAATTTCTAGTCCATTGGATTCATTCGCATTTATTTTTACACACCTATAGTTACCCCTTTAGAAAGAGCATATATGAGCAACAAAATCGCATGGAACTTTACTTGAAAATGTGCATGTCAAACAAACTGTTAGTAGCTCCAAGGAAACCATTTTACATTATGAAAATAATTGTGTTTTAACATCTTACCTTCCTACTTAGAGTAATGTGTCAACCAATTTGCATATGATATAAAGAAGGCAAATTAAGATAATGCTCTTAAAATGAGTTTGAAAATAATAAGTGTCCGAAAATCAGAGGTGAAGAATAGATTAATCACTGCTACATATGTACAAAAGGCATATGCTTTATGAAGGGGTAGTGGTTTAGTTTTTGTGAATGACATGAATCAATTACAAAGGACATCAAACAAATAAACTCTGGCTAGTGGCAGGAGAGTTCCTTTTCCCAAGAAAGATGCTAATTAATTATTTGTACGTACTACTCCCAATCTCCGAACATCTTAAACTTTTAAAGACATGGTATTACCCGAGTGATACTCAGAGGAGCTTCAACATGGATACATACCAAACTCTTGTCTCCGAAAAACAGAATCTTCTTTTACCTAGGAAATAGAATACATAAAGCTTAAGGGTCATATACACCTGAAAGGAAATTTGGAAATGCAAATGACCATATACAGCATGTAACCTTAATGACGACATGAAGATCCCCAGGTTGAATTCCTTATAGATCTGCTCCTCTAGCATTCGGAAATGTAATAGTTTCATTGTTTTCATTTCTGAAGAAAGAGACCACAAAAAATTAAAGACCACATTGCACTTAAAAAATCAAACAAAATGTTTAAGCTGCAAAGATATACGCAGATCATGGCATATTAAGCCTTGTACATTTTCTAAAACTTAAGAATACCATCCAGCTCAAACAACTCTTCCTCAATATAAAGGAATTGAAACTTGAGAATATTAATAATGCCTTTGTAAATTGACTACTTATGTTTGTGCAAATCATATTCTATCAAACTATACCTCTAAAGTATAAACCAGTTTTTTTAAGGAAAACTTGGTTCAGTAAACCAAATTGCAATATGCTTTGCAAATAATAAATAAACACTAAAATCTTTTCTCTAATGGGTACTGAGAAAGCAATATGCTCAAAAAGTTAGTTTTCTTGACTTCCTTTGTAGAACAAAATCTCCCATGTCCTTATTTATGGTATATGATTCATTTGGTATTTTCGTCTTAAAGGAAAAAAAAAATAACAAAACATATCAGAAGTCTCTCAACTATTAATTTGGTCAACAACAAAAGATGACTTCATAAACTTTTATGAAGAAGGCAACCATATTAAGGAAGATCCTTGTGAATGAAATTTTCCGAACAACCAAGGAAACAATGGACAAAGGTAAAACCATTATTTATTGTTATAGATGATCAACTCACCAGGCATTATATCTAATCTCACAGTTTTTGGTAATGGGGCAAGGGGGTCAGGAAGCAAAATCCTCATAATAAGAACATAGTAAATAACATGATTAGATTATATGCTCAAAAATTTTGTGTAGATCAGTGGAGTTAAAACAAAAAACATACATATGTCGCAGCTATTGGATATTTTTACCTTTGGAGCTGCCATTGGGTACTCTTCATGCGAAAACAAATCTAACTTGAATACGCGCTGAGTCGTTTCCTAAAGGTCAAAAAATAAACAGCATATTCTAAATAAAACTCATAAATTCAAGCAAATTTACATGTAGATCAGTCCCTTGTTGAGGACTTAATGACCCTTCCTACCTCCCCACCAAAATAAGACCACCAATCAGACACATCATAAGTGAGTGCATCAAAAACTTTGAAGTGAATAAAGATTTTCACTAATTTAGGCATGTCTAAAGTTTTTTACCCATCAAGTTAAAAATCATTATTGAGCTCTTCTCCCTCTTTTTCTATCATAAGGAAATAGATGTAAGATATATTGAAACAAACTTGACTCTCGACTTTAATCTTGAGCAAAGGAGCAGTGTTGCATTTCTGGTATAGGGAAAATCATCCATAAATGCCTTCCCTCTTCTCTTTTCTTTTCTTTTTTAACAACCTATGTTTTTTTTTTCTTTCAGGTTTAAGCATTTTAAACTAATACAAATTTTGAACAAATAAATGACCTGACTATAATTGCATAACCCATTGACTGAACAACATCTTGCAGAAATGGCACTCCCATCAGTAGTTTAATTAATTACCATGTTGTTCATTGTAAATATTTCAAGACCATCTATCCATTCTAATAAAGCAAACTAAAAGATATGTTACTGGTCATTCCAAATATAATATGAGAAGACTAGACCAAGCTCATACGAATTTCCAGTTTACCAACATCCCCAATAAGACCAGGCTTAGTTATGCTTAGAAAACTACATTTTGGTTTCCCAGCAAAAAACTGTTAGAAATAGCAAATTTAATTCAACAAGACACAACGGCAAATTATCCTTTAGACTTTACCTAAACTAAACATAAGAAAATAACCCATAATTCTTAAGAAGCCAACTGAAAATATGAAAATTTAGCATGCTCAATTGTCTAGTGTTGCTTTATAAAGCTGATGCATAGAAGCTTTAGTATAAGTTAATTAGCAGAGACCATATTAGTTCGTTCCCAACATTACTGAAGTAAGACTAGCAGTCGGAACTTCCAATAAACAACAGTAAGACAGAAATGAATGAAGAAAGGGCAACCCCAACTCCATCTAAAACCATAGAGAAGCAAGAAGAAAACTTTAAAACCAATAATGCTTCATGTATACATCACAGTACTAAACTAGTCAGAGAACTCCAACACTTATCAAAAGAAAGAAGAAATAAGAAACTAACAAGTTGCTTCAGGAATCAAAGCTCTATCTGAGGAAAAATAAATAAATAAATAAATAACTATAATTCTATAACGAAAATCTAACTGGATTGTGTAGATCACCTCAGGTTAAGGTGCTAACCATAACTGCAGTATTTCATAATGATGCATTAATTCTATATGCATCCATTATATATGAGTATCTAATTCAAGAAAGCTACAGAAAGTACCAATTCAGAACCAGTACTAAGCTTCCGATTCCCTTTTCTAGACGGGAAATGGGGGTAATTTGAGCACGGCTTACTCAATCTCAATGGGGTCTGCTCTTAGAATCTGCAGAAGAATAATTAGAAATTTTCAAAAAAGTAATCCCAACCAATCAACCTTCTATAATATTGGACAGCAAACAAAACGCATCCCAAAAAAAATTGAGAAAGGAAATCAATTTTGTTTGACCTTCTTACTGGGTTAATGATTTAGTGTCATCGGGAGCAGGTCTAAAAGGGGTTTCGTCTGTTGTTTGGCTTCAGTGTTGCCATTGACTTTATAGACTTCACTACCCCCACTGTGGCCTTTCATTGGAATCTCTGTTTCCGTAGAGGCTTCTTTGGTCTTCACAAATCACAATCGCAGATTTTCAGTTTCACAACTTCACAGTTCAAAAACATGATGCCCTACTTTTTCTTTCACCATTACAGTGATGACTGAATAGTGGCCAGCAGCGATTGAGGGGGCAGACAACAATAGATCTGATTTGAAGTGAAAAACAATAGAAATAGATGAATACGCAGCAAAGAAGATAAAGAGACCGATGGTGGAAGGAACCGAGGAGGGTTGACGGTGGCGGAAATGTCATCAGCAAAAGAGAGATAAGTTAAGCGGGCGCCGGGAAAAGAGAGGTTTTCTTTTGGGAGCCACTAGGTCTTCTTCAAAATTTTAATTATACTAACTTTCCCCCTGTTTTTTTTTCCCTCTTTCAGTATTTTTTTTAATTTTTTTAAAAAAATCATCACTAATTTACAATATGTAAATCAATTAATTATTATTCGAAACATATATGAAAACTAGTTTACTTTTTATATTTATTAAAAATTTAATTATTTGTAGTTTCATGCTGTAAACAAAGAATATCTCATAATTGCTATTTTCAATTAAAAAAGTCAAGTTTCAAAATATGTTTTTGTTCCATTTTAAGAGTTAAGTTTGAATTTTTTTTACTTTTCATACATTTACTAATATAATTATGGGTGGTTTACAATTAATTGATCGTTAGAAAAAATAATAATATTAGTGGGGAAAAAATGGTGACAAATTACATATTTTAAATGTTGTACTTTGCAACTTCTAAAAAGTTATATACCCTCAAAACTTGACTCTTCTAATGGAATAGAGGAGAAAGTATATTTTCTTAAATTTCAAATATTAAATTTATACATTTACCCAATTACAAATTAATATGAACATACAATTATTTCAACTATATTATTATATTGGAGCAAAAAAAGAGATAAATCATGATAAAAAGATAAAGAGCGAAAGTGAAACAAGAAAAGTAGAAATGAAGGTAGATTGATACTTTAAAAAAGTAAACTATTACTTTATAAAAGACATAATTGAAGGAAAATGATACTTTAACTTTTAAATTATAATTTACAATAAACTTTAGGAATATACAGTCATTTACTGTATTTAAGTTATTTCAACTTAAAAACAGTGCATATTAACTAAATTTTATTAAATATGCCCCAAAAAATATACTATTAATTGAAAAAAAAAGAGTAATGCTTCAAGTGCTAAATTACAATTTATAATCAACTTTAGGGACATACTTATATAGTTTTAAGTTAAATGAACTTACAAACAATTGATCTCAACTAAATTTATTGAAAAATATACCAAAAATTGTAAAATTGAAAGAAAATGTTACTTTAAGTATTAAATTGTAATATACGATAAACTTTGGCGACCTAATCATCTTTTTATGTCTCTTTAAGCTATTAAACTTAAAAACACTTAAACTTAACTAAATTTCTTGAAAATATACCATAAAGGTGAATTGTTAGTGTATATGGATTAAGGCTATGTTTGATTGTAATTCAAATAGGTGATTTTTTTTTGGGGGGGGGAAGGAAATTATTTTCTGCGAAATTGTGTAGCAAATAGATAATCATGATGTTATTAGATGTGAGTATAGTTTTAGAGAAAAATTTAAATTTTAAATATTGAGTTCAGTAAAAAATGAGACTGTTTGGTTATAGAGTTATTTTCTCAAAAAAATGGTGTTTCTTTCTAAAAAGAACTAAAACAAACATAGCCTAAATCTCTTTAAGCCAATTCAACTTAAAAAGCAATACGTGCATTTTTAAGTCAATATACCAAAAAAGAGGTAAACTTTAGTTTTTAAAGACTATACTGAATGAAAATTATATTTGAGTACTAAATTATAATTTATAATAAATTCTGGGAACCTAATGGTCAATTTATGCCTTTTTAGGTTAATCAATGTATCTCAACTAAAATTAATAAAAATATACCAAAAGCAGGTAAATTATTAGTTTATAAAGACTAAATTAAAATAAATGATACTTCAAGTACTATATTACAATTTACAATCACCTTTATTAACCTAATAACTTTTTATGTTGCTTTTTAGGTTATTTAAACTTAAAAACAATGCATATCAACTAATTTTATAAAAAATATGCCCAAAAAATGTAAAATTTTAGTTTAGAATTACTAAATTGAATACCTATAATTTTATTTGAAAAATTCAAAATATCCTTCTTTACGGGATATTTTTATTAGTTGATATAAATTAAGAGAAATATAAAGTTGGTTAAAGTTATTTTTATTTCTGGAAATTACGGAATTTGTTTTGGTATTTGACTAAACTTAAGAGATGTTTGAAATTCACTCAATAAAAAATGGAAAAAGATAAATAAATCTACAAGATAGTTTCCAAGAGTATTTTTTATTTTTTATTCCCGCCTCCCGCTAAAATCACCTTGGCGGCAAATGCTTTTGCTCTTTTTGATAAATTCATCCTTTCCCTACCTCTCGTAGCAAACGGCTGGTCAACTGGGGCTGCTCCCTCATTCCCTCTCCAAGCTTTGCCGCTTCCTCCCTCCTTTTCCTCTCTTTGAAACTCTTACCACAAAAAGCTTCAAACTTCCTCTATTGCCTTTGAAATTCTCACCTCAGAAAGCTTCAAACTTCCTGTATTTTCTTAAAAACTCTGACCACAGAAAGAGTTTATTACAAGAAGTAGAGAAACACACTTTGCTTGTTCTGAGATGTTTGAAGGAGAATTCTGTTATTTGCGCTCAAGATGGAGCCAAAAAGATAATCTTTTCGACACTTACAATTTGCGAAGTTTAAGGGTTTTTTTTTTTTTTTTCCTATTTCTGTAAACATACTTGAATTGAATCTACAGTTTACATTTAACTTGATACCAAAACACATGATGAGTTTGGATCCTGGAAAGCCAGAGACAGAACAGCTGAAGAAAGAGTACATCGCATTTATGAAAGGAGTGGTTTCTGCTCCTTTGAATTTCCCAGGAGCTGCATACAGAAACGCATATATAAATAAGCGCATTAAGTTATTTGTTTAATAATTACTTATAGTCTCGATCAACAATCCTTCAATTCATTGAAAGAAGAATGGAGGAAAGGATCAAGGGTAAGTGCACAGATGAAGATGATTTACTTGGATGGGTCCTCAAGAATTGCAATCTCTCCAAGGAGCAGATTCTTGATTTGGTCCTAAGCCTGCTCTTCGTTGGTCATGAAACTTCATCCGTTTCTATAGTATTATCCATTTACTTCTTGCAGAGTTGTCCTAAAGCAGTTCAAGAATTGAGAGTAAACATTTTAATCTATCCCAATTCATCATGAGATTAAAAGGACTACAAAACCACAGCCACGTTGATTGTTTACTTGGTGATTTCAGGAAGAGCACATAGCAATTGCCAATGCCAAGAACCAATCTCAAGAAGCAGAATTGAGCTGGGATGACTACAAAAAAAAATGGCATTTACTCGGTGTAAGCTCCCTAAACACTGCATCATCAGTTTATATATGCTTAATCAAATGCAATATTAGTATTTTATTTTATTTTTTGCTTTTTGTGAAGGTTATCAGTGAAACACTAATACTGGGAAATGTGGTGAGGTTTTGCATAGAAAAGCTCCCAAATATCCACGCTATAAAGGTAAGTGAAGTGAGTTGTTTGGTGTTTTTGAATAAGAAAGTGATTAAAAGATTCCAACCTTATCAGAAAATGACCTGTTTTGTTGGGAAGACAACGAGCTTGTGAGTCTCCTGTATAAAGAAAAAGAGGCATGCTTGGGGTACAGTGAAAAACTTGACTGATGGATGGGGTTTTATTGATGGCTTATAAAGAGGCGGTGGTGTGGACGTTGAAAGTTATTTCCCATTATGGTTTTACCCCTGTGACTGCTGTATTAGCTGTGAGTTGTTATAATAAGTACGTATCAAGCTTGTGTTTTCAGAAGGATAAGCCATGGATGAATCAATTAGCTGCTGTGGCTTGTCTTTCCATAGCTGCCAAGATGGAGGAGATCCAAGTTCCCCTTCTTTTAGACCTCCAAGTGGAAGATTTCAAATTTATTTTGGAGTCACAAATGATTCAGAGAATGGAACTTTTGGTGCTGCCCACTCTTCAAAGGAAGATTAAGCTAGTGACACCTCTTTCTTTCATTGATCACATTGTGAGAAGATTTGGGATAATGATGAATAACCTAAATTTGGAGTTTCTTAAGAGGTGCGAGGAAATCATTCTCTCTGCTATTCCTGACTCTAGAATTGTGCATTATCTCCCATCAGTGATTGCTACTGCTGCAATGTTATATGCTGTTGAAGATTTTGAACCTTGTAAACTAATGGATTGTCAGAGCCAACTAATGGATGTTCTTACAGTTAATAAGGAAATGGTAAATGATTGCTATAAACTGATCATGGAGATAGTGGAGGATCAAGGCGGCAAGCATCACCAATTCCTCAAGCGCAAACATCTGTCGATCCTAGACAGTCCAAACGGCGTCATTGATGCATATTTCAGCACTGAAAGCTCTAATGATTCGTGGGATGTGGCGACTTTGGCATTGCCATCAAAGCAGATATTCAAGAGATGCAGAGCTCAGGAAAAGCTAATGACATTATAACTTCACGTAGCAGTATGCCTGTCAGTGTTTGACAGTCCTTTAATGAACTAATCCTTTTGTTTATGGAATGCATTTGGAATCTTTATCCAAGTTACTGCAATGGTGATGGTGCTCTGAATTATACTATCTTCGTTTCTGAAATTTAAAAAAAAGGAGGAAAAGGTAAGTGAAGTGAGCAATTAATGTGATATTGATGCCAAAATTTTCAAGTTTGTTGCCTGAACTGAAGTTGTGGTGTATGCAATCTCCTTGGCAATTTTCTGTGAAAATGGTTATGGTTTGTCTACTCGTTGGGGGTCCTTTTGTTGTATGGGCTTGATTTTTTTTCCTTTCCAAGTTTTGCTGGGCACTTGTGTTCAGGTGTTAAAACTCGAGTGGACACTTGGGATTTTGGAGGATTTTAACTTGTAGGATGATAGTTGACAGGCGGCTGATGATCTGATATATTAGAAAAACATGGTAACTTTTTGTTTCATGTTTTACCTGCTTGCCTGCCTAAGTTTGAACCTAATGCATGTATATAATGCTTATTATCTTTGGAGAGGTCCCTCTAGTTAAAGAAAACTGTTGTTCATTTTCATGTATTCTATGCTTTCTGATACTGCTGTCACTCTGGTATGGTTATAAATGGAAATAATTTCAAGGGATTCTCTACAATTTTGGATGTTATCTTAATGGGTTCTTTTCTCTTTTTCTTTTAAATTGTGCCTGAGCGCTGTGAGGTTGTTCGAGTACTTCCTTTCGTACTGTTTACCCATTTCCGTATTTTTCTGTGACCTTTTCTTTCTTTTTAACTGTACATTTTTGGCTCTTGAATATTCGCATGCCAACTGAAAGCCTTATGCTAATTGTCTGTTTCAGTATTTGCTGATATAGAATCTTCCCTTATTCCTTTGTAAGGGAGGGAATATTTTGCAGACTTGATAGGGTCAAAACAATGCTGTGAAAGTATGGCCTGGCAATTCGAAGGTAAAATTTATATTCTAGAAATAGTGAAAAATTCAGTGACTAAATTCAAGGCAATGGAATGATCACAAACACTGTAAATTTGTTTACTGCTTTGTATACTCTGAGTTACTAGTGGGAAATATTTGGTTCTTTAGATTCCCAAATCAATGGATAGCATCCCCTTTACTAGAATTCTTTACTTTTCACTTGAGTGCAATTTCCTCTTTTAACAACTCTATGCTATGGAAATTTCGATTTGATGATATAACATCCTTTTCAATCCTTTTTTTAAATCTTTATTTCCTTTAGTTTTCCAAAGGTACTTGATTGGATAACCAACTAACTTGATTTGTTTCTCTTGTGAAGATAAATTCTTTGTAGATCAATTTTACGATTATTGCGTTGGAGATGATGGAAATAAGAAGTCTTTGTCTCATCTTCAGGTAACAAACTTTATTCTTTTGAGTTTTCTTTAAATTCATATTTCCAATTAATGCTTTTAGTGCTTCCTTCATGTGTAAAGAAATTATATTTTCAACCTCTTCTCTTAGTTTCTATAGTTGTTCTCTTCTATCCAAATTAGGCCTTGCAAAATTGATAAGCTATTCTCTAATCTTTTTAGGCTTCTGGAGCATATGATGCCCCAGGATCAAAATTACCAACCAGCCTAAGTGAAAGGTATAAAAATCATGTAAAAATGCTTTAAAAATTCTTCCACTGAATGTCAGAATTCTTGGTTCCGACAGGAAAGATTTGATTGTACTGATAACATATCAATTCAATCAGACTATAAATCTGTTTGGTCAAAATAATTTTATTTGTGATAAAACATATGCTGGTTAGGCTTAAGACTACTCTAAGGGAAAACATCTTCTTTCTTTTTTTTTTCTTCTTCTGTTTTTTTTTTTTTTTTTTTTGTATTATAGGATTTTTCTTCCAAATGTTTCTTAAGGTCATGCAGTGGACTTGCATCTCAAATTACGGGAATGGTGAATTAGCATAATATGAAAGAGGGAGTATGTGTTCTCAAATATTATGTCTTCCATAAAATAGGAAATATTTGTCAACTTGACCAAAAATCTCTTTTCTCTCTGAAATATAATAACCCAATTATATGTTCTGATCATTGTTACTAGATAAACTGCTAAATGGAAATGAGTCCAGTCTATGCCAAATATGTTGGTTAGTTGTTTTCACTTAGTTCTAAAGGAACGGAAATATTACATTGACTTCAAAGGAGGAAGTATTTGTTTTACCTTGATATCTTGCGTTTATCAGTTTTATAAAATTATTTTTGTACCAGTACCCCAGCACTGCAAGAAGTTAGTTTATTTTCTGAATGATTCAAAGATTTCATATACTTCAATCATAAAAAGTTTGTTTCCTGCATATGTTTACCAGATTTGGCAGGCTGAAAACTTGGTGTCTTGCAATGAGCTTTAAGATTTGCTCATTCAAGTTCTGAACTTGTGTCTAACAAGTTCTCGACTTCTGTTCCTGAAATTGAAGGTTTTTGGTGTTGTTATATCTTAGTCTTTCTTTTTGTTTACCTCATTTTTGAAATTTAATTTTGTTTGTTCATTTGTTGGACTAAGAATTTGAGAAGACTGCATGTGTTGTAGACATGCCTATTGATGAGCGGTGGTCGTCTTTGAGATTAAACTCTTATGTTCACAGTGGTCTGGTTTTGCCAAATAGTTTTAGAAATTGATCGAACGGGCAGCAAATGACAGATTATATGTGAAACAATCATTTTTTTGGCTATTGATGGTTTTCAATCTGAAATTGGTAAATGCCTTAGTTTGTTTGTGGATTCCTTAGCCTATCGTAAGCTTGTTATAGATCTTTCTTTATTTCACTATTGGACTTTACCATATATTAGTGGTGTAGATTAGAATGCAAGTTGCAATGAAGGATACTGTAGAAAGGTGTGCTATTTGTCATCAGGGCATATTGAGGACATATGTCAGTTTTTGGGTTGTATAAAGGATTTGGAATAATAATTACATGAACTTTTTCCTGTTAAGGTTATATCTTCATTCCAATATTAGAGACTGCAAAAGTGGCATCTTACAAAAAGGTTCAACCTCTCAAATTCTCAGAGTCTATTGCAGTTCTCTGTTCACTGTAATGAATTTAGGATACTCACAGTAATTGTAGAATATCCATTTTCATATGAATTTTGTTAAACAGAACAAGCAGGCTCTTAAGCATTTTTTCGGATTACGATGAAAAGAACACTTATGTACCATTTTTTTTTCTAGTTAAAATTAATCAAAGGTTTTTTAAAAAATAAAATAAAATAAATAAAATTGAATTACCCTTGTTAACTACACCAAATTAATAACTTCCCTTTTTCTGAAGTGGAACTAAAGTAGTCTTTAAATTTTCAATATCTTATTTTTATTAAAATACGTGATATTATATAATCAAAACAAAGTTCAAATTAAATTACAAGATTAAGTGTAAGGACTTTAGCTTTAGTTTCCTTTTAGTAACATTGTAAAAAAGTACTGCAATATAATGCCGTTAAAATAGAATTCTCATGATTACAATTTTTTTCCAATTTCTAGTTTAACCCATAATTTATTATAATTAAGGAGGAATGAGTAAACTTTAGTTTTTCTTTTCTTCTCTTTCTAAGACACTTATTCCATGATGGCGTGTCATATTTGGGACATCTTGAGACATTTATTTTTAATGTCTTATTATATAATATTATTATTTATGTCAATTGAAATCTAATTAGGCACTTATTTTTAAAGTGTCTTAGTATATATTATATTAAGACTTTTATATAGATAATGTCTTGTAAAAGTTTTCGTAGAAGTGTCATATTACACATTTACGGAAAGAATGTCATGATAGGTTATTTTATAGGACACTTATTTTATTGTCTTTTAAAGAGCTATAATATCTTAAAAAGAGTGTCCTATAATCCACTTTTTCTAGTAGTGAGCAAAGGTGACGGTCGGCTACGGCATAACGGACGGCAACAGCATAGTCTTTTGGAACAATGTTATTTTAGCTTTAATTTGTTTTATTAATCCACAGGTATCAGTTTAATTTTATTCAAATATCAATTTTGAAAAGAAAAATTAAATATGCATATTATTTGATAGGACTTGTCGTGGGTCTACTAAATACAGTAAAAATACTGCTTAAAACCTGCAATTAAGATACTAAGAAAATATAGCACAGTAGTACACAGGGTCGATCCACAGAGATGGCAATTTAATTCTAATTCCAATTTAACATGCAAATAAAACCAAACTATGACTAGTAGTCACCTTTGTGTCTCTTAAGAGACCTTAGAGTTGTCACTTAAATTTAGCAAAATAATAATTAAACTAATAATTAAATAAAAGACGTAAACAGAAATCAATTAATGAGAGGAAATTCCGGTATTATGTAAATCCACCTTAATCTCATGCATGCAATCATAAACCTCTTAACTTGTCTAGTTACTTATGCCGTTTCAGTTATAGTATTACCGCGAGTCCCCGCAAATAATCCCAATTCTCCCATAGATTTTCGATAATCCCCCGCGAGTCCCCGCAAAGGAATTATTCTCTAACTACGTTAACTAACAGACTACGAGTCCCCGCAAACCTTATTAATTAACAAATAGAAGCATTAAGAACTAGAAGAACCCGAAACTAATAATTCCTACTGACGATGCATTAGAAATTATTACCCAATTAGTCATGTACTACTCGGCCGGTAGTTGTGCTACTCACTGACTCTACCAGATTAAACTAAGTTGATCAGATTTACAATAATCTCAGTAATTAGACATATAAACACAGGCAATTTAGAAACATAATTAATTAGACCTTAGATTAATTCCTGGGTTTCATACATGCATGGATTATGACTTCTTACATAATACCAGAACTAATAAATTAGCTACTAATGATAAAACACGAAAAACACATAATTATAAAAGAAGACATTAAAAGAGAAAAGAGAATACTGTACTGGAATTTAAGAAGTCGCGATCTGACAACCGCCGGTTTGGCCAAACTGTAGACCGCCCATCGGGAAAATCCAAAGTTGCGATCGAAACAGAGCAAAACAGAACAGAACAGAGAAAAACAGAGGAAAACTATACTAACGCGAAACTGTATCTTGCGCGAGAATTATTTGTAAACTAAGAAACTATTCTCTATAAAACTTATCTAGAAAACTTCTATCCAAAAGCTTGTCTCTAAAAGCTTGTATATATAAACTTTTTCCCAAAAGTGCAGGAATAATCTCATATATATAGGGATACAAATCAACAATTAACCAATCTTCTAATGGAATAAGGAAACCTTCTTCTACTTGGAAAGAGAATTAATTAAGCACATGGAGTCTCTTCAATTTTGGTAACTCCCAACTTCTCTCTTTAATTCCTTCTTGGATTGGTAATTGCCCAAAACTTCATTGCTTTTCCTTTAAGCTTTTCCGCATCAACCCTGCGCATGGCTGCCCCCGGATTTCATTCAACTGATTGGATTCGGGCCACTTGCATTGGAATCCAATTTGATTTCGGGTGCAGCATAATTTGAATCCAATTGGATTGGATGACAGCTCACTAAATTAATTAAGATTCCAATTGGATCAATTTTATCTTCACGCATCCACTTCCTTATTTTTCTTTGGACTTCGATTTCTCTTGCTTTATAGCAAATCAGCCGAACCTCTCTTGCGGGCTTCCTTCTTGATTAATCCCACAAATCGTGTGGACTTTTCAGGCGTGACTTATCTGCTCCAATTCTTTCACTTTTTGCACATTCTTTTCTTCTTAGGCCCGATCTCTAAAACTGCAAATAAACATTAAAACCTTGGGCAAAAGCCCGTGAGAACTGTCATAACAAGTGCTAAAATAATACACCTAAAAGGTACAGATCATTGTTCACATGAACAGTACTAGAATTATTCACTGAAATAGGAATCGCATACATAAACCTATTTCACACAAATCTAACTCTACTATAATTTATATTATAACTCATATCTAACTTAATTAATTTATTCCCTATTGTAGTACATAATTTTGAAGTATAAGATTTGTACAAGCTAAAACAAGTACAATTATAAAACATGCATGGACTATATCTATTCCATTAACAGTTTTCATCATCATATATAACTTAATTGCTTAACATTGCTTTGCCTTTTGACAACTCAACTCTTAAGTGTCCTCAGCACAGTGCCATAGTGTAGTTAACCTTTGGTTTGTGCTTAATCAGCATCCATTCTAGCAGACTTTTGACTCCATATGATATTATCTAATGCAGCCTTGAAGCAAAGTTCCCTGCCATATGACATTTTGAAAGTGGCCTTCTTGAGTGGAACGGAAGGAGTAATATATAACAAATAATTAAAAGGTTCTTGCACGGCTGGGAACCTCCCTGCCCCTTTGGCAAAGCTTGTTGCTTCGGATTTGGCTCACATTCCTTTATTCGCCTTTAAATTCTTTTTGTAATTTTTCTACGGACTCCACGAGTATTTAATAAAGGCATCACCCAGATTTATTTTTAATTTTTTTAAAATAGAAGGTTCTAACAAAAATGATAATCTAAAGATTCTACAACATAATTTTAACTATAAAAATACTTTTAACGAAAACTTGTCCAAACGTATAAAAACTATTTAATGAACATTAATTTTTACAAAATTTTATAAAAGATGGTTTAAATCCAAACAGAACCAAGCCTTATTATTACAATGCATCCAATTTTATTCCCTCCACTAGTTTACCAGCAAAGAGTTCTCTCTTACATATCCTTATACACATGCAATTATGTACGCACACACTATAATTATCAGCGATAACAAATTAGAATACAAATGCTCGCGCACACATGCAATATTATAAGTAACTCCACCATAAGTATCACCTAAAAGTTGATCTCTCTTACGTCTATACAACCCTGCCTTTTCCTCAGTGGTTAGCAGAGTTAAACTTTGGACGTAACAGATCCTTTCTTTATCATTGATTTAGCATTCTTCAGCTGGACTTCAGTTATACTTTTCTTCATCTTTGCAAGCACATAAATCCCCCTATGTCGTCTGATCCCACTGTTTACGAAGTGTCTACGAGTCAGTTTGTCAGTCCTTTCAGTCCATGTTTAATTTTTCTATTTTCTGTTGGTGCTTGTGTTTAGTTTTGAGTCTTTGTAAGAACAACTAAGTAAGGCTGTGGTTTGGTTTGTCACTTCACGCTTGACAAGAGTCATTCAAGTGTGAGGGTATTTGATGTATGCCTTTTAGTTGTTTATTTGTAGTCTTTCTTGGCAATTCTCACGGGTATGTGACTAGTTTTATAGAGATAATTACAGGTTTTGGAGACAAGACAGCTGCTGTGCATAAAAATAGCTAAGGTCATTGGGCCTGGCCTAATAAAGACAAAAGGAATTTAAGCATGTAAAGCCCATAGTCAAGCTTAGGTTAGTCAGTAGCTTAGTCCATCCGAGCTAAGGAAATAGCTTAGGTCGGTAACAATCAAGATAACCGAGCTCGGGAAGCTTAGGTCGGAATAACGGTAACATTGGTATAATAGATAGGCGTCATTATGGGGCGGGAATCCGGGGTTGATTTCATGTAGGAGTTACTCACATCAATAAGTACAAAGGAGACATCATGATGAAGGAGCCTTATCCGTGCCATAAATAGCAAAGGAGTTACAAAGGTATTTAAGACCAAGGCATAACACCAGCAAGAGAAAAGGAAGGCATTAAAGACGTCATAAAGGAGGAGGAACATTAGGAGACCCATTATTGCATGACACACCAAAGGGGCAACGAACATATTCAGGTGAGGCTATATAACTCAGTCATCAGACTCATTTCAGGTACGCCTTTACGTCTTGTTTTTGCATCTCTTACACATTCTCTCATGAGCTTTAGCATTCAGTCAATATAGATTATCCATATACTCTACTAACTTGAGAGTCGGAGTGGCACAGGGGGATAGCCCCGCTTGGTCCTTGTTCATTGTTTCCATTCCCAGATTCATAAAGAATATTGCCTGTCCGAGCTCCACAACCGTTGATCCGAGCTCCAGTTTTCCAGATTCCCATATCCAAGTTATTCCTTCAAGATCTTCAAGCAGATCCAAGCTATATCTTCAAGTCTTCAAAGCAGCTGACCGAAGGATCTAGATCCAGACTTTTTACGTCATATCAACAGCGAAAGAAGAAAGACTGCAAAAGAGAGCAAAAACAGAGCTCCATTTGCCAAAATGGATGTTTGGCGTAGCAACAGTACGCTGAGAAGCAGAAATTCTCAGCACTTAAGACTTGCTGGGTTGATATTCTGGATTATTGATCTGTGGAATTACCCAGTCACAATGGGTTTGACCGAATGTGTGAAGAGAAAAGCCCAAGGCATAATTAAATTGCCTAATTTGATTATTCCATAAGAAGCAAGTATTTTGGAAGGAACTCAGCTTCCATGTTGATGACAGCTCATGACGGATGTAGGAAGTAATTTCCTATTATCCTTTGAATTGATTTTGATTGAGTTCTTGGAGGAGAAGTCAAGGAGTTACCTAATATGAGATTACTGCCAGTACAAGTAATCACTTTGTTTCCTATTCTAATTCTGATTCCTTATTAAGAGTAGTTTCGTACTTTGAAGAGGTTTCTAGTTGGTTTCCTTTTGTAACACCAATTCTACACATTATATATGGATAGAATTGGTGCAGGTAGAAGGATATCATTTTTTGTATCTAGTTTTACGTTCTTCAGAATTTTGAGTTCAGATACAATAGTTTTTAGTTTGTTCGGTTGCTGTTATGGATTATTTACATGAAGGCTTTTACTTGCCCAAGCGGGATGTGGTTTTTGTTCAGCGTTTCAATATAAGTATTTCGTTATTCCCTTTTATCATTGCCTGTTCTTATGGCTTTTATAATAATTTTGTGTTTAGTTTCAGAAGTCAAGAGTAACTAATTCTCTAATTATGGCAGTATGTAAAGAGCGTTAATCCATGCATATATGAAACTTGAGGTATAATTCTGTCGAATCGCATGTGTTTTCATTTATCCTGTGAACATAGGTTTCAATACTAGGATTTAATTAAGTATGATCAACTTGGTAAAATCCGGTAGTGTCAATTAGTGCCGAAGTTACCGTCGGGCAATACAGGATAGTTAGGTAATAATTCTTAAAGTTAACCCAATAAGAATTGTTAGTGTCATGTTCCCCGAGTCTTTAATGTTGTATGTTAATTTAGTTAATCAGGTGTCGTAGGGAGCCCACGGCCTGTTAATTAGATTAGCTAGAGAAGTAATCATGTTGTAGGGAGCCCACGGTGATTGCCAACAAATTAAGGCGGAATTGGGTTATGTCGTAGGGAGCCCAGGGTAACCTATAACTGACCGACGCTATGCTCTTTGATTTCTTGAAGTGTTTATATAATTATATGCATGAGATTAATGTGATTTACATAATGTTGGAATGCTTCTTTACTTGAATTAATTTATCAGTTTCCCAAGTTTTGTTTTACTTTCATAAAGTGACAATTAAAATGTCTCGTAAGAGGCACAAAAGTGATTGCTAATCAAACTGGTTACTAAATTAGTATGAATAAGAGTTTTAATCACTGTTCCTTGTGGATCGACCATGTCTTTACTGTGCTACTTTTAGCAATTCTACTACAGAATTAAGCAGTACTTTTACTGTATTTTGGTAGGCTAACGACGGTCTTACCAAGGGGGGGACCAAAGTCGAAGTTTTCCCACTAAATATCCACAATAATAATTAAAAATTGAAAAAGACTATTTCTCCTTCCCTTAAAAGATGGGAAAATGTTTATTACAGTAGAAAGGACAAAAATGATTAACCTAAATACATAGTTAACTCCTCCAAATACCATATGGTACTTTGGTTTTGAAAATACTTTTGGGCATGTTCTTTTGCATGTTTTTAAGTCAATATTTAAAAACATATTTCTCCTTAAAAACTGTTTTAAAAAAACATAAAAAGAAACAAGATTTTCAAACTATTGACCTATTTCAACCACCTCCGGCCCCCATCGCCACCTAGCTCCGGCCGCCTGCCACCACGTTCAGCTGCCGCCGATGACTGCAACCACATGTGATCACCGCGACCTCCCACCTTTGGACGCTACCTTCGTCTACATCCGGCCGCCTCCGCCATCGCCGGCCACTATCTTCAAACTCCGCCACTACCCACATCCGCTAACTATCGCCAGCAACCACCTTCAGCCGTCCTAGTGCACATTCGGCCCCCACTGCCCACCTCTGGCATCCGCCACCCACCTTCGTCCACTGTTGCTGCCCACATCCGGTCACCGCCCACCAATATCTTTGACGGCTGGCAACTCCAGTCGGAGGTGGATGTCAGCAGCGGCGGTGGAGGCCAAGGTAGGCAGCCACGGTGGTCGGAGGTGGTGGCGGCCGCAGGCGATGGTAAACGATGTTGGTTTTGGAGAAGGGATGGTTTCATATTTTCAAAAAATTGTTTTCTAAAAAATTAGGTTTTGAAAACTTTTTTATGGAACAAGGTTTTGGCTTTGTTTTGGGTTTCAAAACCCAAAACAAAGCCAAACTCATTTTCAAAACATACAAAAGAACAAGACCTTAGGTAAATACAATTCTAAACATAAAAATTGTATACAAAATGTAAAAATATGCATTGAAAGTCAATACAAAACAAAAATGTACTTAATTAGAAGCTTTATGCTTACACTAAGATCAACGCAGATACCCATATTGTACTATAGATCCACCTTTACTTGATAGTGTATTTTTCTTGTTTTGTGTCCACCCATTCATTTTGATCATAGATATATTATTTCTACCATGGTTTCTGTAGATCTGAAACAATAATTTCAGAACGTGGAACAAAAGAAAGAAAGAAAGAAAAAGTTATAATATTCCAAAAGTTAATACCAAACACTCGTAAAAAGAGACAAAACAGTTTCAATATGATCAAGGGCCAGGAGGAGTAGGAGTTAAACTCCCGATCTGAGCATCATATCCTAGCATTTTCATTACTTTGCCCTTCAACTTCGACACGTGGACTCTAATGCATTTCATTAGCTTCACCAGCACATGAATCACTTGAATAATAAGTGTCCTTGGCATTGCCAACACACCAATCCCAATGCTTCGTCTGAGGCCACTGTTTATGAACCGATATGTGTTCCCCACTAGCAAAAGCGCCAACAAACATAACCAAACGATGGCACCAACAAACAGTGCAGATTCTATTTTAAGAGATGTAGGTTCGTTATTAATGGGTGTGAGCAACAAAATTGATAAATAATAAGTTAAAGCTATAGCTGTTATGGTGACCCACAAAATTATCAACAAAGCCCACAGAAAGAATTTGTGTCTGAATGGGAAACCAATGATAAGGAACAAGATTGTGCTCAGAGACGAAACAAAGGCCACGGTATTAGCTATAATGAAAAGGCCGTATAACTGCGAATCTTGAGCTCTCATAGCTCATCCTGCCAAATGACCACTTGGAGGTGGAGGATTATTGTTATTGTTTCCCACCCTAGCTTCTGGTGGACCTACGCCGGCCTGTAAAGCCATTGTTGGACGTGGAGAATTGTTACTGTCTTCCTGCCATACGCCGGCCACCAGGTGGATTTACGCTGGCTTGGAAAGCCATTGCTGCAACAAGTGAGGCCACTACCAATAGTGTCCCATTTTTCTTGGACAACCAATTGTAGCCTTCTTCTAGACTGTTACCTCCTTTGGCTCCACCCTTTTGAAGAGTTCTTACGATTTTTGGATCAATGTCTTTATGACAAATGTCTAATGCAGTGCTTCCAACAGTACTCTTTGCATTCACGTCTACTATGTTCTTCTTGGTCAAGTATTTTATCATCTGCATGCGGTATGTGTCAGAACATCGAAAATTTTTTTTCCTGGAAACAAGACTCCACATAAATATGACCACGGTTCCAGAACTGCCGGAACTGGAACCGCCGAGAAGTGGAACCGAAACCTTGAGAGGACGGTTATGAGCAAGCTCTGTAACTGCCTGTTTTGACAGTTCTGGTTCGGTAAGTGTTCCGGTTCTGATTTTTTCCTGCTTCATTTTTTCTAATTTAATTGTAAATATCTAAAATTAATTTCTCAACATATTTAATATTTTATTATAAATTAATTAAATGTTCTAATATTTTTAATTTATAAATATATATTTTTAATTTTAATTTATAAATATTCTAACATTGGGTGGCTTCTATACACACACACATATATATATAGATATATATATTTAATTATATATACATATTTATATTCATATGGAAATTTATAATATATGTAATTCAATTAGTTTATATATTATTTTAATATATGTAAAATAAATTATTCCATATAATAATAATAATACTAATAATAATAAGCAATAACAGCAAGGAACACGAGTGGTTATCATACTTCTTTAGAAAGACATCTAAGTTTAAACGACGCAACAGCAAACTTTCTCTGTGCCACTTAAAATACAATTTTGTAGAAACATTTTGAAACCTCGGAGGATGGAACTGTAACCGAACTGTCCGGGGCCAGTTACAGTTCCAGATCTGAGTTAGAATCAGAATCGTGGCTATGCATGTCGAACTCCACATAATTGGTAAATGAAGTACGTCCTCTTACCTCAACTTAATTTGCCATAGCAAACGGCCAGATGTAGCACAGTCATACCCTCATCATCCTTCCGATTAGCAAAATCCTTGTCCTTTAATATTGTACAAAGGAGCGACTTCAACGCCTCCAGCTGATCATACTTAACACACAAATGCAGAACATTCCCTCGTCCTTGGCTCTTTTCTCGAGCTGCCAGTGGCCTACTTTTGATTAGCTCTTCCAAGACATCCATTTGGCCTCTGATAACGGCCATGTGTAAAGGGGTTCTCCCCAATCGATCGACCCCCAAACACATATCAGGACTAACTCGTAAAATTAATTTCTTTCACAAATTCCAAACTGCCATACATAGCAGCAATGTAAAGAGGATTCATATCCTCTTGACAATTAATAAGAGTGGCTTTCTCAAGAATAAATGGATCTTGTTGAATTAACTGGTGTAGAGTGGTAACATCATTTTCTACTGCAGCATCATGAAGGGTTTTTATATCCATTTCCATTATGTTATTTCTGTTTTGGCTACCTCGATCTCCCTAACCCTCTTCTCCAGTACTGCCACTGGAAACTGGAAAGCTAAGCTACGCTGCTGTCATTTATAATAGGCATAAGAATGCGAGTTCATTTGACGTAGCTACGTGATAAAATCAACAGCAAAAGAAGCATTTTCAAAGGGGGTCATATCACAATCACATCATGGAGGGAGGGCCACTTGCGGATATGAACGTATTTCTAACTCGTTTAAACAGTGATTCGTTTCTAACTCTTGATAATTGTGTGGTTTCCTTGTTGACTATAACTATATCTTACAAAACTTACTGAACAGTGAATACATCTTTTACTTTTATTTATAATCGAACTACATCTTTTATATTACTCGTATTTCAAAACCGGACTGTGGATATTTGAAGCACTTGCTTTCACGAAAGCAATTTTTTTTTTTAATTCCATTGAAAAAATGCTGAATGCAGCCCATGACCAAGACCAAGAGTTCCGGCTAGACGTGTGGCCAAAGACTTGGAGATTGGGAAGACTTTTGCTGTTGACTTGATATGCATGCATTTACCCACCTAACCATAAAAGAAAGCATTTATTTAGTTGTAAGGGAAGACACTGGTAACTAAGCCACTATAATTTTCATTGTTAATGACATGTATGTATATGTATGCATGTATGGGAGTTTTTTTCCCAAAATAACATAGTTTACAATAATATTTGTCAAAATGACACAAATCAAAAACATATTCCCTAAATAATATCTCATATATGACATGTCAGACTTTAACCCATTAAATTCGCACTTAATTTTCTAACTTTAAGGGTTCGTTGAGTTGAGTGGTTCCTCTCTGTACAAAGCTCTTCTCCTTCGCCTCAGCAGCTCTAATCATGGTTTGAAATCATTGGATTAGGCTTGAGCTTTTTCTAGTTGTTTGCGGTTGTTGGAAAATTTAGTGGGGAAATCTAATCACATGAAAATCCAGCACGTCTTCGCTATCCTCTCAATCTCATCCATCCGACCAAAACGCCACCACCGCCTGCAATTCCATTCATCCCTTGGAAGCCAAACTTACGTCCTGAACTAAACCATCGCTACGTTTGACAACCTTCAGCCTCCAGAGAAGCACATTAAAAGGTTGGTAGCTCCATATGTAGGTTTTCATATTGAGGTTTTCCTTGCTCTAGAGTTTTTCATACAACTCAAGCTTTGCTTTCAATTTTGCTGTGAAATTAGCTATGAAAGGTAAGGTGGATTCCTTAAATTCCTTCAATGTTTCTGTTTGTTGCTGCTATTCTTATGTTCCAAGCCAGCAATATTGTATTGAAGTTCAAGCTAATGAAATTTATACCTAAATGAATTGTTTCGTGTAATAGCATTTGGAGGAACGAGAGTGTATTCAACCTAGCTCTGCTGTAATGTCGGAAGCTTTAGCAGTAAAAGAAGGGGCCTTGTAGTCAAAGGAGACAGAGATGTTCGCCAGTAGATTACTGTATGTTTATGAAACTAAGTAGATATGTTGCCATGGAAGCTGATAAAAAGGCTATATCAAGATTGGGTATGCCGAACATTCGAATGTAATGAGATCCATTAATTAATGATACATATCAAGTTTGATGTTGAAAAAAAAATAAATAAATAAAAAAGTCTAAGGAACGAATTATTTGGAAACTAGGTGACACCTGCATAGTTTAAGGGCTGGTTTGATAACACCACTTAAATGTTTAAAATTATTTGATTAAGAAATAATTACTTTTAGTGTGTTTGATAATGAAAATTCAAACCTCGTAATTGTTTAAACATTGCTTATTTTCTTACAAAAATTTAAGCGGTAATAGTCAGCTTTTTGCTTATTTCTTAATACTCCACGTAATAATTCTTTAAATAATTTATATTTGATTTTCAAAACTATCCATTTTATTTTATTCATATTGATTTAACTATAAATATTTATTTTAAATATATTATTAATATTTTTTTCTTCATTAGCATATCACGTATTTTAAAAACTTTTCATCACAATATTGTCAAATAAAATTTGATTTAATTTTTATTATTGTATTTTGGTATTAAAAATGTATTTAATAAATTACATCATTTACCTGTTTTTATAAATCTTATTCATACGACATGTTTTATATTAATTATATTATTTTATTGTAAATTTTTTAATTTCTTTTAGATTGGATAGTGGATTGTATAAATTTAAATTTCTTTTAAAATGCAATAATGATTTCCTTTTTCATTTTTATAAAAATTTAATAAATTGTAATTTTTTTAATTTTTTGTGTATTATCATTCAGTTTATTTTATCTTGTTTTGTTCCCTTATGTTTTTCATCAGATCATAATTTATATTTTATTCTAAAATTTGATATTTCGCATATATAAATATAAAAAATTCAACGTAAGGGTACAATAGTACATTTGTAAGATTTCAGCATTAAAATTATCATATTTATTAAACAAGATTGAGTGATTAAGCATTCTGATTCAGATATTCGAAAATATATTTCAGAATTAAGATGCTAAAGTGCTTAATCAATTTAGCATTATAGTTCAACATTAAACATTCAGATATAAGCATTAATTTTTATCAAACGGACCCTTCTGACATGGCAACTAATAGAGTATTTTGGGAATATGTTTTTAATTTGTGTTATTTTGGCAACTATTATAGTAAACTATGTTATTTTGGGAAAAAAAAAAATCGTTACCAATCACTTCAATTGATCAGTATATAATCCGCGTTATAAATTTACAATCAATCGTTATATATATATTTTTCTCAAAAGTTACAATCAATTGTTATTTTATTTTGTGTGAACTACATTTTTTATCACAAAAATTTTCACTTGTTACAAAAATTGACACAATCTTCGAAAATTTACTTTTTTCATCACAAACCTTGTAAAATGTTACAGAACTTGAGATTCCGTCAAGTCCATTCGTCAAACCATTAACAGCAACCATTTTTTGAGGGCATAATTGTCCATTCACACGGCGGCACTGTTCATCGTCTTCTCCTATGAACAGTGCCGGCACTGTTCATTCTTTTTTTTTTTTTTTTTCCCCTTCTTCTGCTTCAGTTTCGTTTTCGGGAGCTTCTTCTTCTTTTACTTTTGATTGAGAAGAAGAAGTTTTCCCCAAGCAGCTCCCGAAACTGAAGAAGAAGAAACACAAAAAAAAAACAAATACCGTACTGTTCATAGGAGAAGATGATGAACAGTGCAGTATTTGGTTTTTTTTTTTTTTCTTCTTCTTCTCAATCAGTTTCGGGAGCTTCTTCTTCTTCTACTTTTGATTGAGAAGAAGAGGTTTTCCCCACGCAGCTCCCGAAACTGAAGAAAAAAAAAAAAAAAAGTTCATCGGAGGATATGATGAACAGTGCCGACCGTGTGAATGGACAATTATGCCCTCAAAAAATGGTTGCTGTTAACGGTTTGACGGATGGACTTGACGGAATGTCAAGTTCTGTAACATTTTACAAGGTTTGTGATGAAAAAAGTAATTTTTCAAAGGTTATGTCAATTTTTGTAACAAGTGAAAAGGTTTGTGATAAAAAAAAGTAATTCACTCTTTTATTTTTTTTCACAATTTTCAATCAATCATTTTTTAAAATTTTTTTTACAAGTTAAAATCAACCCCTTTTTTAGAAGTTACAATCAATCGTTATTTATTCAATAATTTTCTACTCATTTACTCCTTCTATTCTCTAGAAAATATTTTTGTAACTCTAAATTTTTATTATTTAAAAGTGTACTTCATAATTTCCAATACATAAAATAAATAAAGTTGTAATTTGGTCCCTTAGCAATAAATGAAGAAAGTGAAAAGTTTGATTAATCAAAGATACAAGTTGGTGTGGCAAATTATTGGGAAGACAAAAAAGTACAATATTAATTAGAATAAAAATGAGTATTTTATCATTTTCTTATTTTATGTGGTTTTTGCTCCATTAACACTTTTTTTTGGGGGTGAAAACAGCTAAAACTGACAGCCAAAGCCTATTCCTTTAATTCAAAAAAAGAAGTGTTACAATCAGGGGGACATGCAACAAAAGTCTGTGTTTCAAAGATGTATCTATAATGTAATATAAGGAAAGCTTCTACCATCTAGGAGCACCAACTCCTTTACCTGCCGTGGAACAGTTCCCATCGGGTAAATGGACGTCGATCTGTAGTACTTGCACTCCAGTAACACTTTTTAAAAGATAGAGAGAGTATTGTTATAATGTAAAGAAACCACGTGGATAAACAAATGCTCTGCTCTATTTTTTTTAACCAAACTTGTGAATTTTTTATTTTTGTAAAGAAATTGTGTATGAAACCAAAAAAAAAAATGTAATGATTTTTTTTTTTAATTCATATGAGAAGATTTAGAGAAAATTTGTAATTTTAAAATTTGAATTTAGTAAGAAATATGTATTTTTATTTATGTAAAATTTTGGAGAAAAAATGATAATTTATGTGGAATGGAATGGAAAATAACAGAGCCTAAGAGAGAAAAGATGATTCCACGGTCTAAAATATGAAAATACAGAATGTGATTTCATTCACGGAACCATTTATTGATAATAGTATAATATAATATAATACTAATTTCATTACATAAGTCATTATTTAATGAGAAAAAAAATATAAAATTGAAATTGTTACATTTCCATCATGAAACCACAGCTAAACTATATATAAATTGGAGAGCAATGCTGGAACTGTCTCAATATATATCCTTGTACTTTTTCTCATTTCCACTCTTTTGATCCATAACTTTTTCGAACTGAACATTTTGATTCTCGTCGTTCGAATGGAACATAATTTTCTGTTGGATATGCATAGTGAAAATACGTCATTAATTATAAGCTTTATCCACACAAATGTGTACTAGATCCACCTTTACTAGATCGTATATTTCTCTTGTTTTTTGATCATCCATGATTACTTCCATGCGTCCTTGAGATCTAAAACAATTAACTTCAAACTTAGAGGAAAAAAACTCAACATTCCAAAAATTGAGACCAAACACTCGTAAAAAAGACAATTAAACACTTTCAATATGATCAAGGGCGAGGAAGAGTACGAGTTAAACTGCCGATCTTATCATCATATCTGTGCCCTTCAACTTCAACACCTGGACTTGAATACATTTCATCAACTTTAGCACCACATGAATGATACAGTACAACAGCAAAAACGATACCGTACAATAGTAGAAACGATACAACACAACAACATAAACGATACAATACAACAGAAGAAACGATAAAACACAACAACAGAAACGATGCCGCAAGTCTCTTATGCTCCTCAACAGCAAAAACCATACAGTACAATAGTAGAAACGATACAATACAACAACAAAAATGGTACAACACAACAACATAAACGATACAACACAACAACATAAATAGTACAACCTCTGGAGAACAATGGAAAACCCAAAGGAGAGAAGAAGATGAGCAGTGATGTTGACGATGAAGCTCCGAAGAAATAGGAAACCAAAATGAAAGAAACAAAATCGGAAGCAACATCAATTGGTCTGTACACATGAGAAAGAGGTTTGGTCAGTCTTCTCATGGACTTTTTTTTTATATATATTTTTTTTACAGCTGTAAGTAGGAAATGGACCAATTGAGGGGCGTGAAAAATTTTAAGTAAAACGACGTCGTTCTGACACTTGGATAGAGTTGGACAGATTTTCTTGGATAGAAGATCCGAACCCCTTCTTCACTCCATTTATAATAAGCACAAGAATACGAGTTCATTTGGAAGAGTAGATACTTGAATAGAGTAATGTATCTACTCTCTTTTTCAAGTAGTAGTTACTTGAAGAGAGTAGTATAGATACTTTTTTCAAATTAAATAACTACTACTCGAAGAGAGTAGAAGAGTTATTATTCTCAAGTATATACTAGAATAATGTGTCTACTCTCTTTTTCAAGTAGTAGTTACTTGAAGAGGTTGAGGAGAGTATTATGGATATTCTCTTCAAATAACTACTACTTGAAGAGAGTAATGTATCAACTTTCTTCTTTAGTTATTATTATTATTATCATTTTTTTAATAAAGCGTGAGAATGGTTACATTTTCATTAAAAACATAAAGAAAGAAAGTACGAGGGAGATTAAAAATTAAAAAAAAAACCTTTCTTCTTTAGTTATTAGTTACTTGAAGAGGGTATTATATATACTATATACTCTCTTCAAATAGTTAATACACTTTGAAGAAAGTAAATCTCTTCAAATGTAAGTATATAATATTGGTGGGTACTGGTCCTGGTATTTAAAAAATAAAAAAAAAACCTTTATTCAACATAATTGAAAAGACTATCACATGTACTTTCTTCAAGTATCAAGTATTTGCGAACAGTTCACAGATATTGAAAAAAACTTTATTCCTTAATCTTAATGAACAGTACACGTGAGTCCTATTCTCTAATAATTAAAAAGAAACAAACTACAACAAATGTGAGAGACGCTCATCTCTCAGTTTCTATGAATACACCCTCTTTAATAAAAGTTTGTGCGTAGAACTATTCAGGTGAACAGTGACCACATATATAAACCTGTTTCTAATTTAGACTGTAACTCTTATCCAACTTAAATTATTCACTCTTCTGGTACTTAATTTCTTAAAAGAGTTCGCGTTTAGGATTAGTTAACATTTGTACAAGCTAAAAGAAGTACAATTATAAAACCTGCACGGACAGTACTAGATCTGTTTTATTAGCAGCGAATTTCTTAACATGGCTTTTGCCTTTTGACAACTGAACTCGATCTTGTGTGTCCTCAGCTCAGTGCCATAGCTTCATCTGAAACTTTAGTTTTGTGTTTAATCACCATCCATTCTAGGAGACTTATGACTTCATATGACATTATCTAATGACCTTGAAGCAAAGATCCTGGATTGTAATTTAAAAAATTAAAAATAAGAACTATTAATCCGAAAATATAATAAAATTGAGGAAACAAAAAGATAATAGAGAACAATAATTAAAAAGGTTCTTACAGAAATGATAATCTAAAGATTCTAAGAGACAACTTTATAACTAAATATATTTTTATAAAAGCTGGTTCAAAACCAAACCAAATTAACCTGATACTACAGACTGCATCCAGTTTTATTCACTCTACTAGTTTAGCAGCAAAGAGTTCGCTCTTTCATCTCCTAAAGCCCGATCTCTCTTACGTTTATTATATAATTCTGCCTTTATCTTAGGGATCAGCAGAGTTACACTTCGGACAGAACACATCCTTTCTTTATCATTGATTTAGCCTTGGGCAGCTGGACTTCAGTTATATATCTCTTCATCTTTGCCAACACATCAATCCCTTTGTATTGTCTGATCCCACTATTTATGAACCGAATAGTGTTTCCCAACAGGAACAGCCCCAACACGCTGCACGCACAGATCACGCCTATCCGCACTTGTTCAGGCAAAGGCCTACCCCCCGGCGTAATCATACCAACCGAAAAACCGTAAGTTAAAGCTATGGAGGTCACCGTCAGCCACATAATCATCATCAAAGCCCACAAATAGAACCTGTGCCTGAACGGCAAACCGCTTATGAGGAACAAGATTGTGCCCAGAGACGAAACGAAGGCCACTGTGTTAACCTGAATGAAAGTTCTGTAACTGTCCCATTTTCGGAACGCCATCACGGATTCTCCGGCGAAATATTCAGGGCCGGGAGATGGAGATGGAGATGGAGATGGAGGTTCTGATTTGTTGCTGTCATCCTGCCAAACGCCGCCGGAGGGATTTACGGCGGCCTGGAAAGCCATTGTTGCGACGAGTGAGGCGACTACCAAGAGTGTGTTCCTTTCTTTGGATAACCATTTGTAGCCGGCTTCTAGAGTGTTGTACCCACGTTTGGCTCCGGCGAGTAAAAGATGAGTTCGTGTGGGTTCTGTTTGTTTTCCGTGAATAAGGTCTAAGGCAGTGGACCCATTTGCATTCGTCGCATTCACATCTACGAGTCTTCTTTCGTCCACCAAGTATTTGACCATTGGGTCCAATTGCTTTTTAAGCTTTATATCCTGCTAATAATTAAAATTTAACTTTTATTTTTTCTGCTCAGAAGGGAGAGGGTAAAATTTCAAATTAAAAATAAAAATAAAAATTAAATCCCGCTATTTGTTGTTATATAATACTGTGAGTCAAGTCAGTAAAGTTAATTTGAGTTGTTGTCTTGCTATAGTTTTTCAATTTTAAAAGTCATATTTTTCCTCAAGTTAAAAAATATTAACAAAATAGTTAACAAAATAGTTTGCACCCAAATTTTTAAAATCATATTTTTCCTCAAGTTAAAAAATATTAACAAAATAGTTAACAAAATAGTTTGCACCCAAATTTTAAAAGTCACATTTTTCCTCAAGTTAAAAAATATTAACAAAATAGTTTGCGCCCAAATTTTTAAAGTCATATTTTTCCTCAAGTTAAAAAATATTAACAAAATAGTTAACAAAATAGTTTGCACCCAAATTTTAAAAGTCATATTTTTCCTCAAGTTAAAAAATATTAACAAAATAGTTTGCACCCTAGACAATATCAGAGTCATTTTGTGATTTACATATGAGATCCACACATATTAATATAGACAAAAAATGAAAAAAGAAAAGAGTTGAAATACCTTAGTTGGTCATTTAACTTAGATGGAGGTCGAATGTTGATCTCAATTTCTTAGGGTAAAATAATTCTGATGTTGTCGATTAAGTCAATGAATGAACAAAGACTTTTTTATGATGAGAAATCAATACGAGTTAACAAGTTAAGACACAAGCGCAATGATTAAATAACAAAAACAGAAAATAATAATATACTTTATCGGTCTTATATAAAGATTCAAATTTTATGAAAAATGGATTTATGTCAAAGAATTGAGTTTGAATTTATTTACATAACATATTAAAATAATTTTTATTCTAGATGGAGCTAGTATATAGAGAGACAGAAGGCTACCTGATCTAACTCTTTCCCCCGGCAGGCTGCCGCAGTTTGCCCAGCCCAAACGGCGAGATGCAGCACGGTCATCCCATTGTCATCCTTCCGATTCGCAAAATCATTGTCTTCTACCGTCCTCAAAAACCATTCCAAAGCCTCCCGCTGATTATGCTTCACGCACAAATGCAGAACATTCCCTCCACCTTCCGCCCTTTCTTGAGCGGCCAGTGGCCTTGCTTTCATCAGCTCTTTCAACACAGCCAATCTGCCTTTGATGGCCGCAAGATGTAAAGGAGTCCTCCCAAATCGATCGCCGGCAAAACACATATCAGGACTCACACGCAGAATTTCTTTCACGAATTCCACATTGCCAAACTTGGCGGCAACGTGAAGAGGACTCATATCTTGACAATTCAGAGTGGCTTTCTCAAGAACAAGTGGATCTTTTTCTAATAACTTACGAAGAGCGGTAACATCATTTTTTACCGCAGCATCATGAAGAGTTTTTGTATCCATTTCCATTTTCAAGTAACTTATTCTATTGTTTCACTTTCAGCTTTGGGTAACTCGATCTCCATAATCCTCTGCTTTTATAGGCATGCAATACAAGAATGCAAGTTCGAAAGAGTGTATAGGATCGAAAAAAGAGAAGCAAATTGTGTAACATCTTGGAAGGAGGGGAGAGGGACCACGGGGAAACGAACATGTTTTCAAGGGTAGTCAAATAGGCCAGAAAACAACAAGCTATAACCAACGAGGATATTGACATGCCCATTTGGAAGAGAATGAGATAATTAATTGTCTTGGTTCAATGATTTTGCATGCATGTGTACCCGTGAAAAAAACATTTTTGACTGAATTAATTCCGATTGACGTACTGCTTCTTTTTAATTGTTTAATTATTATATGAGACGAGTTTTGGCTAAATTACATTTAGCACTGACTGACAAAAACTCATACAAAATGGGTTTATGTATACGATATATTTCTCAAGAAGTTTTGAAATGGAATTTTTTTTTAAAACTTTTTTTTGTAGATACTTGTGTAGCTTGAATTTGATACTCTCGAGTTATAAAAGTGTCACGCTCACGTAGCATGCTACTTTTGAAAGTCTTTTAGTTATAGTTAAATTTATAATGTGAATTTTTATTTTTAATATGAATAATTAATGTATCCTAATGCAGAGTCGAAGTAATACTCTAGATGAGTATCACTTTTGCTCTTTATGAGGTTCGATTTCTTTTTATTATTGTTAACTTTAGGCCCCTTATACTAGTAGGCGCGTAGGAGCACCCCTAGCTAGATGGTTTTTTTTTTACATTGAGTGAGGAAGAACGAATTGAAATCCATACGTACGAGTGCGTGTAAATTGTCTTTGTAATTTTTATTTTTACAATTAATTCTTTAAACTGTCAATTTATTACAAAAACCAAGTTGGTTGTCTAAAAGGAATTAACTCTTCGTAAAATAATTGCCTACTTACGTTTATAACAAAATGCCAAATTTTCATATTAGTATTGATATTTGAAATGAACAAGTCTTTCTGTGACGATTTTTACAAATTTCCATCCGCATTGCAAAAAGGTTGATAATTGAGGATTTCAATTTTGAAAAATTATTCATAGAGTAATTTACAATTCAGAAAAATTTGAAGTGGCTTTTGTAATCAACTCTAGAAAAATTGAAACAAAAATATAAAATATTCTAGAAATATTTGTGCCAACCAGTGACTTCCAGTACGTGACGTCGTGAACTTTGTGATATCCAAAATTCGTGATTCTGAATAGTAGTCATGAACGATGGCAAAGAAAAAACTAATTTTATATTCTTAGGGGATAGCCGCCTCAACCTCTCAAACCCTCTCTCCATTTCAATCTTAGAAAGTTCATCTCTTCTTCTTTCGTCCTTTTTTAACAAGAGGACGAGAGAAACAATTTTACTTTGATTTTTCTTTGTCTCTTTTTACATAGTTTTGAATTTTAGTATCTTTTGTTAGAGTAATTTCAATAATTATTTCTTCTCTATCTAAGTGCTTTTTTTCACTTATTTTGGTGATTTTATCCACAGTTATGGTGTTTTTTTCTCTTGTTAATAATTTCACTCATGATTATGGTGTATGGGGGCTCGGTTGAAAATTCAGTTTTGGCGCCTTCATTCATAATTACTGATAGATATGTAACCGTCAGTACGATATTTTTTCCAGCAAAAAGTGAGTTTTATATTTCTACAATGTTAAGATAAATATTATGTATAGACTTACAGTTAGGTATATTAAATAGACTGTTGTGGATCAAATATATGTAATCAGTTGTACTGATTGTTTTTTCGTCTTCTGTCAATCATTGTTGAACGATTTCCAAAGTCATCAACAAATTTTTTAAATTTTCATAAATATATAGTGATGTGCATAAAATTGAAACCCCCATTGGGCCTAGCCCAATGTACTAAAACAAATAAACAGTAAAGGATAAAAAGACATATAAAGCCCAGAGTCATGCTCAGATCGGAAATATCGTATAAATGTGTTACAACTTTAAGTCGGCCATAAAGGCTTAGATCGGTCATGAAGACTTAGATCAGTAAAGACTCATGAAAGCTTAGGTCGGAAAACGTTATAAACCAATGTGAATCTTAGATCGGTAAACCTTATAACTCAGCTCGGTAGAATTGGGTTAGTAATTATAACTCCAGTCTAGAAGCTCAGGTCGGTAAATGCTTAAAGAAATTAGATCGGGCAACAGTGTAAAAGCTCAATAAAATTAGGTCGGCAAACAAGATAACTAAACTCAGGAAAGCTTAGATCGGTAAATACTAAACCAGCTTGAGATGAAGATAATATTATCAAAACAGTTAAGACATCATGGTAGGGCCACGAATTTAATATATGCAGGAACAATGATAACAAAAGAGCCAAGTTAAAGTCATTATTCCAGGAACGGCTAAAGTCATCATTAAAAGGAGAATAAGTGGGAGCGCATGTCTTCATGACCCAACGGGACTATCAAGATGAGCTTATAAATACTCAGTCACCAGACTCATTTCAGGAGGGTACTCCATAAGCAATTTCTGGCAATTCTCACAAGTGATTCTTAAGCAATTCTCTCTGATTACTATTTCTCTCAAGTTTTCTGTGCAATACTATTTCTCTCTTTCATATTACTGACTTGATCGTCGGAGCCTATACAGGGGGGAAAGCCCCGCTCCTTTCACGAATTATTCATCATTTGTTATCGGAACAGTATCATCATCAATCTCCTCCATCTTCTCTAGTCCGGACTACCCAGATCATTCCTCAGCTTGCTCATTTCCCTTCACAGCACAGCTTTATTCAGATTGGGCCATTGCTTTCCACAAGGATTCATTGGGCCGAAGAAGCATCATTCCAGCAGTGTAATTTTTGCGTCACATCATATAGAGAGAGTAATAATAGACTCAGTAATTTTTTGATAGCGACTCATGCAGCATGCATTCATTGGTTACCTTTTTATTAATATCATATAATTAGCCAATGAATGCATGACACATGAGTTGCTATTAAAAAATTACTATGATTTATTATTGAGTCTATCATTACTGATATATATATATATATATATATATATATACTAGATGGGAATACTGTGCGTTTGCACAGTGAATGTCCTATGATATCATTATGTGATAGTGTAAAAAATTAAAATTATGAATAATAATCAATTTATTATAAATACATATTTAAAAAGAATAAATATATGTCAAATATAATACAAATACTTGAAACTTTTTCTCAAATATACAATTGGCCTACTCTACTCAATTGGCCTACTCAAATATATGCCAAATTTTTCTATTTCGAAGTGTGTTATAAGTAGATACCGACAGAATGAGAATTTTCGTTGTCAAATGAAGTGAATCTGGATACATATTTTGAAGCTTTTGATAGGGAAACCTTGTTTTTTTATTGGAGTAGAATATGAACAAACCTGCAAATTTGAAGAAGAGATATGAGAAAAATGCATTTTAATATTTCTCTAAACAAAAATATATTAAAATGGATTTACATATATTACGAAAAGTTGCACCGTTAATGTGAATTAAACATGCACATAGGATTCTGAAAAAGAAGAAAGTTGTCTTTGTTTTTAATGGATTGAAGATATATATAGATTTTAAAGTGTCTATTCATTTTCTTTTATATGAATTACCAAGAGTTTTCAAATAATTAATCATTTACTAATTGTATATTAAATAAAGGAAGTTGATGTGAACAACATAAATAATCATAATACAATCAATAGCCTTTACAGATATGAAACTTATAGAACAAAAAAAGTCACAAAATTTAAAAAAAAAATTAGTGAATGACAATAATAAAGAGTATAAGAAAAAAAAAAATTTAAACAACTAATATTATATTTCACTCACCCTTACATAAACACGAACATGCATTAAATAAAAATTTATTTATTAATAATAATATATTTATTTGTAACAAAATAAACTTATTTATCAATATAAACTTCTACTATTTTACAAATATGTCTAATCCAAATTTTACATATAGGTAAAATAGATATGTATACACACATACGTATTATATATATCTATATATAAGTGGAATACAAAGAGTCTAATGCTTATATAGTATGAAGGTTAATCTAAGATAAAATTTTTTAAAAAAATAACTTAAGAAGTTAAAAAGGAGAAGGAAAAATGTTATTTAATTAAAAAAAAGGTTTATGCACTCAATAAATTTAAATGCAAAATTATGGAGAAATTAAATTGTAAGAAGGGCAGCCAAGTGGCAAGTAATATTAAGGAGTAGATGATGTGGCAGCCAAGTGGCAATAAATTACATTAAATAATAGGCTTACGTGGCAGCCAAGTGGCAAGTTAAAATGAATCTTATGTTAGTTTCTATTATATAAGGTAGATATATTCTTAGGCTATGTTTGTTGCTTTTATTTACTTCCAAAAAAAAAAAATCATTACATTTTCCTTAAAAGAAAAAAAATCATACCCAAACGTTTTTTTTTTCTACTAAAATTTTGAAAGTTTATCTAAATTTTTAAATTTTAAAAAATAACATAATCATTACACTTATTAATTTATATATAATTTAGTAAGAGAGAGATAACAATGACTGAAAGCTTTTCCCAAAACAAAAGATTTTTAATTTGGTCGTTGGTCATAGTGACTTACAGCTGCAGCAGCCCTTCTAGATGCTTGTTTCGCAAAAATTGTTCAACTGAGGAAAAGGACTTAAAGCAAGAAATTGCTAGACACCTACACATCGAGCACACAGAAAAAAAAAATAACAACTACAGTATAACCAAGTTGGGCACCCACAGTCCAATCACATGTCAGGTATCTTGGAGACATTTGGAGAATAAAATTTTCATCTTCCACAACTGAAGAAAGAAATATTATACTTGATTGTGTGGCCGTCTAAGTGTCAATAAATTATATTAAATAATAAGCATTTAATATTATACTTATTTTCATTGGGTATATTATATTGTTTCAGCTTTGGATCTGTAAAAGAATAAGACCATTGTCTTGGTTCAATGATTTTGCATGAATGTGTACCCGTGAAAATCCATTTAGGACTGAATTAATATCGACAGACGACTTCTTTTTAATTCTTTAATTATTATAGGAGACGAGTTTTAGCAAAATTGCATTTAGCACTGAGTTTGGCAAAAACTCATACAAAATGGCTTATGTATGCGACACATTTCTTGAGAAGTTTTGTACAGATGTAATTGCCAGTGTAATAGGTGCAATCAAATAGTCTTGAGATAGCCACGGGTTACCACCTTGGCAATTACATTTCCTCCATTGGGGATAAAACTAGATCTTCGATCTGATTCAACTTGGTTTACGCTCTTTTTCTATTACGTCAAGTTGCTCTATTTCATATCGTTAACCTCAGACCCTTTTTATTAGTAAGGCCAAGATTGGTAGCATAACTCAAACCAATGTTTGAATCTCATTTTGCATTTTATAATAATTTTTTCATATTTTCAATAAATTTTTTTACATTTCTAGTACACTTTTTTACATTTTCAATTTATTTTAATATTTTAAAATAACAATCCAGACAAAGATTTAAAACTAGTATTGATACCAAACGAGGCCTAAGTGTGCAAAAGTGCTCCTAGATGGTTAGGGTTTTTTACTTTGGGTGGGGAAAGCATGAATTAAAATCCACACGTAGGAGTGCGTGAGAGCCTCCTTCCAATCCAAGCCAGCGAAGAGAAGTCCAGCACTGAGCTTCTTTTACTTCTTGCACGATTACTAGTAATAAGAGTATATATTATTGCTACTATTTGAAGAGTATTAATTACTTTTCTTTTTCATTTTTTATCACTATCAGATTATTTATGTTTATACTTATAGTGGTACTAAATAGTACTGTTCATCATTATTAAATAGTCCCAATCATTTTTATTTGTTTTACTTATAGTGATGATACTTTAAAAGTGTAATGAGTACTCTATTCGTTAATATCATTTTTTTTCTTTTCTTTTGTGTATCAATTGGAAATTTAAACTAGAAATGTGTGTATAGTGTTCATGTAAATATTACAGTCTCATAAATAAAACTGGCCCCAAACATTAATTTGAGTTTGACTAAATAAGCAAATAATTCAAGTGGCTCTCACGCGATGCTCCAAGACTTCTTAAGTTAAAAATCATAATTTAAATAAATATAATGTATAATTAAGAATGAGTTATTGCATAAAATATCGCAAACCTTTTATCGATTGTAAATTGTCTTTGATTTATTTTATTTTATTTTTTAGTGAACAGTCGATTAAGTGGTTAGTGTGATTGGATATCCTCTTATTAAGTAAATCAGAAAATTACACCCAATGAAGGAGACACAATGCTCCTTACCCTCACTAAAGACAATGTGTACAAAATTATATAGTGTGAGAGTGATGCAATGTACAAGACAAACTATCGCCTTATTCTAACAATATTTAACCATTGCCTATCCTGTAAACATGTAAACAGAGGGCTCAAAAATCCACGGTTGCTGTGTCAGCCTGCAGCGCCAGCCAATTTGCAGGAGCATTAGCTTCGCGATAAGCATGGTGAAAAGAAACCAATTCAGTGACCTTATAATATCCAAAATCCATGAATGATAGCCAGCTGTCTTCGCAGATCCCCTCTTCGTCTCAAACTCTAAAAAGTTTCTCTCTTCTTCCTTTATCCTCCTTTCATAGGAGGGTGCCACAAGGGAACAAGTTGCTTTGATTTTTGTTTTTTTCTTTTAATTTTACTTAATTTTAAATTTTGGAATCTTTTCTGAGTAATTCAAATAACTATTTCTCCCTTTTTCACTCACTTCACTGATTTTATATCTAGTTATGGTGTATATATATATGTGTCCCTAACTATTATGATTTCATTCCTAACTATATATGGTATTATTAGGACTCGGTTGAAGATTCAGTCATGGCACCTTCCGTAACCAGTGACAGATCCGTGACCATTGGAACGAAATTAGTTCAGCACAAACCTAGATATATTTCTAAAATGCTGGTATCTTTATTGTGTGTAGACTTACAATTTGGTACACTAAGTACACTGTGGTGGTCTAATTATGATAGTTATCCGATAAAATCTTTTGTGATCAGTCTTGAACGATTTGTAAACGCTATTAATGAAATCTTTTAATTTATAAATACGCATATTTTTTATATTCTTAGGCCCTGTATAATTGCTTACATTTATTTAAAAATTATTGTTAGGACTTGTCGTGTGTCTACCAAATACAGTAAAAGTACTGCTTAAACCTGCAATTAAGATGCTAATAAAATATAGCACAGTAGTAGACATGGTCGATCCACAGAGACGGCAATTTAATTCTAATTCCTATTTAACATGCAAATAAAACCAAACTATGACTAGTAGTCACCTTTGTGTCTCTTAAGAGACTTTAGAGTTGTCACTTAAATATAGCAAAACAATAATTAAACTAATAATTAAACAAAAGACTTAAACAATTATCAATTAATGAAAGAAAATTATGGTATTATGTAAATCCACCTTAATCTCATGCATGCAATCATAAACCTCTTAACTTGTCTAATTACTTATGCCATTTCAGATATAGTATTACCGCGAGTCCCCGCAAATAATCCCAATTCTCCCATAAATTCTCGATAATTCCCCGCGAGTCCCCGCAAAGGAATTATTCTCTAACTACGTTAACTAACAGACCGCGAGTCCCCGCAAACCTTATAAATTAACAAATAGAAGCATTAAGAACTAGAAGAACCCGAAACTAATAATTCCTACTGACGATGCATTAGAAATTATTACCCAATTAATCCTGTACTACTCGGCCGGTAGTTGTGCCACTCACTGACTCTACCAGATTAAACTAAGTTGATCAAGCTTAATAGAATCTTAGTAATTAAACATATAAACACAGGCAATTTAGAAACATAACTCATTAGACCTTAGATTAATTCCTGGGTTTCATACATGCATGGATTATGGCTGCTTATATAATACCAGAACTAATAAATTAGCTACTCATGATAAAACACGAAAAACACATAATTATAAAAGAAGACATTAAAAGAGAAAAGTGAATACTGTACTGGAATTTAAGAAGTCGCGATCTGACAACCGCCGATTTGGCCAAACGGTAGACTGCCCGTAGGGAAAATCCAAAGTTGCGATCGAAATAGAGCAAAACAGAACAGAACAGAGAAAAACAGAGGAAAACTATAGTAACACGAAACTGTATCTTGCACGAGAATTATTTGTAAACTAAGAAACAATTCTCTATAAAACTTATCTAGAAAATTTCTATCTAAAAAACTTGTCTCTAAAAGCTTGTATATAAACTTGTCTCTAAAAAAGCTGTCTTAAAAGTGCAGTAATAATCCCATATATATAGGGATACAAATCAGCAATTAACATATCTCCTAATGGAATAAGGAAACCTTCTTCTACTTGGAAAGAGAATTAATTAAGCACAAGGAGTCTCTTCAATTTTTGGTAACTCTCAACTTCTCTCTTTAATTTCTTGGATTGGTAATTGCCCAAAACTTCATTACTTCCCTTTTAAGCTTCTCCGCATCAACCCTGCGCATGCCCACGGACTTTATCCAACTGATTGGATTAAATTCCAATTGGATTGGATTAAATTCCAATTGGAATCGGCCCACTTGCATTTGATTTCGGGTGCAGCAAACATGGAATCCAATTGCATTGGATAATTAATTTGAGACTCCAATTGGATTTTGGACTTGATTCCAATTGACTTTGCTTTCTCGAATTTATTATCGGCCGGGCCTTGATGGGTGTCCTTTAGCTGCTGAATTTTAGAGCATAATTGTGGCAAATCTCACGGGTATGTGCAAGTTTTTGTAAGATAAATGCAGGTTTTAGGAGAAAGAATAGTTAGAGAAAGCAGATGCAAAAAAGAGGAAGAAAAGAGCAATCCAGCCCAAAGAAGCAATAAAGAGAGGAATTATTCATGTCATGCATGCAAAAGGAGCAAGTGGGCCAAAGTTGAAGCAGCCCAAAGAGGGAACAAGCAGCCCAAAAGTTGAAGAAGGCCCAATGAAGCAATTAATTGATCAATCGTGTAAAGCAATTGGAATGGAATTTGGATTCTTTAACTGCCAACATTGGTGGTGCGCCAGCTGGAAGAAGGGATTATTTCCTAATACAAATTATCCTTATTTATTTTGGAGATTATTTTTGGTAGTATCCTACATGGACAAGAGTTTTAGTAGTTTGCTATTAGTCTTCTCTCCATTCTACACCTATATAAAGGGATAGAAGGGAGAGAACAGTACGTACGTAGGAAGCAGAATATTATTCCATATTTTCATAGCTATTTCAGATTTTAGAGCAGTAGTTTTCGGTTCTCGCGTTTTGAGAAATTCTGCCAGGACAAGGTCCCGTTTGCCCAAACGGGACGTTGCATACTCTGAGATTATTTTCCAGATCGCAAATCAAGTATTCCTTTCTTATTTATTTTATTCTTTTCAACTATTTTCAGTATGATTCATATAATAATTATGTTCGTAGTTAGTTTAATTATGAGTAGCTAAATTTCTTATTCCGGCATAATGTAATAGCAATTAATCCGGGCATGTTATGAAACCGAATTGTGCTTAAATTAAATTGCATGTGTTCCTTCGTATTCTCTGCTCATAACTTTGATTGCTGATATTTAATTAAGACTGATCACCTTAGTTGAATTAGGTAGAGCCAATTAATTCCCAGTTAAATAACATAATATTTATTGGGCAAGATTAATTAGTGGTAAAGTTACCTTCAGGTAATAGAGAATAAAGGATTAGTAATTCTTAGATGTTAATTTAATAAGAATAACTAAAATCGGGTTTCCCTAGATCTTAAGGCTGTTAACTTGGTTAATAGGTGTCGATGCCTTACGGCCTGTTCCTTGTTAATTAGAGTAGCAATTATGTCTGATGCGGATTCACGGTAATTGCCGATAAAGTAAGGGGAGATTGGGTTATGTCTGATGCGGATTCACGGTAACCTATAACTGATTGATGACATGCTATTTAATGTATTATTGCGTTGATGATTAACATGCACGTGATTATTGTGATTTACATATTGCTGGAATACTTTATTTCATTGATTAATTTATTTTTCTTAATTTAAGTTTGTTATTTAGTTTTCAATAATCTTTTACAAAGTCTCTCTGAGCAATAAAGGTGGTTGCGAACCAAACTTTTTAGGAATTAATAGGTTTTGTGATTTTAAGCAGTCCGTTCCCTGTGGGATCGACCCTGTTATCATTGTGCTACTTATAGCTAATTATTGCAGGTTTATACAGTACTTTTACTGTATTTGATAGGGCTAACGACGGTCTTATCAGGCCTTCATGTGGCTTCCTTCATGGTTTAGCCCACAAATCATGTGGGCTTTTTAGGCCTTGACTTGTCTACTCCAATCCTTCCACTTTTTACACATTCTTTTTTTCTTAGGTCCGATATCCAAAACTGCAAATAAACATTAAAATTTTGAGCAAAAGCCCGTGAGAACTGCCATAATAAGTGCTAAAATAATACACCTAAAAGATGCAGATCAATTATCATTACTTTTTTCTCAAAAAATTATCATATCCAAACATTTTAATTTTCTAAAAATTCAAATTTTAAAATTTCGTCTTAATTCTTACTCATATAATTTTAAAAAATAACATAAACATTATACTTATTTATCTTTGTCGTACACAATTTCCTCCAAAAGTTTTTCTTCCTAAAAACAAAAAATTCTTAATTCGATCATAATGAAAACAATGACTTAAAGCTGCAGCAGCCCTTCTATATGCTTGTTTCGCAAAAATTGTTCAACTGAGAAAAAGAACTTAGAGCAAGAAATTTCTAGACACGTACATATCGCGCACACAGAAAAAAAAACAACAACTACAGTATAACCAAGTTGGGCACCCACAATCCAATCACATGTAAGGTACCCTGGAGGCATATGCATACTTCAGACAAATTTGGAGTTATATCTCCAGGATCCTTCATTATCATGCTTATTTTTAGAGAGGCTAATTCTTCAGTGGATGGCTTTGCGCGGGAGGCAAGTTCATGCAGGTTGTCATAACACTTCATGGCAATGCATCTTTCCTGGAAAGTTGAAGGACTTGGTCTGTTGAATCGAGATTCAGTTCGTTCCGAACTTTAGACTAGTTATAGATTAGCTAAAGTTGCATGAGTGTAATCAAATAGTTTAGCATATGCATTTTAAATTTTTGTATACCAAGGTAATTAAGGCTCATTACGTTATCCATTGCCTTTTCCCAAACAAAGAAAAGGAAAAAGGAAAAAACAAAAAAAAAAAAGAAAAAGAAAGAAAGAATGAAAGAAAATAGCAGAGTTTAAAGTATATATTGATTTCTTTACTTCTCACACCTTTATTAATATAATTATTTGTGGTTAACAATTAATTTACATTTAAATTGTAACGACGTCGGAGATTATATCTCAATTCCATTAAAATCAAACATACCCTTATATTACAACTCATGCATCCAACTTTATTCACTACTCTTCCAGTACTTAATTTCTTAAAGATCGAGTTCTCTATTGGGTTCGATTACTTAACATTTGTACATGCTAAAAGAAGTACAATTATAAAACCTGATGGACTAGATCTGTTCCATTAACAGTTCATCATCATCACTTAATTGCTTAACATTGCTTAACCTTTTGACAACTTTACTCAACTCAGTGCCACAGCGTCGTCTGAACCTTTTTATCAACTGAACTGTGTTTACCAAAAGCACCAGCGACATCAGAGCGCACCACACCGCGACGCCAATGCCGGCCACCACTACCACAGTTTTGACATCAGAGCGCCCCGCTATAACAATGGAGAAGCCGTAAGATAAAGCTATGGCAGTGATTGTCAACCACATAATCACCATCAAAGCCCACATAAGGAAATTCTTTGTGAATGGCAAACCACTGATGAGGAGCAAGATTGTGCTCAGAGATGAAACAAAAGCTACTGTATTAGCCTGAATGAAAGGTCCATAATAACCTGAATCGCTCCCAGGCGGGGTTAATCCGGCTTGGAAAGCCATTGTTGCAACTAGTGAGGCAACTACCATCAGTGAACCCCTCATCTCCGTTAACCATGGGTAGTATTCTTGTACACTGCTACCTCTTTTAGCTCCAGCCGATCTAAGTTTTTTTGCGGTTGACTCATCATCACAAAGGTCTAATGCTGTGCTACCATTTGCATTCTTCGCATTCACATCTACTTTGCTTTTCTCCAGCAAAAAATCGATGGTCCCGTTTATATCCTGCTGAAAATTAAATTTCATTCACCAATATTCAAATTCAATGTTTATAATTAAGATCTTCTCCCTTCAAAATATTATAAACTTCTCTAAATAGTCATTAAACTTCGTTTAGCAGTTCTAGATAGTCACAGTGAACTTTGATTTTTATTTCTATGAACTCTTACAAACTTCCGTATTAATTTGTCCATTAATCACCTCGCAGTTGATAATTTTTGGGCGAAATGTGAGCCAATAATTATATACTCCTCCGTTCTAATAGAAAACTTCACTTTCAAAAATATTTTATATTTGCGAAATTTTACTTTTCTAGTGAAACAGATGGAGTAATAGAAACATAAATTAAAAGTTGTGAGAGACTTAAGTTAGGAGAGGACATCCGAATTAAGTTGCTAACTCAAAGGAATCATTCACCCAAAAACTAATGATAATCTAGAATCATTATGATATATATACCTCAGTTTGGCCATAGCAAACGGCCAGATGCAGCACGGTCATACCCTCATCATCCTTCCGATTAGCAAAATCCTTGTCCTTTGTCGTACCAAAGAATGACTTCAACGCCTCTAGCTGATTATACTTGACGCACAAATGCAGGATATTCCCTCCTCCTTGAGCCTTTTCTCGAGCCGCCTGCGGCCTAGCTTTGATTAGCTCTTCCAGGACATTCATTCTGCCTTTGATGACCGCAAAGTGTAAAGGAGTCCTCTCAAACCGATCGCCAGAAAAACACAAATCTGGACTGACGCGTAAAATTTCTTTCACAAATTCCACATTGCCGAACATGGCGGCAACGTGAAGAGGACTCATATCTTGACTATTCAGAGTGGCTTTCTCAAGAACAAGTGGATCTTTTTCTAGTAACTTTCGAAGAGCGGTAACATCATTTTCTACCGCAGCATCGTGAAGGGTTTTGATATCCATTTCCATGTATTATTTCTGTTCTGTCGACCTCGATCTTCCTAACCCTCTCTTCTCTTCTCTTCTCCACTGCAACTGGATGCTTCCGGTGCTGTCATTTATAATAAGCATAAGAATGCTAGTTAATTTGGAAGAGAACTGTACGTAGCTAGATGATAAAAAAACAGCCAGAGAACCAGTTTTACGTACATGGGTCACATTACTTCATGGTCCTATCATTTTGGCCGTAAATATAATAGAGGCAGAAATTGAACTCTCAACCTCAAGATAATTCATTATGCATCACAACCGATTAAGCCAGAATTCATTCTTATCTACAGTTAGAAGTGAAGCCCACGAGTTCCACTAGCCCTGGCCGAAGACTTGTAGATTGGGAAGACTGCCGAAGACTTGTAGATTGGGAGCTTTGTCGTCGACTTGACATTTATTTACCACCCAACCATAAAGAGAGCATTTATTTAGTTGTAAGAGAGGACACTGGTTAAGCCATAATTTCCCCGTTGATGAATGACAAGTGCACATGACATGCATGGAGTAGTCAGAATTGTATTTAAACACAAAAGTTACTTCGAGCATAATCGTTAGAAGAGTTTTAAGGAGATTTTAAGAAATCGCTTCTCGAAAAATTGTTGTCAAAAACAAGTAAACAAGCAAGTAGAAAAGAAAAAAAAATGTTTCTAAAATGCTATGTTTAGTAAAAGAATTTTGAGAAACAATTTTTTCAAAATCTTGTTTGGTAAAATAAGGGACAGCAAACAAGATTTTCATCAATGTTTAGGTTTAGAGAAAATTTAATTTTTCGTGTTCTAAAAAAGAATTTTTTTTAAATAATATTTTTGAAAACAAACTTTTGAAATTATACCAAATGAAATTTGAGTTTTGAAATAATTTTTGAAACTTATAATTAATCCTGCAAAACTAGTCTGCGAAACCTACAAACGAACCTGCCTTTATGGCTGAATATGAGAGATGTATATTCCGTTGAGGTATATAATCCGCGTTACAATCAAATAGTTATTCATTCCATAATTTTTGTACTTATTAATTTGAACGTTATAGTGTAATTGAGGAGAAATCTACCTTCATAAGTACATCGACAACCGACATTAGATTTGAGGACACCGATTATTATTATTATTATTATTATTATTTATATTGTAACCAAATACATATTGACCTTATTGTATTGAGGATTTGTTGGCAATCATTAAACACTTTGCATCTTTGCTTTCCAGTTTCCCTTATTTGTTGACGCAAAACTCATCATTAAATGTTTTATATGATATAGTATAAAATATAGGGTAAGATCATAGTCCCTTCAAGAACTATTCCTTCAGTGGATAATGGTTTATGCGATTAGTTATGAAATTGCATGGATAATCTATCATAGTCCCTGCCTGGTGCATCCGCCTCCAATAACCCTAAAAAAGTAAAGATTTTGGAGACTCCAAGCCTTCGTCGGCAGAATCAGACGAAATCGTTAGACTCGTCCAAGTCTACGAGTCTAATTTTTTTTATTAATTGCGTATTGGCCATGGAATTTGTACCATTGGCTCCGCTAGAAGTTGTGCTTAGTTTGCTGCTCGTGTTGCTGGTATTATACTGAAGTTTCATGCCCCCAACTTTGTTGGTTGGCGATGTGGGATTTGGCAAATGAAGGTTAAAATTTTCACACCATTGAATAATGGAGGTAGGTTTTTTTGCACCCACCTCCAAAAGTTCCTGTATTGTTAATGCATAATGGAGGCGGGTTCCGGTGAGACCCGCCTCCATTATGTTAATGCATAATGGAGGTGGGTTTTCCAGGAACCCGCCTCCAAAAAATGACCATTATTGGAGCCGGGTTCCGGAAAAACCCGCCTCCATTCGGAAGTCACCTACTGGAGGCGGCTTTTACTTGGAGGCGGGTTTTTCCGGAACCCGCCTCCAATACGGGACCTTTTTGGAGGCGGGTTCCTGAAAACCCGCCTCCGTTGTGAGATGTGAAATTAATCACATCTTTTGGAGGCGAGTTCCATAGCACCTGCCTCCAATTGGACGCCTCCATTAACGTTTTTTGTGGTAGTGTCATCTCTTAATTTCTTCTTTGATAGAAACTTATCTGGTCCCAAACTCATCGGTTCCACTTTTTTTTTTTCAATAATTTTCTTCTCTTTCTTTTTCGATAGAAACTCATCCGTTTCTGATTTCTATCAACAATTTTCACATCTTTCTTCTTCGGATATGTATCTTAGCATTGGTTATGTTTTCAAAGCCTAAGAAAAGACACTTCTTGTATAAATCAATATCGTCAAAATTACCTATGTTAACTGGTGTGTTGTATAATTTAATTTGGGTCTATTTTACACCTAAAATAAAGAGACCACTTTTATGCTCTTTAAAAATCTAGTTCTAAAAACAAGACTAAAGTTCAGACGAAAACATCTATCTAGTAAACCAGATCAAACAAAGTTCCTTACAACGAGATTATTAATTTCGATAGACATGGCTAATACTCTGTGAAAATAGCAAACAATGAACCTACAAATTCTGGAGGGAGGTTTCATTAAACCTAACTTGGTATCTCTGTCGTAGATTTTAGAGGAGGAATTTGGCAGGGTGAACGTGAGCTTCTTCTGGAGAAGATCAGGATGGGCGGCCGAGAGTTTCTTGTTCACGTCAGAATTGAGACCCCCAACGGAAACAGACTTGCGTTGACAACCGGATGCTCGGTTTTGCTGCAGGACATGGGCAGAGATCCCTTCAACACCAATATGTGTAGCCCTTGGGTTTCTCCATGGTTTGGGAGACGATAGTTCTGGCCTCATAGAAGGAGTAAGTGTTGACTCACTAAGGGTATTTTGGGTAAGAAGGCAAATGATTGCTCTGGATACTAAAAACTGCTCTGGCATTAATAATAGCAGTTTAATAATAAGAGAAACATATTTGTCAAAACCATGCGAATAAAGATTTTGTTGCCAACTAATTAATCAGGCCCGGCCCAAAGACCAGGGCAGCCCGGACGACCGCCTAAGGGCCAAAATTTTACTATTGGGCAAATGACATAAATCCCATCGTAGTTTTCTCTCTATGATAATTTACCCCGTCCCCCTTTATAAGCATATTCTAATAGGTCATTCACCCAAATGAACACTCCTCTTAATAGATAGTTTATAGCTTTTTTTGGATGAAATTCAAGTTTGATATTGCACCTAATTTCCGGCAATCCTAGTGTGGATTCAACGAATGTTGAATGTTTGATTGACGGGCAATTGTGCGTCAATTCAATAGTATTTCGGAAGAATTCTACTTTCCGCGAAAGTTTTCTCATAACAAGTTTTCGCAACGTAAGTTGGTACCAGAGACTCGTTCGTTCCTTAATTGCATGCCTCGAGGAGGGAAGAAGCAACAAACGTTAGAGGAGACCTATGAACATAAGGATGTGATGCAATTAGAACAATGATTGATGAGTCATTTTGATGAGAGGAACGATGGATGGCATGGGTAACATGATGGAACATCTAGCGGCACAGATGGCTGACCTTCTCGGACGACATAATCAGAGGGGTACGTCGAAACTATAACAGACAAAGGGAATTGGGAAAATTTTTTAACTATAACAGACAAAGGGAATTGGGAAAATATTTTAGAGGGGCAGTGTAGCTTTCAAAATTATAAAGTAGGGTATAATTTTTCTATAATGTTTAAGAAGGGCAGTAAATTATTAACCAAAAATTTAAATAATAAAAATATTTTTCTATAGACATTAACACCCTTATTATGTTAAGGGGAAAAACCTATCCAATCAAATTAAAACCTCAATCTCTTTACGTTTCGTAATCAAAATCAATTGCTTTTTTTTTTCCCCTCATTAAGCGGGATTGGTTGCCCATTTTATTAAGTGCGGAAAAAATTAAAAAGCTGAAAAGTAAATATAGAACCATCTTGGTTTACATTTTGTTGCCATTTTGTTAAATTTTCTATAATCTATTTTGGACTGTTTTCGAAATTGATGCTCAAATTTTGTCCTAGCTGGCTCGTGCTTTTTGGGCCCTATAATGTAAGTTTCTTCCTCGTCCCCAAAGCCATCTTCGTCATCAGTTTCCTAGGGACCATAAGTTGCCTCTTTTTCATCTTCTTGGTTCTCATCACTGCGATCGTGTGGGGAGTGCAGTACAGACGATGTGGTTGGAATGTGAGGTGCAGCCGGCATACGATCGATGAGCTGAGTAGCAGTGGGCATTTTGTGTGCAACAACTGGAGTGAAGAACTTCTGAAGCGGTTTCAATTTTGGGGCTGACAAGGACTTGTGGAGTTTAGGGGAGATCCGAGCAGGGGCTTCTAAGAGCATCTTGAAAGACATCGGACCACAATGGCTTGGTAGGCTTAGGTGTCTTGGAATTCGACCTCAATATACTAGGATATATGCTTGATTATGCGTGAATTTCGATGACTTCTTCAGCGATGCGTTTGAGTGTGGCCTCCATTGATTTTGGTAATGGAGGGCCCCTTGAAGTTTGTGAAGGAGGACAAGTCTGGCCCTCTGAAACAAATCGTCGAACAGGTTCGAGGCACAAATTCTGGCCGCCCGGGTTTGTTATGTGCTTGCAGCTAGAGGCCTTGGGCACCCCTGCCTGCGCGCAGCTAGAGGCCTTGGGCACCCCTGCCTGCGCGCAGCAACAGGCTGCCCTTGCATCAATCTGGGCGCCTGTCTGCGCGCAGATGTCGTCTAAATCATTTACTTTTTCGTTGAATACTACGATTAAGCAGCACAAATCTAACTTTTCTAGGAACTTGTAAAAAAAGTTATGAGTTTGGTTTCTTGGCTCTCAACTTTTTCTCTCTGTTTCTCTGTCTCATTCTTTTCTCAATTTGTTACTTCTCGATTTTGCCCGGTGTTGCAAGTTTTTTTTCTTTCTTTTTTGCGTGGCTGATTTTGGTTTGTGAATTCCCTCGGATTAGAAAAAAAAAAGAAAAAAAAAGAAGAAGAAAAATTGACAGTGGGAATTCAATTTTCTGGACTGAAATGTTTTTTACTTTCCTGCTTCGTTTATGGTTCTCTTCCTTCTTTTTTTCCCTTCTGTTCTCACTCAATTAAACAAAAAGAACACAACCAACACAGAGTCTATTGATTTCCGTCAGATTTCATATATCCATATATATGAATGTGGCAATAACTGAATCATCAACTACCAAGAAAAGTACAGTAATTCTTCTTTTTTCTTATCACATGCCAAATTCTGAATAATCCTATCGTTAGTCAGTAAAAACTCAACTTGATTCTCTCAATAGGTCCTTCTAAACAAAACCATTATGAAGAAGAGTGTAATAAGAAAACACTGAACTGACTCAACGGTAAGAGTTCTACGAGCACCATGACCACCAAACTACTTTGGCTTACACCGCCACAAGCAAAGCCATGTCACAATGTACAAGGATGTTCTTGACCTTCTTCTTTGACTGCTCGATCAAAGTACTTCAGGTAGTCGGCAACGACAGCAACTTCATACAAGAAAGCCAGAAGTACCTCACTGGATGAAATTATTCATGGCCGGACCCAAAGAGTTAAATTGATTGATCAATTTAACTGCATGGCCCAAACTTTATAATTTGATCAATCCAAATCGATTATTTGTTTTTTTTTTTTTTTTCCTTTTCCGTAAACGTGGGCGAAGCATATTTTATTAAATCAGTATGAAAAATAAAAGGAGTACAGTGTGGGAAAAATCAGATCCTGATTGAATGTATCTGGGTCAAATCGGATGCAACTAATTTTGCCAGGCCATAAGGGAGGTTCCTTTGATGGTGAGCAAAATCAGTTTGTGTAGTGGATGTTAGTTTCGTCAATTGATCAGCCGGTGCATTCCCTTTCCGAAAATTGTGAGATATATGACACCGGAATGCGTCATAGATATCCTGAATTAGGTAACAAATTTTTATTACTCCCTCCATCCCACTTAAAAAGGTCACTTTGAAATTGTATAACTAATTATGAGTTGTAAGGGTACAACACATAAAATAAGTAATTACCACCATATTTTCCACTTATATCCTTACTTTAGAAGTAAGCATTAACTGTGAACCACACATTGCTATATTAGTATGGGTATGTAATATAAATAAATTCAAAGTGGGACAGATGGAGTACATTTTAATTTTGGTATTTCTGATAGGAATTTTTTTTAGGTGTCGTTTAATATATTATTTTTGTTTCCTTTATTATTTTATTTCTATGTTGTTTCAGGATTTATTTTTCATTGTTGGAGAATTTACCTTATTTTTATATTTTTGAAATGCATTCTAATTTTTTAGTTTGGGTTCTTTTCCTTTATAAGGAGCGTGGTGTCTATTGTAATTAGATAATTTATAGCTTTGTTTTGAATGAAATTCGACTTTGACCTAATTTTTGGCAATTCTAATGTGGTTTCAACAAATTATTGGATGCATGATTGATTGGCAAATGTGCGCCAATTCAATAGTTTTTTGATAAATTTTTTAATTTTCGCCAAATCTTTCTCATAGTAAATTTCCGCTACGTCAACATTGCTACGCACTTCATGAGTAGCTGAACTCCCTCCTCAATTTCTTCAACAGATCAAATCTATGGCGTCGTTTGAGCCACCTATTTATGAATCGACTCCTGTTTCCCAAGAGCAAGTGTGACAATCACTTGGCTCAACTGTTTGTTGTCGTCCCAATGTGTTACAATGACAATAAAATACCATAAGTTAAAGCTATGGCGGTCACTGTTAACCACATAATCATCATCAAAGCCACAAAAACAATATTTTCTTGAGTGGCAAACCACTGATGAGGAACAAAATTGTGCTCTGGGATGAAACGAAGGCCACCGGATTCACCCGAATGAAGTTTTTGTAATTCTTTGGGTGCTTGTGTGCCATCACTGCTACTCCTGCAACATGTGGATCTGGACCATCAACATGTCGAATCAAGCAAGATTAAAAATGTTGAAACGCCACTGATTCAAATGGAGTAATAACTTGTATCGATAAGTTTGGAACTTAATGTAAATTAAACAAGTATAATACTATAACTTGAAGAAGAATTTCAAAGGTAAAAGGATAAATCTCACACGGCTAAAAATCTATAATGTATGATCTGAATTCTTATTGAAATGTATTGAAGTATTGGCCCACATTTCAATAAGAATTCAGATCATACATTAAAAGAATTCTGATCAACATTTCAATGAGATTTGAAGTAAAAGTCTAATGTCATGACTCAATGTTTAATTGTTCCAAGAGATAAATTTCAATGCTAGTTCCCTGTAGGTAGAGTAAGTATTTATTCTACAGTTGATAATTAACCCTTTAGATTTGATGAGAATGGAGTTTTTTCAGTAGAGATTTGTGGCAAACCAACAGAAAGCATGAAATATCAGATGGCCCTCAGATAAAATTCAGAACAGTACATTCCATCAATCGATTCCTTTATCTTCTTTCTTTATTCTACAAGGTCTGGAGAGGAGCCATGGCAACTGGGTTTGGGTGCTGCATTATATGATAGCTGCATCTGGAGGGATTATCTTTGATGATGAGTCATGACATTAGAATAACCAACCCATATCTGCACATGCATTTGACCGTTTAATGAGCTAAGTGATTTCCTCCTATTATAACAGCCTAATTTAACGGAGTGGCCATATGTTTGTATAGCGGCCAAAACTAGGCTAAAAATAGTTTAGTGGCCAAAAGTCATCTATGACAATAGTTTAGTGGTCAAACATATAATTTGCCCTAAAGTAATGTATAGAGTAAATAACTAAATCAAGGAAGATATACGAATATTAAAATTGTGAAACAACAGGCTGCCTGAAATTTCAAATAAAAGGATAACTCATAATATATGAATGGTAATTCTTCGGCTCTCCTCTTTTTCATTCCATTCTAGGAAAATCATCAATTTTTTCCTTTAAAATTTTACATAACAAACAACCTCATTTTCTACTAAATTCAAAATTCAAATGTTAGAATTCCCTCTAAATATTCACTCACGCAAGTTCAAAAAATAACATAATCATTACACTTTTACTTCTTTTACTAAAACCTAAATTTTTTTCAATTGGGTCACAAAGAAAGCAGAGCCGATTTTTAATTTTTTTTAGGTACAAAAATCAAGTTGAGAAAAAGTAGGCAAAATTCAAAACCGAAACCGAATCATGAATTGGATCGAAACCTATTCGGAAACTCAAACTGCGGATCTGTGAATCAACTTGTCACCGCAAACTGATCGGGCCAGGTCGGATTTTGGGCTGCTTTTTTTTTTTTTGCTTTCCCATATCAAAAAAGGTTTTGAAATTATATTATTTTTGCTTAAGATGAGATTTGAACATGTGACATAAGTTTAACAATTAACTTTACGGTAAACCACTCCTTCTACTTTTTGTTTTGTTATATTATCTTATTATGTTTATTATATTATATGTTTATTTATATATCAATCCTTTATACTACATATATTATTAAAAAAAATTAAAACAATGTACATTATAACACTATATAAACTAATTGCATAATTTACATTTTGTGTTGTCTTTCTCTTTACTGTTTGTACATTTCCATTACTATTAAAAAAATACTGGAATAAAAAAAATCATAAGTGTAATTTTACTTATTTAAGATATCAATTTTCAATTAATAAGCATAGTATTTAAATTTGAAATAATATATAAATTTTAAAAATAAAATATTATTTATTTTTTATATAAAAACTTAAACTTTGTTTAGATTCTAAAATACATGTGTGATGTAATTTAAATCATTAACATAATTGAAAAAAAATTAAATAATGTATAGTTTAATTTGTTGTATATAATATAATAACAAGAAGAAAAAATGACAAACCAAAGAGTTGTTGCTGGAGTAGTTAATCAGTTTTTCTTAAGTGGTTTGTCAACTTTAGGTCATGTGTTCAAACTCTTACTTACGCCAATGAGCATTATAATTTTTACAGGTTTCAAGTTTAAAAAACACAAAATTTGAGGGAGAACTGAACCGGACCCGCGGCTGATTACAAAAAAAAAAAAAAAAAAAAAAAAGAGAAAAGGAGAGGGAACCGAACTGGACCCGCAGGTCGAACCGGAACCAAACTGAAAGAAACCCGACCTACCCGACCCGCAGATTTTTTGACCACCCTTAATGGCTGCAAACTTACCTTTTACCGGCTACAGCTTGCCAAGAGGTACAAACCCCTCTCAACACCATGTAATCTTCAACCAATCGCATCATAATAACTATCACTAACATAAACAAAGGAGAAAATTTGGTACATATTCCATAAACAAAGGAGAAAATTTTTCATTTTATTTTTAAGAAAACAATGAAGGGAGTCAGATAATTAAAAAAATAATTATGTGGGACTAATTTCATGCCATATCATAGTATTATAATTTTAGTTTCTCCAGGTGGCAGGTCAGTTTATAGTAAGGGTAATCTTGCACCAGTTTTGACAATGTTAGGGTAATTTTGCACCCAAACAAAGTTGCACCTTGAGTAAAACGTTGAGGGCAAAAATGCACCTTTTGCTCCTATTGCAAGAGTATACTAATACTAACTCCACTATACTCTTGAATGAGTATCACTTAATTTTTCAAAAGTACATTTGATATTCCACATCAAGAGTACAGTAATTAATACCCCCAACGAAGTAACAATAATAAATTTAAAGAAATTAGTGTTGGATGGGCGCGTCCCAAATAAAACAAAAAATCACCATTTTATATAAGTTTTAGGGCATTTCCGGAGCTGGGCTTTGTTCTTTTTGTGATTAAAGTTGGGAATTTTTTAGTTTTGGAAAGGAATTTTTTTTGGAGCAATTTTCTTTTGGAAAATTGTGTAGGAGGGAGATAAAAAAAGTGTAATGATTATATTACTTTTTGAATTTATGTGAGTGAAGATTTAAAAGGAATTTTAAAATTTGAATTTTAAATTTAGTTGAAAATGAGAATGTTTCTTTAACTAGAATTTTGAAAGAAAAATGTGATGATTTTCTTGGAATGAAATAGAAAAAAACAGTCTTGGGCTTTATTTGTTTAAGTTTCACTAAAAAAATCTATATCCAAACACCTTCAATTCCCCTTAAATTAAAATTTTAAAATTTAAAATTCCTTCTAAAATTACTGTCACATTATTTATAAAAAAATCAAATCATTACACTTTCTTACATAATTTTTCATTAAAAATTCCCTCTAAAAGATTTTCTCCCACAAACAAAAATTCCCTATGTGAGATACATTCCAAACGGAGCTGTAGTACTCCAGGCCAGGGCCCAGGGTATCCTTCAAAAATTTTGAAGCATTGCTTGTTGTTTTCCAAACACTGTTTAATGACCCATGAAACACGGTCGTTTCCCTTGGCTCTCTCTCCATGATGTGATTGTGATACGACCCATGTACGTAAAATTGCATCTCTAGCTGTTTTTATCACCTAGCTACGTACAGTTCTCTTCCAAATGAACTCGAATTCTTATGTTTATTATAAATGACAGAGCAGAGCTTGGCTTTCCAGTTTCCAGTGGAAAATGGATATAAAAACCCTTCATGATGCTGCAGTGGATAATGATGTTACCCCTTTTAATAAGTTACTTGAAGAAGATCCACTTATTCTTGAGAAAGCCACTCTGAATTGTCAGGATGATAAACTTTTTTATGAAACAATTCTAAACATATAAATTGTATACAAAATGTAAAAATGTGCATTGAAAGTCAATACAAAACAAAAATGTACTTAATTAGAAGCTTTATACTTACACTATGATCAACGCAGTTACGCATATTGTACTATAGATCACTATCCCAAAATTGGTCAATGGTGGCGGGTTTTCACCCTTATTAGAGGCGGGTTTCGCGACCCGACTCCTGCCTCCAATACGGGCACCCACTTCCAATAGGGTTAGTGAAGGCGGGTGCCTTCTAATACCCATTGAAACCCACCTTCATTAAGGTTATTGGATGCACCCGCCTCCAAACCTTTGTCGGCAGACTCGGACGAAATCGTTAGACTCGTCCGAGTCTCAAACGGGTCCAAAATTTTTTATTAATTGTGTATTGGCCATGGAATTTGTACCATTGGCCCCGCTAGAGGATGTGCTTAGTTTGGTGCTCTTGTTGTTGGTTTTATAATAGAGTTTCATACCTCCAACTTTGTTGGTTGGCGATATGGAATTTGGCAAATGAAGGTAAAAAAATTCACAAAACCTACAGCCAACAGGTTTCAAACCCGCATGTGTAGACAAGTTGCACTCTTGTGCTACCTGATCTACCACCAATCCATTTATGCTCATTTGATTAAATGCAGAACTGGTAATATACATACATATGTAGTTCCTTTTAAAATTTGTGAGTGTTTATCACTATACTAATTATCTATTTGAGAATCATGACATTTGTTTTCTATAGAAGTTGTGATTTTCTTTTAAATTACCAAAATAATAATTGTTTTACGAAAGAATTTGTAGTGTTAATACATTTGTTTTCTATAAAAGTTTTATTTTCTTACTCAACCTCCACAAATTTCAAATATTTTTGCTAACTTTTAATTTTTAAGTTCTTTTTAGGGCTAATTATGTTTTTCTCTCTCTAAAACATGTGTGTTTCTATTAAATTTATAATTCCACACAATTAGTTAATAATATAGTAAAAAATATTTAATTTATTAATTTATTTATTGTCTTTTCAAATATTAATCATAAGAATTCTGCCTATATTTTTTCCAAGTAACTGCCTAAACAATATCCAAAACAGAAGAGAATTTCAGCCACATAATTGGAAAAACCGTCCAAGTATTGGAGGCGGGTGCCACGAAAACCCACCTCCAATATCCACCCGATGCGAATTAGATAATGGAGGCTGGTTTTTCGGGCACCCGCCTCCAATACGCTACTGGCGGAATGGAGGCCGGTTTTTCCGGCACCCTCCTCCAATAAGGTACAGTATTGGAGGCAGATTCTGGAAAAATCCTCCCCCATACCCTTCAATTTGAGTATATCGCTTGGCGACATGTCTAGCCTTGTACCTGTCCACAGTTCCATCAACCTTTCGCTTCACTTTGTACACCCACCTAGAGCCAATTGCCCTTTTTCCTGGAGGAAGCTGAACCAAGTCCCAGGTATGATTCTTTTCCAAGGCCTGAAGCTCATCATTCATTGCCTGAACCCATTCTGGTTGGTCCTTTGTTTGGGAGTAGGAGTGAGGTTCATGAGTATTGGACACATTTGCCAAAAAAGCCATATATATTTCTGAAAATTGAGAACTACGGCTATATGGAAATGTGTTTATTATATGAGGAGTGTGAAGAGGTTGTGGTGGGGGAGGCAGATCGATGGATGGAGTGGGAGGTAATACAGTGGATACAAAGTCCTGCAACCAATGTGGCTTTTTGGTTTGTCTGGTGCTGCACCGCAATTGTTCTAGGATAGATTGAATATTAGGAGAATGTTGAAGATCAGAAGTGGAAGAATGTTGTGAGGAGTGTGAAGGAGTATGTGATGAAGAAGCTTCTTGAGACACAACATGATGTTCTGACCTCAAGGATGGAGGAGAGGGCAGGTCTTGAGTCAAATGATCGATTGGTGTCGGTATATACGCAGCGTTTTCAGTAGGTGAGCATATTGGTGTAGGGATAGTATGTGTAGGTAGGGATTGGGAAGAATGATAAGGAAAAATATCCTCATAGAAGAGAACATCTCTGGAAATAATGACCTTCTTATAATGTAAGCTATACACCTTATATGCTTTTTGGTATGGAGGATAACCTAGAAAAACAGCTCGATATGCTCTTGGGGCAAATTTTTCTTTGTGGGGACTTGTGTTAGTGATGTTGCAATGTAACGCCCCTATTTCTAGCACGTCAAAACATGTAAGAAATATAAATCACACAAGTTGATTCACCTAGATGTACATAGCACATCCTAAAATGTGGATTGAAAATTTTTTTAAAGGGATTTGAGAGTTAAAACTATAAATATGAAGCTTTGAAAGTCATAATTAAATTAGTTTAACCTTTTGATATCCAAACTAAAATGGATTAAAATTAAAACCATCAGTAGTTTTATAGAAATTATAAGGCTCAAAATCGATAAGAAGATTCAAAACTAGAGATGAAATGTTTAACGCAACTTAAGTCAAGAATTAGAGAAAATATATAATTTAAACCATAAGAATGTTTTGGAGAGTAAATAGGCAAATGTATCTAATTAATTCTCTTAAGAATTAATAGAAATAATCAAGTTTAAACAAGAGTAATAGAAACTAATGGGACCAAATTGTGATTAAGCAAATTAGGAGAAGGGCTAATTGAATAAAGAATGAAAGGAAATTGAAGTTAAGTTATATTTAATGTGAATTGAGGGATAGGAAATTAAAATCTCAATAAGGACCAAACATGTGTCATTATGCATGGACACAAGAGGCCACCTCAATTAGAAACTAAATAATTAAATAATTGAAAAAAAAAAAAAAAAAAAGAAGAAACGGGAAGGAAGAAATAAAGCAAAGGCCTTTTATTCACTCACCATTTCTTCTCCCCTAGACTCACGGTTTTCTTCCCCAAAATCTGAAATCTTCTTCTTCTTTCCATCGAGACAATTCTTTATCTCTTTCCTCACTTTGTGACCTTCAGATTTGATTCATGTGCATAGATGAAGAATTCCTCATCCAATCCACCACAAATTCATAAAGCCCATTCTTTGTTCTAACCACCCTCAACATCCCACCACCATAGAACATTAAATCTAAAACCCAAATGAATATTCTTGGAGGAAATTCAGTCACAACAATCCTGAAGCCTGTAAAACAGCAGCAATTGATCACAGAGAGATCAATTGCAGCCAAAACAAAAACGATCAAAAAACTCAGAAAGGAAAAAGAATGAAGAACACTGAAATGAAGTTGAGAGAATTGGGGAAACTTTTCTGTATTGCTTTTAGAAAAACGAAAAATCTGTCTACAATAAATTCAATTTACAATATATATAGGGAGCTAATCCTACACCATCTATACAATCATGTTCCTACTGTGCACTTTAGCTAATTTTCAATAATGTGCACCTAACCGCACTAACCTCCACTAATCTCGAAAATTACATCATTTACATGTGATTATTTACAGCTATCAAATGGTGATTGGTCAACTTGCAAGATGGACAGCTCATAAGATGGCTAGCTCATCTTTTGAGCTCTGATCAACTGCACCTCAAGTGCAAGGATCTCTTCTGTGGATTGCAGCAACTTGCTCGTGCAGTTGTATCTTTACAGGGACAAGTGGACTTCGGATGTGATCAGTTGAATCACCAAATTGCTCCAATGTGTTGCTAGTTGTTGCTGGATTTGTATTAATGGCACTATTTCCACGTGAAGATCTCTGCATCCCCCCCTCAAGTTGGACTTGGTGAAAATCAACCAAGCCTAACTTGGAAAGAAGATGATGAAAAGGAGCAGCAGATAGAGGCTTTGTGAAAAGATCAACAATTTGATCATTTGAGGAAACATGCTAAGGAATGAGAAAACCATCTTTGAACTTATTTCGAACAACATGGCAGTCTATATCCAAATGTTTGGTACGTTCATGGAAGACAGGGTTGGCTGTGATGTGAATGGCAGCCTTACTATCACACCAAAGAGGAATAGGGAGAGAAACAGCCACATGCAAGTCATGAAGAATGTACGAAATCCATTGCAATTCACAAGTAGTCACTGCAAGGGCCCTGTACTCAGCTTCAGCAGTGGAACGAGATACAGTTGATTGTTTCTTGGCTTTCCAAGAAATAAGAGCATCACCTAGAAATACACAGTGTCCAGTAATAGACTGCCTTGTGATCTTGCAGGCTCCCCAATCTGCATCACAGAAGCCTTGAAGATGCATAGAGGAAGCAGCAGGGTAAAAAAGACCTTGAGAAGGGGTATCTTTGAGATACTTAAGAATATGAATAGCAGCAAGCCAATGGGATTTTCTGGGAGCTTGCATATACTGGCTAAGTTGCTGAACAGCATGTGTAATATCAGGTCTGGTGAAATGCAGATACAACAGCCTGCCTATGAGTCGTCTATATTGATGAGGATCTTAGCAAAGAGGGGATGAAGTATCTGCAAAATCAATGCCTGGAACTGCAGGAGTAGTAGTAGGCTTGGCCTCAAGAACACCTGCATCTTCAAGAATATCCAAAATGTACTTTCTCTGATTGAGATAAAGACCATCAGGACTGCGAGCAATTTCAATCCCCAGAAAGTACCTTGCATGGCCAAGGTCTTTTATGGTAAATTTGTGGTCAAGAAATGTCTTGACCTGAGCAATATCAGCAACTGAATCACTAGTGATTAAGATGTCATCCACATAGACAATAAGGGCTATAAATGAATGCTGAGATTTCTTGACAAACAAACAGTAATCATAAGAAGATTGCAGAAAACCAAAATTGGTGAGTTGAGTAGTAAACTCATGATTCCATCTTCGAGATGCCTGTTTCAGACCATACAAAGACTTCTTTAACTTGCAAACTTGACCAGGAAGAACATTAGGATAACCAGGAGGAGGCTGCATATACACATCCTCTTCAAGAATGCCATGGAGGAAAGCATTATTAACATCCAATTGATAGAGAGGCCAAGATTTAGAAGCAGCCAAGGCCAAGATAATTCGAACTGTCACAGCTTTAGCTACTGGAGAGAAGCTATCAGTATAATCAACACCTTCAATTTGATTAAAACCTTTTGCCACTAATCTAGCCTTATATTTATCTACTGAACCATCAGGTCTCATCTTCACTTTATATACCCATCTAGAGCCTATAGGTTTCTTACCCTTAGGTAATGCAGTCATTTCCCAAGTATCATTCAAGTCCAGTGCCTGTAGCTCTAAGTTCATCGCTTTAACCCATTCAGGATGGTCTTTTGCTTGACTATACGAGTAAGGCTCTTGGACACTTGATACATTAGCCAGAAAAGACATATATGATGCAGAAAAACAAGCATTGGAATAGAAAGGAAAAGTACAAACAGGATAATGCATGGATGGATGAACATGAGGTAGAACAGGAGTTACACAATTAGCTTTTGGCATCACAAAATCAGTGAGCCAAGCTGGTCGTTGTTTTTGTCTGAGACTTCTCCTTTGTGGAGGAGGAGTGGGAATGATGGATAAATCCTCAGTAGGAGGAGAAGATGATGGGGATCTGGATGAACTAGAGGAAGAAGATGAGTTGGAGATTGGTGAGTTAAGTTCAGGGATGCTAGATGATGATTCAGGTGCAGACTCATATTCAAAGTCTGATTCAGGAATGGCCAAGGGAAGAGGACTACCCTGTGGTTGGATTGTGGGCTGCTGAAATGGAAATATAGTTTCATGAAAAACTACATCCCTAGAAGTATAACCCTTGTGAGTAGACATATTGTATAGCTTGTAGGCTTTCTGAAAAGGAGGATATCCTAGGAATATAGACTTGTGAGCTCTAGGAGAGAATTTGTGTTTAGAAGGATCTAGATTAGTAGCATAACACAAACATCTAAATGTCTTGATATGAGTGAGGTCTGGTGCTTTGTTATACAACAACTGATACGGTGATTGCCATTGTAAAATGGAAGAGGGAAGTCTGTTTATGAGAAAAGTAGCAGTAAGAAGAGAGTCACCCCAGAATTGTTTGGGGAGGCAAGACTGAAACATGAGAGCTCTAGCAACTTGTAATAAATGTTTGTGTTTCCTTTCAGCAATTCCATTTTGCTGAGGAGTGTATGGAGTAGATGTTTGATGAATTATACCAAACTGAGACAATGAAGTTTGTAGAGTATGATTAACAAATTCAGTTCCATTATCAGACCTAACCATTTTGACTGATTTCTGAAATTGAGTTTGAATCATATAAAATAATGAAATGAGTGTTTGAGGAACCTGGGATTTGTGTTTAAAAAGAAAAGTCTAGGTATATCTAGAATGATCATCCACAATTGTAAGGAAATATTGGGCTCCAGATATGGTAGGCTGATGGTATGGTCCCCATACATCCAAATGAAGAAGATCAAAGACATTTGCACTTTTATTACCACTTAAGGTAAAACTCAGTCTCTATTGTTTAGCAACATGACAAATATTACAATGATCGATGGCTATTACATCACGGAATAGATGTTTGATAACAATGTGAGAAGGATGACCTAATCTAGAATGCCACAAGGTGCTGTGTGATAACGAAGAGGCATTAACTGAAAGACTAAGTTCCTGAGGCAACTTCTGGAACTGATTGATCAGATGACTGTGTGCTTCAATGATTTTGGGATCAAATGAAGTAGAATCAAGGATATATAGGCCCTTTTTCTCTTTGCCTATACCATGAATCTTTTGTGTTCTAAAATCCTGCAATACACAGAATTGAGCAAAAACGGAAACAGATATGGAATTTGATTTAGCTAATTTACTGACTGAAAGGAGGTTGAATCTGAAAGATGGAATACAAAAGCAATTTAAAAGGCTAAGAGTATCTGTGAGTTTGACATTTCCTATTTGCTCTACTAACTTCATGGACCCATCAGGTAAATATACAGGTATGCATGCATTACTGAATTTAGAAGTATGAAAAACAGATGCATCAAAACATATATGATTGCTGGCACCTATATCAATGATCCAAGAGTCTCTACTCAATAAGGCAAGAAAACCAAAATTCATGGGAGTATGCATACCTGAAAAATCATTAAGATGAGCAAAGTTCACCAAATGTTGATCAGCATTGTTGCCTTTTGTAGCCTTGTTGAGTTCCTGGAGAAGTCTAGTAAGAAGTCCTTGCAGCTGCACATTCTGATTTGTATGCTGACTTGATCCAGAAGCATTGTCCTCCAGATTAAGTGGAGTATCTACCAGATTAGCCATAGGTCTCTGGTTTGTTCTTAGCTTATGTCCCTTCCACCAGTCAGGGTAACCATGCAACTTGAAACAAGATTCCTTGGCATGTCCATCTCTGTTACAGAATGAACACTTCAAGCCATTTTTCTTTGGATCAGGTTTCTTGTTCATAAGGGTTCCTTTGTAAGAATTATCCAGCTTCTCAACTGTATTTCGAACCAAACATGTAGTGTTATCACCAGAGTTAGCAAAGACTACTGGAAACTGCTTCTTAGGTTCAACCTTTTGTACAATTGGATAGGCTTTATTTGCTGTTGGCAAAGGCTCTATAATCAGGATTTGGCTCCTTGTCATATCATAACAATCATCTAGTCCCATAAGGAACTGCATTAGCATTGTCTCAGACTCTCTCTCAAACATCTCTTTGGAGGCACCACAATTACAGATAGGAAGAGGCCTAATCTGAATCAATTCATCCCAAAATTTCTTCAACTTGTTATAGTATTGAGCTAGGGTGAGAGTACCTTGCTTAGTGGAGTTCATCTCCTTTCTTATATCATAAACCATTGTGCCATGACCATCGCCATACCTCTCAGCAATTTCTACCCACGGATCCTTAGCTGTGGGGGCGTAGATGAAAGCATCTGCTATTTCCTTGGACATAGAGCTCAAAATCCAAGAGATAACCATACAGTCTGCTTTCTTCCATTTTGTGAAGTCAGTTGAAGTTTCAGGAGGTGATCTACCTCCAGGAGCTATGAAACTCAACTTCTCTTTTGCTCCCAAGGCAATCAGCATTGATCTTCGCCAGGAGAGGTAGTTTCCTTCAGTCAGCACACTTGAAACCAAAGAAACATTTGTGTTTTCATTTCCTTTCACCATCATTGAGTCTTCCAATTGAAAGATCTCACCTCCACTGCTTTCTTCACTGTTTCTGTTGTCCATTCCAGATATTCGAATCAGTCACCAGGAATAGTGAAATAGCACAAACGAGTGCTCTGATACCATGTAAAACATCAGCAATTGATCACAGAGAGATCAATTGCAGCCAAACCAAAAATGATCAAAAAACTCAGAAAGGAAAGAATGAAGAACACTGAAATGAAGTTGAGAGAATTGGGGAAACTTTTCTGTATTGCTTTTAGAAAAACGAAAAATATGTCTACAATAAATTCAATTTACAATATATATAGGGAGCTAATCCTACACCATCTATACAATCATGTTCCTACTGTGCACTTTAGCTAATTTTCAATAATGTGCACCTAACCGCACTAACCTCCACTAATCTCGAAAATTACATCATTTACATGTGATTATTTACAGCTATCAAATGGTGATTGGTCAACTTGCAAGATGGACAGCTCATAAGATGGCCAGCTCATCTTTTGAGCTCTGATCAACTGCACCTCAAGTGCAAGGATCTCTTCTGTGGATTGCAGCAACTTGCTCGTGCAGTTGTATCTTTACAGGGACAAGTGGACTTCGGATGTGATCAGTTGAATCACCAAATTGCTCCAATGTGTTGCTAGCTGTTGCTGGATTTGTATTAATGGCACTATTTCCACGTGAAGATCTCTGCAAAGCCAAAATCCATATAAGAATGAAGAAGCAAGAGGCCAAGGAAGCTAAAATTATGGAATTTAGACTTGATTAAAAGGGAGAGGTGTTTTATTTTGAGGGAATTACCGTTCAAGAGGTAAGTCTTATGTAAACTCAATCTTTTAGCTAGTAAAATTTCATGCATGTGTAAATTAGAGCTAGAACACATAAATCCCTAAGAAAGATAGTTGCTTTAGTTAGGATTAGTGTTTATCATACTAAAATTGAGATTATAAAAGCATGGATGTATCTTGATTTTGTTTACAATATTATGAATTGAGAGTTTTATTAGAAATTCTTACGAGTGAGAGTTCAAGGACTGATTAGAAAGATAAATTCTTAATGTCTATTTTTAAATTAATGTTCTTTGATTGATATAAATGTATATGAGACTATTTTTCATAGATTAAATGATGGGCTCTTTCTAGATTGTTGTTAAAATGGTAAGATTGAATTTTGGGCACGAAAACTACTTGAAATTGAGTTAAAATCTTATATTTCTGATGTTGATACTTGGCTGACATATCCCTACATATAATCAAGATTATATTAGGATTAATGGGAATTGTATTTTTGAAGAAAAATTAGTAAGGATGAATGGTTGAACGAGGTTAGGTACTGTTTTGCATTAAGATCATTGTAAACACTTTTTGAGTTAGGTTCTTTGTTTGTTAAAAATATTTATGGGACTCTTTTGATGGGTTTATCATGTTTGTTCTTAAATTTCTCTTGTGGTGGAAATCTGAAAATGTAAAACAAGAAAACATATTTTATCATAGTTGCTTATAATCTTGGGATGTGCAAATATAGTTAGCAAACATGGTATTGAAGCTATTTTTGTTATAACGAAAAATTGGAATTGCTGGGCAGTTGTTTTGGAGTACTTTTATCGAAAAGCTTTTTAACCTCTTGGGTTCGCCTAAACTGAACCCAGTACTTGAGCATGGTTTTACACACGTTTATTCTTAAATCTTGTAAGCGTGTTAAATCAAGGAATTGAGTCATAGCCTTTGAGTTTCGAAAAATGAAAGCACTACTTTAGGTTGAAAACTTTGTTTTGAAAGCCATAGTTCTTTTGAAATCTCTGAACCTGTTTAGGTCATTTTGAGAATGTGTTGAGAAGTGTTTTGAGGTTTATCCTATGTAAAAGTACTATTGTTTTCGAAACTTTGGGATAAGAGAGATTTTCCCTGTTTTAGAAAAAATTGTAATTTTGGAAATTTTGAACTCTAAAGTAATACAAATTGACTTAAAGGCATATAGGTGCATTTAGGAACATGTTAAATTGCATTCATGCCTTATTGTAACTCTATTATTGATAGTTAAGTTTAAAATAAATGCAAATTTGCTCCAAAAGTACTAGACACTTCAGGTGAGAGTTCTTACTAAAGGGGTTAATTGTTTTAAATGAATAACTAAATGAGTTACCCTGTTTTACTTACGATAAAGCTTATGTGTGATAGTTATTCCAAGTCCTATTGTGAAATGTCTCTTGTTGTAATTATTATGCCACGTCAATATAAATGCTCTTAAATGTTGAGTTGCATGAATAAGTGAAATACATGTTAATAGTTGTCATGTGAATGCAATGTATCATGTATTCCTGAGCTAAGTGTCAGGCATGAAATGTTCGTGTCCCGTGCACCCGTGTTTGTGCACCTTGTTATTTGCTACTTGCATATTTCCTGTTACTTATTACTTGCGAGTCATATTTGGGGTTCCCAAAACTTGTTTAGATGTTGGGATCGAGCATGTCTGCGTCGGGCTTGAGTGCTTGACTCAATGATTGAAGAGGTCCTGTTCGGTATTATCTCGAGGTATGCCACCCTGTCCCGTGCACCCCTGTATGTGCACTAGTTCATTAGCATAGTTGACGAGGCGATGCACCATGTATTGTGTCGCCGCCCATTCCAACACAGGTAAAGTATAATTAGTAATGTTTAACGAAAGATCACATAGATCATCGTTATAGCTTGCTGATTATGCTCCTTCTATCTCTTACGTGTCCCCCTACTTGCATAGAAAATACGTGTTATGTGCCGGTAAATGTTTATTCGGTAATGTTTTAATAGTGTGACCTCACTGAGTTTATGGAAACTCACCCCTTTGACATTTTCCATGTAACAGGAATTAAGGACGGCATTATGAAAAGTGTCAGGATTATAGAACGAACTCTCGTACTAGGAAAGTAAGGCGAGAATATTGTAATAGTTATAGAACTCAACTTGTACCTTTTGTATTAGTGAAATAAACACTAGTACAGAAATGATTAAAGGAGGCGCATCTTTGGAGGCGGGTGTTTAGGGGCCGAAAAAGCCTTTGGAGGTGGGTGCAACATCCACCCGCCTCCAACAATTAATTATTGGAGGCAGATGGATGTTGCACCTGCCTCCTTGCACCCGCCTCCAAAGAGAATTGGAGGCGGGTGCAACATCCACCCGCCTCCAATAATTAATTGTTGGAGGCGGGTGGATGTTGCACCCGCCTCCAATTCTCTTTTGAGGTGAGAAAAGGCTTTGCACCCGCCTCCAATATCGTGTTTATTGCGGGTGCATTTTTCCAAATTTTAATCAATATTGTTTCGAAAATTCTCTTTGTTTTGGACTGTTTAAAGTTGAAAATAAATTTGAAAATAATTTATTGGGATAATTTTGAGAGTTAAAAATAATTTTGAAAAAGGAGATAAATTTTTAGGTAATAAAAACCACAAGTTTTAGAAGAAAATATATAAATATATATTTTCGATTTTAACTTCATATACATGAGTATATGTGGCCTAGTGGTAAATTTAATGTGCAAGAGTCAAGTGAGTCCACCGGTGCAAGTTCGATTCCTACCGAAACCATAAATTAAAGAATGGAAAATTAAATTTTTTATTGGGAGAATATTAGAGACAGGTGTAACGGACACCCGCCTCCAATAACAATTTATTGGAAGGGTTATTGGAGGCGGTGCATGTTGCACCCGCCTCCAATAACCATTAATGGAGGTGCACCCGCCTCCAATAACCATTAATGGAGGCGGGTGCATGTGACCATTATGATTAATGGTCACTGGAGGCGGGTGCATGTTGTACCCGCCTCCATTAATGGTTATTGGAGGCGGGTGCATGATGACCCCTCACAGGGGAGGCGAGTGCGGGCGCCTCACAGGAGGTGCTCGCACTGTGTGCACCCGCCTCCTAATGCCCTTAGGACCCGCCTCCCCTAAGGCATTTTGGTGTAGTGAAAATATATCTTATTTCAATTTAGTGTATAATTAATTAGTGTTCTTGTATCCTGAATGAGTCTTGGTGCGAATCAGGCAGGCATCTCGCCCGTGGCTTCCGCCCAAACAGGGAGGTCGGGGCTGGGGGTGTCACATGCAAAGACAGCCAAACGCTTTCATATGAAGGATATTTGGCAAAGATTAATGAAGGATCTCAAACGGAGATGACCATTTGAGGATTGCAATGGGCAATCGATTGATTATGTATGTAGCTGTGAGGATGGATTCACCCCAAAAAACCTGTTGGGAGGTTGGATTGAAACATAAGAGCTCGATCTATTTGAAGAAGGTGTCTATGTTTTCGTTCAACTCGTTTTGTTGGGGAGTGTAAGGACATGTTTTCTGATGAGTGATTCCAGAAGAACAAAATAGATGATGGCAGGTGGAATTAAGGAATTCACTCCCATTGTCACTCCTTATGGTCTTGACAGATTTATGAAATTGGTTCTGAACTAAGGAGAAAAAGCATTGAAGAATGGAACATACTTGAGTCTTATGTTTTAAAAGATATGTCCATGTACATACAGAGAAATCATCCACAATGGTCAAAAAATATGAGGAACCAGTGATTGTCATTTCATGATAAGGACCCCATAAATCTACATGAATAAGCTCAAAACAATCACTGGTATGTATGGAACTAGAAGGAAAAGAAATTATGCCCTGTTTAGCTCAATGACAAATTTCACAAGCATGGAAGGAATCACTCTTTATTGAATGTAAATCAGCCAATCGTTTCATTACATCAATGGGACTATGAACTAGTCTATAATGCCAAATGGAAGGATTGACTACAGAGTTTACAACATGCAGCTGCAGGCCAATGACTTGAGCTGCAACTGTTTGCTGCTGGATTTGAATGATTCCAGGATCAAATGACGATGAATCAAGAACATAAAGACCCTTGAAAAGCTTGCCTACTCCAAGAACTTGGTTAGTGAGTAGGTCTTGTAGGAAACAACAATCAGGGAGAAAGGAAAAATATATTTTAGCTATTTTGGAACATTAGCTAACTGATAGAAGATTGAATCTGAATGTGGGAACATGAAGGCAGTCTAACAACAACAGTCTATCAGTGATTCTAATGCAGCCTTTATGTTGAACTGATTTAATAGAACCATCAGGAAGAAAAATGGAAGTAAACTTATCAACAAGAGCATGTGAGTGAAACAGAGAAAGATCATTACACATATGTCTAGTTGCCCCTGTATCCAATATCCAAGACTTTCCACCTAATAATTCAAACCAATTTGTTGCAAGAGGAGTACTCATACTTGCGGAGTCTTCAAAGTGAGAAAAATTCACCATAGCATCATCAGAGCATACTGCTTTGCCCTTTGCCATTTTCCCTAACTCCTTTTGAACAAGTGCTTGAATCATATTTTCCATATTAGAATTACCAGTATCAGACTCATTCAGTGGAGTTTCAGCCATATTCACAAAAAAATCGGTGAATTCTGCAAAATTGATCGATGAATTCTGTAAAATTGATCCATGCGGCAACGTTGATTGGTGAATTCAGTAATTTGATCTTCAATAAGCTAAGGAATCATATCCTTGGCTTTGATACCATGTAGAATTAACAAACCAAGAACAACAAACCCTACAGAATCACACGAGTAGAGAGAGAATTTTCCATAACTCTATTGATCAATCTGATTACTTGACTTCAGTTGTACGGTACAATGAACTTATATACACCTTCAGTATATGCCTAGCTGTCAACTAACTTAACCACAGTATCCAGCTAAACTAACTATGGTTAAATTATTACAGTCTAGTTAAAAGTGATAAAATAATATTTATATTATTCTACAGAAAGCCAAGCTACGCTGCGGGATTGTTATTTATAATCGGAATTGTTATTTGCAGTGACAATTTTACTATTTGCAGTAACATTTTTGAGTAAAATGTCTAAATTGCCCTTTAGGTCTTTAAAAAAAAAATCTTTTTCACTCTAATTATGGTCGATAGTCACGAGTACAATCTATATTACACGGTAAATAAATAATCTATATATTTTTTGTACGTAAAATTAGTTTTTTAACCAAAAAAAAAAAATTTATACATTCATCATGTTCTTTTCTTCTCTTCAGAAATTCTAACATTTCTAACGTAGTATCAAAGGCAACTTAGCGGGCGAGATTCTGGGATTTTCTTCCAAAATACCACCCAAAGTGGGCGGTATTTTGGATCAAAATACTACCGGTGGGATTTTGATTCCACTTTGGGCGATACTTTGACCCCAAAATACCGCCCACTTTAGGCGGTATTTTGGTAATGTTACTGCAAATAGGGGGCGGAATTTTGTAATATGTTTTTGTCAATGACGAGATTTTTGGCAAAATATTTTTATTTTTTGGATTTTTTTGACATAATCTCTGGCCAGACATGATTTTTTCGGTTAACAAACAAATTTTGTGTAAAAAAATATATAGATTATTTACTTATCGTGTAATATGAAAAGTGTTTTTTTTTTTTTAGTTAAAGAACAAAATATACTTTTCATAAAAAAATACAAATAGTAAAATTATCACTGCAAATAGTATGCTCCTTTATAATAAGCATAAGAATGCAAGTTCATTTGACGTAGAGGTATAAAAAAAATAGCTAGAGAATAATTTTAAAATGGGTCACATCACAACCACATCATCGAGGGAGGGCCACTGGCGGAAATTAACCTATTTCTAACACGTTTGAACAGTGACTCATTTCTAACTATTGCTATTGTGTGGTTTGTTCACTATTTGTTACAAAACTTACTGAATTAATACATCTTTCACTTTTTATTTATAATCAAACTACATCTTTTTTGTTACTCGTATTTGCTTTCATGAAAACAATTTTTTCATGCAGCCCAAGACCAAGAGTTTTGACCAGACGTGTGGCCAAAGACTTGTAGATTGGGAATACTTTTGCCGTTGACTTGACATGCATGTATTTACCCACCTAACCATAAATTAAAGAATGCATTTATTTAGTTGTAAGGGAAGACACTGGTAATTAAGCCATAATTTCCCCATTGATGACATGTATGTATGAACTTAGAATTCTATTTGAACACGAAAATTAAGCCGACCATTCTCTTGATCGACATAAATGAAGAAAGTGAAAAGTTTGATTAATCAAAGATACAAGTTGGTATGGCAAATTAATGGGAAGACAAAAAAGTACAACATTAATGAATGGTAAAAATGACACTAATACAGAACACCCGCCTCCAAAGGAGCCGGCAAAGGCGTTGGAGGCGGTTGCATGTTGCACCCGCCTCCAAAGCTCTTTGGAGGCAGGTGCAACATGCAACCGCCTCCAATATATTACTATTGGAGGCGGTTGCAGCATGCACCCGCCTCCAATAGCTATCTATTGGAGGCGGAGGCGGGTCCAAAGTTTTTTTACAATTTCTTTAACCGTGTTTCAAGCAAGGCGATAAATTAATAGGCGAAACTTTGTCGATAAATTTGAAATTTTGTTCAGATTCGAGCAAGAGGATAAATTAATAGGTAATAAAAATCACAAGTTTTAGAAGGAAATATATAAATATATCCTTTCGATTTTAACTTTAATTACATAAGTATATGTAGCCTAGTGGTAAATTTAATGTGCAAGAGGCGAGTGATTCTGCAGGCGCGAGTTCGATTCTTACCGAAGCCCTAAATTGAAGAAAAAAGAAATTAAATTTTGTACTGGGGGAGAATTACCCACCTCCAAAAAAATAAAAAATTGGTAATTGGTTGCACCCGCCTCCAATACCTATGTAAATGGAGGCGGGCGCGGGCCCCTCCAAAGGGAGGAGCCCGCGCCCGCCTCCATTGTCCCGTAGGATCCGCCTCCCTTAGGAATATTTGGAGTAGTGTGAGTATTTTATAATTTCTTATTTTATGTGATTTTTGCTCCATTAACACTTTTTTTTTGGGGGGTGAAAACAGATGAAACTGATGGCCGGGACCTATTCTCTTAATTCAAAAAAAGAAGTGTTACATCCAGGGGGACATGCAACAAAACTATGTTTCAAAGATGTATCTATACTCTAATATAAGGAAAGCTTCTAGCATGTAGGGGAACCAACTCCTTCACATGCCGGGTAAGAGTTCCCATCAGGTAAAGAGACGTCTATCCTATAATACTTGCGCTTCAGTAACACTTTTTGAAAGATAGAGACAGTATTGTTATAATGTAAAGAGACGACGTGCATAAACGGACGCTCTATTCTATTTTTTACCAAACTAGTGAATTTTTTATTTTTGTTAAGAAATTGGTTTCTGAGAAATTTTGTAGGAAACAGGTAAGAAAATTTAATGATTATGTTTTTTTTTTTAATTTATATGAGAAGATTTAGAGAAAATTTTAAATTTTAAAATTTAAATTTAGTAAAAAATATGTATGTTTATTTATGTAAAATTTTGGATAACAATTGAAAATTTATATGAAATGGAATGGAAAATAACAGAGCCTAAGAGAGAAAATATGATTCCACGGTCTAAATTTGTGTGTTTATTTATGTAAAATTTTGGATAACAATTGAAAATTTATATGAAATGGAATGAAAAATAACATAGCCTAAAAGAGAAAATATGATTCCACGGTCTAAAATGTGAAACATACAGAATATGATTCCATACAAGGAATCATATTCATTTATGGGTTAAGAGCCAATTTAGGAGAAAGTATTACATGGTTTATAACCACCACATCATATGTGGTGGTTATATATCTACTCAGTAAATGCAAGTGTCACTATTTTTCTGTGACTAAGCATTCGTTTTACGAAATTGTTATACGCAGTAACCGTTTTACTATTTACAGTAACATTCCTCTGTGAAAATACAAAAATGCCTCTGGCCTAAAATAAAAAAGAAAAATAATAAAACCGGGTAGTGTTCAATGTGCGTAAACAGTACGGTTCACGCACGTTGAACAGTTCCCAGTTAGAAAAAAACTGAAGAAATACCGTCGGTGTCCCCGTAACCGTTTTACTAAACGCAGTAACATTCCCTTGTAAAAAGTCCGAATTACCCGAATACGATCCATATTACACTATAAGTAAACACTATATTTATTTTTTTACTTTAAATTAGTTTGCATAAATTCTCTATATACTCCTTCATTATAATTTTTGAGAAAAAAAACTCATTCGGGGGAATTTTTTTTCCGGATCTGCGATTATTCGGATTTTTTTTCTGTTTCTGCAACATTTCGGCGGGGAGACTGTCTCCCTGGACGGAATTCTGGAAAAATATCGCCGGCGGTCGGCGGTATTTTCCCTGAAATACCGCCGGCGGTCGGCAGTATTTCTGCAATTTTTTTTAACCAACAACTGTTCACGCACGGGTGAACAATACCCGGTTTTCTTCTTTTTGGCCAGGGACATTTTTGTCTTTTCACAAAGGAATGTTACTGCGAATAGTAAAACGGTTAATGCGTTTAGTATGCCTCTTGTTTTAATGGCTAAGCAAATTAAATTAGTAAAAAAAAAATTTTGATCGTCTTCCCACTTCCACCAACGGCACCACAGCTTCCGCCTCTTCCACCATCCCAGCCACCACCTCCATCTCTTCCATCATCCCCTCCACCACCTCCATCACCAACGCCTCCACTCCTTCCACCACCACCGACTCCAACACTGTCATCCCGACCACCAGTAAACCCATTTCATTCACCAAACAGTCCAGAAACCTAGAACATAACTATAATACAAATCTAGAAAGGGAGCTCCAATAACAGATAGGAATGGCATAGAACTCATATAGGTAAGTTGGGTTTAATTTTTTAGTGGGGTTTTTGAAATCGTAAATTTTTTAGGTAGGAAACCCATTTGATTATCTTTTGCCAAATTTTCTGTCCAAATCTGAAATTAATATGTAAAAATTCAATTCCGTCACTCTTGTAAGAGTTTCGTGTCCAGACTCTCAACATAGCCATTAGAGAAGAAAAAGAAGCTTATTCTTTACAAAAATAAATGACTGTAAAAGTAATTATGATGGTGGAGAAGAGTTCTCAATATGAGATCTGGCTTGGAGGAGGGCTAAGAGGGGTGGTAATGGTGGAGGAGGAGGACTTGTTGTTGTGTGGGGGGTGGGCGCGGGGATATGCGTATGAGCAGTGACAGAGTAATGGCGGACTCATGATGACAGTACGTAATGTTTGCTTTGCTGTAAATTTCTGTCATAAAAAAAAATTTTCACATGGCACAAATTGAGTGGTTTAAAACCACCCCATCAGCTTATGATGTGGTGGATATAAACCATGTAATACTTTCTCCCAATTTAGTCCCTGTGATTTTAGAGGGGGTGCAAATAAGTTCATGTGGTTTGTTTAGAGACAATATAGTCCTTGTGACTTCAAAATTGGTTCAAAATAACCCTTCACTCAGCAATGCTAATGTGTATTTAACCAATAAAAATATTACACGTGACAGTCAAAAATGAAAAACAAATTAACAAAAAATGGGGTGGCAATTTTGAGATAAACCCATCTTCTTCTTCTCCCTTCTTCCTCTCGCCTACTTCCTGCCTCAAATCCAACCTAGAAGTATAATTATAAAACCTGCACGGACAGTACTATATCTGTTTTATTAGCAGCAAATTTCTTAACATGGCTTTTGCCTTTTGACAACTGAACTCGATCTTGTGTCCTCAGCTCAGTGCCATAGCTTCATTTGAAACTTTAGTTTTTGTGTATAATAACCATCCGTTCTAGGAGACTTTTGACTTCATATGACATTATCTAATGACCTTGAAGCAAATATCCTTGATTGTAATTTAAACAATTAATAAGAACTATTAATCCAAAAATTAAATAAAATTGAGGAAACAAAAATATAATAGAGAACAATAATTAAAAAGGATATTACAGAAATGATAATCTAAAGATTCTAGAAGACAATTTTATAACTAAATATATTTTTATAAAAGCTGGGTTCAAAACCAAACCAAACCAAACCTTATACTACAAAATGCATCCAGCTTTATTCACTCTACTAGTTTAGCAGCAAAGAGTTCTCTCTTTCATTTCCTTATACACCTGCAATTATACACTGCAATTATCAACGATAACAAATTACAATACACATACGGGCACACACACGGAATATAAGTAACTCCACCACAAATAACATCTAAAACCTGATCTCTCTTACGTTTATTATATAACTCTGCCTTTATCTTAGGTGTCAGCAGAGTTACGCTTCGGACCGAACATATCCTTTCTTTATCATTGATTTAGCCTTCGGCAGCTGGACTTCAGTTATATATCTCTTCATCTTTGCCAACACATCAATCCCTTTGTATAGTCTGATCCCACTGTTTACGAACCGAATCGTGTTTCCCAACAGCAACAGCCCCAACACGCTGCACGCACAGATCACGCCTATCAGCACTTGGTCAGGCAAAAGCCTACCCCCCGGCGTAACCATACCAACCGAAAAACCGTAGGTTAAAGCTATGGAGGTCACCGTGAGCCACATAATCATCATCAAAGCCCACAAATAGAACCTGTGCCTGAACGGCAAACCGCTTATGAGGAACAAGATTGTGCTCAGAGACGAAACGAAGGCCACTGTGTTAACCTGAATGAAAGTTCTGTAACTGTCCCATTTTCGGAACGCCATCACGGATTCTCCGGCGAAATATTCAGGGCCGGGAGATGGAGGTGGAGATGGAGATGCATATGGAGGTTCTGATTTGTTGCTGTCATCCTGCCAAACGCCACCGGAGGGATTTACGCCAGCCTGGAAAGCCATTGTTGCGACGAGTGAGGCGACTACCAAGAGTGTGTTCCTTTCTTTGGATAACCATTTGTAGCCGGCTTCTAGAGTGTTGTAACCTCGTTTGGCTCCGGCGAGTAAAAGATGAGTTCGTGTGGGTTCTGTTTGTTTTCCGTGAATAAGGTCTGAGGCAGTGGATCCATTTGCATTCGTCGCATTCACATCTACTAATCTTCTTTCGTCCGCCAAGTATTTGACCATGGGGTCCAGTTGCTTTTTAAGCTTTATATCCTGCTAATAATTAAAATTTAACTTTTATTTTCTCTGCTCAGAAGGGAGAGTGTAAAAGTTTCAAATTAAAAATAAAAATAAAAATTAAATCCCTTTATTTGTTGTTATATAGTACTGTGAGTCAAGTCGGTAAAGTTAATTTGAGTTGTTGTCTAGATAGGTTTTTCAATTTTAAAAGTCATATTTTTTCTGAAATTAAAAAATGTTAACAAAATAGTTTGCATTCAAATTTAGACAATATCAGAGTAATTTGTGATATGCACCCACACATATTAATATAGACAATAAATGAAAAAAGAAAAGAGTTGAAATAGCTTAGTTGGTCATTTAACTTAAATGGTGGTCGAATGTTGATCTCAATTTCTTAGGATAGAATAATTCAGATGTTGTCGAAATTCGATTTCTTAGAACCCTTTGAAATCTTTTTTTTTTTTTCTTTTCTTTCTCGGTTAAGTCAACGAATGGACAAAGACTTTTTCATGATGAGAAATCAAAACGAATTAACAAGTTAAAACACAAGCGCAATGATTAAATAACAAAAATAGAAAATAAAAATATACTTCATCGGTCTTATATAAAGACTCAAATTTTATGAGAAAGGGATTTGTCTCAAAGAGTTGAGTTTGAATTTATTTATATAACATACTAAAATGATTTTTATTCTGAATGGAGCTAGTGTATAGAGAGACAGAAGGCTACCTGATCAAACTCTTCCCCCCGGCAGGCTGCCGCAGTCTGCCCGGCCCAAACGGCGAGATGCAGCACGGTCATCCCATTATCATCCTTCCGATTAGCAAAATCATTGTCTTCTACCGTCCTCAAAAACCATTCCGAAGCCTCCCCCTGATTCTGCTTCACGCACAAATGCAGAACATTCCCTCCACCTTCCGCCCTTTCTTGAGCGGCCAGTGGCCTTGTTTTCATCAGCTCTTTCAACACAGCCAATCTGCCTTTGATGGCCGCAAGATGTAAAGGAGTCCTCCCAAATCGATCGCAGGCAAAACACATATCAGGACTCACACGCAGAATTTCTTTCACGAATTCCACATTGCCAAACATGGCGGCAACGTGAAGAGGACTCATATCTTGACAATTCAGAGTGGCTTTCTCAAGAACAAGTGGATCTTTTTCTAGTAACTTACGAAGAGCGGTAACATCATTTTTTACCGCAGCATCATAAAGAGTTTTTGTATCCATTTCCATTTTCAAGTAACTTATTCTATTGTTTCACTTTCAAGGGTAGTCAAATAGGCCAGAAAACAACAAGCTATAACCATCTAGGATATTGACATGCCCATTTGGAAAAGAATGAGATAATTAATTGTCTTGGTTCAATGATTTTGCATGCATGAGTACCCGTGAAAAAACATTTTTGACTGAATTAATTCCGATTGACTACTTCTTTTCATTTGATTAAATATTATATGAGACGAGTTATGGCTAAATTACATTTAGCACTGAGTTTGGCAAAAACTCATACAAAATGGGTTTATGTATACGATATATTTCTTGAGAAGTTTTGAGGGAACGAGTCTCAAATGAAGGTTTTTTTAGTTTAATTTTTTTAAAAAAACTTTTTTCTATATATACTTGTGTAGCTTGAATTTGATACTCTAGAGTTTTAAAAGTGTCACTCATATGTAGCATGTACTTTAAAGATTTTTAATTATAATTAAATTTTATAATGTGAACTTTTATTTATAATATGAATAATTAATGTATCCTAATGCATAGTAGAAGTAATACTCTCAATGAGTATCACTTTTGCTCTTTTCGATGATTGATTTCTTTTATTATTGTTAACTTCAGGCCCCTTTTACTAGTAAGGGCATAAGAGCGCCCCCCCCCCCCCCCCCCCCCCCCCCTAGTTAGAGGATTTTTACGTTGAGTGGGGAAGAAGGAATTGAAATTCATACATAGGAGTGCGTGTAAATTGTCTTTGAAATTTTTATTTTACAATTAATTCTTTAAACTATTAATTTATTACAAAGCAAGTTGGTTGTTTTAGTTTCTAAAAGGAATTAATTCTTCATAAAATAATTGCCTACTTACTTTTATAACAAAATGCCAAATTTTCATATTAGTATTGATATTTGAAATGATTAAGTCTTTCTGTGACGATTTTTTAAAAATATGACCACATCCATCCGCATTGCAAAAAGGTTGATAATTGAGGATTTCAACTTTGAAAATTTATTCATAGGGTAATTTCACTACTGCAAAACCATCTAAGGGAGGCTCCCATTTGGAGGCGGGCGCACTAACATCTATCTCCAAAAAGACCGACAACGCTTTTGGAGGCGGGTGCAAAATCCAATAGATATCTATTGGAGGCAGGTGCATGACCGCCTCCAATAGATATAATCTATTGGAGCATGCACCCGCCTCCTAACAGGCTTAGGACCCGCCTCCCCTAATGGGTTTTGTAGTAGTGTTTACAATTCAGAAAAATTTTGAAGTAGTTTTTGTAATCAACTCTAGAAAAATTGAAAAAAAATAAAAAATACACTAGAAATATTTGTGCCAACCAGTGACGTCCAGTACGTGACGTCGTGAACTTTGTGGTATCCAGAATTCATGATTCATGGAATAGTAGTCATGAACGATGGCAAAGAAAAAACTAATTTTATATTCTTAGGGAACAACCGCCTCAACCTCTCAAATCCTCTCTCCATCTCAATCTTAGAAAGTTTCTTCTTCCTTCGTCCTTTTTTAACAAGAGGACGAGATAAACAATTTTACTTTGATTTTTTTCTCTTTTTACATAGTTTTGAATTTTAATATTTTTGTTGGAATAATTTAAATTATTATTTCTTCTCTATCTAAGTGATTTCTTTTTCACTCACTTTGGTGATTTTATCCATAGTTATGGTGTTTCTTTCTCTAGTTGATGATTTCACTCATGATTATGGTGTATGAGGGCTCGGTTAAAAATTCAGTTTTGGCGCATTCATTCGTAATTACTGACAGATCTGCGACCGTCTGTATGATATTTTTCAGCGCAAAGTGACTTTTATTTTGACAATGTTAAGATAAATATTATGTATAGACTTATAGTTTGGTAGATTAAGTATACTGTTGTGGATCAAATACTATATAATCAGTTGTACTGATTGTTTTTTCATCTTCTGTCAATCGTTGTTGAACGATTTCCAAAGTCATCAATGAAATATTTTAATTTTCATATATAATATATAAAGATTAATGGTAGACTCAGTAACAAATCATAACTTTTTGATAGCAACTTATGTGGCATGCATTCATTAGTTACATTTTTATTAATATCATATAATTGGCCAATGAATGCATGACATATAAGTTGCTATGGTTTGTTGTTGAATTTATCATTACTGATATATATATATATATATATATTCTTAGGCTATGTTTGTTGCTTTTATTTACTTCCAAAAAAAAATCATTACATTTTCCTTTATAAAAAAAAATATACCCAAACGTTTTTGTTTTCTACTAAATTCAAAATTTAAATTTAAAATTTCATCTAAATTCTTACTCATATAAAACATCATTATTAAACTTATTAATTTATCTCTCTCTTACACAATTTCCTCCAAAAATTTTATTTTCCCAAAACAAAAGGTTTTTAATTTGGTCATAGTGAAAACAGTGACTTAAAGCTGCAGCAGCCCTTAGGGTGGTGGGAGTCATAAACCTAGAAAAGTAGGTTTATCACGCCACATCAGTGCCACATCAAAAGCAAAACCCACCCACTTTTATAAACCTACCCTCAGCAACAATAAACCCAGAAAAACAACTTCATCACGGGTCTCACTAATAAACAACTCTATACACATTCATTTATATCTTTTTAATTATAATTTATCAACTATATTCAATTATAAATTTATTTTAATTTATTAAAATATTTAATTTCATAAATTACATAATTCAATCAACCACAAGTAAAAAATTAGATAATTAGTAAAACATTTTAAATTTTAATTAAAACAGATTTTACATAATTAAAAAAACTAAAAAATAAAATTACATAATTAAAAAATTGGATTTTTCTATTGTGAAAATTAAATATAAAAATTGATTGGGAAAATGTATGATTTGGATGAGGAGTAAAGAAATATTAGAATTGATAAATATTTATAGAAAAAAAAGAATTTAAAACAAATAAATAAAATAGATCTAATGGAAGACAAAAAAAAAACAAGAAGGAAAAAATTGTAATAAAAAAAAAAACTAAGCCTTAACGGCTCTTTAAGTAAAAAAAAATAAAAATAAAAATAAAATTATTGCGTTGTTTGCTACCAGCAGTTCCTCCCACTCGCGAGTGGGAGGAACTCGCTAGGGTAGTGCAGCATGAGTGCACTCCCCTGGCTGGTGGGGCCCACCATCAGCCAAAAACCCAGCTTCTGATTTCAGAAGTTGGGTTCATGACATGGAGGGAGGGAATGCTGGGTTTGAGTTTTTATTGGGTTTAAACCCAATAAAAACTCACCACTCCCACCACCCTTAGAGCAAGAACTTGCTGGGCGCCCACAGAGAAAAAAAACAAACAGTATAACCAAGTTGGGCACCCACAATCCAATCACATGTGAGGGATCTTGGGGGCATATGGAGAATACAATTTTCATCTTCCACAACTCAAGAAAGGAATACAGTATAATATCATTAATTATAATTTTTATTAGCAACTGTCACAGGATGCTTTTTGAGTTTATTAAAAGCGTACCGTGTGGCAAGCAATCCGTTGGAGATTGCTTCCGCCAAGTCCTAGCCACCAGACGCAATCAATACTGTAGTGCCTTTAGTGGAACGGCAAGGACAAAGTGCAACTTGTAGGAACTCGAACGTTAATGATAACGATTGAACGTGGGCAAGAGAATGTAGATTAAGAATGCTTAAATCAACTAGTAAATGCTTAACTTACATTAAAATCGGGTACGGTAGTAGAGAGTAGAAGCTAAGTGGCAAGTAATATTATGAAGTAGACTATGTGGCACTCAAGTGACAATAAATTACATTAAATAATAGGCATTTAAATGGCAGGTTGAAATGAAATTTATGTTATTTTTTTTGTTATAAACAGTATATATATATTTGGCCATTACTAAAAAAATTAATTTCTATTGATCTCTCCAATTAATACATTCAAATTTCACCATTGGATGCAGATGTTTTCAATACTTATTTCGCCGCTGGATAAACACCTTATCATAGAGACTAGACTCAATATTTTAACATTTAAAAAAGTACTGTGTTCTGAAATTAAATTATACTTATTTGGGTAAATACACAATTACCTCCATGTGGTTTCGAAAACTTATGCATCACTCTTTATAGTTTAAAAAATTATCATGCACCCCCTTAACTTTCATTAACTATGTAAAGTGAACGAAAATGATCAAAATACCCTCAAAATGCCCTTATTCTTGTTGTGAATTACAGTTTAGATGCGGGGTATTCTACCTTTGATGATCGCAAGATGTAAAGGAGTCCTCTCAAACCGATCGCCAGAAAAACACAAATCAGGACTGACGCGTAAAATTTGTTTCACAAATTCCACATTGCCGAACATGGCGGCAACGTGAAGAGGACTCATCTCTTCACTATTCAGAGTGGCTTTCTCAAGAACAAGTGGAGCTTTTTGTAGTAACTTATCAAGAGCGGTAACATCATTTTCTGCCGCAGCATCGTGAAGGGTTTTTATATTTTTCTGTTTTGGGTAACTCGATCTCCATAATCCTCTGCTTTTATAGGCATAAGAATGCAAGTTCGGAAGAGTGTATAGGATGAAAAAACAGAGAACTAAATGTGTAACATCATGGAGGGAGGGGAGGGGGCCGAGGGGCCATGGGGAAACGAACATGTTTGATGGGTAATCAAATAGATTTGAAAACAAAAAGATTGACATGCACCGTGTATACTCTCTCCCTACTATTAGAACAGTCAAATTTAAAATATTTTTTCATTAGAAGAGTCAAGTTTTAATTTATTTACTTCTCATACCGGTACTAATAAAAATATAGCTGAATCACAATTATGCTACTTTTGAAAATAAAGGATGTTAGTAGAAGAAATATTGTAGATTACTTATATTTTAAGTTGTGTACCATACGTGTATGTATCCCATAAAAAATTGTATATTTTTCAAACTTGATCATTCTAATAAAATAGAATGAGTATAGAGTAGATATGGAAAAGAATGAGGTGAATTATGCAATGTATAAGATCATTGTCGTCTTTTTTTAAAAAAAAACAAAAGGAAATACTTAAATTAACGAGTTGGAAATATCGTCCAGCAGCGAATTGACAGTAGGCCATGAGTCAAGCAATACAATATGGAAATAAAGTAGATCTGGAAAACAGATCTACAATCTAGAAACAAAGTAGATATAAAAATCAAATCTACAAACTGCAGATCTAGCCTATAGCTAAGCAAAAAGCAGCAAAATTGCAAATAGTTGAGCAGATCATCAGACCGGTGGTACTGGATTGCTACTGAATTCTGATATAGCTCCAGATCTGACCCATGGCATAATGGATCCATGGGATCCATGACGAACAAAAGAAGCCAATCACGGTCGGCTTTATTTTCACCATCTTCTTCATCAACAACTTCATTCCACAGATCTGAAGTTACAGACTCCAAAAATAAGTGAAGAGTACAACTCCAAAAACAGAGTAGACAAAATTCTCTGAAACAGAGAGAACAAAAACACAACTCCAAAAAAGAGCGGACGACAAAACATAACTCCAAAAATGTAGCTGATTTATTAGAGTAGGAAGATGGAGGAGAAGGAGGGATATTTCATTGTCGTCTTGGTTCAATGATTTTGCATGTATACGTGGAAAGCATTGTGATTCAGTACTTCTTTTTATACTCTTTCTGTTTTATTAGAACAGTCTATTTTAATTAACTAAAACAGTACAATAAAAGTGACTCTTCTAATAGAATATATGGAGCATTTTATGAACGAGTTTATGTATACTACACATTTTTTCGAGAAGTTTTGGACGCACTCGCCTTAACACTAGTGTTTTTTTTTTTTTTTTTTTTCCGCAATACTGATTCTTATATGTAAGCTTGAGAGTGATACTCCATCCGCATTGCGAAAACGTTGATAATAATTGAGGATTTGAATTTTGAAAACTAAAAGTTCATGGGTAATTTACAATTAAGAAAAAATTGGGGGGTTGTTAAATGTAGTACCACTTTTTACTAGATGTAGTACAATTTTAATATTAAAAAAATAAAAAGACCAAAATATTCTTATGTTCAAGGGGTGTTTTTCTCTCTCTTTTTACATAACCCTAAACTCTAAAAATTCATAATCCTAAATAAAAAAATATTTATAAATAGTCTAAATTTAAAAAACACTAATTTAAAATATATTTCTAATTAAAAATTGAAAATAAAATTTTAAAAAAAGGGAGAAAAAAAAAACACCCCAGGCCACCTCGGCCTGGGGCCTGGGGTCACCCCGTACCCTCGGCCTAGGGTCGTTTTCTTTTTTTTATTTTTTTTTATTTTTTTGTTATTTTAATTGTTTAATTATAAATACATTTTAAATTAGTGTGTTTTTAAAATTTATATATTTATGAATAATTTTTATTTAGGATTTATGAATTTTTAGCGTTTAGAGTTTATGTAATAGAAAATGAGTATTTTATGATAAGCGAATATTTTTACATACTCGTTGTATTTTAACATTAATAATAATTAATTATTCATGTTCTAGATACATTTAGTAAATGCTATAATGCATTAACAAAAGAAAAGGTAAAAAGGGTGCAGTAATTGCCTAGGGGCTCTATGGTCTTTCTAATATTTTGGTACTACATTTAGTAAAATTTGGTACTACATTTAACACTTTGTAATTGGTGTCCTTAATTGACTGACCTGAACTTATCATATCCTAACCAAAATAATAATGTGATGTTTTCTTCGTCTCCAAAAAAAAAGTCATATTTATACGAAAATATAATTTTTTATAAGTTTAAAAAGTGTACAATACTGAAATAAATAGTTTATTCTTAATTTTTTTTTTTTTACATATGCCTATACTTTATTATATTAGTAAATGTGTGAAAAGTAAAATAAAATATGTAAAGAAAATGACTCTTTCATGACAATAAAATTAAAAGGCCGATGTGCATGTCTTTCCTCAAACGATGCCCGTGAGAGGCCAGTCGAAGGCAGCCAGACCTTCCTTTAACAAACAACTCCATGTAATGCAAAAAGCTAATGGTGCCAGATGGAAGCGTCGTTGCTCAACGAATAAAAGTTATTCTAGGGATAACATGCTGATCTTCCAGAAGGAAATTAAACAGTTGAGCAAAATTACATGAGAGAAAGAATTTCTTGGTCTTGGTGGAGTTCAATAAACCATTTTATTGAAATATATGGAGTATATCTGTATTTTTGAAATCACTAATATAAAATTACGAGACATTTATTTGAGAGCAAAGAAAATATATCTTATAAAATCATTGTCTTCGTCCAATAATTTTGTATGTACACGTGAACAACATAACTTTTTTAATCAATTCTTTTATGAATATTTGATCAATTTATTAATCGTAACGCTTTTCATCACTTGTTTACAAGGACACTTCATGCTTGCGCCAACGAGTGACGTGTAGTATAAGACGTCGTCCAATTTATGCTTTTACTTTCACTAAAGTTGGTTAAATTTTCTGTTAAAATAATGGATTGCCCCTCTTTCTTATTATTATTTGGTTAAATAATACGTTAGTTTCTTAAGTTCGGATATTATATCATATTTATTTGGTCTTTTAATTTGAAATTGATTTATTTTGGTCTATTAACTTGAAATTTGTTTTAAAATGATCCCCAAATCTGAGTGTTCCATTTTTCTTTACAATGAGTGTGAAAAAAAAATCCAATTAAGATGATAGGCCAAAGGATTAATAACATCAATGTACTACACTTAATTATAAATACATTGGAAAATTAATAGTTCAACTCTCAGTTAACGGTCCAACCTCTACTTTGACCAGATTTAACTGAATTCGATTTTTTTTGAATAAAATCGAACCGTCTTTATCACTAGTTTGAGGTCCAACCGGGCTGGGTCGAACCGAATCTCACAACACCATGTGAAGTTGCAGCTGCATACATTCTCCTGTTTCGTCAACACATTTGAAGACTGACTTCTTTGTTTATACATTGCTCCTCACTTGAGCATCCGAACTCCAAAGCGTCCTCAGCTTCTTCAACAGATCAAATCCATGGTGTCGTTTGAGCCACGTGTTTATCAACCGAATCGTGTTTCCCAAGAGCAAGAGCGACATCACGCCGCACCAGACCGTGACACCCGTCTTAATCACCTGGCTCAACTGTTTTTTGTCGTCCCGCGGCGTTACAATGACGATAGCAATACCATAAGTTAAAGCTATGGCCGTCACCGTTAGCCACATAATCATCATCAAAGCCCACATAAACAACCTGTTCTTGAACGGCAAACCACTGATGAGGAACAAAATTGTGCTCAGAGATGAAACGAAGGCCACGGTGTTTATCCGAATGAAGTTTTTGTAATACTTCGGGTGCTTGTGTGCCATCACTGCTACTCCTGCAACATGTGGATCTGGTGCACTCAAATTGTCATCTTGCCAAACGCCGCCCGGAGGAGTTACCCCGGCCTGAAAAGCCATTGTTGCGATGAGTGAGGCGACTACCATAATTGAATCCCTTTTCCTGGATAGCCAATCCCTGTTAATGTCTTTGCTTCTTTGGGCTCCGGCGTGTTCGAGAATTCGCTCGATTTCTGAATTGCCATTGTCTCCTTCAACAAGGTCTAATGCTGTTCTTCCGTTTGCATTCGCTGCATTCAGTTTTACTACGTTTTCATTGAGCAAGACTTGGATGGTCTGCAATGCAAATGCATATATAATCAGGGGAATTTGACCAAATCAAGGGTAGAGGGTAGGACATAATATATATATAAATATAACCAAACAAATCAATCCAACCAAATCAGGAGGTTTTACACAAAAAGAAATCAAAACAGCATAGAGATAATTTGTATTTTGACCGTTCTAACTTTGACGTGGTGAGTTCAAAGAGTAATTTATATTTTTTCAAAATAGCAAAGACGGTTTTCTAGTTATAATCAAAGTTCGAGGAAGTAAATGTAATTCACCCTTTATCATATTTAAAGTATAAACCAAAAACAAAACCAAAACACGAAAAAAACAATGAAACGGAAGAAGGCCTTCATTAATATTCAACATAGAGTACTCCTGAAATTCTGATCAAGAACAGGGCTTACCTCAGGTTTCTTATCACAAACCGCCAGATGCAGAATGGTCATTCCATCATTATCTTTCCGATTAATGAAATCCTCATCTCTTATAGTCCGAACCAAAAACCCGAGAGGCTCGAGCTGATTATGCTTGACGCACAAATGCAGAACGTTCCCTCCGCCTTCGGTTTCCTCTCGACCCGAAAGTGGCCTGACACTAATTAACTCTTGGAGAACAGCCACTCTGCCTTTGATTACCGCGAGGTGTAAAGGGATTCTCCCGAATCGATCCGCTTCCAAACACAAATCGGGACCAACTCCCAGAACTTCTCTTACGAAATCCACTCCGCCAAACTTCGCCGCAATATGCAGAGCATTCATTCCTTGACAATTCGAAGTGGGCTTGTCGAGAACCAGCGGATCTCGGCTGAGTAACTCACGAAGAGTTCGAACATTGTTTTCCATGGCAGCTTCACAAAGCTGTTTCTCCATTTCTTTTTCCAGCTCCATCTTGTCAGAAGAAGTCAGAACCAATTGTGTATGAGCCAAAACGGAGCTGCACTAGTGGTTTAATTTAAATGCATAAACAAACCCGCATTGACTTGACTTCGTCGGAATTCATTAGAAAATAGAAACTTGATGGAATATTTACATTGTGGCTTTCTATTGGCAATTTCGGAGTTGACTAAGTCAAGGTTCACTCTGCTTTTTAACAGAGGGAGGTAGTACTTGTCAAATCAGACGCTGCCGAACGCGGAAGCAAGGTTTTTTCCGGTGCAGGTCTAGGAGATTACCAAGCAACTTCTGAGAATTTGATGATGTCAGTTGAGATGACGTCATGGTAGTTAGGGAACAATTTGAAATTTCTATGATATGAACCGTGAATGCGAACTAGTAGATAATAACCGCTTCAGATCACCTGTGCAGCAGATGCTGTGCCATTTGTGTGCATCAAATGGAACGACGCCGTTTTCGGTCGTCATGGCCTTGTCCCTTTTTTACGCTTTTTTCCTTCTTTCCCGCTTTTTCTCCCTCCCAAATTGTTTATGGACTTTCGTCATCTCCTCCCCAATTGTTTAGGGTACATCACACGAGGAAGTAGATGATAGAAGCGGCAACGACGGCGACGACACGAGGAAGAAGAAGACATCAGCGATTGTTTAGCAATGACACGAGGAAAAGAAGAAGATAGCCGAACGTATCAACCAGATCTGGAAGGAGCAGCAAAGATTTGCGGATTAAATTCTTACATTTCTGAAGCAGCGACAACGCATTTCACTACATTAATTTGTAAGTTTAATTTCTTTTTGCTACAGTTAGTTCAGTTGTAGTTAATCTTTATTTTGAGATAATTCTTCCTAAATTTTGCGATTTGTTTCTCTTACAAAACCCACGCCTTTCTCTCCTTGCTGCTTGGCCGAATTCAGGCTGTCCTTGGTGGGACGACTGTTCACCGGACTGGGTTGTTCACTGCCGACGCCAAACTGCTGGAAAAGGTGTGGGTTCCCCGGAGTTGGAAGGGAAGATGCCCGGTTTTCAGTTGAAACTGCTCATTGCCGCCGGTCCTTAGGTACCATAGCTGAATTGGACATAAAATCCAATTCGGATGCAGGTAAGAACTTTGGTGTTTTCTCTGTTTTCTTGGGCCGCCGGTGTTAGTGCCCCTACATTTCAGTTGTGGAATTATAGCTTGAATGCTCCTTGGCTGCTGCATCTTTCCCTGCTCATTGCCGTGTATTTCTGTTGCTTATTTTAGCTGGTGGAATAGGTATTTTTTGGAAAGATACTTGGCATCTATTAGCTGGAAATTTGTGGCTTTTGCTATATTTCAATTCTATATCTGTTTTAGAACTGTTGTACTGCTTGAATTTACTCCAAAGTGCTTGAATTTTCCTAGGCTGCTGCTCTTTGGTTTACTTGCATCAACTTGAATTATCGAATTGGTAGGATTATGGTGCTGTAAGCATGAATTTCGCTAATGCCAATTTTTGGTTGCATTTAAAATCAAGCATCTTAGGTAACTGCGTATGGTACTATTCTGAAATCTGTCGGAATGCTATTTCTGGGTTCTGAAATCTGGTATTAATTTCTGAATTTGTGGTGTAGACTTAGATGGGCTAGACTTAGGAGTACTATTCTTTGTAGCTTGAAATATATAGTAAAGTAACCAATTTGAAGATGACAGTTTGTTTAATCCCTTGATAATCTTATATGATTGATACTAGGTGCTTATTATGATTCTTGTAGGCTGCAATAATGAGAATTGGTTTGAGAGAAATGAAGGCCTTATGGAAGCTATTATTCCCTTCCCTCAAAGACAACATTTTCTTTGGAAGCTGGTGTTTGCAAATCTAACCACAACTTGCTTTGAGCAACAACAAAGGAGTGAAGAAGCAACAACAACTTAGCTAACTTAAGCTGAAGCAATTATGAGGTTTAGCTAAATTGAGCAAAACAGAAATGATCTGCGTAAGCCAGCTAGGGTGACAAGGGACATGTGCTGCTGATAATTGACGCCAAATTCAGCTTGAATATTTAGCTCGTATAGTAGTTTGTTTGTATAACTTGGTATTAGCTTAGTTTAGCAAGTTCAGCACAGCGCAGGAGCTTATGTACTGTAAGTTAAAGACCATTGTGCTGCTTGTTAATCACCGTGTTTCTTTTATGTCAGTTGTGGTGTTGGTTTTTTTACATTTTGTGTTATAGAACTCTTCTCCAGTTCAAATAATAAGATTGGTTAAGGTTTGCTGCAGAGAGTAATATGTTTATCCAAACCAAGTGAAAGCCAAATTGAGGCTTTTTTTTTTTTTTTTTTTTTTGAGGAAAGGTAAATGATTTATATTCCACCAAAAAATACCGGGTCAAACCCGCAAGATCAACAATACAACAGTGCAATAATACATCAAAATAGAGGCATACCCTAATCAAACACATTACATTGAAGATTAGCCTCAGTAGCTACAAAGGAGCTAACAAAGGCTATGTTTCAACAGTTAGAAGGAATCCTCTAACTAAGTTCATCCGAGGTTCAGCAGCAGTATAGCAAGCTAATATCCATCGTTCTCCAAATCTTCAAATTTTCCAGCAAACCAATGTCTTCAAAATAACACAAAATACCCGAATTTGCAACACCTAGTTCAGCCAAGGAAAGCACAAAGCTCACTCCAACAAAACCAGCTATCAAAATTTCAGCACTTCCCTCAAATTTCTACAGCCTGGATCAGCCAGGGATTGCACACAGCCTACTGCAACAGATCCAGCACTCATAATTTGTCAATCAATTTCGAAGCTCAACCATAAGTGTTCTGTTGGGGGTTATTTGTCATCAAGTCGCCAACGTCATGAGGTTGTTGTGCCTAAGATAATAATATAAAAGGCAAAATCATTACTAAAATGTCATAGTTAACCAGAAAAGAACATTATATCAATGGTATACTTGTTAAACCACTTACCAATATTGAATTCGTCAAGGACATTAATAATGGAGCACCTTCAACTAAGCAATGTTGACTTGAACTAGCTGAGACTATCTACAATGGAGAAAAAAGAAGAAGAAAACGACGGGGAGATAAGCACTCACAATACTTTTGCATAAGAAGAAAAAAAATGAAAGCTTCTGTAACTAAACATAAACAAGTACCTGAAGTTGATCTTTAGGTAAATAATACGATTGCTGAGCCTGAACCTGCTGTAACTTATCAACATAAATGATGGCCTGCTGCGGTTGATTTGTATGCTAAAAAAAAATAAAAATAAACTGTTATTAAGAAATTTAACAACATGAATGATGCAGTTAAAATTACTGCCACAAACCTCAAGAGTTGAGGCAAATGCTGGTGTAGAAATTGTGACAGTTGCAGAAGGCATAGCCTGGCTGGTTTTGGTTGATTTCTTTCTTTTTGAAGCCTTTTCTATTCCACCCCTCAATCTTTTACCTGAGACAGGTTTCTTCTTCGGTTTGATTCCTGCAATTCCAGTGGTGTTTTTTACACTAGCTTCATCTATACATTTAGTTGTAACACTTGAACATTGAACAACCTCTTCATCTGGTAATATTTCATTTGAGTGCTGCACAGTTGATCCTTTAGCTTGTAATATAGCATCCACAATATCAAACAGCTTCAAAATATCATCTTTAACAACTTTGTAACTTGCTTCACACTCTGCTGCTTTTGTGACCAATTGAACGTACAATCCACACAGTTCTCTATACCACATACTTTGACATATTTTGGGATCCACACTGCTTCCATTGACTCCAAAGTAGCCAACTTTTGCTTTACGAGTCCATCTTTTTACTACATATTGACTTGGGATTTCCATAATATTCCTCACAGTAAAAACCTTCAAAACATGAGAGCATAAAATTCCAGCAAATTCAAATTTCCTACAACTACATTCAACTTCCCCATTTGATGAATCATAAGTTACCGTATGATGATAGCTTCTCTTGGGCGGCATAACTCTGTACTTTGTAAATGATCCAACCTCCTCACAAATCTCAATACTAGAATCATGAGACTTATACCATTCAGTTTCAAAACACTTAAACACCTCAGGAGTATAAACACTTGCCGCATGTTTTAAAATTGCAATAGGAAATGGCAATGATGGAATGCTCGTTTTCATTCTAAAATCAGCCTTAAGCTCTTCATACCTACGATCTTCGAGAAGTCTTTCAAAGTTATTAAAAAACTCTAAAAACTTGTGTTTATAAGTCACATACCTCTTTACAATACTATTCATGCTCTCACTTCTTTGAGTTGTCGTCATGTCTGCACAAAACATTTGTCGGCCATATACTAAAGCCCATTTTTCCCTTATCCCAAACATGCGCCTCAACCATTTGTTGTCTTCAAGTGAATATTTCCTCAACATATCATTCCATGCATTAAAAAAATCTTCTTCTTCTTCAAAATCATAAATGCATGAGCTAAAATCTTTAGAGAAATCTTTGAATTCAGCGAAAACATCCTTTAAATGGATGGCTGCATTCTGATAAATGTGCCAAATACATAACCGGTGATTTGTTTCAGGCCATCTCAATGCCAAAGCCTTTGCCATCGCTGCATCTTGGTCCGTAAGAATAGTTTTAGGTGTTCTATCACACATAGCTCTAGCAAAAGTATCAAACAACCATTCAAACGTGAGTGCTGTCTCATCATATAACAATGCAACACCAAAGAGTGTCGTCTGTTTGTGATGATTTACACCAACAAATATTGCAATTGGACGGCCTTCATTGTTCTTCCTGTAAGTTGTGTCAAAGCAAACAACATCCCCGAAGTTTAAGTAATCTGCTCTCATCTTTGCATCTGACCAGAAAAAGTTGGTTATTAAATCATCTTCATCAACTTGGATGGCATGAAAAAAATTCGGATCATCAAATTGCATCTTCTGCAAATATTCCAAAACACCTCATGTATCCCCTTTTTTCACATCTCTTGTTCTTTTAGACCGTAAGTAATTTCTATAGTCCTCTGGGATGAAACCTAAGTTCTCTCGACCACCCACTTGTCTAACCATGAGATCATGAGATGCTTTAGGTGGAATTCCTACAGCATTTGCCATTTCAATTTGTACTGCTGCAGTTGAAGTTATCTTTCGGTGAGCTCTGAGTAAATGTGTCTTGCTTGGACTTGAGAGATAGTGATTATGCTCCTCAATAAACTGAACCACACGAAGCTTTCCATCTCCTCGACTTGTGATTTTCATTCTTGCTTCACAACCAAACCTTGTTTCAGGACGTGGAGCTTTTACATATATACTTCTCTTGTCCTTTTCCCTTTTACCTTCAGCACTACAGCAAAACAATCTATCTATCAAGTTTCCAGATTTATCATTGAGAAATCTACTTCTTCGTATTCCAAAACCAACTTTTTTAGCATATACCAAATAGAATTGGTAAGCATCTTCTTCAGACTCAAACCCCATACCAATTTTTGGAATGATTTCTTTCGTTACTAATGAACAAAAACTGTGCAAATTCTTATCACTGTCTACATTCATGGCATCTATAGGCTCATTTTCGCCACTGTCACTCTTGCCGACTTCTGTAACGTCTTCGAAACTCAATTGACGACAAGACGTAGATGCACCCGCCATTAAACGGTTAGTTTTACTCCTAAAAAATTTAAAATTAGAATATAAGGAGATGATCAATTCCTCTGTCCTCAAAGGATAAAGAAGTATAAAGAATGCTCTGTGATAAAAATAAAAAAAAACCACACTATATTCTTCCTCTTCCAAATGCAGAGTAGCATTCCTACCTCCAAAAATGTAAAACATTATCATTCAAGAAAGGTTGGCTTGGATCTACATGTATTTTTCACTTAACAGACAAAAATCAAAATCAAAACCAAACTAAGATAAACGAGAATATCATACATTCATTCTTTATAATAAAAAAATACCTTTTCAACCTAACAATGAATATGCGAAATTGAGCTATCCCCAGTGTGTTGATCTTGTTGAGTTTTCCCCTAAGAAGCTTCTGTTCAGCTTTTCTTCTTGAAGAAAGTAAGAAAGGGAGATTGAAGAGAAAGGGATTGCAAAGATTGGAATTTAGGAAGGGTGAAAAGGAAACAAAAAAGCGGGAAAGAAGGAAAAAAGCGTAAAAAAAGGGACAAGGCTGGAAATAAGTTATAACTGAGGCTGGGAATCCAAGTGTCATTAATTCTCATAATTGAACTTTATCTTTGTCTGGCTAAGTACAGTGGCAGTGGCGAATTCAGGGATTTATCTCTAAAGTGACGGCTAGGGTAAAAATAAATAAATTCAATTCATAAAATCCATAATTTTCTTAATTGAATCCTTAACTAAAATCGTTGAATTCAATTCTCAAATCAATAAAATTAATATGTGAAATTTTCAATTCAATTCAAATATTCAGATTAATTTAATAACTTATTAAGTTAACATGTATTAATCACCGGAGTTCACACGATAAAAATTTGAAATAAACTTATTTTAAATAAAAATGAATAACTAATGGAGCAAAAGAACACAATGTTTAAAGTATTGTGTAAACTAAAATGACAAAGAATGACAAACAAAAATAATTAAAAAGCACTAGATTAATTGCTAAGAAGAAAAAGTTAATTTGTCTTATTCTTTCGTCCGAGAATGTTGAGTGAAAAAAATTCAGAGTGCAAAGGCAAGTGGACGATGTGTTTTGTTTCTTAACTATAGATTAGGGCCTGGTTTTTAAGTTTTTGTTTTGATTTGAGATTTAATTTCAATTGTAATTTTAATATATTATAATAAGTTTTTATTATTTCAAATATAAATTTTTACTATTTAATGATACATTTTTACATTTTTAATACACTTTTTAGATTATAAAATAATTTTTTTTCAAAACAAGTCTCAAACCCATCAAAAAGAACATGCCCTAGGTTTTGCTCCCCCCCTCCCTTTTATTTTTATTGTTTTAAAAACGGTTTTGAAAATATGTTTTTAAAAAATAGTTTTATAATATAATAAATGTATTTAAAATGTATAACTGAATAGTAAAAAAATGTATTAAAAAGCATGAAAAATAATTATAATATATTAAATTTACTGTTGAAATCAAAATCAAAACCATGCTATATATATATATATATATATATATATATATATATATAATAGATTAGGCATGTCATGCTATGCATGACATTTGCCCAATACTGTTATTAAGTTATAATATTTGTTTGAATTGTAGTTTAAAATGAAAGTATTTTAACTCTTTGTTTTTGTTTAAATTATTTATGGCCAATTTTTTTTTTTTTATAAAAATAATCGAGACTCTGCTCTTGTCTTTAAATGGTTCAATTACTAAATGGTTCCTTTTAAAAATAAATAAATAATCGAGACTCTGCTCTTGACTTTAAATGGTTTAATTACTAAATAGTTCCTTTAAAGGGATTCCAGTCTCACCCTATCTATAATATTATTTAGAAGGTAATTTTTTAATTGTAATTTCCTTAGAATCTACATAAATAAAAAGAAAATTTTTTAACATCATTAATGGAGCTTTGGACTTGAACAAAGTAAATTAGAGCTCTTTCTTACATCTTTTTTTTTTAAAAAATATATAGGGAAGAAAACAAAAAAAAATTTATTTATTTCTTCTACAATTGAGGTTTGTAAAAGCAAACTTGAAAAAAAACATATATTTTTTCCAATAAAAATTATCTAAAAATTAAGGAAGTGTATAAAAATTAAGGAAGTATATATAGAAATAGGAGTAGGCCCAAATTAATATATTGATATTATTTATTATGTACAAATTTTAATTTCATGTTTCTTCTTTTTCTTTTTCCCTACATTGAAGCATAAATAAATAGGATTTTTTTTTTTACAACTTCATTAAATTATTATTATTATTTCCCATAGTGAAGATGAAATTATTAGATTATTTACACATTAAATATTTTGCCAATATGTGATCCATGTGGCACATAATGTAAGATAGATAATTAATGTGACATCCAAGTGGTAAATAATTACATTAAATTCTATACTTATTTGACATCTACATGGCAAGTTGAGATATGACTTAAGTTACTTGGAGAAAAATGGTTTGAATACTTAAAACTAAAACTTCAAAGTGCATGACATCTATCATGTGATGCCAAATCAAGTCATTAATTTTATTCTCTCGATATTTTCACTGTCCCAATAAGTCATACTACCTGCTGCCATGTAATTGGACATCTGAGATTTGCCAATATGCCATCTACATGTCACCTGATATATGGTGATAAGGATGGTGGGTCACATGCCATATAACATTATTTTAGCTAACTACATTAGGGCCCTGTTTGGTAAAGAGACTCAAACTATGATTTGAGTTTTATTTTAATTTTATAATATTAAAATTATATTGGTAATGTAAAAATTTATGTTGAAAATATAAAAATACTTATTAAAAATGATAAAAAACTATCATAAAATCAAAATAAGATTTGAGTATCTTTATCAAACAGAGCCTAGAAGTGTGTGTCTTTATATATATATATATATATGAGAGGGATATTGGGTCCTAGTGGGTTGGATGTAATACACCAAACTTCAATATATTAATACGATGAGTTTGATGGGATTTGGGGTGGGCTGAAGTCTCCTCCAGGCTACCTCTAAATCCGCTCAGTCTATGGGCATGTTCTTTTTGTTTTGTTTTGAAAACAGTTTTAGTTTTAACAGTAAATTTAATATATTTTAATCATATTTTATTATTTTTAATATAATTTTTTACTATTTAGCATCTGCTTTTTATATTTTCAATACATTTTTTACATTATAAAACTATTTTCCAAAACTTATTTTCAAAATCGTTTTCAAAACGATGAAAAAGAACAGCCATTTGCATAATATCACTTTAAAATAATGTCGTTTCATTGTTTACAATAATTCTTTTTATTAGGGGCATAGGACAAAATAAAACTATTAACTAAAAGGGGCATACTTTTTTTATATTTAGTAATTTATATTTATTACTAAGGGTGTGAAAATACATTTAATAGTTTTGCAATCAACAAGAGCCAATTGTATCCTTCTAATAGGAAATAACATTTAGTTATTAAATACGATATTTGTCTTCAAGTTGAACATATGACTACAAGCACAAAGCTACTTATTAATTGATGACATCAATATAAAGTAGAGATAGGGGTGGCAAAAAAATCATTAATCCAAAAATCGCCCAAATTCATTGGGTATTAATCAATAAAATCCACCTAAAAAAATAATGGACTAGGTGGGCTTTGGCTAAATATGTAATGGGCGGGTTTAGGGTAGCCTATTGGGTACCTTAAAACCCGCTCATCATGGGTACCAAAAATACACATCCAAAACTATCTTTAAAAGTATAAACAAAAACCCAACAATTCACCTATTTTAGTAGGCTCATCTTATTTTTTTTTCTTCAAACTTATTTTTTTTTCTTTTTCTTTATTTTTCGTGGCCTACAATTACTTTGCGTTTTTGTCCCATTAATTCTTTTATAATATTTTTAAATTACCCACATATAAATACTAATTCAAAATTCATTCGGGTTCCAAGTCGAGTTCAAGCTCGGGTTTCGGGGTGGGTTTAGTTCGGGCTGGGCCGGTTCAGTTCGGGCCCATGGTTCAGACCTAGTTCTGGACCAGTTTTCTGGCCGGGTCCAGTTTCCGGCCTTGGGCCAGTTTCGGGCCGGGCCCAATTTTGAATCTCGAGCCCAATTTTGGGTCTCAGGCTCAGTTTTGGGCCTTGGGGTCGGGGCATGCACGGGTTTATATAAATTAAAATAATATTTTGAACTATTTTTCACTAACATGTAAGATTCACACACATTAATCAGGAAAAAAATTGAAAAAAATATATATTAAATAATTTTGTTTACCTTTAATTTAATTTGAAACAACGCGAGTGTTAATCGAAAATAGTTTAAATATTGTCAGAATTTGAAGTTGATGATCATTTTCAAATAAATTTACAAATTAATGAACCAAAATAAAATAATTTTAAGTTAAAGGACCAAATACATACAACATCCCAACTTAAAAATCCAACTGAATAATTTAACTTTTGTTATCTTGTTCTTTGCCTCGACAATTATTTGTCTAATAATTGGTATCCCTTATTGATTGGGTAAATTATAGTTACCTTCCTCGATGCTTATAGAAACCAACAAATAAACTCCGTAATTTAGTAAAACTAACCAAACGACTAGGCTAAATATTTGTAACTCTAAATTTGTATCAACATCGTGCCTTCCATTACTAAATATTTGACAATCATTTTTTATTATTTTATTTAGATCTGTATGTGTGGGTTTAGATTAGTATATATATGATTCACCATATTTACAAATGTTTTTTCTATATTTTAGCTGTTATCAAAATTAAATTATATAAACGTAATTTTGTTGACTATTCTTTCAAATTAAAGTATAATTTAGTGTCAATGAATTTAGATCAAAATTAAATTAGCAACATCTAGATTTAACTTGTTTAAAAACATTTGACAGTTATAAGTAAATTAATAATTTCTAATATTAATTGGATCTTTTGCAAGGAAATAACTCAAAAGACTACTTATATGTGTCATCTCTGTTAATTGAGCTAGGATCAAATTCTCAGTAAGTGATACAAACTACTTTAAAATTCCTAAATCATGTACAAAATTACTCTACTCCATACTAACTAGAGCGTCATAGTTTAGTTTTTATTTATTTATTTATTTTGGTACAACACCCTTCACTTGCAAGTTGCTGTTTTAATCGAAGTCTAGAAGTATTTTCGTCCGAATTATATTGTCATTTGCCAATGTGTGCTTTATCAAACATTGTTACTAATATAATAATATATGACACATTTAACTCATAGTTAGAAAATTAGATGTAAAAGTGGAAAAAAACAATCCCAAATTATTATTAGGGTAAATTACTAAAACCCCCCTATAGTTAGCGAAAGTTATTAACATGCTCCCTATGGTTTAAAAAGTTACGATGAGCCTCCTGTGTTTTTTTATATTTGTAACCGTAAAGTTTTTTGTTAACTTTAACGGCAGTAAGGTTATTTTTGTAATTTTTCCCTTCATATTAACTTCATCTTTTTTACAACTCACTAACCATTTATCAAAATAAAAAAAATTAAAAAAATTAAAAACACTTAATACAAATATTAGCTAACAAACCCTATCTATCACCATTAACATCACACGCCACATCCAGCGAAAAAACCTCCACAGCACACATCAACCATCACCATCACCATCACACACCACCAAAACACACAACCTCCACAGCACACACCAACCGCCACCATCAGAGTCCCACACACGACCACCACGATCACCATCGCACACACGATCTCACCAGATCTGAGAGTGGGCATATGGCGAATTTGAGCAGAGCTTCAATATGGAGATGATGACGTTGACGGATCTGCGCCGACGATGGTGATGATGACGACGGATCTGTGGTGATGATGATCATGACGACGGCAACGGATCTGCGACGATGGTGATGATGTGAGTTTTTAATTTATTTTGAAACTTCTATGTTTGTGGGTTAAGGTGAAAATGGAGTGATTGGAGTGCAATCAAACAATCTTTAGCCAATCCATTTGTGGTTTTGCTGAAATTGTTCTTGTTTCTACTTTGTTGTTGTTATTTGATAATAAATTTGGTACTTTTTACTTTATTGTACTATGGATACCTTGCTAATGTAAGGTTGGATCTGTTGTAATTTTGAATTGTTCTTTGAGAGATTGTAATGAAGGTTGTGATAGTTGTGTTGATTTTGGATTGGTGGTGGAAGTCCAGCAATGGTGGTGGTCGAAGTCCGGCAATGGTGGCATTTCTTGCAATTAAGGAAATGAATAAAGCAATTAAGGAACTGAATAAAAGAGGGAAAAAAGGAAAGCTTTAATTAAGAGAAAATATTAAAGAATAATAAATAAGATTTGAAAAAAAGGGAAAACATAATTAAGTTATAAGAATAAAATTAAGATTTGTAAATAAAGAAACCAGCTTTATCATTGAGAAAATTAACTTTAATGTAATGATATAATAAAACTAAAAAGAAAGAAAAAATAATAATTTATCAACATTGAAAGAAAATTAAACAATTAAATTAAAAAAATAAAATATATATATATATACATATTTTTATTATTTTTATTAAAGTTAAATTTGCACTTGAAATGAATAATAAATATGTTATTTTATTTGTAAGGGTAGATTTGTCATTTTAAAGAAAAAATGAAATAAAATAGTTGATTCTTTAGGTTGACTGTTAAAGTTATAACGGTTACAGATATCGGAAAAATGTAGGGGGCTCATCGTAGCTTTTTAACCATAAGGAGCCGGTCAATAACTTTCACTAATAACAGGGGTTTTAGGTAATTTACCCTTATTATTATTATTTAATGACTTTTTGGGTTGAAACTAGACACGGATAGATTAATCTACGCGACTATTATCGTCATTTCCAGGGAAATTGATTGTGAGATTAGGCCCTGTGTGGTATGATTTTCAAAACATGGTTTTGAGATTTATTTTGATTTTATAATATTAAAATTGTATTGGGAATGTAAAAAGATGTATTGAAAAATGTAAAAAGGTGTATTGAAAATGATGAAAAATTATTATAAAATTAAAACTTTTCTCAAAATCATGTTTTGAGAATCAAAACAAACAGAAGTTTCTTCATACGTATAGTAGAATATGTTTTTCCCGGGTTTGGAGTTGTGTGAGTGATAAAGAGTCGAGCTGAATCTTAAAGAGTTATCGAGCCCTAAATCTTGTTCGTGTTCGTTTGTTTATTAATCGACCCGAGACCGAGTTTGTTCGTTAACATTCGTGTATGATAGGACTTGTCGTGGGTCTACCAAATATAGTAAAAGTACTGTTTAAAACCTGCAATTAAGATGCTAAAAAAAAATATAACACAGTAGTAGACATGATCGATTCACAGAGACGGCAATTTAATCCAATTTTCCAATAATATTCAAATATAACCAAACCTTGACTAATAGTCATCTTTATGTCTCTTAAGAGACCTTAGAGTTGTCACTTAAACTAAGAATGAAAGTAAAGACTTAGGAAGTATCAATTAATAAGAGGAAATTCCAGGATTATGTAAATCTACCTTAATCTCATGCATGCAATCATAAACCTCTTAACTTGTCTAATTGTCTATGTCGTTTCAGTTATAGTATTACCGCGAGTCCCCGCAAATAATCCCAATTCTCCCATAGATTATCGATAATCCCCGCGAGTCCTCGCAAAAGAATTATTCTCTAACTACGTTAACTAACAGACTGCGAGTCCTTGCAAACATTATTAATTAACATATAGAAGCATTAAGAAATAGAAGAACTCGAAACTAATAGTTCCTACTGACGATGCATTAGAAATTATCACCCAATTAATCCTGTACTACTCGGCCGGTAGTTGTGCCACTCACTGACTCTACCATATTAAACTAAGTTGATCATGCTTACATTAATCTTAGTAATTCGACATATAAACACATGCAATTTAGAACCATAATTAATTAGACCTTAGATTAATTCCTGAATTTCATACATGCATGGATTATGGCTTCTTACATAATACCATAACTAAAAAATTAGCTACTCATAATAAAATACGAAAAACACATAAATATAAAAGAAGATATTAAAAGAGAAAAGAGAATATTGTACTGGAATTTAAAAATTCGCGATCTGACAACCGCCGGTTTGACCAAATGGTAAACTGCCCGTCGAGAAAATCCAAAGTTGCGATTGAAACAGAGCAAAATAGAACAAAACAGAGAAAAACTAAATTAAAACGAAACTATATCTTACGTGAGAATTACTTGTAAAATAAGAAACTATTCTCTATATATAGTAGTACAAATCAACAATTAATCAATATCCTATTGGAATAAAGAAACTTTCTTCTAATTGGAAAGATAATTGGAAAGAGAATTAATTAAGCACATGGAGTTTCTTCAAATTTGGTAACTCCCAACTTCTCTCTTTAATTCCTTCTTGAATTGGTAATTGCCAACAAACTCTTTGCTTCTTTCTTAAGTTTCGCATGCATGCATCATTCCATCTTGCATGAAATCAGCCGCCATTGGATTGGATTCCAATTGAATTGCATCTTTAACCGAGCTTCCAATTTGAATTGATTTTTATCAAAACTCCAATTGGGTTCAACTTTGACTTCTACGCATCCAATCCCCTTTATTGCTTCGTATTTTTCTTCCTTTGCAATTTGAATTCGGCTGATCCTCTTTGTGGGCTTCCTTCTTGGTTTAGCCCACAAATCGTGTGAGCTTTTCAGGCATGACGCTTCCGTTCCAATTCTTCTACTTTTTTGTACATTCTTTTCTTCTTAGACCCAATCTTCAAAACTGCAAATAAATATTAAAATCTTAGGCAAAAGTCCGTGAAAACTGTCATAACAAGTGCTAAAATAATACACCTAAAAGGTGCAGATCAAATATCCCCACACTTGAATGATGCTTTCCCTCAAGCGTGAAGTGAAGAACTAGAATATACCCATCAATTCAGAAATTCACTCATACTTCCTTTCTCAACTGATCCAGACAGAACAAAACACAAATAGAATATGACACACAAGACTCCTTGGACTGACTCGAATAAAAACAACTACTATCACTTTGACTCAAAATAAGACTCAAAACAAGACTCACAAATATACCTTTTCTATTTTCTAGAACTTACTCACACCATAAAATCAGCATTTCAATTCATATGCATGTGTTCTATTTACTTCATAAAACAGTTCTTCCATTGGCTAAATCCAAAAACATGCAATAATTCCCAAAACAACACTCTATGGTCAGTAATGCACACAATATCTCATTTTTCAGAAAAAATTAGGATAAAAGTAAATCCTAATCCAATCAGAATCATACATGCTTGATAGTCGACCATCGCCACAGTATAGAAGGAATAGATACACAGCAGTTAAGAAAGGTTTGAACTTTTGGATAGATCCTAAGGGTTCTAGGCCACTGCAAAAAAATTCAAACCCAGTGTATTCTCAAAAATTAAACTTCAGTTGCTGAACCTTTTCTTCAAAATTCTTCACAACCCCCTTTTGTTTGGGCAAACTGGTGCCTGTTTCAGTCAGCATTTTTGCACTTTGCGCGGATTATGGCTCACAAATTCAGCACTTTAAATTTCTACCCAGCTCATCATATATCACAATTTCAAAACCTTCCATAATTTCACAACATAAACAATTTTTTCTTTATCTCTTTCTTTCTCTACTTTCCATGAGCTTTTTAACTTTGGGTATACATATACACTGGCCAATTAATCCACATATATTGTTTAAACAGTGCTCCATTTGACTTCATTCATAATTCAGCAATTCAGTACATACTGGAGGGTAGGAAGGATTTATCACAAAAATTAGCCTTGGCTTATTTACTGACTAGAAAAAATATTTGAATACAAGGCTTTAACTTGGCTTCTAGGGATATAACAAGGTATGTTAAGAATTTAAGCCAAAATTGATTAATCCTAAGAAGGTTTCCCATCATCCCGCCATATACTATTCATACCATCTTGAAAGTCTGACAGGCAAGCAAATGATTCTTTCCCGAACAATTCAGCATTTAGGCTCAGTACAATGACTTAAGAAAAGTTAAAACATGCATATTTCCATATTTAACTAATTGAGGACTTCTTAGATTAATTATTCAAAACTTCAGCATGCATACTTCATGTCACACTTCATCTATGATGCATATTTCAGATCCAAATTAGATTAAAGGTAGAGACAACTTGACTCATAAACATGACAAAAACAAAAAATTTAGGACAAATATCCCTACATCCCCACACTTAGACAACTATTTGCCCCCAAGCAAATACAATGAAACGCAGGGGATACACAATTGACACAAAAAATGAAAAACATAACACAACCCTGTAAACATCCCCACACTTGAATAATGCTTGCCCTCAAGCATGAAGTGAAGAAAAAAAAAAAAAAGGGCTTAAACATAGAGCAAACGGACATCACGAAAAAAACAACACAAAACAGAAAAGAAGATAATCAAAAAAAAAGAGAAAAAACAAAAGAACTTACCTGGGAATTAGGCAAACAGAGAAGTGGGTGGTAATTTCTTGGGCGGCGGCTGGGGAAAAGCAAAAGGAAGAAGATCAAGTATCGGAGGGGGAAAGGTCGGGTAAATTAGGGAAAAGGGAATTGGGTTGGGTAATTGGGTAGTTGGGTAGTTGGGTAGTTGGGTCAGGTAAATGGGTGGTTGGGTTAGGTAAGTGGGTGGGTAATTGGGTTGGTGGGCTGAATTGGAGGTTAGGGCAAAAAATCCCCAAAATTGGGTGAGGTGGGTTATCAAAATTTGCAATGGGGGTCTCTATAGTTTTAGGATGTCACAATTTTGCGCTCCCCCCCCCCCCCCCCCCCTCCCCCCCCCCCCCCCCCCCAATTTGCAACTTATGACCCTTGCACCTAATAATTGCAGCTGCGGTCCCTAAACTTTGTGAAACCTTGCAATTGGACCCCTGAATTTGGAATCAAGGCTGTAGCTGCGAAAAAATTGCACCTTCAGCCCCTGAACTCCCTGAATGTGGGAATTTGGCCCCCAAACCTTGTAATGCGCCCTTCTGGCCTCAAAATTGCTCCTCCATTCCCTGTAAATAATTAAATTGTGAAAAGACTAATAAAATAAATAAAAAAACAACTAAACTACCTTCTTTTAAAATTTTTTTTTTAAAACTAAACTATTACAATAAACTAGGTTGCCTACTAGTAGCACTTTTCTTTAACGTCTTGGCCAGACGCAACTTTAGCTCTTGTTAATGATTAGGAACGCTCTATAATGAATTTTGTTCCATTGTTCGGATCTGGCCAGAATCTTTGAAATACTGCATGCCTTGCATTTGCACCACTTCATTTGGGCAAATAGACCCCTCACCCAGTAGCTTTACTTTATCAGCTTTTGTGGGAGTACTAAGCCATGTCTTTGGATTGGTTCTGTTTCGCACCTTGGCTTTGACACCCCTTTTTGTAGAATGCCGGTCCTTATGATAACTTGGAAGTTCCACCAAGTCAAGTGTTGGGGCCTTTCCTTCACCCATATTTTGGCTCTTGAAATCAATCATTCCTTGAGGAAGAACCTTCTCCTCTTTGTCCTGCAAAAAATTGATCTCAAAAGATTCTTGGACAAGAGGGTTATTCAACTCAATATTATTCACATTCATAACTACTTCTGGATTATTGATGGTGTTATCGATACTAAAAGTATGCTTTTGACCGCAATGATCTAAACGGATAGAGCCATTTACACATCAATCACTGTCTTAGAAGTTTTCAAAAATGGGCAACCCAACAATATACTAGCAGATTCTTTGGCCGGATCATTATGCATCTTAATCACATAAAAGTCAGCAGGATAAACAAAGGAATTCACACACACCAAAATATTCTCAACTACACCTTCAGGGTGCACACAAGACCTATCTGCTAGTTGTATTACTGTCTTTGTATCCACAAGCTTAACACCAACTAAAGTCTCATAAATTGACAAAGGCATAACATTAATAGCAGCACCAAGGTCACACATAGCATGCTTTATTTTTTTAATTTCCAATGATGCAAGGTAAAGAGAACATACCTGGATCCTTGTATTTTAGAGGGAGCTTTTTCTGAATCACTGCCGAGACATTCTCTCATAACACCACCTTACTTACCCCTCTTGGCTTCCCTGCCATGAATTCCTTCAGAAACTTTCCAACCGGGGGAGGCTTAATTGCCTTCAAGATGGAAGGTTGACATCCATCTTTCCAAAAACCTCCAAGTAGTTAATCGGGTCCTTCTTTATTATCCTTACCTTGGGCCGCAAGCTATTTGCGAATGGCGGCATAGGCTTATACAAATCCTTGCTCACTGTAACGGGAACAGGGCTCTTCTCAGGTTCAGGATCTGAGTCTATCATAATTGGCTCCTCAGGATCTGCTATATCTTAATTTTCAATATCCTGAACACCCGTCGGTTTGGGCAAACCGACCCCTATTGACTGCGATTTCTTAATTACAGGCTCAATAATTTTTCCACTTTTCAATTGGATCTCATTCACATTATCCTTAGGAGGAACCTGCACATGAGAAGGTAAGTTACTCTGATTCCCCCACAATTCTTGCATGGATGCCGATAATTGGGACAAAATTCCTATTATCCCCTCCATTGCAGTTCCTTGCTCCTTCTGTTGCTTGAACAGCTCTCCGATGGCGTCTTCCACCGCTCTACCACCCCTTTGTGGCTGATTCTGACTTGGATTATGGAAATTCCACTGCTAGGGTGGTTGGTATGGTACCCCTTGATTCAAACTCAGTCTAGATGCTGAATTTTTCAGTTCTTGTTCAGGACTATGCCCGGTTTGGGCAAATCGTCCCCTGCAGATGTAATTTTTGCACAGTTGGTTCCCGTTCCTTTATTATTCGCGGGCTTATTGTACTTATATTTTTCATACGTGGAACTTGCACTTGAGAGGGTAGATGACGTTGGTTCCCTCTTAATTCTTGCATGGAAGTAGATAACTGAGATAATACTCCAGCAATCCCATCTATGGCTGTTCGCTGCTCCTTTTGCTGCACAAGTAGCTCTGCAATGCAAGTAGCTCTGCAATGGCTTCCTCCATTGGTCTGTCTCCTCTTGGATTGCTCTGATTTGGATTGAAAAAATTCCTTTGATTTGAAGGCATGTACATTGGTCCAGTACTCAGGTTATTGCTCCCCATATTCGGATTTGAAGCTTGTTGGTTGGGATTTCCCATAATCTGAATAAGACCCTGTTGATTTTGGCTCTAAGGGAAAAGGAACTTGTTTAAAAACATTTGACAGTTATAAGTAAATTAATAATTTCTAATATTAATTGGATCTTTTGTAAGGAAATAACTCAAAAGACTAAAATAGAAAAAGAGACAGTGGAAGGCTGAAATTTGCTCAAAATGTGAACAAGGTTTTACTTCACCAATGGATTAGAAGTATGAAACAAAGAAAGTTCTTACTTTTCTTTTAAGACTCTTCCACGGCACCTCCTCCCATGGAGGCCGGCTACCCTTACCTTCGCATCTGCGGTAACCAAACACTGGTTGCCGCCGCTTCCCCCACCCATCACCTTACCTCTCAAACAACCCACGAATCATCTTGGTGATTTGGCCCTGGTGTTCACAAATGATGAAATGGACCTACTCGAAGCCCCTCTCCAGAGAGCATTGATCGGGAAATTTTCACGGGGAAGGACAACAATGGAGAAGTCAAGAACAGATTTTCGAACTGTTGGATTCAAAGGAAACTACCACATCGGATTGATAAACACAAAGTAGATACTCATCCGATTTGAACTCGATGAAGATTATACACGCAGTTTTTTACATGCTGTATGGAATTTCAGAACATACTCTCTTCGGATAACAAAGTGGATGCCTGATTTTGACCCCCGGGCCTAATCTTCTATTGTTCCGGTATGGGTTTCGCTACCGCACTTACCTTTTCAGTTTTATAAGGAATGGTCGTTGCTATCAGTCGGCAATATGCACTACTAGAAATAGGGGCCTTTTACGACGACTTTTCTGGACGTAAAAAGTCATATTTTCGTCGTAAAACGTGTTTTACGTCCAGTATCTCGCCTCCACGTATGTCGTTGTCAGAGGCTCCGACGTAAGAAATCTTACGTCGAGATTGACCGGGACGGTGTAAATGAAAATTATACAACGAGCGCCTTTTCTGGACGTAAAAGTTCATTTTTTGGTCGTAATTACTTATCCATCTAAGTTGTATAAAACTTATTTACAACTTCAAAACTCGTCGTAAAACTGCGAAAACTCGTCGTAAAAAAGTGGTATTTCTATAAATTAAATTTATTTAATGATTTTTAAAAAATAATTGCTTAAGAAGACAACCTAAACCATTTAGATAAAGTATCAATATATAAATGAACAATTCCTAAATAAAAATATTTTGCACTAATCCACATTAAAATACTCTATTAATATATTTTAAATAGTCATCAAAAGTAATCAGCCTATCACTTAATGTGTTTTCTTTCAAAACTAATCACCCTAACAATTAGAAGGTATTTTCTTTCAAAAGTAATCAACAATTAGCTTTGCATCTTTTCCATCTATTTCTACTCCTGCAAAATAGTTTGCAACCTTGCATCTCTTTCTACTCTCGCAAAATTGCTTGCACCTACAAAAAGCCATCAAAGAGCCTGCAAATAAAGAAACAGAGCACACATTTAGTTCCTAATTATATTTTCACATGAAAAAGAAGACTCATATGATATATCTAAATCAATATCTACTTTGGATCAAATATTAATTGTCCAAAAAGTACATATTAGGTTCAGTGCACATAAGGAATCTTTTCATTGGCCAAAGTGGTAGTAAAAAACTTCATGCCCCAACAAATTTAAGCTATTCAGAACCACAAATTTCGTTGAGCAAAGACAAAAACCTAAACAGACAAACAAACAATGTGGTAAGACTAAGCTTCAAAGTACCAATCAAAGGGCTAAATACCAAGTAAATTTAGTGTCAGATTGCAGTTACAAAACATCTAATATCTATCCTCCCCTCAAGACAAGGGGGAAAAACCAATATCAATGTAAATTAGATAGAAGACATATAAGAATGATCTTGAAAAGAGCCTAGAAGAGAAAAATTACCCGCCATTGTCTGAGACAACTCCATAAAGTAGCAAACTCCTTGGGCCCTGTAGTTTGAAGCAATCAATATCAATCAAACAATGTGTCAAAAATTGAAAGAGTAAGTCAAATAAATTCCAATATGAGGAAAGTGTTGCATTTATATCATAGAGGGAGAGCAGAAAAAAGATGAAAGAAACTACTTTTTCCAGATCCACAAAAATTTTCACCCACAGAATAGTTAAAACTGTCAGCGCAAGCAAGCCAAACACACCAAAATCTTTTTTTCGTTTCATTTTTCTGTCTTGAAAGAAATTTAAAACTTTCATCAAGTTCGTATCTACCATGTACTTGCAAGAAAACACAGGATAAATTCCAGTATAATTTCAGAATACATGAAGATTAAGCTCCTAGCTTATGATCTTAGATAGGCTAGGTCTGCATCATAAGGATGGTTTTTCTTATTCTTCTTTCTTAATCGACTTGCAGGTCCTGGTGTAATAAGTCCATGGCAACAGCACCACTGGTTGCTCACATTATCTCTACAGAACATGTCCTTCATTTCACAAAATAGTTTCAAAACAACAGGAAACAGCTTTTCATGGAATTGAATTGAGACATCTGTTTTCATATAACCAAAGAGAATCTGGCCCCTTGACACTACATTCCCTTGAATGAACGTAACTGTTGATCATCATTTTCCCTAAAAAGGTCATACATAAAAATATGTGAGGGACTAAGAGTGTTCAATAAGAGGTGTCTGCATCAAAAACATCACTTTTGATCTTCTTGAACAGACCAGCATCATCCTTTCCCTTAAAATCTTTTTCCATTCTACTGTGAGAATTGGAATCTAATATCAATTGGTATTAGCAAAAGCTTTCAATTGAGGATACTGCAGTGCAAAGCCAAAACCCAGAAACTAAAGAATTCACCTTTCCAGCAAGCAAGTACATCCCCTGTTCTCATGTCTTTTGCAAGTAAGCAAATGGAGGAAAGAAGGAAAAATCATCCAGGAAATAAGAATAGCATACACTTCTCTATTAACAAAAGAAGGAAGCAGCCCATTACCATAAGGAAAGACTCCCAGCATGCGATAATAGCTCAATGAGCTTATTCAGATCAGGGCATTTCCGTTTGGGTCTCTGCATAATCCAAGCATGTCAAACAGATATCAAAGTTCCATGTATTTACATTCTTGGAAAGTTGTAAGACTACACATACCATGAGGCCACATTTGTTTCTAGAGATTTTTCCGCTATTAACAAAGTTGCAATAGTGGCAAACATATGTAGTTCCGCAATTAGCATCTTCAAGTGATGATACCACACATTGCAAGTGAAAACTGTATACGACAGCAAACGCATACACAGAAATTAGAACAATTTTTAATACACACATAACAACATAAAATGTTCTTTATTTAACTGCACCAGTATTATTTCCCTGGATCTCCAACGGAGAGTTATTCATATTTGCATTTTATTGTAATAAATTAAACAGTCCATGTAGGACATTAAGGGAGAAACTCCCAAATGGCCCTGCTAAAATCCAGAACTGAAAAAGGAGGAAACTCATTACTCAGTAACATTAAAGTTTACCAGTCTTTGCAAATGGAGCAAGTCACTAGCATGTCATCATTAGTCCCAGTGGAACAAGATATGCATGATGGCTCTGTTTCACAGCACTTCGACTTTTCATAAATGGCAAAAGATCTGTCAAGACTGCTTTTTACCTGCAAAAGTTTTTAAAAGATTTAAAAAAACATAGAAAGGTATTAGGAACCACTTATTGAAGAGCATCAAATCATTTTGGATGAGATTATGCCAACCTCAAAAAGAGCAGAAGTTAACAAATTCTCATCTCCAGTAGAAACCCCAGCAATGTCCTTGCAATTCTGCTTCCACTGCTCTACTTTTTGTACTTCAGCCAAGACCATGTCTAGTTCCGAGCAATTAAAGGCATAGGCGATTCCAATTTCCTGAACACAAGTTGATCATTTGAGCAATTCTCGACAACAACCAACAAAAGGAGATACATATGCATGTAGAGAATGAGGAAAACACAGATGTAACCAACTAAAAAAAAAATTTGCAAGGCTAATATACTCCTCCTCGGACCATGGAAAGCACCAAATTTGACTAAACAAACAAAATTCATAGAGAGAAATATGGTATGTTCCAGAGAACTCATTCCAAAGTAAGACAAATTTTCTACTGAAGAACTGTATATCAGTAACGGTAAAATCCAGTCTAAACAGGCCAAACTAAAGTTTCTACATATTAGGATCTAATTTGAATCATTAGTAACAGAGCTTGGTTGAATTAATAATCTACATCCTAGCTAAATAGCTAAAGAAAAAATTAAAAAAACTCTTAGCGTTGCTTCTCATCTGTGCTATCATTCATTATCATCATTTTCCCATGCATCTATGCTGGGGGTGAAGAGTCAGAACAGGGATTTCAATTATTGTAGAACAACTTGTTACCTTTAAATTCAGCAATGAGATCCATGATCGGTCATCACAGTTAAGCTTGAAAAACAGAACCACTTGCTCCAGCCAAAAGCTACAAAAGAGGGAAAATCTGAGTCACAACAACCTGTAATAGAACATGATATATACAGAGTAATGCAAGTAATATATTATGATGTTAGATGATGCATGTTAACACGTATGAGCATAAACCTAACTGTATTGAATTTCCAACTCAAGCATTAGAACCACCACAAATGCTTATATCGCCTACTTCTTCTCAATTAAAGGGAATGAAGATAACCAAACAGACATACAAACCAAAAAAAAAAAATCTCAGACAGTAGCAGCAAAAATCACCAAAATGTACATTCAACAAAATTAAAGCAACTATTATTATCCTTTAAGCAATTTGATGACATGAAAGTCGAACTACATAAACCATAACTTCAAATGGAGTATGAGGATGAGGAGACTCACTTATGTTTATCGATAGCATTCTGAATTTGACCAACCATCAGAGGAAATGAGATATGAAGTTTCTATAATAACATACATCAGATAAACCAAGCTTTTAATACGATTGCTAAGAAATCAAATCACACTCTAGTGACCCAGATAAAAAGGAATTCAAACAAACAGCATCTTAACCCCATCAAGAGACCCATGGGTACTAACTTGAAAATGGTGAGACGACATGCAGGCGTGCACTAAAATTTGGAATGTTATAATGTTATATAGATGCATTTATACATAGGGTTTTGGAAACCACCAACACCAAAGCCACTTGTTTGCCGTGACAGAACCAAGATCCAAGGTAATTACAATCTATCAAAAATACGCAAACAATTAAACAAAGCATGTACCTGAGATAGCACAAGAACTTTCTCGGCATCACTCAACTTGATCTGTCTACTGTGGCACGAAGGAAGAACTTCCAAGGCTTTGTTAAGCCAGTTTATTCCCTCAAGTAGACTGGTTGGTAAAGCACATGATGCATAGGTAACAGGCAGTTGGGCGGAAATTTTCAAACATGCCTCAACTTCCTATGACAAAAATAAAAGCAAAACCTTAACACATGGGCCATTAATGCAAAATTTCAACACAAAATGCAAAACAGTAATCACATTTCTGGAATTTGTCTGGTATTCATAATTGCATGCCAAGCAAGAAATCTAAGACAAAAGGCAGGCCTAGTTATCCACAGAAGAATTACAGATCGCCAAAAGGGAAAAGATCCATTGTCAACCACCGGTTCTTGTTCAGTTAAAAATATTAATAATAAAAAATAAAAATAGAGCACCTTTTAAATGAATTTCATATCAAGAGAATCACAAAAAATCTGTTGGTTTTCCAGAGACTAATAAAAATCTCATCTCTAGTCACAATCCAGGCTTAACCCATGTATGGCGGTGGCCCTTTGAACTAAATCAGAAAAAATAATATTAACAACAGAACAACATTTTAATGCTATTCACATACAACCAACCTGTACAGTGGGAATAGCATCACAAAGAGTGAGGGCTTTAAGACACCATCTGAGAGTAGAACATGCATCTTGCAGTTTTGGGATCACAGCAAATTCAAGGCAAAAAGAGAGACCAGATTCTATGATGGATTCTAATGACAGAAGTTGATGTTCAATTTTCGAAACCAAACTACTAGAAATTCTAAAACTATCATCCAACAGACAAATAATATCATCTAGATAAGAGTTGGCATCCTGCTCTCACTTGGTACCGCTTGAAGCATTTCTCGCTCTCTCAAGGATATCTTCAGCAACTTTGAATCTGACACCAACTCCTGCAAAATTATCTAAGGCTTCATACGGTGCCCTAAAATCTAGGACGAAGAAAATGTTTTGCAAGAGAAGGAAAAACCTTCAATGAATCGAGCTTAAGCAAAGAACTTGAGATGGGAGAAACCGATGAATCAGGAAATAGAAATGGTCTGGTCTTGTTCAACCAGGTCTTGGACATTGAAAAAGCATTATTGACATCGTTAAGTGAAGGTAGAATAGCAACTATGTCCTCAGAAGCCCTAAATATTCAACAGAACACATCAAAATTGCTCTGGATAGAATTATAGAACTCAAAAGAGCAGCATAGAAACAAAACCTCAAAATATGCTCAAATTCAGACATCTCCTCCTCATTACTAAGAACTTTCTTTGCTCTTTCTTCCCAAAGCGTAGCAACCACAAGTGCTTCAGAAATATCAACAAACAGCTTCTCCTTTTCAATCTGTAGCCTGACACATTTTAGTAGTAAGATTTAAAAATTAGAATAGGAATGATGTAATCTTTTATAGGAAGGGTTTTATCAAGAACATACATGTTGGCCTCTGTGATCAATTGCTCAAGGAAATCCATAGTCATTTTGGATTTAAGTGCCTGCATCCATTTCACAGATGTCCAATAAGTTTTAAAAAATTAAAAATGCAAAATCAGCTAGCAAAAGGCTACACCAAGTAAATGCTCCAATGGAAATAGTGGCCCCATAAACAGAAAATTAGAAACTAAAATTTGGCTAGTTTGCAACCAAGAGAAAGAAGCATAAAAACTGTAGAAAAAAAAAGATGGGAAACTAAATAAGGTTCTAAATAAGAAATGCAGTATTAGAAATTTAGATTTCTCTCTTAAATTATGAGCAGAAAAACTAGTAACAGGAGAAACAATCTTAATCGGAAGCTATACCTTCAAACCTTTGACTCTGCAACAAGCCTTTTTCAGCTCAATGCCAATACGAGGCAACTCTTCAACTACATATAAAATGAACCAAACAATAAGCATTTACAACTTAAACTTAGATAAGGTACATCAATTTGTCAGCATCCATTTTCAGGCAACCAAAATCATAATTTTGAAAGTGCAGGAACAATACCTTCAACTTTCAGTGACAACCCATCAATCTGAATAGAAGTTAACTCGTTAACAACATTTTCCTGATCCTTGCGGCAATTAATATTTGCTAAGATGTGATCCACACGCGACTTCCATGATATAGCATCATGATAATATTCTCTTAAAAGTTTTAACTCTGGGATATCAACAGTAAAACCATCGAATTCACGAATACGCAGTTCAAGTTTCTGCATGCAAAGCAGTGGGGGAAAAACGGGACATGTTATTTTACAGCACCCTGGATAAAGGAAAAAAAAAACATTTACGGAAGGCACAAACCTTTAGGCAAATAGAATCTTTCAACATCTCACGACACCGAGAACGACACGATTCTACTTGGCTTATTAAGTCTGACAGAATTTCACCTTCAGGAAGTTGGACCTCAAGTTCCAATAACTGAAATACACAAGAGAAACAAATACTTGAATACTGAAACTTGGATAATGGAGTAGTAGCAGCACAGAAGATCAGCAAAGATTACCTCGGCCTGCAACCTACAGAGGACATCTACTTCAACCCAAACATCAGACTGTGTATTTGGATTTGTGCATTTTCTAACATTCTCCACCCAGACCTGAAGAGTGAGCAAATTTCAGTACTGACCATCAGAGCTCAACAAACCATGGATGAAATTGCAAAGGGAGAGAAGAAAAAAAATCTAAAATAAAATTAAGAAATTATGGATACATATACATATAGATATTGGGATTAGGAAGAAAAGTACAGATATATTGGGATTTAAGAAGTTGAGGAGTCAAGCTGCGAGTGATATCTTCTCATGTTAAGGCATTCAAATAGTAAATACCTTTACTGAAGACAGCTTCTGGAATAATTTCTCACTTTCCTTCACGTATATGGGAGAGGCACAACTCATTAACATTATAATTAATGGAAAAACACTAAAGATTTGATCCAAAAAGTTAATGAATTTGAAATACATTATTAAATACATATATCTATCTATTCACCATCCCATGTGCTTCCATCAAACTCCTTTCCCCAATCCATTAATTAATTATCATAAAATGGGATTAAATATTTTCCCTAGCTCATCATTGCAAGCTGCACGTATACTTGCATAAAATAAACTAATTAAAGTGGTTCATTCATTAATTAAATTATTAAAGACTGTATTATTAATATATAGATGTCCCATACTCAAATACTTTACTTATCATAATCCAAGCACCAAAAGAATTCTCAGAAATGGGAAAATTTAAAAATGCAAAGGCTGTTCAAAAGTCTGAACTCAGGTCCTGAAACTTGTAAGATATTCTTCTGGGTATAAGTTTTAACCAAAATATGAAGTGAAAGTTGCATCCGTAATGAATTCACAAACTTGATAAGGGAAGAGTTAAGATATTTATAGAGTTCCAGAAATACAACACATTCAAAGGAAACAAAATGTGATGTTTCCATAAAGGTTTCATGCACTAAGGAGCAATCATATAAATCCAAGTGAACTGCAAAACAGTCAAAGCATAATAACTGCCACGTAACCACATGTTCCATGTTCCACTGTAGGGAAGGAATGTAGCAGCATCACATAAAATCTGGCAAAACAGAAAGCATCACATAAATAATTCAATGATAAATGAGATGTTAACCTGGGGAATTGTAAACTTAAAAATTAATGGCTGGCTTCATTAGCTAGCCTCTTTTGTCTGTCTCTTAATGTCCTGCTGCTGGTAGACAAATGGAAATCTAGCAACACAGCAGACCTAGGAGACCTCAAAGATTTCTCCTTAACTATTTCAATACTTTGTTTTTTGCTTCAATGTGCTTGAGCCAGCTGATTACCAAAAATTTAGTAATAACAACATACAGCACATTATTTATTTTGGCTAAGGCATCAAAGAAAATGTATACCATATGGTACGATTAAGCATCAACTGTTTTGGTAGAAACTAACACACTTTAGTAGGGTGTACAAAGCTTGCATGTTTTTGTGCAAAGGTCCGAATGTAAGCTCAATTTATCTTGGCTTAATCATCAGGATCTCAGCACATTTCCACGAAATTGGCATAGCAATTCCAAAACCTACTCAGAACCCTCAAAATAAAACTTATACCATGAGATAAACCATTGATTTCATGTAAAACAGCAAACAAGGAAAGGCTGAGAGAAAAATCCAACTTTGTCACTGAACAGATGTAAAAGTGACCCAAACTATTCATAAAATTAAACTCATAACAAAGGGAACAGACGCACTTAAGATCTTGGCCATATTGATAGGGAGCAATTGTAAAGTATGCCCCTTAACAAGTCAGCCTCAACTCGAGAATAAACGATACAAACTAGAACACGAAAACAGACAATACAAAAACACAATCAAGCAAGGCACACACTCAAATTCAAGCAAGAATCAAATAAAGCCACACTAACAATAGCAACCAAAACTGCCTTTATGGATTACTAACAATAGTAATGCCCTAGAATTTCAACTCGGTAAACAAAATTCAACAATTTATGGCATGGCAACTTACCGACTCTGGTGAGATGCAAATCCGATGAGTAGGATGCGATTTTTCTAAGAATTTCAGTAGCCGAGAGTGAGCAAACGGGAAGTAGCTCCGACGCAGCTCCGGTTAGACGCAGCTCCGACGCAGCTCTGGCTAGACGCAGCTCCAGTTAGACGCAGCTCCGACGAGAAGTAGCTCCGAGAGGAAGAATGCGAATTTTTGTTCAGTAAAAGGAAGAGAAGAATGCAACGGAAAGAGTGTGAGTGAAGGGGAAGGGAGAGAAGGGGAAGGGGGAAGGAGGGGGGGGGGGGGGGGGGGGGGGGAAAAAAAATATTAGTATTAATAAAATATTAATAAGTTTTATTTCCCAAATCATCTTTACGTCCAAAGTAGATCCTTAACGACGTGATTAGGGTTTAGTCGTACTTAAAAAAGGAATTTTACGTCCAGATTAGTAAACACGTCGTCATTTATTATTATTTACGAGGAGTTTCGCGTGTCGTCGTAAAGGGTTGGACGTAAAAGACCCCTATTTCTAGTAGTGATGTTTGGTCGCGCCTTGAAAGCGGACTTTGCATCTGCATCTTTATCCTGCCCTTCGGTTGCACGGGTTTGCACAGAAGTGGACCTGCTGAAGCCTCTCCCTGAACGGATTTGGCTGGAAAAAAGAGGAAAGGGTTTCCGTCAGGTACTGATTTTTGAAAAGATTGCCAAAGTACTGCATGAAATGCATGATGGTGGGCCCTGACTGATTTTTGAAAAGATTGCCAAAGTACTGCATGAAATGCATGATGGTGGGCCACTCCGACTCGGACTGCCGTAATGGTGAACCTCCCAGGCCACAAAAGCAATGGCAGGAAAAGAAAAAACATTTGTTGCAGGAAAACACACAACTCACCACGCATCTTGCACGGTCAATCGCAAAGTTAGGCTCACAGCCCACCGATTTTGAATCGGGAGCTGCAGACAAAACAGAGGAGGAGGCCGGAGAATTTCCTGCGGCTGTTCCGAACGAAAACGACACCGTCGGACCCACCGAATTTGAAACGGGAGCTGCAGAAAAAACATCAGAGGAGGCGGATTCTGTGGAGATAAACACAGTGGTTGTTTTTGCAGAGGAACAAACAGGAGTAGTTGTGCAGCAAGCCAAGATCCCAGCAGCAACTGAATCCGGATTGGGTGCAGTGGAGGTTGTACCCGATGAAGATGACGGCAGCAACAATGAAGGACTGGAAATCAAAGAATTTGAGAATTTGCAGCAACCAGAAAATTTCTCCAAGGAATCCGACCCAAGAAATGGTTCTGAATCTTTGAAAAAAATTAAATGCTCCCCCTCAAGTATTGAATTCTTTTGCTGCTCTTGATTCAGAACAGAGGAAGGAAGGACAAGATGCAGTCACCGCCCACACCACCACCGAAGATGGCTCCGACGAAGAAGACGGTGGTGCCAATCTGGAAATTGATTTTCAAAAATTAAATAATGTGGAAAGTGGTCCTCAGGCACATGCCGCACATGCTACAGCTACTGCATCTTTTTCTGACACTCCCATGATGTCCCCCATGCTTCTTTCTGCAGCTGGTCACGAAGTGGTGGAAACTGACTCCCATGCTCTGGAATTATCGGCTGTCGAGGACAGTTTTTGTCACCTCCCATGTTGATAAAGAATGTTTATCTAATGCTGCTACAAGCTTTTCTCTGCATGCAGCTGATTTGCACATGGGAGAACAGCCAAAAGAAATGAAAAATATTCTTCATGGGCCACCTACAATTGTTTTGTCAGACCCACAAATTCACTCCCTTCCAGCTCCTGTTTTCTCGCAGGCTTTGACCACGTCCCAACCATTGACCCGTTCAACAGGTTGCACCCCCCAAAAAATTGGAAAAACCCAGCAAATCTTACCAGATCCTTCCCAAAGTAAAGCCGTTCAACAGGTTGCTCGGCCAAACGTGTAAAATTCCGACGGATAGTGAACTCATAGCTAGCATGTTTACTAAACCACGCATTCCATTACATTTCAATCCTTACTCTCCGGAAAAGCTATATAGAGATTGTAGTCTTCAAAATGATGAGGTCTATAGACCTTGGGAAACAGATGATGACAATGAGGATGAAGAAGTATCAAAACCGCAACGAGGTAGAATGTCTGAAATTGAGTATGAGCACCGAAAGTTGTGCGACAAGTCCAAAATAGACTACCGCAAATTCAATAAACATGGCCACTAATTGTGAGGCTTAACAACCCTTTCTTTATTTTTACTTTTCTTTCTTTTCTTTATTTTCTTGCATTGTATTTTCACTTTTATTTCTATAAGAAGGGTAACCATCCCCATTTTAAATTTAAAAAAAAAAAAAAACTCAAAAGACTACTTATATGTGTCATCTCTGTTAATTGAGCTAGGTTCAAATTCTTAGTAGGTGATCCAAACTACTTTAAAATTCCTAAATCATGTACAAAATTACTCTACTCCACACTAACTTGAGCGTCATAGTTTAGTTTTTTTTTTTTTTTGGTACTACTCCCTTCACTTGCAAGTTGCTGTTTAATCGAAGTCTAGAAGTATTTTCGTCCGAATTATATTATCATCTGCCAATGTGTGCTTCATCAAACATTGTTACTAATATAATAATATATGACACAGTTTATCCATAGTTAGAAAATTAAATGTAAAAGTGGAAAAAACATTCCCAAATTATTATTATTATTTAATGACTTTTTGGGTTGAAACTAGACATGGATAAATTAATCTACGAGACTGTTATCGTCGTCATTTCCTGGGAAATTGTTTGTGAGATTAAAGTTTCTTCATACATATAGTAGAATATGTTTTTTCCGGGTTTGGAGTTGTGATTGTGGGTGATAACGAGTCGATCTGAATTTTGAAGAGTTATTGAGTCCTAAATCTTGTTCATGTTTGTTTATTTATTAATCGAGCCGAGACCAAACTTGTTCGTTAACATTCGTTTACATTCTGTATGATCATTAACTAACATAAAATTATAATGTTTAGTTAATTTAACATATTGTTTCAACCTACATAAATATTAAACTTTCATTTAAACTCATATATTAATATTTATGTATATATAAATGTGTAACATATTTAATTATTTGTATTATTTAACAATCTAATGGTGTATACATATTTTATTTATATTATATAATTAATATTTTAATAGTCTGTTCATCAGCGGTAAACTTGTTCATGTTCATTTATTATCGAGTTTAAGAATCATATTCATATTCATTGATTATCTTCATGTTCTCAGCCCTAGTTGTGATGCAACGCCAGTGTCCAGTAGGCTCGAAGGCTCCGTTCTTTTTGTGAATAGATTGGGGAAATTTTGGTTTTAGGAAGAAATATTTTTTGAAAGGAATTTCTTTTGGAGATTTGGGTAGGAAAGAAAAGAAAAAGTGTAATAATTATATTTTTTTTGTATTTATGTTAGTTAAAATTTAGAGGAAATTTTAAATTTTGAATTTAAAATTGGGTACAAAATGAAATTGCTTCTTTAGGTAAAATTTTGAATGAAAAAAGTGATATTTTTTTGGAATGGAATGGAAAAGAATACAGCCTAAGAACGACGAAATCAATAGAGCAGAGAAATCAATCATAGTTGACAAAGACCATAACTAGAATAAGTAATTTTTCACTTATATTCTTACTTTAGAAGTAAGGGTTAATTGTGAACCATACATTATCATATTAGTAAGGATATATAATGTAAATAAATTCAAAGTTGACCCTTTAAATAATACAAAAAAAATTAAAATGCACTCTTTGAGTGTGACGGAGAGAGTATTATGTATGAATGTGCACAATAAAGAATCCTAGTCGATTAATACTATAACTTGGAAAACATTCTCTGAAAACTTTTGCCGGCCGTTTGGAATGGACTTGGGCACCACCTACTCCTGCATGGGTTACTGGAAACATGATCGCGTTGAGATTATAGCCAACGACTAAGGCAACAGAACGACCCCGTCTTACGTTGCTTTCACTGATAATGAGCGTCTTATCGGCGATGCTGCTCTTAAGCAAGCTTCCATGAATTCTATCAACAGCGTCTTCGGTAAGTCAAATTCAAATCCCTTATGATTTGAGTGAATTGGCAGGATCTGACTTTTGATTTATGAACCCTTTTTGCGATTTCTTAGCGGCCAAGAAGGGCTAATAAATTGAGGCGAGTTCCTTTTCGTTTTTTTTTTTTTTTTTAATATGATAAAAGTGGGTATGTTCACCCTTTTAATGAAACCTAAATGATAAAACACAACAACCTAAATGATACAACATAACAGAAGAAACGATACAACACAACAACAGAAATGATGGCGCAAGTCTCCTATGCTTCTCAACTGCAGAAAGCGTATAGTACAATCACAACAACATAAATGGTACAACACAACAATATAAATGGTACAACTTCTGGAGAACAATGGAAAATCCAAAGGAGATAAGAAGATGAGTAGTGATGTTGATGATGAAGCTCCAAAGAAATAGGAAAACCAAAATGAAAGAAACAAAATCGGAAGCAACGTCGATTGTTCTGTACACAGGAGAAAGAGATTTGGTAAATCTTCTCATGGAGCCTTCTTTGTTTTTTATTTTTTTACAACAGTAAGTAAGAAATAGGCCAATTGATGGGAGTGAAAATTTTAAGTAAAACGACATCGTTTTGACACTTAGATAAAATTGGACAAATTCTCTTGGATAGCAGATTAGGACTCCTTCTCCACTCCATTTATAATAAGCACAAGAATATTATGGATACTCTCTTCAAATAACTACTACTTGATTAGAGTAATATTCCATCTACTTTTTTCTTTAATTAGTAGTCACTTGAAGAGGGTATTATATATACTCTCTTCAAATAACTACTACACTTGAAAAAAGTAAATCTCTTCAAATGTAAGTATATAATATTGGTGGGTATAGTTCCCTGGTATTTAAAAAAGGAAAAAAAAGAAGGGTAAATTACCTAAAAATCCCCCTGTAGTTAGCGAAAGTTATTAACCGACCCCTTATCGTTTAAAAAGCTACAAGGAGCCCCCCTATGTTTCTCCATTATTTGTAATCGTTAAGTTTTTTGTTAACTTTAATGGCAGTAAGGCTATTTTGGTAATTTTGTCCCATCTTACTAACTCTTTTAAAATTTATATTTACAACTCACGCACCACCTAAAATTTTGTCATTTCACTTTTTTTCCTTGGAAAAATGGCACTTTTAGTCCCTTTCGTTTGGGCATGTGGCAATTTTCGTCCCTTACGTTTCAGCGTGGCGAAAATGGTCCATTATGTTTGCAAGTGTGGCGTTTTTAGTCCATATTACCGGTTATAGCAAGTTTTTAATGGTCAAACTTGCGGTCAACGATTTTTAGGACCTTTTTGAAATAAAAAAAATAATTGGGGCTTTCTTACAATTTCTATATTCTTTAGTGGTCCAAACATTAATTTCTTTCCCAAATTTACTATTCATCTTCTTCCCCAAATTCATCCCCCTCTCTACTCCCTCCTCCGCTGCAGTCCGCCGCCCCTCCCTTCTCTCTACTCCTCCTCTCATCCTCCCCTACTCCACCGCTAAAAACACCTCAACCCTTTTTTCCAAAACCATTTCTCTCAAAATAAAACTGAAGAAAACGATTTCTTCATAAACTGAAAAAAAAGAAAAGAAAAATGAAGCCTGAAGAAATGGAAGCTCTGCATTTCTGTGTACTCATGGATGGAAGCCTACCCTTTATCCTTTCAGTACTTCCTCTAGAACCGTTTATACTCCATCTTCCTCCATTGACCACATCCAACTCCCACCACTACCAAAACCACCTCTACCATTTTATTTGTGCCAGCCACTTGGCTCAAATATTGAAAACCCACTGGAGCCAAAATCACAATCTGCTTGGTAGGAAATCAAAGAAACAAAAGCTCAATTTCTTGATTCTTAATTCAAGAACCCACCCGAGCCAATATAAGCAATTCAAACCGAAATGAAAAGGAATTTCAATCTTTCACCGTGGAAAAGGAAAACAGAGAAAGAAACCATCCAGTGTCATCACCATCTTTAACCCATCATCGAATACCAAGAAAAAAAAAATCAATCATTCACTAAATAAGAAATTTGAAGAACCCAGCAACAAAATTAGAGATTCAACCCGACAAAAAACCCAGATCCAAAAACAAAATCACCATGAACTGAGATGAAATGCTCTGTTGATTCTTGGCTCCACCGGCGCATCCATGACCCGCGGAGGAAGTGGAAGCAGAGGAGTTTCAATTTGAATGGCCGCGCCAGAAATTGAAGCAGAAAATGGTTTTGGAAGAAAGGGTTGAGGTGGTTTTAGCGGTGGAGGAGGGGAGGATGAGAGGAGGAGTAGGGAGAAGGGAGGGGCGGCGGACTGCAGCGGAGGAGGGAGTAGAAAGGGGGATGAATTTGGGGAAGAAGATGAATAGTAAATTTGAGAAAGAAATTAATGTTTGGACCACTAAAGAATATGGAAATTGTAAGAAAGCCCCAATTATTTTTTTTTATTTCACAAAGGTCCTAAAAACCGTTGACCGCAAGTTTGACCATTAAAAACTTGCTACAACCGGTAATATGGACTAAAAACGCCACACTTGCAAACATAATGGATCATTTTCGCCACGCTGAAACGTAAGGGACGAAAATTGCCACATGCCCAAACGAAAGGGACTAAAAGTGCCATTTTTCCTTTTTTCCTTTACTTTTTAACTTTTTTTAAAAAGTCTAATATTTACCTAATTTCTAACGCTCTAACCTAAAAACTTCCCTCTGTCCTTCCTCACATCTCTCTCGCTGCCCTCATCACTTAACCCACTTCAAAGTAATTTTTGGCAGCAGAAAATTCGGAAGTACAACATCATAGCAGATCTGGAGAGCCACGGAAGAGACATGAGCGTGATGACGAATTCCAGAGACGAAGAGCTAGGTGGTCCCAATTTCTCAGCTGAAGGAGCGCTGAGAAGAAACAGAGACGCCCAGCAGATGCAAACAACACCGGGGCTACCGATCTGATCCGCCGGGGAGGACAGAAACATGAGTGAAAAACCACGACTAGATCCGTGAATAGCAGCATTGGTCGAGTTGCCAGCGACGATGGCTGAGACCAGCAGAGATACGATGGCGGCTAAGAAGAACACACCACCATCGCCTTCATCGAGATCTAAATCGCATGACTTTCAGGCCTCCATGGAAATTAATCCAACCGTCGATGGAGGATTTTCAGGGAAGAAACCCAATGGGTCCTACAGATCATCGATGTGGAGGACTTCGCCATAGAAAACATGCCTCCAGGTGGCTTGATTTCTGGACTGATTAAATTTCCAAGGATTTTCTGCCAACGGAGAAGGAAACACATTAGATTTTGGATTGCAGATTCCTTGTTTCCCTTAGTTTATGGAATTAATTGTTTTCATGTTTTTAGATTTATTTTAAAAATACATTATAGTGTTTTTAAAGTGTTGATGAGATGTTTGTGATTTTTTAAATGGTGTTTGTGCTGGGTTAATGGTTCTGGTTCTGGTGGGAGGTGGTGGTGGTGGTGGTGGGGAGGAAGGGTGATGAAGGGGATGGTGGGGGGTGATAGGGGTGAGGAATGTGATATGGTGTTTTAAACTAAGGAAATTAATAAAATAAATTAAAAAAGAAAGTAATAATTAAGATATAAAAGATTATGGTTTGTGAAAAAAAAAAAAAAAAGTAATTTTGGTAATAGAAGATTATAATTTTTACAATAGAAATAAACTAATTTTGATTTTTTTTTTTAGAAAAAAGAAGCATTTTACAAGAAAAGGAAAATAATAATTATGATTTTAAAAATATTTTTATTAAGAGTAAATATGTCATTTCATAAATGATAACCATGACATTATATTTGTAAGGGTAAATATGTCATTTTACTTAAAAAGCAATTGACTTTTGTATTTGACTGTTAAAATTGATGGAAAATTTAACGGTTACAGATTTCGAAAAACAATAAGGGAGTTCTTCGTAGTTTTTTAAACGATAGAGGGGTGGATAATAACTTTTGCTAACCACGAGGAGATTTTAGATAATTTACCCAAAAAAAAAAAAACCTTTATTCAACATAATTGAAGAGAGTATCACATGTATTTTCTTCATGTATCAAAGTATTTGCGAACAGCACACAAGTATTACAAAAAAAAACTTTATTCCATAATCTTAATGAACAGTACACGTGGGTCCTGTTCACTATTTATTAAAAATAAACAAACTACAACAAATGTGAGAGACGTTCTTCTCTCAGTTTCTATGAATACACCCGCTTTAATAAAATTTTTTCCGTAGAACTATTCACGTGAACAGTTCTATTAGAGTGTAACTCGTATCCAACTTAAATTATTCACTCTTCTGGTACTTAATTTCTTAATAGAGTTCTCGCTTAGGATTACTTAACATTTGTACAAAGCTAAAAGAAGTACAATTATAAAACCTGCACGGACAGTACTAGATCTGTTTCACTAGCAGTACATGTCCATGTATTTTTTTTTTTTTAATTCTAGGAAAATTATTTTTTTTCTTTCAAAATTTATGTAAAGAAACAACAGTATTTTCTACTCAATTCAAAAATTAAAATTCTCTCTAAATCTTCACTCACATAAATTTAAAAAATAACATAATCATTACACTTTTTCTTCTCTTTCCTACGCAAATCTCCAAAAGAAATTTCCTTAAAAAAACAAAATTTCTCCCCTGAAACAAAAATTTCTCAATTCGATCACAAAAATAAAGGAACCTTAATTTCTTAACATGGCTTTTGCCTTTTGACAACTGAACTCGATCTTGTGTGTCCTCAGATCGATCAGTGCCATAGCTTCATTTGAAACTTTAGTTTTTGTGTATAATAACCATCCATTCTAGGAGACTTTTGACTTCATATGACATTATCTGATGACCTTGAAGCAAAGATCCTCGATTATAAGTTTAAAAAATTAAGAATAAGAACTATTAATCCGAAAATAAAATAAAATTGAGTAAACAAAAAGATAATATAGAACAATAATTATAATCTAAATATTCTAAAACACAATTTTAACTATAAATATATTTTTATAAAAAAGCTGGTTTCAAACCAAACCAAACCAAACCTTATTAGCCTGTTCTTTTTCATCGTTTTGAAAACGACTTTGAAAACAAGTTTTGAAAAAAAATTTTATAATGTAAAAAGTGTATTGAAAATGTAAAAAGTAGATGCTAAATAGTAAAAAGTTGTATTAAAAATGATGAAATATGATTAAAATATATTAAATTTACTATTAAAACCAAAACTATTTTCAAAACAGAACAAAAAGAACAGTTTTATTCACTCTACTAGTTTAGCAGCAGCAAAGAGTTCTCTCTTTCATTTCCTTATACATCTGCAATTATACACTATAATTATCAACGATAACAATTTACAATACACATGGGCACACACAAAATATAAGTAACTCCACCACTAATACCACCTAAAATCCGATCTCTCTTACGTTTATTATATAACTCTGCCTTTATCTCAGGGGTCAGCAAAGTTACACTTCGGACTGAACACATCCTTTCTTTACCATTGATTTAACCTTCGGCAGCTGGACTTCATTTATATATTTCTTCATCTTTTCCAACACATCAATCCCTTTGTATTGTCTGATCCCACTGTTTACGAACCGAATCGTGTTTCCCAACAGCAACAGCCCCAACACGCTGCACGCACAGATCACGCCTATCAGCACTTGGTGAGGCAAAACCCTAACCCCCGGCGTAATCATACCAACTGAAAAACCGTAAGTTAAAGCTATGGAGGTCACCGTCAACCACATAATCATCATCAAAGCCCACAAATAGAACCTGTGCCTGAACGGCAAACCGCTTATGAGGAACAAGATTGTGCTCAGAGACGAAACGAAGGCCACTGTGTTAACCTGAATGAAAGTTCTGTAACTGTCCCATTTTCGGAACGCCATCACGGATTCTCCGGCGAAATATTCAGGGCCGGGAGATGGAGATGGAGATGGATATGGTGGTTCTGATTTGTTGCTGTCATCCTGCCAAACGCCGCCGGAGGGATTTACGCCGGCCTGGAAAGCCATTGTTGCGACGAGTGAGGCGACTACCAAGAGTGTGTTCCTTTCTTTGGATAACCATTTGTAGCCGGCTTCTAGAGTGTTGTTCCCTCTTTTGGCTCTGGCGAGTAAAAGATGAGTTCGTGTGGGTTCTGTTTGTTTTCCGTGAATAAGGTCTAAGGCAGTGAACCCATTTGCATTCGTCGCATTCACATCTACTATTCTTTTTTTTTCCACCAAGAATTTGACCATGGGGTCCAGTTGCTTTTTAAGCTTTATATCCTGCTAATAATTAAAATTTAACTTTTATTTTCTCTGCTCAGAAGGGAGAGTGTAAAAGTTTCAAATTAAAAATAAAAATAAAAATACTATGAGTCAAGTTGGTAAAGTTAATTTGAGTTGTTGTCTTGCTATATTTTTTTCAATTTTAAAAGTCATATTTTTCCTCAAGTTAAAAAATATTAACAAAATAGTTTGCACCCAAATTTAGACAATATCAGAGTCGTTTTGTGATTTGCATATGAGATCCACACATGTTAATATAGACAAAAAACGAAAAAAGAAAAAAGTTGAAATAGCTTAGTTGGTCATTTAACTTAGATGGAGGTCGAATGTTGATCTCAATTTCTTAGGGTAAAATAATTCTGATGTTGTCGATTAAGTCAATGAATGAACAAAGACTTTTTCAGGATGAGAAATCAAAACGAGTTAACAAGTTAAGACACAAGCGCAATAATTAAATAACAAAAGCAGAAAATAATAATATACTTTATCGGTTTTATATAAAGATTCAAATTTTATTAAAAATGGATTTATGTCAAACAATTGAGTTTGAATTTATTTACATAACATATTAAAATGATTTTTATTCTAGATGGAGCTAGTATATAGAGAGACAGAAGGCTACCTGATCAGTTTCTTCCCGCGGGCAGGCTGCCGCGGTTTGCCCGGCCCAAACGGCCAGATGCAGGACGGTCATCCCATTATCATCCTTCCGATTCACAAAATCCTTGTCTTTTATGGTCTCCACGAGCCATTCCAAAGCCTCCCGCTGATTATGCTTCACGCACAAATGCAGAACATTCCCGCCACCTTCCGCCCTTTCTTGAGCGGCCAGTGGCCTTGCTTTCATCAGCTCTTTCAACACAGCCAATCTGCCTTTGATGGCCGCAAGATGTAAAGGAGTCCTCCCAAATCGATCGCCGGCAAAACACATATCAGGACTCACACGCAGAATTTCTTTCACGAATTCCACATTGCCAAACATGGCGGCAACGTGAAGAGGACTCATATCTTGACAATTCAGAGTGGCTTTCTCAAGAACAAGTGGATCTTTTTCTAGTAACTTACGAAGAGCGGTAACATCATTTTTTACCGCAGCATCATGAAGAGTTTTTGTATCCATTTCCATTTTCAAGTAACTTATTCTATTGTTTCAGCTTTGGGTAACTCGATCTCCATAATCCTCTGCTTTTATAGGCATGCAATATAAGAATGCAAGCTCGGAAGAATGTATAGGATCAAAAACAGAGAAGTAACATCTTGGAAGGAGGGGAGAGGGACCACGGGGAAACGAACATGTTTTACTTTGATTTTTCTTTGCCTCTCTCCATCTCAATCTTAGAAAGTTCATCTATTACGTAAAGTTTCTTTCACAAATTCCACACTGCCATACGTAACTGCAACGTGAAGAGGATTCATATCCTCCTGACAATTCATGAGAGTGGCTTTCTCAAGAATAAGTGGATCTTGTTGAACTAACCAATCAAGAGTGGGAACATCATTTTTCATTGCAGCATCAAGAAGGGTTTTCATATCCGCCATTTCCATTATAATTTGTATTGTTTCTGTTTTGGCTACCTAGCTCGATCTCCCTAACCCTTTTCTCCGCAGCTGTAATTTATAATAAGCATAAGAGAAGACTTTGGCCGTTGACTTGACTGGTAACTAAGCCATAATTTCCCATTGATATATAATGACAATTCACAAGTTTAAATGCATATAGGGTTTGAAGCGGGAAGTTTTGGCTAACAAGTCAATTGCGTATAGAATTCAACACTGGAGGCTCGGCCACAGTGGGCGGGCCACACCACGAAAGCGAAGTATGTGATGGACGTTTTGAAGGTGGAGATCACGGCGGAGGCTGATGGAACATATATTTGGCATATTTAGGAAAGAAGTTATTAGTGATTGCCGATCAGAGTGTTGATGGAATTGACATAAGAGGTTGCGGACCAAGGTGACAATAAGATTATTAAAGGGATTCTAAGAGCTTAAACATGTATAAATTCTAAGGTTTTAGTTTACCCATATATAGCTCACTTGAAAAAATAAAAGTATTACTCATAAAAAGTATTAGTGATATTTTTAAAGAGTTAATAGCCTTTATACTTAAGGAGTAACAAAATAATAAATAAAACTACTACCCATGTACAATAAGCTAATATTTCAATTATTCTTTTGAAGAAATATCAAATATTCTATTTTAAATTTTATAATGTGAACTTTTATTTTTAATATGAATAATTAATGTATCCTAATGCAGAGTAGAAGTAATACTCTAGATGAGTATGACTTGCTCTTTACGAGGATCAGTTTCTTTTATTATTGTTAAACCCATGCCCCTTTTACTAGTAAGGGTGTAGCAGCACCCTAGATGGTTTGGGGTTTTGTACGTTGGGTGGGGAAGAACGAATTGAAATCCATACGTAGGAGAGCGTGCAAATTGTCTTTGAAATTTTTATTTTTACAATTAATTCTTTAAACTATCAATTTATTACAAAGCAAGTTGGTTGTCTTAGTTTCTGAAAGGAATTAATTCTTCATAAAATAATTGCCTACTTACTTTTATAAAAAAATGCCAAATTTTCATATTAGTATTGATATTTGAAATGATCAAGTCTTTCTGTGACGATTTTTTTAAAAATATGACCACATCCATCCGCATTGTAAAAAGGTTGATTATTGAGGATTTCAAATTTGAAAATTATTCATAGGGTAATTTACGATTCAGAAAAAGTTTGAAGTAAGGGCCGTTTGATAAAAATTAATGCTTATATCTGAATGCTTAATGCTGAATCATAATGTTGAATTGACTAAGCACTTAATACTTAATGGTGAAATATATTTTTTGAACCTCTGAATCATAATGCTTAATCACTCGATCTTGTTTGATAAATATGTAGATTTTAATGCTGAAATTATTAAAATATACCATTTTACCCTTATGTTGAATTTTTTATATTTATATATATGAAATATCAAATTTTATTATAAAACATCAATTAAGATTAATGAAAGACATAAAGAAACAAAATAAGATAAAACACGTTAAATTGAACGATGAAAAAAAATACAAAAATAATTATTAAAATTTAATTAAAACCCCTAAAAATGAAAAATGAATCCATTATTGTAGTATAAAATAAATTAAAATTTTTACAATAAATTCATATATGATTAATAAACTATTTAAGTAATATAAAACATATCGTATGAATAAGATTTAGAAAAATATGTAAATGATATAATTTATTAAATAAATTTTTAATACCAAAATATAATAGTAAAAATAAATTAAATTTTATTTGACAATATTATAATAAAAATTTTAAAATACGTTGTATGCTAATGAAGAAAAATTAAATTATTATTATAGTTAAATCAATATAAATAAAATAGAATGGGTAGTTTCGAAAATCAAATATAAATTATTTAAAGAATTATTACTTGGAGCATTAAGCGATAAGCAATAAGTTGACTTTTTCCACTTAATTTTTTGTAAAGGAAATAAGCAGTACTTAAACGATTAAGAGGTTTGAGTTTTCGTTATCAAACACTCTAAAATTTATTATCTCTTAATCAAATAATTTTAAACATTAAGTTGGGTTATTAAAAAAGCCCTAATTTTCGTAATCAACTCTAGAAAAATTGAAACAAAAATTTAAAATACTGTGGAAATATTTGTGCCAACCAGTGACGTCTAGTACGTCACGTGACGTCGTGAACTTTGTGATATCCAAAATTCATGAATAGTAGTCTTGAACGATGGCAAAGAAAAAACTAATTTTATATTCCTAGGGACCAGCGGCCTCAACCTCTCAGATCCTCTCTCCATCTCAATCTTAGAAAGTTCATAAAAAAATTTTACTTTGATTTTCTTTGTCGACATAGTGATTTTTTTTTTATTTCATTTACTTTGGTGATTTTATCCACAGTTATAGTGTTTCTTTCTCTAGTTGTGATGATTTCACTCCTGATTATATATGGAATATGAGGATTCGATTGAAGATTCAGTTTTGGCACCTTCATTCGTAATTAGTGGCAGATCTGTGACCGTCAGTACGATATTTGTTTAGCGCAAAGTGAGTTTTATATTCCAACAATTTTAAGATAAATATTATGTATAGACTTATAATTTGGTAGATTAAGTACACTATTATGGTTTAAATCTGATAATTATCGGATCAATTATGTAATTAGTTGTATTGACTGTTTTTTTAAAATATGACCACATCCATCCGCATTGCAAAAAGGTTGATAATTTAGGATTTCAAATTTGAAAAATTATTCATAGGACAATTTACAATTCAGAAAAAGTTTGAAGTAGTTTTTGTAATAAAATTGAAACAAAAATTTAAAATACTCTAGAAATACTTGTGCCAACCAGTGATGTCTAGTACGTGATGTCGTGAACTTTGTGATATCCAAAATTCTTGAATAGTAGTCATGAACGCGGCCTCAACCTCTCAAATCCTCTCTCCGTCTCAATCTTAGAAAGTTCATCTCTTCTTCCTTCGTCCTTTTTTAACAAGAGGACGAGAGAAACAATTTCACTTTGATTTTTCTCTATCTCATTTTACATAGTTTTGAATTTTAGTATCTTTTGTCGGAGTAATTTAAATAATTCTTTCTTCTCTATCTAAGTGATTTTTTTTTTCTTTCACTCACTTTGGTGATTTTATCCACAGTTATAGTGTTTTTTTTTTATAGTTGATGATTTCACTCATGATTATGGTGTATGAGGGCTCGGTTGAAAACTCAGTTTTGGCGCCTTCATTCGTAATTACTGACAGATCTGTGACCGCCAGTACGAGATTTTTCAGCACAAAGTGAGTTTTATATTTCTACAATGTTAAGATAAAGATTATGTATAGACTTACAGTTTGGTAGATTAAGTACACTGTTGTGGATCAATATGATGTAATCAGTTGTACTGACTGTTTTTTCATCTTCTATCAATCGTTGTTGAATGATTTCCAAAGTCATCAATGAAAATTTGTAACTTTCATATATATATATATATATATATATATATATATATATATAGTAATGATAGACTCAGCAACAAATCATAGCAACTTTTTTATAGCAACTCATGTGCTATGCATTCATTGGTTACAAATTATTCATATCATATAATTGGCCAATGAATTAATGATACATGAGTTGTTATTAAAAAATTGTTATGATTTGTTGCTGATTCTATCATTTATATATATATATATATATATATATTATATCTTACCACTGATCAGCTACAACAGTTCTTCATGAGCAATTTTTGGCAGATTCAATCCATGCTCAATGCCTTCTTGAAAATGGGCAATGCTTCTAACCGACCAAGCCTTCAACCAGAATGACATGTTGTTCCCTACCAAGACTTATAAACTCGATAGTACAAAGTTATAAATTGGGTAAATGATACTTTTCCTCAATATATAATAATCTTCTCACAACAGTTACCCGTGATATGAATTTTTAACATATACAATATCCTTTACATTTATCGACCAAACTACCACACGAACGGAGAAGGGTAAAAAAAAACTGAACTAACGGCATGTGACCTAAAATAAACATCTTTCTACTTATTTATGGCTAACTCGATCTGATATTAAATATTTTCTCCGCTCTATTAGAATGGTTAACTTTGACCAATGTACAACTTATTATGGGTGTTAAGGTAGAATACCTAAATTAGTTAATTGGCACCTTTCATTCTATTTATATCCTTATTTATTATGTACAGATTAATTGTAGACTGCACATCATTATATTAGTAAAGGTAAGAGAAGTAAAAAATTTGAAAGTGGACTCTTCTATTGAAACAAAAAATATTTTTCAAAATGGACTCTTATAATGTTACGGAGGGAGTAATAGAAAAATTCCACGGGAAACGAACATGTTTCAAGGGTATTCAAATAGGTCAGGAAACAACAGGCAATAACGACGACGAATTTTTTGGAGGTTACCATCGAGGATATTGACATGCCCATTTGGAAAGAATGAGCTAATTAATTGTCTTGGTTCAATGATTTTGCATGCACATGTGTACCCTTGAAAAAACATTTTTGACTGAATTAATTCCGATTGACTACTTCTTTTTATTTGATTAAATATTATATGAGACGATTTTTGGCTAAATTACATTTAGCACTGAGTTTGGTAAGAATTCATACAAAATGAGTTTATGTATACGATATATTTCTAGAGAAGTTTTGAGCGAACGAGTCTCAAATGGAGCTTTTTTTAAAAATTTTTTTACTTCCTCCATCCCACTCAAAGTGTTCACTTTTAAAATTTTTTTTTGTTGCATTTAAAGAGTTCACTTTGAATTTATTTACATTCCATACCCTTACTAATATAATAATGTATAGTTCACAATTAACACTTACTTCTACAGTAAGAATATAAGTGAAAAATATAGTGGTAAATTACTTATTTTAAGTATTGTAACTCACAACTCATAATAAGTTGTACACATTTGAAAGTGGACTATTTGAGTGGGACGGAGGGAGTACTTTTTTCGCAAATACTTGTGTAGCTTGAATTTGATACTCTAGACTTATAAAAGTGTCACTCTCATGTAGCATGCTACTTTTGAAAGATTTTTAATTATAATTAAATTTTGTAATGTGAACTTTTATTTTTAATATGAATAATTAATGTATCCTAATGCAGAGTAGAAGTAATACTCTAGATGAGTATCACTTTTGCTCTTTATGAGGATCAGTTTCTTTTATTATTATTTCCTCAGGACCCTTTTACTAGTAAGGGTGTAGGAGCACCCCTAGATGGTTAGGGTTTTCTACGTTGGGTGGGGAAGAACGAATTGAAATCCATACGTAAGAGTGCGTGTAAATTGTCTTTGAAATTTTTATTTTTACCATTAATTCTTTAAACTATCAATTTATTACAAAGCAAGTTGATTGTCTTAGTTTCTAAAATTAGTTCTTCATAAAATAATTGCCTACTTACTTTTCTAACAAAAATGCCAAATTTTCATATTAGTATTGATATTTGAAATGATCAAGTCTTTCTGTGACGATTTTTTTAAAATATAACCAGATCCATCCGCATTAATTGTAAAAAGGTTGATATATACTGGAGGATTTCAAATTTGGAAATTATTCATAGGGTAATTTACAATTCAGAAAAAGTTTGAAGTAGTTTTTGTAATCAACTCTAGAAAAATTGAAACAAAAATATAAAATACTCTAGAAATATTTGTGCCAACCAGTGACGTCTAGTACGTGACGTCGTGAACTTTTTGTGATATCCAAAATTCATATGAATGGTAGTCATGAACGATGGCAAAGAAAAAACTAATTTTATATTCTTTCTGAGAACCAAGAACAGAATGGGGATAGATGAAGCAGAAAGAAGAGAAGAAATAGAGTTCAGAGGGAAAAAGAGAGAAAAGAGAGAAAGAGGGAATTTTAATTGAAGGTGAGAACAAATCACAAAATACCTGCCTATTCTTGAATGCTATTGCACCTTATATCGACATTGTTGGAGTAGTTTCTTTTTTCCATAATTACTTCCAGGCTTGACAAACCCTTCCTCTTGAATTGAAGCTTGTCCTCAAGCTTGGAGAAAATGATGAAATCTTCAAGTAAAGCATGTTGCCCAGTGCCTCCTTTAAATACAGTTTCCAACTCCTCCCAAAATTTTGGGAACATCTGGGTAATGCAGCTATGGCAATTTGCATTCAATTCTAAAGCAACTTCATTTATCTTGATCAAATCTAATCCAGTACCATGGTTGAGCTCTTAAACATGGCTGAATGTTTGTGCAAAATTTTTTCTTGCTGAATCATGTCAACATTCTCCCAATTTCCTCTTCCACTAGCATCCCTTCCCATTTCGTGAGCCACTGTGTTTGCTGTGAATTGCCATTTTTGTAGCATCCTTCTCTGCTTGATACTTTTAGGCTTAAGCTTGGTATCCTCAAATTGTTTCAGCCATTCAGTTGTTGCTTTAAACAAATCCAAAACTGATTCCTGCATTGCAACCCCTTGCCTGTGCAAAAGCAAGACCCTTGTTCCCCCTTTGAAAATGGACACAACCTTATCCCATGATTGTAGAAGCATTTTGCATTCATGTAGTTCCTCAAATTTTTCCATAAAAATCATTCCAATAACCCTTGCCCCAATCCCAATTGCTCTTGAATAGTTTTGATTAGTTCTTTTAGTTATAATCACCCAGATTTTTGAGCAACAACCAAGCATGTCCAATCTGAATATCATTTCTACGTTCAGCACTTGTAAGGCAATGAAATCCTTTAAATTCACTGCTGTATTTTTCCAATGCCTCCTTACTATTCCAAAACTAACAACCTCTTGAAAATGATATGCCCACTGTGTAATGGCATTACTCCTTTTGATTATTCTAGCAAGGATTTCTTTAAGGGCCTCAGCACTCGAACAAATAAAACTGGCAACTAGGAAGTTAAACTCTTGCTGTACATTCACAACCATAATATGAAACCCATAATTATTCTATCTTTCTTTCGCATAAGCTTCTCCAATATCTAACGCTGATAAAATTTCAATTCCTGTAGTTCCATTTAAAGATCTACTCCCAAATCTTTCGGGCTGCCATTTCTCAGTGTTTTTCTTACTGGTAGAAACACCTACTTGAGTACCCCCTTTAACCCTCTTAGTTTCATAACCTCCCACAGCTAAACTGTATAACCTGAGACTCCAACTTAATGTATTTATCTCCCATCCAAAAAATTCATACTCATAATTATAAGATGAAACCCAATCAGAAAAGGTAACTCCATTCCTGCTGAACCATGCTGAGAATAATGTCACAGAACAAAGAATTTTCTTAACTTGTAGATTATAAACATCAGCCAATGTTCTCTGTACTTTTCTAAATTGCTGGAAATCAAAATCTGAACATGAACCTATGATCTTCCTCATGTCAACACCTTGCCACTCTATTTTCCTTCCCGCACAGTTAACATAATCCCCTATAAACCACATTTCATCAAGATTTTCAGAGAATGCAGGACAGTTAACAGATAATAATGTCTGGAACTCAGCCTTCCATTCCCTCATAAGATTCCCACAAACTTCTGACACTCTTTGAAAGTTCAAACAATAGAGTTTTCTGCAACACAACTTTTGAGGCTCCATATGAAGTTCAAGGATACTAACTTGAGCCCAATTAACAACAATCACAACCAGCTTTCCATTGATATAAGAAATATGACTCACAATAATAAGATCCCAACTATCCTCCATCATAACAGTCAAATAAAGCTGGAACAGTTTCTTAAAATACAGAAACAAGCAACACTTAGTTCCCTCTTCCCATAAAACTGAACAATTCCTTTCAGAGAGCGTTCCCATTTCAGAATCACCAACCTCATTCATAGGGAGAAAAATTCCTTCATAGTTGGAACAAAATTCAGCTATACTATAGTCTGGAGCTTTAATTCCATAGCTGAGACATTTAAGTATCTGAAACTGAAAGACACTTACTCTTTTACACACAGTACCTCCTCGAAAACTAGTAACTCTTATAGGCCACGAATTATGAGTCCCTTTTTCCTTAAAAGCTCTCTTGTCACCTAGTTTAATTCTGTCAAGCTCATTCCCAGTTGCAGGCAAACACTTCATGTTCAATTTAAACTCAATCAGAAAATTATATTGTTGATAATTCATTTCCAGTTCCGAAACTATAACTACACAACTACAAGTTCCTTTAACACCACCTTCATGGACAGAACCATATTTGTGTCTCCAATTTAAATCATAGTTCACAATAACAGAATCCAAACCACTTGCACCCTTTAGATTCCATGGACTGAAATTCCCATAAATGTTTTTAAAAACTCTCCCAATCAAAATATCCGAACAATCTACTAGCTCATTGCCTACTAGTATAGCTTCATCAAAATATTCTTTAACATTACTATAGGTTCCTCCCTTGAAACTTGTTATCAAGTTAACCCATGACTTTTCCCTTCTTTGGTTATCAATAAATCCTCTCAGTACATCAAGATTTATGTATGACCCATAAATTCCACCATAAAATTGATTCTCAGACATTTCAAATTTTCTATAGCCTGCAACCTCTCCAAAATTTTCAGCATTAATAGTGACAAAAACATTACTCATAACCTTCTCAAATTTAATCGCAGCAAATGGAGATTTCAAGGATTTAACATCAATAAAACTTTGAATAGGATTATCTGCAGTAACATACGAATTATCAGGCTGAACACAAGATTGGACATCTTCGGAACTTCCATAACAAAATTCAATGCCATATTCTTTAAGTTTATAAGAAAACCCAGAAAACTTCACTTCGTTCACAGTCACGCAATCAACCAAAATTTCCAGGTTATCACAAGGACAGAGAATGTTCTTACCATTAGAAGCTTGGGTAGAAAATGACTCCGCCTCTCGTTCGCCTTCTTCAATCGCCATCCTCAATTTGTCTAATTCGTCAATCTGCTCCTCTTGGATAGTTTTTGATGCTTCCCAAACCTCTGAAATTTCTGTCACTCCATATTCATTAGCCCGAAATCCGTCGAAGAAGCTGCTAAATTGATCGAGAATCATTTCAGCGAAAGTGTCCCATGAACTTTGACACCTCCACGACTGTAAGGAAAACCATAATTTAGCCCTATCCTTCAAGTAGGGTTCAACCAACATAACTCTGCAATCATCTGGAACTGAGTTCACAGAGAACAACTGATCAAATTTCAGAAGCCAGCTTCTTGGGTTAGTACCACTGAAATATGGAAATTCCATCCTCACACCTAAAGATAACAATGAAGCGGATAAAATTACAAACCCACAAAATTTTAATTCACAGTCCAAGGAAGGACTGCTCTGATACCACTGTCATGCCAGGGAAGTGAGGTAGAACTCACCCTCAAAAGCTAGCTCAAGAGGAGAGGGTGCCACTGTCATGCCAGGGAAGTGAGGTAGAACTCACCCTTAAAAGTTAGCTCAAGAGGAGAGGGTGCCATACTCCCCCTCAAAAGCTCATTCTAAGAAAGTTGTTCTCTTCTTCCTTCGTCCTTTTTTAACAAGAGGACGAGAGAAACAATTTTACTTTGATTTTTCTTTGTCTCTTTTCACATAGTTTTGAATTTTAGTTATCTTTCGTCGGAGACTTTTGTGATTTTATACATAGTTATGGTGTTTCTTTCTCTAGTTGATGATTTCATTTATAATTATGGTGTATGAGGGCTCGGTTGAAAATTTAGTCTTGGCGTCTTCATCCATAATTACAAATAGATCCGTAACTGTCGGCACGAGATTTGTTCAGCACAAAGTGAGTTTTATATTTCTACAATGTTAACATCAATATTATGTATAGACATATAACTTAGTAGATTAAGTACATTGTTGAGGTTTAAATCTGATAATTATCGGATCAAATCTTCTGTAACCAGTTGTACTGACTATTTTCTGGTCTTCTGTTAATCGTTGTTGAACTATTTCCAAAGTCATCAATGAAATTTTTTAATTTTCATATACATATATTTATATATATATATTCTTAGGCTATGTTTGTTGCTTTTTTATTTACTTCCAAAAAATATATATAGCATTACATTTTCCTTAAAAAATATATATATACCCAAACGTTTTTATTTTCTACTAAATTCAAATTTTAAAATTTTGAGATTTCATCTAAATTCTTACTCATATAATTTCAAAAAATAACATAATCATTACACTTATTTATCTCTCTCTTACACAATTTCCTCCAAAAATTTTATTTCCCCAATACAAAAGATTTTTAATTTGGTCATAGTGAAAACAATGACTTAAAGCTGCAGCAGCCCTTATAGATGCTTGTTGCGCAAAAATTGTTCAATTGAGAAAAATAACTTAGAGCAAGAAATTGCTAGACACCTACACATCGCGCACACAGAGAAAGAAATAAGAAATAAAAAAAAAAAAAAAACCAAAAAAAAACAGAAAAAGCCAACTACTATGGAGAATACAATTTTCATCTTCCACAACTGAAGAAAGGAATACAGTATAATATCATTAATTATAATTTTTATTCAAGTAGAAGCTAATTGGCAAGTAATGTTATAAAGTAGATTGTGTGGCAATCAAGTGTCAATAAATTACATTAAATAATAGGTATTTAAATAGCAGGTTGAAATGAAATTTATGTTATTTTTTGTTATATATAGTTGATATATCTTTGGCCATTACTAAAAAATTAATTTCTATTGGTCTCTCCAATTAATACTTTCAAATTTCACCACTTGATGCACATGTTTTCAATACTTATTTCGCTGCTGGATAAACACCTTATCATAGAGACTAGACTCGATATTTTAACATTTAAAGAAATAATGTGTTTGGAAATTATATTGTACTTATTTCCATTGGGTATATTATATTGTTTCAGCTTTGGATCTGTAAAAGAATAAGATCATTGTCTTGGTTCAATGATTTTGCATGCATGTGTACCCGTGAAAATCCATTTATGACTGAATTAATATCGATTGACTACTTCATTTTAATTGTTTAATTATTATATGAGACGAGTTTTGGCTAAATTACATTTAGCACTGAGTTTGGCAAAAACTCATAGAAAATGGCTTATGTATACGATACATTTCTCGAGAAGTTTTGGGAGCATGCATCTCAAAATGAGGCTTTTTTTCTTTTCAATACTGATATTTGTGTAGCTTGAACATGATATTTTAGAATTACAAAAGTGTAGCATACTACTTTTGAAGATTTTTAATTCTAATTAAATTTTATAAATGTAAACTTGTATTTTTAATATGAATAATGTATCCTAATGTAGAGTAAAACTAATACTCTGTGGATGACTATCACTTGTGCTCTTTATGAGTATATGTTTCTTTTATTATTATTATTAGAGTGAACTGCCAAAAATGTCACCATACTTTTTTCAGAATTTCTCGTTTGGTCACTAAACTTTTTTTTTCCCAAAATTGTCACCATACTTTTAAAAATTGGCCAAAAATATGTCACTTTGCCGTTAGTCTCCGTTAATCTTGATGGAGTGGCCGTCACATGTTTGTCATGTGACATTTTCTAGGGTATTTTTGTTATTTACCATTCATTTTCTTCCACCTTTTTTTTTAATCTTTTCTTTTTTTTTTTCTTTCCCAAATTACTGTTCATCTTCACTTCCTTCAACCCTTCCCTTTTAATATACCTCTACCTCCCTCCTCGGTCTACCTCCCTCTCTCTTCTCTCCTCTGAAACCTCGGTAAGTGCTCTGGGAGCGTCTCCTCCGATTTCATCTCCCTTGGTTAGCCCAGCTAGTTCCCCTGCCCAAGCCGATGTTCCAATAACTGCCACAGTGTTAGGAAGCTGATTAAACAGTCGAAAACAACTCCGGCGAGTATTCACAAGTTGGACATGTCCTTGTTTGATTAGCTCATGCCGCCCGTGTATTTCAGTTTCATTTTGTATTAGGGCGATAACAAGGATATCGTGGAGGAGGAGGCCGGGGGAGGGAGGGGGGGGGGGGGGGGGTTTCTATTTTGTTCATTAAGTATTACTGAGGGTGGTTATGTTTTGTGGGTACTAGTTTCTTCACACACTAGTCATTGGAGAAGGATTTGTTCCTCTTGAAGTTCAGATTCGAACAAAAGAAATACATTTGCAGGCTGAGATTTTAAAGCTCACTGAAGATAGAAAGAAGGAAATTGTAAACTCTTTACCTTTGTGCTTCATATGGGTGAGTGGTTGTGCTGAATAGTAACTTGTGCAGTGCGAGATAACGTTTCTAGAGGGATGAGGGAGGGGAGGTGGACGGCAGAGGATGGAGGAGGAAGGTGGAGGAGATTTTAGAGAAGAAGATGAACAGTACATGGACAAAAATATCTTTGAAAGATGTCACATGACAAGCATGTGACTACCATTCCGTTAAGACTAATGGAGATTAACGACAAAGTGACATTTTTGGCCCCTTTTCAAAAGTATTGTGACATTTGTCAGGAAAAAAAAAAATTAGTGATCAAACGGAAGATTTTGGAAAAGTATGGTGACATTTTTAGTAGTTCACTCTTATTATTGCTAGTATTATTATCAGTGTAATAGGTGTAGTCAAATAGATCTGACTCCTGAGATAGCCATGGGTTACCACCTTGGCAATTACCTTTCCTCCATTGGGGATAAAACTAGATCTTCGATCTGATTCAACTTGGTTTACGCTCTTTTTCTATTATGTCAAGTTGCTCTATTTCATATCGTGAACCTCAGACCCCATTTATTAGTAAGGCCATGATTGGTAACATAACTCAAACCAATGTTTGAACCTCATTTTGCATTTTATAATAGTTTTTCATTATTTCTAATAAATCTTTTTATATTTTTAATAAAATTTTTTATATTTTTAATACACATTTTTACATTTTTAATTTATTTTAATATTTTAAAATCACAATCCAAACCAAGATTTAAATTTAGTATTGATACCAAACGTGGCCTAAGTGCGCATAAGTGCTCCTAGATGGTTAGGGTTTTTTACATTGGGTTGAGGAAAGCACGAATTAAAACCCACACGTAGGAGTGCATGAGAGCCTCCTTCCAATCCAAGCCAGCGAAGAGAAGTCCAGCACTGAGCTATTCCTTTTACTTCTTGCACGATCAATTCATTACTAGTAATAAGAGTATATATTATTGGTACTATTTGAGGAGTATTAATTACTTTTCTTTTTCTTTTTTGATCACTATCAGATTATTTATGTTTATACTTATAGTGATACTAATTAGTACTGATCATCATTGTTAAATAGTCCCAATCATTTTTATTTGTTTTACTTACAGTGATGATACTTTATGTTGGGTTATCTTCTCAAATTCCTAATACATTTTGTATTGGGCCAAGTAATTAATCTGGGCCCATTAGAGTTTGTTTTTTCTATTATAAATATGTGAGCTTTGTAATAGAATAAAGTATGATAAACGGAGAGAGCATCCACCCGCTTGGGATGTAGACAGAAAGCCCCCACCTTTCGATTGGGTGAAAGATGGGGTGCCGTCGTGAGTTCATAAGAGATGATGATGATTCCAGCTTATGTCTCTGACGTTGCGTTGTGAGTTGCGGAGTCGTCCTGAAGCCATGAGAGATGTGTGTTCCTGCTTATGCGTTTGACAACGAGATAGAAAGAAATGGGAGTGATAATAGAATAGAGGGCGAGAAACATTGTATGTTGAGAGTACATTATAAACTCTTCTATTATTGATTTCTCATAATGAAGTGAAGTAGTGAGTAGTTTGTGGATGTTGATCTGTTGAGATCGAACCACGATAAATTTGTTGTGTTTTTTTTTTTTTTTTTTTTTTTCTATTTTCAATTCCGTTGCAGAGTTCTTGTTAGAATATTTCTTCCAACAAGTAGTTCAAAGATCCTGAAGGGGTGTTTTTCCTAACACTTAAAATTATAATGAGTACTCTATTCGTTAATATCATTGTTTTCTTTTCTTTTGTGTATCAATTGGAAAGTTAAACTAGAAATGTGTGTATAGTGTTCATGTAAATGGTACAGTCGCACAAATAAAACTGGCCCCAAAAACTATCTTGAGTTTGACTAAATAAGCAAATAATCCAAGAGTTCTTAAGTAAAAAAATAATAATTTAAATAAATAGATCTATTAATGTACAATTAAGAATGAGTTAGTTGCATAAAATATCACAAACCTTTTATCGATTGTAAATTATTTCTGATTTTTTTTTAATTTTATTTTTCAATGACCAGTCGATTAAGTGATTAGTGTGATTGGATACCTTCTTATTAAGGAAATCAGAAATTTACCCAACGAGGGAGAAACAATGCTCCGTACCCTCACTAAAGACAATTTGTACAAAATTATATAGTGTAAGAGTGATGCAATGTACAAGACAAACTATCGCCTTACTCTAACAATACGGAACCATTGCCTATCCTGTAAACATGTAAACAGAGGGCTCAAAAAGCTGCTTGAATATTAGAGCTAGTGGAACTCCACGGTTGCTGTGTCAGCCTGCAGCGCCAGCCAATTTGCAGGAGCATTAGCTTCGCTATAAGCATGGTGAAAATAAACCAATTATGTGTTGCCGCATCTTTGATAAGCTGTAGCTGTCCTTAACTGACTGACCGATCGACCTTATAATATCCAAAATCCATGAATGGTAGCCAGCTCGTCTTCTCAGATCCTCTCTTCATCTCAAACTCAAAAAATTTCTCTCTTTTCCTTCATTGTCCTTTCACAGGAGGGTGCCGCAAGGGAAAAAGTTACTTTGATTTTTGTTTTTTTTTTCTTTTTAACTTTATTTAATTTTAAATTTTAGAATCTTTTGTCTGAGTAATTCAAATAACTATTTCCCCCTTTTTCACTCACTTGGGGGATTTTATATCTAGTTATGGTGTATGTGTCCCTAACTATGATGATTTCATTCCTAACTATAGTATTATTAGGACTCAGTCTTGGCACCTTCATCCGTAACCAGTGACAGATCGATGACTATTGGTACAAGATTAGTTCAGCACAAACCCAAATATATTTCTAAAATGTTAATATCTCTATTCTGTATACACTTACAATTTGGTACATTAAGTATACTGTTGTGGTCTAAATCTGATAGTTATCCGATAAAATCTTTTGTGATCAATCTTTAACGATTCCAACGCTATTAATGAAATCTTTTAATTTATAAATATATATATATATATTTATATATTCTTAGGCTCTGTTCGCTTACATTTATTTAAAATTTATCATTATTTTTTCTCAAAAAATTATCATATCCAAACATTTTAATTTTCTAAAAATTCAAAATTTAAAATTTCGACTTAATTCTTACTCATATAATTCTAGAAAATAACATAATCATTACACTTATTTATCTTTGTCCTACACAATTTCCTCCAAAAGTTTGTTTTCCTAAAAACAAAAAATTCTTAATTTTGTCATAATGAAAACAATGAATTAAAGCTGCAGCAGCCCTTCTATATGCTTGTTTCGCAAAAATTGGAGAAAAGAACTTAGAGCAAGAAATTGCTAGATACAAATCGCGCACACAGAGGGAAAAAAAAAAAAAAAAAAACTACTACAGTATAACCAAGTTGGGCACCCACAATCCAATCACATGTAAGGAACCCTGGAGGCATGTGCATACTTCAGACAAATTTGGAGTTATATCTCCAGGATCCTTCATTATCACGCATAGTTTTAGAGAGGCTAATTCCTCAGCGGATGGCTTTGCGCAGGAGGCAAGTTCATGCTGGTTGTCATAACACTTCATGGCAATGGAACTTTCCATGGAGGATTTGTTATTTTGAATCGAGATTCAATTCCGAACTTTAGACTAGTTATAGATTAGCTAAAGTTGCATGAGTGTAATCAAATAGTTTGGCATATGCATTTCAAATTTTTGTATACCAAGGTAATTAAGGCTCATTATGTTATCTATTGCCTTTTCCCAAACAAAGAAAAGGAAAAAGAAAAAACAAAGAAAAGAAAAAAAGCAGAGTTAAAGTATCTATTGATTTCTTTATTTCTAATACCTTTATTATTATAATTATTTGTGGTTGACAATTAATTCACATTTAAATTGTATATTATATCTCAATTCCATGAAAATCAAACATACCCTTATATTACAACTCATGCATCCAACTTTATTCACTTAACATTTGTACATGCTAAAAGAAGTAAAATTATAAAACCTGCATGGACTTGATCTGTTCCATTAACAGTTTTCATCATCATAACTTAATTGCTTAACATTGCTTTGCCTTTTGACAACTTTACTCTGTAGTGTCCTCAACACAGTGCCACAGCATCGTCTGAACCTTTTTATCAACCGAACTGTGTTTATCAAAAGCACCAGCGACATCAGAGCGCACCACACCGCGACGCCAATGCCGGCCGCCACTACCCCAGTTTCGACATCAGAGCGCCCCGCTATAACAATGGAGAAACCGTAAGATAAAGCTACGGCAGTGACTGTCAACCACATAATCACCATCAAAGCCCACATAAGGAATTTCTTTCTGAATGGCAAACCACTGATGAGGAGCAAGATTGTGCTCAGAGATGAAACAAAGGCTACTGTATTAGCCTGAATGAAAGGTCCATAATAACCTGAATCGCCCCCGGGCGGGGTTAATCTGGCTTGGAAAGCCATTGTTGCAACTAGTGAGGCAACTACCATCAGTGAACCCCTCATCTCCGTTAACCATGGGTAGTATTCTTGTACACTGCTACCTCTTTTAGCTCCAGCCGATCTAAGTTTTTTTGCGGTTGACGGATCATCGCAAAGGTCTAATGCTGTGCTACCATTTGCATTCTTCGCATTCACATCTACTTGCTTTTCTTCTGCAAAATATCTATGGTCCGGTTTATATCCTGCTGAAAATTAAGTTTCATTCACCAATATTCAAATTCAATGTTTATAATTAAGATCTACTCCCTTCAAAATATTATAAACTTCTCTAAATAGTCATTAAACTTTGTTTAGCAGTTCTAGATAGTCACAGTGAACTTTGATTTTTATTTCTGTATAGTCTATGAACTCTTAGAAACTTGCGTATTAATTTGCCCATTAATGACCTCACGGGTGATAATTTTGGCCGAAATGTGAGCCAATAATTATATACTCGTTCGTTCTATTAGCAAACTTTACTTTCAAAAATATTTTAAATTTGCAAAACTTTACTTTTCTAGTGAAATAGATGGAGTAATAGAAATATAAATTAATAGTTGTGAGAGACTTTTAAGTTAGGAGAGGACATCCGAATTAAGTTGCTAACTCAAAGGAATGAGGAATCATTCACCAAAAAACTAATGATAATCTAGAATCATTATGATATATATACCTCAGTTTGGCCATAGCAAACGGCCAGATGCAGCACGGTCATACCCTCATCATCCTTCCCATTAGCAAAATCCTTGTCCTTTATCGTACCAATGAGTGACTTCAACGCCTCTGGCTGCTTATACTTGACGCACAAATGCAAAGCATTCCCTCCTCCTTCACTCTTTTCACGAGCTGCCAGCGGCTGAGCTCTGATTAACTCTTTGATGATCTCGTATTCGGAGCCATGGCCGATTGCCAGATGCAAAGGAGTTCTCCCGAATCGATCACTAGACAAACACGCCTCAGGCCTAGCTTCGATTAGCTGATGCACAACACTCAATTTGCCTTGGATGACTGCCACATGCAAAGGGGTTCTCCGGAATCGATCCTCGGCCAAATACATGCTCCGACTAGCATTGATTAGCTCTTGAATGACCCCTGTACTCTTTTTGACGACTGCCAGATGTAAAGGGGTTCTCCCAAATCGATCCCCTGCAGCAAAACACATGTCAGGAATCACATGCAAAATTTCTCTCACAAATTCCACGTTGCCGAACATGGCGGCAACGTGAAGAGGACTCATATCTTGGCAATTCAGAGTGGCTTTCTCAAGAATAAGTGGATCTTGTTTAATTAACTGATCAAGAGCGGCAACATCATTTTTCATTGCTGCATCATGGAGGGTTTTTATATCCATTTTCTGTTTTGGGGTAACTCGATCTCCATTATCCTCTGCTTTTATAGGCACAAAAATGCAAGTTCGGAAGAGTGTATAGGATCAAAAAACAGAGAACTAAATGTGTAACATCATGGAGAGAGGGGAGGGGGCCGAGGGGCCATGGGGAAACGAACATGTTTGATGGGTAATCAAATAGCTTTGAAAACAACAACCATTATCAAGAACTTTTTGGAGGTGAGCTATATTGACATGCACTATGTATACTTTGTCCGTACTATTAGGCGAGTCAAATTTTTTTTTAAAAAAAATATTCATTTAGAAGAGCTAAATTTTAATTTATTTATTCTCATATCCGTACTAATAATAATATAATTGAATCACAATTATGCTACTTTTGAAAATAAAGATGTTAGTGGAAGAAATAATTGTAAATTACTTATTATATTTTAAGTTTTGTATTGTACGTGTATATATCCTATAGAACTTGTACATTTTCCAAACTTAATCATTGTAATAAAATGGAAGGAGTATATAGTAGATCTGGAAAAGAATGAGGTGAATTCTGCAGTGTATAAGATCATTGTCGTCTTGGTTCAATGATTTTGCATGTATACGGGGAAAGCATTTATGATTGAATTAATTGTGATTCAGTACTTCTTTTTATACTCCTTCCGTTTCATTAGAAGAGTTCATTTTAATGAACTAAAATAGTACAATAAAATAGACTTTTCTAATTTAACAGAGAGAGCATTTTATAAACGAGGTTATGTATACTACAAATTTTTTTGAGAAGTTTTGGATGCACGGATCTTAACGCTAGTCTTTTTTGTTTTGTATTTTTCCTTTTCACAATAGTACTGATACTTATGTAAGCTTGAGAGTATCCGCATTGCGAAAACGTTGATAATAATTGAGTATTTGAATTTTGAAAACTAAAAGTTCATGGGTAATTTACAATTAAGAAAAAGTTTGGAGTAATTTTTGTCATTAATTCTGGTAAAATTGAAACAAGAGTAAAATACCAATTTTGTCCCTCACAAATTACTCAATACTCTTTTTTGTCCCTCACATTTCAAATGATGAGAAATTGTCCTTTACATTTCAAAAAGTATACTCTTTTGGTCCCTCACTAACTTTCCATCCATTTTTTCATCCAAAAATCACATGATACTCACATGCTCAATATTTATGCAAAAAATTCCATTTATATATAGTAGGAAGATAAATTCTTAAAAATATATTATTCTTAAGGGCATGTAACTATAATTAATATTTTAATTATTTTGTGAATGACTTATTTTATCCATATTTAATTTCTAATAACTATTTACTATACAATATAGACTTACAATTATCAAAGATTTTTTCTTGAAATAATAATTTTTTACAACCTCTTTCAAATTTTCTTTTAGATATTAAAGAAAACTTAGTTATGTGAATATGAAATTAATTATTAATGACTGAAGTAGACATGATATTAATATTTATTTTAAATAAATAAATTTTCTTTATACATATATGTATATTGGAAAATTTAAGCTTATGTTTATATTTTTGAGCAACAAACTTTGTAAATTCAAATGCACTAATACAAATAAAATAATTTTAAACATTAAGGGATAGTAGTTTATACTCTCGGTTTATTTTGGTTACATTTTATAATTTTCTATGGAAGGGTTCTGTTTTAAAAAATTTCTTATAACAATAAAAAAATTGTATATTAATATTTCTCATATCTTTACTATATATTTATAATTAATATAAGTATAAAAAGTATTATCAAAATTGTGAAAAGAATAATAATAAGTTACTTAATATCAAGTTTTATTATATATTTATATAATTTTATCATTTAATTGTTCAACATGTGAGTGGCATGTGATTTTTTGGATGAAAAAATGGATGAAACGTTAGTGAAGAACCAAAAGAGTACACTATTAAAATGTGAAAGATATTTTTTCACCTTTAGAAATGTAAGTGATAAAAAAAAATATTGAATGATTTGTGACGTTATACGTGACAAAGCTAGTCAAGAATATTTAATTTGCTCTTGAAACAAAGATAGTCAAGAATATTTGCGCCAACCAGTGACGTTATACGTGACATCGTCCCATATCTACTCATGGAGACTTGGCTAAAGATATATAGTCTTCCAGTTGGTCTGCCATAATAATTATTTCTTCAATAATTGGTGTCCTTAATTGACTGACGTGAACTTATAACATCCTAACCAAAATAATAATGTGATGTTTTCTTCTGCCTCCATAAAAAAAAGTCATATTTCTACGAAAATATAACTTTTTATAAGTTTAAAAGTGTACAATATGTGAAATAATAATTTGTTATAAATTTTTTCACAAATGCCTATTGTTTATTATATTAGTAAATGTGTGAAAAGTGAAATAAATTTTTTTTAAAAAATTGATTCTTTGATTAAAACAAAATTAAAATAAAAAAATTTATTGGATTATATCGATATTTTTGAAATAACTACTATAAAATTATAAAACACTTATTTGAGAACAGAGAAAATATATCTTATAAAATCATTATCTTTGTCTAATAATTTTGTATGTACACGTGAAACTCATGTAACTTTTTTAATCAATTCTTTTATGAATATTTGATCAATTTTACTTTGATTTTTTGTCTTTGTCTCTTTTCACATAGTTTTGAATTTTAGTATCTTTCGTCGGAGACCTTAGTGATTTTATCCATAGTTATGGTGTTTCTTTCTGTAGTTGATGATTTCACTCATGATTATGGTGTATGAAGGCTCGGTTGAAAATTTAGTCTTGGTGTCTTCATTAATTCATAATTACAAATAGATCCGTAACCATCGGTACGAGATTTGTTCAGCGCAAAGTGAGTTTTATATTTCTACAATGTTAACATCAATATTATGCATAGACATATAATTTGGTAGATTAAGTACACCGTTGTGGTTTAAATCTGATAATTATCGAATCAAATCTTCTGTAACCAGTTGTACTGACTGTTTTCTGGTCTTCTGTTAATCATTGTTGAACTATTTCCAAAGTCATGAATGAAAATTTTTAATTTTCGTATACGTATGTATGTATGTATATATATATATATATATATTCTTAGGCTATGTTTGTTACTTTTTTATTTACTTCCAAATATATATATATATATATCATTACATTTTCCTTAAAATATATATATATATATACCCAGACGTCTTTATTTTCTACTAAATTTAAATTTTAAAATTTTGAGATTTCATCTAAATTCTTACTCATATAATTGAAAAAAAATAACATAATCATTACATTTATTTATCTCTCTCTTACAAAATTTCCTCCAAAACTTTTATTTTCCCAAAACAAAAGATTTTTAATTTGGTCATAGTGCAAACAATGACTTAAAGCTACAGCAGCCCTTCTATATGCTTGTTTCGCAAAAATTGTTCAACTGAGAAAAAGAACTTAGAGCAAGAAATTGCTAGACACCTACACATCGCGCACACAGAAGAAAAAAAAAAACAACTACTATGGAGAATAAAATTTTCATCTTCCACAACTGAAGAAAGGAATACAGTATAATATCATTAATTATAATTTTTATTCAAGTAGAACCTAAATGACAAGTAATATTATAAAGTAGATTGTGTGGCAGTCAAGTGTCAATAAATTACATAAAATAATAGGCATTTAAATAGCAGGATGAAATTTATGTTATTTTTTGTTATATACAGTTGATATATCTTTGGCCATTACTAAAAAAATAATTTTATTGGTCTCTCCAATTAATATATTCAAATTTCGCTACTTGATGCACGTGTTTTCAATACTTATTTCGCCGGATAAATACCTTATCATAGAGACTAGATTCGATATTTTAACATTTAAAAAAGTAATGTGTTTCGAAATTATATTATACTTATTTCCTTTGGGTATATTATATTGTTTCAGCTTTGGATCTGTAAAATAATAAGATCATTGTCTTGGTTCAATGAATTTATGACTGAATTAATATCGATTGACTACTTCTTTTTAATTGTTTAATTATTATATGAGACGAGTTTTGGCTAAATTACATTTAGCACTTAGTTTGGCAAAAACTCATACAAAATAGCTTAGGTATACGACACATTTCTCGAGAAGTTTTGGGTGCATGCATCTCAAAATGAGGCTTTTTTTTTTTTTCAATACTGATACTAGTGTAGCTTGAACATGATATTTTAGAATTACAAAAGTGTAGCATACTATTTTTGAAAGATTTTTAATTCTAATTAAATTTTATATATTTAAACTTGTATTTTTTATATGAATAATGTATCCTAATGTAGAGTAAAAGTAATACTCTGTGGATGACTATCACTTTTGCTCTTTATGAGTATATGTTTCTTTTATTATTATTATTATAGTAAACTGTCAAAAATATCACCATACTTTTTCAATCTCTCGTTTAGTCACTAAACTTTTTTTCCCCCAAAAATTGTCACCATACTTTTGAAAATTGGCCAAAAATGTCACTTTTCCGTTAGTGTCCGTTAATCTTGACGGAGTGGCCACACATGTTTGTCATGTGACATTTTTCAAGGGTATTTTTGTTATTTACCATTCATTTTCTTCCACTATTTTTTTTTAATCTTTTCTTTTCTTTTTCTTTCCCGAATTACTGTTCATCTTCACTTCCTTCAACCCTTCCCTTTTAATATTCCTCTACCTCCCTCCTCCGGCTGCCTCCCTCTTTCTTTTCTCCTCTGAAACCTCGGTAAGCGCTCCGGGAGTGTCTCCGCCGATTTCATCTCCCTAGGTTAGCCCAGCTAGTTCCCCTGCCCAAGCCGATGTTTTGGTAACTGCCACGGTGTTAGGAAGCTGATTAAACAGTCGGAAACAACTCCGGCGAGTATTCCCAAGCTGGGCATGGCTTTGTTTGATTAGCTCGTGCTGCCCGTGCATTTCAGTTTCATTTCGTATTAGGGCGATAACAGGGATACCTCGGCGGGGGTGATAAGACTTGTCGTGGGTCTACCAAATATAGTAAAAATACTGCTTAAAACCTGCAATTAAGATGCTAATAAAATATAGCACAATAGTAGACAGAGTCAATCCACAGAGACTGCAATTTAATTCAAATTCCAATCACTACAAGAAAAATGGCCTTTAGTGACCAGACACTTGGTGACCAAAATTTTATTTTGGTCACCAAACGTACCATTTGGTGACCAAAAAAAAGTTTGGTCAACAAAGCTTGGTCACAGCTTGAAAATAGTGACCAAATAAGAAAGTGGTCACCAGTTGGTCACTAAAGGTTATGGCGGGAACTTTTCCCGCCAGATTGAGACTTATTAGTGACCGAAATTGGTGACCAGAACGTTAATGGTCATCAATAATTGGTCAGAAGTTGGTCACCAGTTTGGAAACTTTTGGTGACCAGATTTGTGGTCACCAAAAATGGCAGGAAATTTCCCTCCAATTTTACAAGTGGTCAACCGTGCATCAAATTTTGCCCAAAAAATGGTGGAAAAGTTCCCTCCAAATGTATTCCTTGTAATGGCTACTTTTGGTGATGAAAAAATAGGTGGTCACCAAATATTTTTTTTGATTGTCTTAAGTGGTGAAAAAAAATGGTCTCCAAATCATAAATTTTAGTTATAAGAAATTCTAGTCATTAAATAAACATTAATTTCTTGTTAAATTAATGACAACTAATCTATACTCACTAAATGGGGACATATCAGTGAAAAAGAAGTTTCAATGACAACTTTTTTAGCCCACTTATATTGAAATAAAAAAAATATTTTCAAAAAACACTCTTGTAATTAAACAGATGGAGTATATAATATTACCTATTGATTTGATAACTCTATTGTGGACAAATTCAAATTGGGCCTCACTCTATTGACCAATACGGTTGGGCCAAATATAATATATTTAATTAATTAATCAATTCTTCAATAGTAAAGAAGTTGGGAATTGTAATCAAAATATTAGTCTAAATTTATAATAATTATATTATAACACCCTAACATTTATAAATTGTGTACAATCCTATAATCTAGATCTACTAAAATGTCTATTACTAATTTATTATAATTATAAAATCCCATATTATTAATATACAATTAATAAATGTATCTAACCAATTCTTCAAATAATAATTGAACTTATCTGGTTATCCAAACATTAATTCAACTTAATTTGTTCTCTAAATTTTAGTTGGGCACTTGCTCGTTATTCAATTGATTGAATTGTTAATTAGGAAGTATTTACTATACTAAATATGAAAATGACACTACAACAAAATATGGCAGTTATGACACATTTTTTGGGACTCTTTATAATAAGAGTCTTATTAGATATCTAATGAGACTTATAAAACAATGAGTCCCATTATAAAACAATGAGTCCCTGCCTTTTTTTTCTCTGTTAGTTTTTTTTTTAGTCCCTGCTGTTAACTTTATGGTTTTTGGCAAAACCATAAAGTCAATACTTTCTGAAACCACGGCTGGGTTCTTGATAATTAACCCTCAAATAAATATAGGACACTATTGGTATGTGTCCTGTTATAATATGTGTATCATTATTTATGTAATAGGACTTTTAAAAGTATCTCATTACATAGAACCAACTAGAACATTTAATATGATACTATTGATATGTGTCCTCTTTTTGTATGTGTATCATTATTTATGTAATAGGACTTTTAAAAGTGTCTCATTCAATGGAACCAGCTATAACACTTAATAGGACACTTAAAAGTGTCTCATTTGGGTTAAATATGGTTTTCTTTTTTCTTTTTCTTTTTTTAAATTGTAACTTTTAATTTTCAATATTTATACTATGACACCCTAAAAATTACAATTTGACCTATGAAAATTTAATATTATTAGTAAGACACCTTTCAAATTATAATATCACCTCTTAAGTTTGAATATTACTACTAAGACCACCTAAAAATTATAATTTGACCATTTGAAGTTTCAATATTATCAGTAAAACAACCAAAAACTTATAATTTAACCACTTAAGTTTTAATATTATTAATAAGCCAGTCAAATTTTGTATTTTTTTACTTTGTAACATTTTCATATGGATTTTAAAGTTTTCATGAAATAATTTTTTGTTTTTGAGTGATTAAATTCATTGTTTCCTAATAGTACATAGATATATTATATTTAAACAATGTTGTTTTTAAAACTTAATTTGTAACTATTAATATTTAAAATTATTACATATACTAGTATAGTAAAAAATTGTTCCAAATGTGGTTAGACTTGTCCTAACATGATCAGTTGTTAGTATATGTACAATAGGATACAATTATAATATATTCCATTTTATTCAAAATAAGAATCATTTTAAAGTGTTTTAGACAAAATAAACAATTAGTTTAAAGGACAAGAAAACTCTTAACTATTGTAATTTCTTGAAAAATAAAATTTCCCATTAATTGTGTTGAAAATCGTTCAACATCGATTGACAGTAGAAAATCGAAAAACGGTCAATACAACTCTTGATTATTGTAATTTATTACTACTATACAGGAGGTTTGGAATTTTAATCCAATTAATGCTCCGCATATATCAACAACTTCAATTAATACTCTAATTAAATGAAGGTTATTTTTTATTAAAATAATTATTAATATTAAATTTTTAATAATTTGTACTGAATCGTTTAATATAAATAATATAAATAATGAATAATTGATATGTTAATAAATTTTTAAATAAAATAATTACATGCATTACTCTAATATCATATTATAAGAACAAATTTACCTTTTTACGTATTAAAGATTAAAAGATAAAAATATTGTAAAAAAAGGAGGGGAGGGAAAAATGAAAAGTGGTGGCGGGCTAATTGAATTTGGCCAAAATAAGTGAAAATGGGTGGCGGGTTTGGGAAAAAAGGGGCAGGATGGTGAGGGAAAAAAAAAAAAAAAAAACTAATGTGCCTTAGTAAAAATTGGGCAGAAAGAAAACCCAAGGGAAAAAAAGGCCAAGGGCAGAAAGAAAGAAAACCTTGTTTGGACCCAATTGCAAACCAAAATAATTTCTTCCCCAATTCTCAAACCAAAAAAGTTTCCTCCTCCGTCGCCAACTTCTCCACCCAGATCTCTCCTACTTCTCCTCACTTCCATCGTCGCAGTGGATCTTGCCAAGAAACTCCATCACCGTCCTAGCCGTCCTCTTCCTCCGCTCCTTCGAGAAACTAATTCCCTCAAACGGCAGTACTCCTCCATGTCCGATGATTTCAAATTTGAAATCACTCAGCAGCCGCTGTGCCATGGCTCTTACACCAGCGGTCTTTTCGAATCGCTACTACTGCTAAGGTACTGCTCTGTTATTGCTTTGCTTTTGCTCTGTTTCGGCTTTCCCTCATCAATGGCATGAAGGGTGCTAAAATTTTTGTATATTTTATTCTTTGTAGAATGGAAGGAATGGATTTACCTTCCATGCCATCTTTGATTCTTTGATTTTGATTGATGGTTTTGGACACTTTGACAGAAATTTTGTTTAAAAGATTTGATTTTTAATTTGATTTTTTTTTAAAGGGGTGGGAAGGGGTTGAGTCGGGAAAAAATGTGAGGATGAGATGAGATAAAGGAGTCTATTCTAGTAGTGAGTCCGATGGTGGTGAGGGAAGGATGGCGGTGGTGGGTGGCTTGATGGGTTGTTGTTGTTGCTGATTTGTCTTTGTTTTGGTGGTGCTGGGGTGAGAGGAGAAGGTGGTGATGAAGGATTTGTAAAGGTGGTGAGGTGAGGAGAGGATGAGGGCGGTGCTGGAAGGTGGTGAGGGGAAGGGGGAGGGGGCAGCGAGGTGGTGAGGGGAGGGACTTGGGACTTTATTTGGTATTCTTTTTATATATATATATTGATTATGGTAGTAAAAAAGAGAAAATTCTCCCCTCACCACCTGAGAAAAGCCCTTAGCTGCTTGCCCGCTCCTGCTCAGCTGCTCTGCTCCATCGCTTCAGCATCCACCGGCATCTTCGTTCGCCCACTTTTCTGTAGCATCCCCTAAATTGTGAGTCTTCTTTAATTGTAGTTTTTTTTTACATATAATATTTATTTATGATTTTGAAAATTTATTGCGTAGGTTTTATATGAATCTAAAGTAGGCCAGTTCTAATAGAAACTTCATATATGTTGCTGGTAAAGCCATTATTGTGGTTATGTACTTGTCTTGCTTGCAGGTTAAATTGCATTATAAGTGTTTGCTTATTTGTCTAGAAGGGATTTGTTAGTCCCAAGCTTACCTTTTGTTTTATTTATTGGTTGAACCTTACAGGCTTACATGTGATGTTTTAATGGCTATGGAGGACCGAATCTATACTGCAGACAAATCCTATGCAATGTCATTGGATTTGCATCTCTCTTTGTTGTTTGAAGTCTTGCAAGGTATATATACATTCTTATTTTCCTTGATAGATAAATTTCTCTAATATGCTCTATTTCTATGGTGAGTACATTTATGATCATGTTGAAACAATATTCTATTTGAGAACTCTTCAGATGGTTTGGCAATCTGCTGTGGTAGTTTGGTATTTTAAGATTTAAATTTTATAGGAAAGCTATCTCGTGATGGTTTTTTTCTTCTAGGCTTGAATTGCAGCACTTAAGGGAAATTGACTCTTGCAGATAAATTTCTATGATCTGCTCTGTTTCTTCTATGGTTGCTTTCTACTAATTATGAGTCATGCATATAGATGGATGTCATTTTAACTTGTCAGTTTTTCAGTTACATCTTTTATCAGTTTACAGTTGAATGCTCAATATCGTGCAATTTCAGGGATTTTGAGCAACTTTCCAATTCCTGAAGAGATGTTGTATCATGAAGAATGTAAGAATGTTTTCGTTTTCAAACTCTTAACTGAACAGATAATTCTTCCTTGTGTGGGTTTAAGATTCTTCTTCCTTCAAAGAAGGGATCATGATAGAAAAGCAATGTGTTGTTTTTAGTGGTGTAGGGATGTTGATAATCTTTTTACATCTTTTGGTTGCTATTGTATTGAATTCGAGAATTGAGCTTGTACAAAGTTTAATGTAAATTTATAAGCTACATTGTATTATTCTATGATTTGAAATGAAATAGCTTTTAATTGAGCTAGAAGTATATAAGCTCTTTTTGTTTTTTTTTTTTTTTGAGAATTTATTGCTTTGTTGACCACTGTTTTGGTCACCAAATGTCAATATTATTTACTGTTATGTATTGAATTGGTGATGGAATTCTGGTTACCAAAGACTACATTTTGACCACAAATTCGGTCACCAAAATTTTCACTAATAATGTGAATTTAATTATTAATTTAAATTATTGGTGACTAGAAAAGTAGTCACCAAAGTTTGTCTCAAAAAAAAAAAAAAAAATGGTCACTAAAGGCAAACAAACGGTGTTAACAGGTCATTTATGGAGACCAAAATACTGACCACATTTTCTCTGGTCACCAAAGGGCTAGGCTTTGGTGACCAGATTATGTCCCTTTGGTGACCAAATTAGTGACCAATAGTTTTGGTCAGTAATTGGTGACCACTACGTTTTGGTCACCAAACCAACCCTTTGGTGACCAACTCTTTTAAGTTGGTCACCAGATCCTTTGGTGACCGAGCTTCGGTGACCACCCACTGACCAAGGTTTTTCTGGTCACCAAAGCCTTTAGTGACCAGATTTTAGCTTTTGGTGACCAAAATTGGTGTCGTCACCAAAGGCATTTTTTTTTGTAGTGAATTAACATGCAAATAAAATCAAACTATGATTAGTAGTCACTTTTGTGTCTCTTAAAAAACTTTAGAGTTGTCACTTAAATATAGCAAAATAATAATTAAACTAATAATTAAATAAAAGACTTAAACAATTATCAATTAATGAAAGAAAATTCAGGTATTATGTAAATCCACCTTAATCTCATGCATGCAATCATAAACCTCTTAACTTGTATAATTACTTATGCCGTTTCAGTTATAGTATTACCGCGAGTCCCCGCAAATAATCCCAATTCTCCCATAGATTCTCGATAATCCCTCGCGAGTCCCCGCAAATGAATTATTCTCTAACTACGTTAACTAATAGACCGCGAGTCCCCGCAAACCTTATTAATTAACAAATAGAAGCATTGAGAACTAGAAGAACCCGAAACTAATAATTCCTACTGACGATGCATTAGAAATTATTACCCAATTAATCCTGTACTACTCGGCCGGTAGTTGTGCCACTCACTGACTCTACCAGATTAAACTAAGTTGATCAGGCTTAATAGAATCTTAGTAATTAGACATATAAACACAGGCAATTTAGAAACATAATTCATTAGACCTTAGATTAATTCCTGGGTTTCATACATGCATGGATTATGGCTTCTGACATAATACCAGAACTAATAAATTAGCTACTCATGATAAAACACGAAAAACACATAATTATAAAAGAAGATAATAAAAGAGAAAAGAGAATACTGTACTGGAATTTAAGAAGTCGCGATTTGACAACCGCCGGTTTGGCCAATCGGTAGACTGCCAGTCGGGAAAATCCAAAGTTGCGATCAAAACAGAACAGAACAGAGAAAAACAAAGGAAAACTATACTAACGCGAAACTGTATATTGCGCGAGAATTATATGTAAACTAAGAAACTATTCTCTATAAAGCTTGTCTATAAAAAAGCTTGTATATAAAAAACTTGAATCTAAAAAAGCTGTCTCTCAAAAGTGCAATAATAATCCCATATATATAGGGATACAAATCAGCAATTAACCAATATCCTAATTGAATAAGGAAACCTTCTTCTACTTGGAAAGAGAATTAATTAAGCACATGGAATCTCTTCACTTTTTGGTGACTCCCAACTTCTCTCTTTAATTCCTTCTTGGATTGGTAATTTACCCAAAACTTCATTGCTTCCCTTTTAAGCTTCTCCGCGTCAACTCTGCGCATGCCCACGTTCATCCTGCCGATTGGATTCAATTCCAATTGGATTGGATTAAATTCCAATTGGAATTAATTAAATTCCAATTGGAATCGGCCCCATGCATTTGATTTCGGGCCCAGCAAATAAGGAATCCAATTTCATTGCATAATTAATTTGAGACTCCAAATGGATTTTGGACTTGTTTCCAGTTGACTTTGCCTTCTTGAATTTACTATCGGCTGGGCTTTCATATGGCTTTCTCTATGGTTTAGCCCACAAATCATGTGGGCTTTTTAGGCCTTGACTTGTCTGCTCCAATTCTTTCACTTTTTTGTACATTCCTTTCTTCTTAGGCCCGATCTCTAAAACTGCAAATAAACATTAAAATCTTGGGCAAAAGCCCGTGAGAACTGCCATAACAAGTGCTAAAATAATACACCTAAAAGGTGCAGATCAAATATCCCCACACTTGAATGACGCTTGCCCTCAAGCGTAAAGTGAAGAACTAGAGCATACCATAAATTCAGCAAATGCACTTATACTTCAATTCTCACTTGCTTCAGACAGAAACAACACAGACACAAAACAGAACAAAACACACAAGACTCTTTGGACTGACTCGAAAATAACTATTATCACTTTGAGCCTTTTCTCTTTTCCGAAACTTACTCACACCACAAAATCAGCACTTCAATTCATATGCATGTGTTCTATTTACTTCACAAAAACAGTCCTTCCATTAGCTAAATCCAAAAAACATGCACTAATTCCCCAAACAGCACTCTATGGTCAGTAATGCACACAATCTCACATTTTTCAGAAAAATCAGGATAAAAGTAAATCCTAATCTAGCCAGAATCATGCATGCTTGATAGCCGACCATCACCACAGTATAGAAGAATAGATACACAGCAGTTAAGAAACAACCTTCTAATCAAGGAACGCAATGTAAGGCTTGGGTTCGAACCTTTGGACAGATCCTAAAGGTTCTAGGCCACCTGTAAAAAAATTCAAACCCAATGTGTTCTCAAAAATTAAACTTTAGTTGCTGTACCTTTCTTCAAAATTCTTCACACCCCCCTTTTGTTTGGGCAAACTGGCGCCTGTTTCATTCAGCATTTTTGCACTTTGTGCAGATTATGGCTCGCAAATTCATCACATTAAATTTCTACCCAGCTCATCATATATCACAATTTCAGCACATTACAGAATTCAAAACATCAACAACTTTTTTCATTCTCTATCTCTTTTCTCTGCTTTATTTTCATTCTTTCTTTTTCTCTGCTTTCCATGAGCTTTTTAACATTAGGCATAAATATACATTGCCAAATAATCCACACATATTGTTTAAACATTGCACCACTTGACTTCATTCATAATTCAGCAACTCAACACACTGGGGGGGGGGGGGGGGGGGGTAGAAAGGATTTATCACAAAAATTGGCCTTGGCTTATTTACTGACTAAAAAAACATTTGTATACAAGGCTTCAACTTGGCTTCTAAGGATATAACAAGGTAGGTTTAGAAAGCAAGCCAAAAGTGGTTAATCCTAAGAAGGTTCCCCATCATCCCGTCATATACTATTCATACCATCTTAACAGTCTGACAGGCAAGTAAATGATTCTCCCCGAACAATTCAGCATTTAGGCTTAGTACAATGGCTTAAGAAAAAGGAAAACATGCATATTTCCAGATTTCACTAATTCAGGACTTCTCAGATTAAATTTTCAAAACTACAGCATGCATACTTCATGTCACACTTCATCTATGATGCATATTTCAGATCCAAATCAGATTAAAGGCAGCGAAACTTGACTTACAAACAGGACAAAAAAAAAAAAAAATTTAGGACAAATGTCCCTACATCCCCACACTTAGACAATTGCTTGTCCCCAAACAAACACAATGAAACACAGGGGATACTTAATAACAATTCAGAAAAACATTAATCAGCCCTACAAACATCCCCACACTTAAAAGAAAGCTTGTCCTCAAGCGCGAAGAAAAGAACAAAAACAGGGCATCAACATAGAGCAAACGCACATCACAAAAAAAAAACAACATAAAACAGCAAACAAGACAATCAGAAAAAAGGAAAACAATAGAAAAACTTACCTGGGAGACAAAGGGAGAGGGGGGCGGTAATTTTGGGCGGCGGCTAAAACAGAGAACAAAGGAAGAAGATGAAGTTCGTGGGTGAATGTTTGGGTAAATTAGGTTAATTGGGGGTGGGTCGGGTAATTGGGTCGGGGAAATGGGTACTGGAAATTGGTGAATTGGTTAATGGAAATTGGCCACCATCTTGCAATTAGGTCCCTGTAGTTTCATGACTTCACAATTTGGCCCCTTAATTTGTAACTTGTGGCCCTTGCTTTTAAGAATTGCAGCTCCAGTCCCTGAACATTGTGAAGCTTCATATTTGGACCCCTAAATTTCTGAATCATTGCTGTAGGTGAGGAGAATTGCACCATTGGCCCTTGGACTTTCTAAATGTGGGATTTTGGCCCCCCCAAAATTTGTAATGCGCCCGTCTGGCTTTAAAATTCACTCCACCAGTCCCTGTAAAAACCAATTAAATTGTGAAAAGACTAATAAAATAAACTAAAAACAACTAAACAACTTTTTTTTTTTTTCATTTTTTACTTTTTTTTTTTATACTATTTTACTAAACTATTACAATAAACTAGGTTGCCTCATAGTAGCGCTTTTCTTTAACGTCTTGGCCAGACACAACTTCAGCTATTGTTAATGATTAGGAAAGCTCCACAGTGAATTTTGTTCCACTGTTCGGATCTAGCCAGAATCTTTGAAATACTGCATGCCTTGCGCTTGCACTGCTCCATTTGGGCAAACAGACCCCTCGCCCAATAGCTTCACTTTATCAACTTTTGTGAGTGTACTAAGCCATGTCTTTGCATTGTTTCTTTTTCGCACCTTGGCTTTGACACACCCTTTTGTAGAATCCTGATCCTTGTGATAATCTGGAGGTTCCACCAAGTCAAGTGTTGGGGCCTTTCCTTCACTCCTATTTTGGCTCTTGAAATCAAGCAATCCATGAGGGAGAACCTTCTCTTCTTTGTCATGCAAAAAATTGGTCTCAAGAGATTGTTGGACAAGAGGGTTATTCAACTTAACACTATTCATATTCGTAACTACTTCTGGATTATTCATGGTATTATCGATACTAAAAGTATGCTTTTGACCACAATGATCCAAACGGATAGAACCATTATACACATCAATCACTGCCTTAGAAGTTTTCAAAAATGGGCGACCTAGCAATACACCCGCAAATTCTTTGGTAGGATCATTATGCATCTTAATAACATAAAAGTCAGCAGGATAAACAAAGGAATTCACACGCACCAAAACATTCTCAAGTACACCTTCAGGGTGCACACATGATCTATCTGCTAGTTGTATTATTATCTTTGTATCCACTAACTTAACACCAGATAAAGTCTCATAAATTGACAAAGGCATAACATTAATGGCGGCACCAAGGTCACACATAACATGGTTTATTTTCTTATTTCCAATTATGCAAGGTAAAAAGAACATACCTGGATCCTTGCATTTGGGAGGAAGCTTCTTCTGAATCACTGCTGAGACATTCTCTCCTAACACCACCTTGCTTGCCCCTCTTGGCTTCCCTGCCATGAATTCCTTCAGAAACTTTCCAACTGGGGGAAGCTTAATTGCCTTTAGGAATGGAAGGTTGACCTCCATCTTTTCAAAAACCTCCAAGTAGTCAATCGGGTCCTCTGTTATTTTCCTTGCATTGGGCCGTAAGCTATTTGGGAATGGCGGCATAGGTTTATACACATCCTTGCTCACTGTAACTGGGGCAGGGCTCTTCTCAGGTTCAGATTCAGATCTGATAATGATTGGCTCCTCAGGTTCAGGTTGCTCTGATTTTTCAGCTTCTGGATCACCCGTCGGTTTGGGCAAACAGCCCCCTGCTGACTGCGATTTTTGCACAGCTGGTTTCAGTACTTCTGCTCTTTTTATTGTACTTACATTCTCCCCGGGAAAAACCTGGACTTGAGCGAGCAGTTTACTATAGTCACCTTTTATCTCATTGAGAGAAACGGCTAACTGTGACATCATGTTGGCTAAGCAATCAATACTGGTCTTTTGTTCTTTCTGTTGTCCAACAAGTTCACCAATCACATCCTCTATTGATTTGCCACCCTTTTGTTGTTGATTAGCATTCTGATTCTGAAAATACATCTGTTGGGGTAACCTATAAGTTACCCCTTGATTCTGCAATCTAGATACTGAATTTTCCAACTCTGGTTCAGTGACTGTGGTTGGTTTGGGCAAATCTTCCCCTGCAGATGGTAATTTTTGCATAGTTGGTTCCCGTTCCTTTATGCTCAGACTTATTGCACTTATATTCTTCACACGTGGAACCTGCACTTGATAGGGTAAATGGCCTTGGTTCCCTCTTAATTCTTGCATGGAAGCAGATAACTGAGATAATACTCTGGCAATCCCGTCGATGGCTGTTCACTGCTCTTTCTGCTGAGCAAATAGCTCTACCATGGCTTCTTCCATTGGTCTGCCTCCTCTTGGATTGTTCTGATTCGGATTGAAAAAATTCCTCTGATTCGGGGGCCTGTACATTGGTCCATTACTCCAGTTATTGCTCCCCATATTTGGATGTGAAGCTTGTTGGTTGGGATTCCCCAAAATCTGACCCGGAACTTGCTGATTTGCTTATGAGGGGAAGGGAACTTGAACTCCTTATTCTGGATTTTTCCAACCAAATGCTGGATTGTCCTTCCATCCTGGATTGTATGTATTTGAGTATGGATCCCTCCTTGGTGCATTCCGCTGCCAATTCCCATTAGAATTATTGTGCCAATTCCCTGCAACATTAGCTTGAGCAATTGTTTCTTCATGTGCAAGATTGCAGTTCTGCGCAAAGTGCCCCGGGTTGCCACAGCATGCACACACCATTTCCTCTTTGTTACTACTGTTTGAGGTTGCCAGTTTTGCCACCACTGCAGTCAATTTCTCCACATTGGCAGTCAGCTGATTTAATTTTTCCTCCCCTGAATCATTAATAAATCGAACTTCAGCCTGCCGTTTGACCAAACGGGATGGTTCCCCAAACTGGCTTCTCGACTCGATAGTGTCTTCAATCATCTTCCTGGCCTTGGCTACTGTATTATTCTGGAACGCCCCATTGCTAGATGAATCCATGTGATTTCGATCATTGGTACACATCCCATGGTAGAAATATTGCAATAGTTGAGCTTCTGAATACTTATGATTTGGGCAGCTCTACACCAACTCATTAAACCTCATCCAGTAATTGCTAAGGGACTCATCAACTTCTTGTTGAATACTGTTGATCTCCTTCATAACCAAATTAGTTTTTGTCGGAGGAAAGTACTTCTTTAGGAATATCTCTTTCATTTGCTGCCAGGTGGTGATAGAATTTGGTGGCAATGATGAAAACCACCTGTTCGCTGGGCCTGTTAGGACATATGGGAAGACCACCAATTTTAGCTGATCGAGGGTGGCCCTTGTAGGTAGGCGCCCCACCTTGAAATTCTTCACATACTCCGAGAGAAAGTTGTGTGGGTCATCCCTAGCACCCCTATGAAATTTTGGGATGCCATTCAACCAACCGTTCTTCAATGGAAATCCGTTGGGCAATGTTGGAGTGACTACTGCTGACGCTCTATCATCTGCATCATAGCTGCACAAATCCTTCAGCGTGGGCTCTTCTTCTGGGCCCTCTACACGTTCTCTATCACCCATTGGATCTGATTCAGAGTGAGGATGTGAAAAATCTGTTTCGGAGCTACCGGCCGTTTGGGCAAACGGTCGACTGACAGATTCTGTTTCTACGAGTTTTCTTAAGCGTGTCTCCTTGGCTAAGCATTTGCAGGTCTTCTTGATCTCTGGATCACTAAGTAATTCAGCACCTGAAGATCTGGTCATACACAACACAAGAAAACACCAGTGCACATTAAAAAGGAAAAAGAATAAAATTTGTAACCATCCCCGGCAACGGCGCCAATTTGATAGGACTTGTCGTGGGTCTACCAAATACAGTAAAAATACTGCTTAAAACCTGCAATTAAGATGCTAATAAAATATAGCACAGTAGTAGACAGGGTCGATCCACAGAGACGGCAATTTAATTCAAATTCCAATTAACGTACAAATAAAACCAAACTATGACTAGTAGTCACCTTTGTGTCTCTTAAAAGACTTTAGAGTTGTCACTTAAATATAGCAAAATAATAATTAAACTAATAATTAAATAAAAGACTTAAACAATTATCAATTAATGAGAGAAAATTTCGGTATTATGTAAATCCACCTTAATCTCATGCATGCAATCATAAACCTCTTAACTTGTCTAATTACTTATGCCGTTTCAGTTATAGTATTACCGCGAGTCCCCGCAAATAATCCCAATTCTCCCATAGATTCTCAATAATCCCCCGCGAGTCCCCGCAAAGGAATTATTCTCTAACTACGTTAACTAACAGACCGCGAGTTCCCGCAAACCTTATTAATTAACAAATAGAAGCATTAAGAACTAGAAGAACCCGAAACTAATAATTCCTACTGACGATGCATTAGAAATTATTACCCAATTAATCCTGTACTACTCGGCCGGTAGTTGTGCCACTCACTGACTCTACCAGAATAAACTAAGTTGATCAGGCTTAATAGAATCTTATTAATTAGACATATAAACACAGGCAATTTAGAAACATAATTCATTAGACCTTAGATTAATTCCTGGGTTTCATACATGCATGGATTATGGCTTCTTACATAATACCAGAACTAATAAATTAGCTACTCATGATAAAACACGAAAAACACATAATTATAAAAGAATATATTAAAAGAGAAAAGAGAATACTGTACTGGAATTTAAGAAGTCGCGATCTGACAACCGCAGGTTTTGCCAAACGGTAGACTGCCCGTCGGGAAAATCCAAAGTTGCGATCGAAACAGAGCAAAACATAATAGAACAGAGAAAAACAGAGGAAAACTATACTAACGCGAAACTGTATCTTGCGCGAGAATTATACGTAAACTAAGAAACTATTCTCTATAAAGCTTGTCTATAAAAAAGCTTGTATATAAAAAACTTGAATCTAAAAAAGCTGTCTCTCAAAAGTGCAGTAATAATCCCATATGTATAGGGATACAAATCAGCAATTAACCAATCTCCTAATTGAATAAGGAAACCTTCTTCTACTTGGAAAGAGAATTAATTAAGCACATGGAATCTCTTCACTTTTTGGTGACTCCCAACTTCTCTCTTTAATTCCTTCTTGGATTGGTAATTTGCCCAAAACTTCATTGCTTCCCTTTTAAGCTTCTCCGCGTCAACTCTGCGCATGCCCACGTTCATCCTGCCGATTGGATTCAATTCCAATTGGATTGGATTAAATTCCATTGGAATCAATTAAATTCCAATTGGAATCGGCCCCATGCATTTGATTTCGGGCCCAGCAAATAAGGAATCCAATTGCATTGCATAATTAATTTGAGACTCCAAATGGATTTTGGACTTGTTTCCAATTGACTTTGCCTTCTCGAATTTACTATCGGCTGGGCTTTCAGATGGCTTTCTCCATGGTTTAGCCCACAAATCATGTGGGCTTTTTAGGCCTTGTCTGCTCCAATTCTTTCACTTTTTTGTACATTCCTTTCTTCTTAGGCCCGATCTCTAAAACTGCAAATAAACATTAAAATCTTGGGCAAAAGCCAGTGAGAACTGCCATAACAAGTGCTAAAATAATACACCTAAAAGGTGCAGATCAGGGGGGGTGGGTTTCTATTTTGTTCATTAAGTATTACTAAGGGTGGTTATATTTTGTGGGTAACAGTTTCTTCACACACTAGTCATTGGAGAAGGATTTGATTGGATACCTTCTTATTAAGTAAATCAGAAAATTACACTCAATGAGGGAGACATAATGCTCCTTACCCTCACTATAGACAATGTGTACAAAATTATATAGTGTGAGAGTGATGCAATCTATGATGCAATGTATAAGACAAACTATAACCTTATTCTAACAATAGGTAACCATTGCCTATCCTGTAAACATGTAAATAGAGAGCTCAAAAATCTTCTTGAATATTAGAGCTAGGGGAACTCCACGGTTGCTGTGTCAGCCTACAGCGCCAGCCAATTTGCAGGAGCATTAGCTTCGTGATAAGCATGGTGAAAAGAAACTAATTCTGTGTTGCCACATCTTTGATAATCTGTAGCTATCCTTAACTGGCTAATGTGACCTTATAATATCCAAAATCCATGAATGATAGCCAGCTCGTCTTCGCATATCCTCTTCATCTCAAACTCTAAAAAGCTTCTCTCTTCTTCCTTCATCGTCCTTTCACAGGAGGCTGCCGCAAGGGAACAAGTTACTTTGATTTTTGTTTTTTTCCTTTTAAATTTACTTAATTTTAAATTTTAGAATCTTTTGTCTGAGTAATTCAAATAACTATTTCTCCCCTTTTCACTAACTTTGGTGATTTTATCTCCAGTTATGGTGTATGTGTCCCTAACTATGATGATTTCATTCCTGACGATAGTTTTATTAGAACTTGGTTGAAGATTCAGTCTTGGCACCTTCATCCGTAACCAGTGACAGATCCGTGACAGTTGGTACGAGATTGGTTCAGCGCAAAACTAGATATATTTCTAAAATGTTAATAGCTGTATTGTATATAGACTTACAATTTGGTACACTAAGTACACTGTTGTGGTGTGAATCTGATAGTTATCCGATAAAATCTTTTGTGATCAGTCTTGAATTATTTCCAACGCTATTAATGAAATCTTTTAATTTATAAATATATATTTTATATATTCTTAGGCTCTTTTCGCTTACATTTATTTAAATTTATCATTACTTTTTTCGAAAAAAATTATCCTATCCAAACATTTTAATTTTCTAAAAATTCAAATTTTAAAATTTCGTCTTAATTCTTACTCAAATAATTCTAGAAAATAACATAATCTTTACACATATTTATCTTTGTCCCACACAATTTCCTCCAAAAGTTTTTTTTCCCTAAAAATAAAAAATTCTTAATTTTGTCATAATGAAAACAATGACTTAAAGCTGCAGCAGCCCTTCTATATGCTTGTTTCGCAAAAATTGTTCAACTGAGAAAATAACTTAAGTAAGAAATTGCTAGACACCTAAATATCGCCCACACAGAGGGGGGAAAAAAAATCAACTACAGTACAACCAAGTTGGGCACCCACAATCCAATCACATGTAAGGTACCCTGGAGGCATATGCATACTTCAGACAAATTTGGAGTTATATCTCCAGGATCCTTCATTATCACGCTAATTTTTAGAGAGGCTAATTCTTCAGTGGATGGCTTTGCGCGGGAGGCAAGTTCATGCAGGTTGTCATAACACTTCATGGCAATGCATCTTTCCTGGAAAGCCAGTTGAAGGACTTGGTCTGTTGAATCGAGATTCAGTTCGTTCCGAACTTTAGACTAGTTATAGATTAGCTAAAGTTGCATAAGTGTAATCAAATAGTTTAGCATATGCATTTTAAATTATTGTATACCAAGGTAATTAAGGCTCATTACGTTATCCATTGCCTTTTCCCAAACAAAGAAAAGGAAAAAGGAAAAAAAAAAAAAAAAAAAAAAGAAAGAAAGAATGAAAGAAAATAGCAGAGTTAAAAGTATATATTGATTTCTTTACTTCTCACACCTTTATTAATATAATTATTTGTGGTTAACAATTAATTCACATTTAAATTGTAACGACGTCGGAGATTATATCTCAATTCCATTAAAATCATACATACCCTTATATTACAACTCATGCATCCAACTTTATTCACTACTCTTCTAGTACTTAATTTCTTAAAGATCGAGTTCTCTATTGGGTTCGATTACTTAACATTTGTACATGCTAAAAGAAGTACAATTATAAAACCTGATGGACTAGATCTGTTCCATTAACAGTTCATCATCACCACTTAATTGCTTAACATTGCTTAACCTTTTGACAACTTTACTCAACTCAGTGCCACAGCGTCGTCTGAACCTTTTTATCAACCGAACTGTGTTTACCAAAAGCACCAGCGACATCAGAGCGCACCACACCGCGACGCCAATGCCGGCCACCACTACCACAGTTTTGACATCAGAGCGCCCCGCTATAACAATGGAGAAGCTGTAAGATAAAGCTATGGCGGTGATTGTCAACCACATAATCACCATCAAAGCCCACATAAGGAATTTCTTTGTGAATGGCAAACCACTGATGAGGAGCAAGATTGTGCTCAGAGATGAAACAAAAGCTACTGTATTAGCCTGAATGAAAGGTCCATAATAACCTGAATCGCTCCCAGGCGGTGTTAATCCGGCTTGGAAAGCCATTGTTGCAACTAGTGAGGCAACTACCATCAGTGAACCCCTCATCTCCGTTAACCATGGGTAGTATTCTTGTACACTGCTACCTCTTTTAGCTCCAGCCGATGTAAGTTTTTTTGCGGTTAACGAATCATCACAAAGGTCTAATGCTGTGCTACCATTTGCATTCTTCGCATTCACATCTACTTTGCTTTTCTCCAGCAAAAAATCGATGGTCCCGTTTATATCCTGCTGAAAATTAAATTTCATTCACCAATATTCAAATTCAATGTTTATAATTAAGATCTTCTCCCTTCAAAATATTATAAACTTCTCTAAATAGTCATTAAACTTCGTTTAGCAGTTCTAGATAGTCACAGTGAACTTTGATTTTTATTTCTATGAACTCTTACAAACTTCCGTATTAATTTGTCCATTAATCACCTCGCAGTTGATAATTTTTGGGCGAAATGTGAGCCAATAATTATATATCCCTCCGTTCTATTAGAAAACTTCACTTTCAAAAATATTTTATAGTTGCGAAATTTTACTTTTATAGTGAAACAGATGGAGTAATAGAAACATAAATTAAAAGTTGTGAGAGACTTAAGTTAGGAGAGGACATCCGAATTAAGTTGCTAACTCAAAGGAATCATTCACCCAAAAACTAATGATAATCTAGAATCATTATGATATATATACCTTAGTTTGGCCATAGCAAACGGCCAGATGCAGCACGGTCATACCCTCATCATCCTTCCGATTAGCAAAATCCTTGTCCTTTGTCGTACCAAAGATTGACTTCAACGCCTCTGGCTGATTATACTTGACACACAAATGCAGGATATTCCCTCCTCCTTGAGCCTTTTCTCGAGCCGCCTGCGGCCTAGCTTTGATTAGCTCTTCCAGGACATTCATTCTGCCTTTGATGACCGCAAGGTGTAAAGGAGTCCTCTCAAACCGATCGCCAGAAAAACACAAATCTGGACTGACGCGTAAAATTTCTTTCACAAATTCCACATTGCCGAACATGGCGGCAACGTGAAGAGGACTCGTATCTTGACTATTCAGAGTGGCTTTCTCAAGAACGAGTGGATCTTTTTCTAGTAACTTACGAAGAGCGGTAACATCATTTTCTACGGCAGCACCGTGAAGGGTTTTGATATCCATTTCCATTTTCAAGTAACTTATTATATTGTTTCTGTTTTGGGTAACTCGATCTCTATAATCCTCTGCTTTTATAGGCATAAGAATACAAGTTCGGAAGAGTGTATAGGATCAAAAAAAAAAGAGAACTAAATGTGTAACATTAGGGCTGAGAACGAACACGAACGTTCACGAACAAGCTCGGGATCGGCTCGTTAAAAGCTCGGTTCGAGATCGTTTATTTATTAATAAACAAACATGAACAAAATTTTAAGCTCGATTAATAAACGAACAATAAATAAACAAAAGGGAGCTCGGCTCGATTACGTTCGTGAACAGCTCGATAAGAAAAAATAATTTTTACAAAAGTTAAAATAGATATATAATTTATCATTTATACATATTAACATGAAACTACATTTGGTGTAGTGGTAAGACACCAAGAGGAGAACCCAGAGAACCTGGGTTCGAATCCTCCACAAGGTTGATTTTGTTTTAGCAAAGTGGAGATCCACAAGGCTCAAGCTCATGAATCTTATACGAGCTCGAGCTCGAGCCCAAGATAATGAAGCCGAGCCGAACTCGAACATAGGTGTGTTCGGGCTCGGTTCGGCTCGATATCACCCCTATGTAACATCATGGAGAGAGGGGAGGGAGGGGGCAGAGGGGCCATGGGGAAACGAACATGTTTGATGGGTAATCAAATAGCTTTGAAAACAACAACCATTATCAAGAACTTTTTGGAGGTTACCGATATTGAGATGCACTGTGTATACTCTCTCCGTAGTATTAGAAAAGTCAAATTTAAAAATATTTTTTTCATTAGAAGAGTCAAGTTTTAATTTATTTATTTCTCATACCGGTACCAATGAAAATATAGTTGAATCACAATTATGCTATTTTTGAAAATAAAGAATGTTAGTGGAAGAAATAATTGTAAATTACTTATATTTTAAGTTTTATACCATATGTGTATATGTCCTATAAAAACTTGTATATTTTTCAAATTTGATCATTTTAATAAAATGGAAAGAGTATATAGTAGATCTGGAAAAGAATGAGGTGAATTCTGCAGTGTATAAGATCATTGTCGTCTTGGTTCAATGATTTTGCATGTATACGTGGAAAGCATTTATGATTGAATTAATTGCAATTCAGTACTTCTTTTTATACTCCTTCTATTTTATTAGAGGAGTCTATTTTGATGAACTAAAACAGTACAATAAAGTGAACTCTTCCAATAGAATACATAAAGCATTTTATAAACGAGTTTATGTGTACTAGCTACACATTTTTCAAGAAGTTTTGGACGCACGCGTCTTAGCATTAGCTTTTTTTTTTTTTTTTTTTTTCCTTTTCGCAATACTGATACTTATATGTAAGCTTGAGAGTGATACTCCATCCGCATTGCGAAAACGTTGATAATAATTGAGGATTTGAATTTTGAAAACTAAAAGTTCATGGGTAATTTACAATTAAGAAAAAGTTTGGAGTAATTTTTGTAATTAATTCTAGAAAAATTGAAACAAAATGAGAGCATTTGCGCCACCCAGTGACGTGTAAAACGTGACGTCGTCCCATATCTTTTCATTGAGACTTTTTGGTTAAAGATAATATTAGTCTTCCTCTTATTGTGATTATATTATTTGATCTGCCAAGATAATTATTTCTTCAATAATTGGTGTCCTTAATTGACTGACGTGAACTTATAATATCCTAACCAAAATAATAGTGTGATGTTTTCTTCATCTCCATTAAAAAAGTCACATTTATACGTAGTGGCGAATGCATAACAAAATATTAGAATGGGTGACTTTAGTGGGAAAAAAAATTTCGACATTATTAAATAAAATACATACTACTAAAGTATCAAAATAATCCACAGCTGTACTAAAACAAAATATAAGGAGTATGTTTAATTCCAGAAAAAAATTTCAGTGTCATTATAAGGTACATAACTACTAACGTAAAAATATAACCATAATTAATACACAGTGTCATTATAAGGTACATAACTACTAACGTAAAAATATAACCATAATTATATCTCTCAAAAAAAAAAAAAGGACTGTAATACTGAAAATAAAAGCAAATACATACTAATAAAATAACTATTTCTTAATGCTTGAACAATCAGTATCGGACAAGCGAGTAAGACGAGGTAAATGTGTTTTATGATCACTCATCTGTTGAAAATGATGCAGAATTTCTTCATTTTTAATCTTGGCAAAAATTTTCATTTTATTATATACTATCAAATAGCAGCAGTAAAAAAAAAATAAATAAAAAAATTGGAGGGATTTGATTTGTGAATTGGGTTTTAGGGATTAAAAGCAAAAGGGAAAGGGAGGAATTAGAATTAGAATTGGAGGAGGGGTTTAATTTGTAAATTGGGTTTTTCAAAATTGACCCTTTACTTTTTTTTTATTTCTTTCCCCCTTAAGTAGAATGACGTCGTTTTACTTAAGGGGTTTTTTCGTCGTTTTACTCAAAGGTTAAAAAAATTTAAAAAAAATAAAAGAAGAAGACTTTGTCTTCTTCACAGCAACTACGGGGAGCCTAGCTCCTTGCCCTAAATTTTGTAGCGGCGGCGGAGCTAAGGGTTAGTATTACTACTTCCCTTAGCTCCCGGTGGACGCCCCGCCTCGCCCCGCCCTGTCTCAACCGCTGTTTATACGAAAATATAATTTTTTTTATAAGTTTAAAAAGTGTACAATACGTGAAATAAATAGTTTGTTGTTAACTTTTTTAACATATGCCTATACTTTATTATATTAGTAAATGTATGAAAAGTAAAATAAAATATTAAAAAAAGATGACTCTTTCATGAAAATAAAATTAAAAGGCCGATGTGCATGTCTTTCCTCAAACGATGCCCGTGGGAGGCCAATCGGAGGCAGCCGGGCCTTCCTTTAACAAACAACTCCATGTAATGCAAAAAGCTAATCGTGCCAGGTGGAAGGGTCGTCGCTCAACGAATTACGTGGGAGAAAGGTCTTGGTGGAGTTCAATAAACCATTTTATTGGAATATATGGAGTATATGTGTATTTTTGAAATCACTACTATAAATTAGTATACACTTATTTGAGAGCAGAGAAAATATATCTTATAAAATCATTGTCTTCGTCCAATAATTTTGTATGTACACGTGAAAAACATATAACTTTTTTAATCAATTCTTTTATGAATATTTGATCAATTTATTACTCGTTATGCGCTTTTCATCACTTGTTTACAAGGATACTTCATGCTTGAGCCAACGAGTGACTTGTAGTATAAGACGTCGTCCAATTTATGCTTTTACTTTCACTAAAGTTGGTTAAATTTTCTGTTAAATAATGGATTGCCTCTCTTTCTTATTATTATTTGGTTAAATAACTACGTTAGTTCCTTAAGTTGAGATGTTATATCATATCTATTTGGTTTTTTAACTTGAAATTGATTTATTTTGGTCTATTAACTTGAAATTTTATTTCAAAATGATCCCCAAATCTAAACTTTGATAATATTTTGAACTATTTTTAAGTACCATATAAGATTCACACTCATTAATACGGACAAAAAAATTGAAAAAATAAATGTTAAATAATTTCGTTCACCTTTAATTTAATTTGAAACAACTTGTGTGTTAATGAAAATAGATCAAATATTGTCAGAATTTGGAATTGATGATCATTTTCAAATAAATTTACAAATTAATGGACCAAAATGAAATAATTTTAAGTTAAAGGACCAAATACATACAACATCCCAACTTAAAAATCCAGCCGAATAATTTAACTTTTGTTATCTTGTTCTTTGCCTCGACAATTATTTTTCCAATAGTTGGTGTCCCTTATTGATGGGGTAAATTATAGTTACCTTCCTCGATGCTTATATAAACTAACAAATAAACTCCGTAATTTAATACTCCCCCTGTCTCATTCAAAGAGTCATGTTTGTAATACTGAAAACAGTATTACAAACAGGACTCTTTGAATGGGACGGAGGGAGTAAAACTAACCATACGACTAGGCTAAATATTTGTAACTCTAAATTTGTATCAACCTCGCGCCTTCCATAACTAAATATTTGACAATGATTTTTTATTATTTTATTTAGATCTCTATGTGTGGGTTTAGATTAGTACATATATGATTCATCATATTTACAAATGTTTCTATATTTTAGTTGTTATCAAAATTAAATTATATAATCTACTTTTGTTGACAATTTTTTCAAATTAAAGTATAATTAGTGTTAATGAATTTAGATCAAAATTAAATTAGCAACATCTAGATTAACTTGTTTAAAAACATTTGACAGTTATATGTAAATTAATAATTTCTAATATTAATTGGATCTTTTGTAAGGAAATAACTCAAAAGACTACTTATATGTGTCATCTCTGTTAATTGAGCTAGGATGAAATTCTCAGTAAGTGATCCAAACTACTTTAAAATTCCTAAATCATGTACAAAATTACTCTACTCCATACTAACTTGAGCGTCATAGTTTACTTTTTTATTTTTTATTTTTTTTTTGGGTACAACTCCCTTCACTTGCAAGTTGCTGTTTAATCTAGAAGTATTTTCGTCCGAATTATATTGTCATCTGCCAATTAATGTGTGCTTCATCAAACATTGTTACTAATATAATAATATTTGACACAGTTTACCCATAGTTAGAAAATTAGATGTAAAAGTGGAAAAAACAATCCCAAATTATTATTATTATTTAATGACTTTTTGGGTTGAAACTAGACATGGATAGATTAATCTACGCGACTGTTATCGTCGTCATTTCCTGAAAAATTGTTTATGAGATTAAAGTTTCTTCATACGTATAGTAGAATATGTTTTTTCCGGGTTTGGAGTTGTGATTGTGGGTGATAACGGGCCGAGGTGAATTTAGAAGAGTTATCGAGCCCTAAATCTTGTTCGTGTTCGTTTATTTATTAATCAAGCCGAAACCGAACTTGTTCGTTAACATTCGTGTATGCTCTGTATGATCATTAACTAACAACAAATTAAATTATAACGTTTAGTTAATTTAACATATTGTATCAACCTACATAAATATTAAAATTTCATTTAAACTCATATATTGATATTTATGTACATATAAATGCGTATAAAGATTCAATTATTTGTATTATTTAACAATTTAATAGTGTATACATATTTTATTTATATTATATAATTAATATTTTAATAGTCTGTTCATCAGCGGTAAACTTGTTCATGTTCATTTATTATTGAGTTTAAGAATCATATTCATATTCGTTGATTATCTTCATGTTCTCAGCCCTAGTTGTGATGCCACGCCAGTGTCCAGTAGGCTCGAAGGCTCCGTTCTTTTTGTGAATAGATTGGGGAAATTTTGGTTTTAGGGAAGAAATATTTTTTGAAATGAATTTCTTTTGGGGATTTGGGTAGGAAAGAAAAGAAAAAATGTAATAATTATATATATTTTTTTATTTATGTTAGTTAAAATTTAGAGGGAATTTTAAAATTTGAATTTAAAATTGGGTACTAAATGAAATTGCTTCTTTAGGTAAAATTTTGAATGAAAAAAGTGATATTTTCGGAATGGAATGGAAAAGAACAGAGCCTAAGAACGACGAAATCAGTAGCGTAGAGAAATCAATCATAGTTGACAAAGACCATAACTGGAATAATACTGCCTTTGTCCCACTGAAAGAGTCAACTTCAAAATGTGTATAACTTATTATGGGTTGAGAGGTATATACAATACCTAAAATAAGTAATTTACCCCCATATTTTTCACTTATATCCTTACTTTAGAATTAAAGGTTAATTGTGAACCACACATTATTATATTAGTAAGGGTATGTAATGTAAATAAATTTAAAGTGGACTCTTTAAATGAGACAACAAAAACTTGAAAGTGGACTATTTGAGTGTGACGGAAGGAGTATTATGTATGAATGTGTGCGCAATAAAGAATCCGAGTTGATGAATACTATAACTTGGAAAAAATTCTCTGAAAACTTTCGCCGGCCGTTTGGAATCCGGCAATCGGAATCGACTTGGGCACCACTTACTCCTGCGTGGGTTACTGGAAACACGATCGCATTGAGATTATAGCCAACGACTAAGGCAACAGAACGACACCGTCTTACGTTGCTTTCACTGATAATGAGCGTCTTATCGATGATGCTGCTCTCAACCAAGCTTCCATGAATTCTATCAACACCGTCTTCGGTAAGTCAAATTCAAATCCCTTATGATTTGAGTGAATTGGCAGGATCTGACTTTTGATTTATGAACCCTTTTGCGATTTCTTAGCGGCCAAGAAGGGCTAATAAATTTGGGCGAGTTCCTTTTCGTTTTTTTTAATATAATAAAAGTGGGTATGTTCACCCTTTTATTGAAACCTAAACGATAAAACACAACAACTTGAACGATTCAACATAACAGAAGAAACGATACAACACAACAATAGAAATGATGGCGCAAGTCTCCTATGCTTCTCAACGGCAGAAAGCATACAGTACAATAGCAGAAACAATAAAACACAACAACGTAAACGGTACAACACAACAACATAAACGATACAACTTCTGGAGAACAATGGAAAACCCAAAGGAGAGAAGAAGATGAGTAGTGATGTTGACGATGAAGATCCGAAGAAATAGGAAAACCAAAATGAAAGAAACAAAATCGGAAGTAGCATCGATTGGTCTGTACATAGGATAAAGAGATTTGGTAAGTCTTCTCATGGAAGCATTCTTTATTTTTTATTTTTTTACAGCAGTAAGTAAGAAATAGGCCAATTGAGGGGAGTGAAAATTTTAAGTAAAACGACATCATTTTGGCATTTGGATACAGTTGGACAGATCCTCTTGAATAGAAGATTAGGACTCCTTCTCCACTCTATTTATAATAAGCACAAGAATACGAGTTTATTTGGAAGAGTAAATACTTGAAGAGAGTAATGTATCTACTCTTTCTTTCAAGTAGTAGTTATTTGAAGAAAGTATTATAGATACTTTCTTCAAATTAGATAACCACTACTCGAAGAGAGTAGAAGATTTATTATTCTCAAGTATATATATATATATATATATATATGTATACTTGAACAAAGTAATGTATTTATTCTCTTTTTCAAGTAGTAGTTACCTGAAGAGAGTATTATGGATACTCTTTTCAAATAACTACTATTTGAAGTGAGTAATAAATTTACTTTTTCAAGTATGTACTTGAATAAAGTAATGTATCTACTCTCTTCTTCTAGTAGTTACTTGAAGAGAGTATTATGGATACTCTTTTCAAATAACTACTATTTGAAGTGAGTAATAAATTTACTTTTTCAAGTATGTACTTGAATAAAGTAATGTATCTACCCTCTTCTTCTGGTAGTTAGTTAGGAGAATATTATGGATACTCTCTTCAAATAACTACTACTTGAAGAGAGCAATGTATCTACTTTCTTCTTTAATTAGTAGTTACTTGAAGAAGGTATTATATATACTCTTTCAAATAGCTACTACACTTGAAGAAAGTAAATATCTTCAAATGTAAGTATATAATATTGGTGGGTATAGTTCACATGTACTTTCTTCAAGTATCAAGTATTCCTGAACAGTAAACAGGTATTAAAAAAAACTTTATTCCTTAATCTTAATGAACAGTACAGGTGGGTCCTGTTCACTATTGATTAAAAAGAAACAAACTACAACAAATGTGAGAGACGCTCTTCTCTCAGTTTCTATGAATACCCCCGCTTTAATAAGATATTTTGCGTAGAACTATTCACGTAAACAGTGATAATATACATAAATTTGTTTCTAATTTAGACTGTAACTATTCACTCTTCTGGTACTTAATTTCTTAAAAGAGATCTCGCTTAGGATTACTTAACATTTGTACAAGCTAAAAGAAGTACAATTATAAAACCTGCACGGACAGTACTAGATCTGTTTCATTAGCAGTCTATTTTTTTTCTATTTTATTTTAAGAAAATTATCATTTTTTTTCCCAAAATTTACATAAACAAACAACATTATTTTCTACTCAATTCAAATTCAAATATTAAAATTCGCTCTAAATATTCACTCACATAAATTCAAAAAATAATACAATCATTACACTTTTTCTTCTTTTTCCTAAGCAAATCTCCAAAAGAAATTTCCTTAAAAAAAATATTTTTTCCCTAAAACAAAAATTTTTCATTTCGATCACAAAAAGAATGGAACTTTAATTTCTTAACATGGCTTTTGCCTTTTGACAACTGAACTCGATCTTGTGTGTCCTCAGCTCAGTGCCGTAGCTTCATTTGAAACTTTAGTTTTTGTGTTTAATAACCATCCATTCTAGGAGACTTTTGACTTCATATGACATTATGTAATGACCTTGAAGCAAAGATCCTCGATTATAATTATAAAAAATTAAGAATAAGAACTATTAATCGGAAAATAAAATAAATTAATTGAGTAAACAAAAAGATAATATAGAACAATAATTATCATCTAAAGATTCTAAAACACAATTTTAACTATAAATATATTTTTATAAAAAAGCTGGTTCAAACCAAAACCAAACCAAATCAAACCTTATACTACAAAATGCATCCAGTTTTATTCACTCTACTAGTTTAGCTGCAAAGAGTTCTCTCTTTCATTTCCTTATAGATCTGCAATTATACACTATAATTATCCACGATAACAAATTACAATACACATGGACACACACAGAATATAAGTAACTCCACCATAAATACCATCTAAAATCCGATCTCTCTTACGTTTATTATATAACTCTGCCTTTATCTCAGGGGTCAGCAAAGTTACACTTCGGACTGAACACATCCTTTCTTTACCATTGATTTAACCTTCGGCAGCTGGACTTCAGTTATATATCTCTTCATCTTTGCCAAAACATCAATCCCTTTGTATAGTCTGATCCCACTGTTTACGAACCGAATCGTGTTTCCCAACAGCAACAGCCCCAACACGCTGCACGCACAGATCACGCCTATCAGCACTTGGTCAGGCAAAAGCCTACCCCCCGGCGTAATCATACCAACTGAAAAACCGTAAGTTAAAGCTATGGAGGTCACCGTCAACCACATAATCATCATCAAAGCCCACAAATAGAACCTGTGCCTGAACGGCAAACCGCTTATGAGGAACAAGATTGTGCTCAGAGACGAAACGAAGGCCACTGTGTTAACCTGAATGAAAGTTCTGTAACTGTCCCATTTTCGGAACGCCATCACGGATTCTCCGGCGAAATATTCAGGGCCGGGAGATGGAGATGGAGATGGATATGGAGGTTCTGATTTGTTGCTGTCATCCTGCCAAACGCCGCCGGAGGGATTTACGCCGGCCTGGAAAGCCATTGTTGCGACGAGTGAGGCGACTACCAAGAGTGTGTTCCTTTCTTTGGATAACCATTTGTAGCCAGCTTCTAGAGTGTTGTACCCTCGTTTGGCTCCGGCGAGTAAAAGATGAGTTCGTGTGGGTTCTGTTTGTTTTCCGTGAATAAGGTCTAAGGCAGTGGACCCATTTGCATTCGTCGCATTCACATCTACGAGTCTTCTTTCGTCCACCAAGTATTTGACCATTGGGTCCAATTGCTTTTTAAGCTTTATATCCTGCTAATAATTAAAATTTAACTTTTATTTTTTCTGCTCAGAAGGGAGAGTGTAAAATTTCAAATTAAAAATAAAAATAAAAATTAAATCCCGCTATTTGTTGTTATATAATACTGTGAGTCGAGTCAGTAAAGTTAATTTGAGTTGTTGTCTTGCTATAGTTTTTCAATTTTAAAAGTCATATTTTTCCTCAAGTTAAAAAATATTAACAAAATAGTTTGCACCCAAATTTAGACAATATCAGAGTCGTTTTGTGATTTACAAATGAGATCCACACATATTAATATTGACAAAAAATGAAAAAAGAAAAGAGTTAAATACCTTAGTTGGTCATTTAACCTAGATGGAGGTCGAATGTTGATCTCAATTTCTTAGGGTAAAATCATTCTGATGTTGTCGATTAAGTCAATGAATGAACAAAGACTTTTTCATGATGAGAAATCAAAACGAGTTAATAAGTTAAGACACAAGCGCAATGATTAAATAACAAAAACAGAAAATAATAATATACTTTATCGATCTTATATAAAGATTCAAATTTTATGAAAAATGGATTTATGTCAAAGAATTGAGTTTGAATTTATTTATATAACATATTAAAATAATTTTTATTCTTGATGGAGCTAGTATATAGAGAGACAGAAGGCTACCTGATCTAACTCTTTCCCCCGGCCGGCTGCCGCAGTTTGCCCAGCCCAAACGGCGAGATGCAGCACGGTCATCCCATTGTCATCCTTCCGATTCGCAAAATCATTGTCTTCTACCGTCCTCAAAAACCATTCCAAAGCCTCCCGCTGATTATGCTTCACGCACAAATGCAGAACATTCCCTCCACCTTCCGCCCTTTCTTGAGCGGCCAGTGGCCTTGCTTTCATCAGCTCTTTCAACACAGCCAATCTGCCTTTGATGGCCGCAAGATGTAAAGGAGTCCTCCCAAATCGATCGCCGGCAAAACACATATCAGGACTCACACGCAGAATTTCTTTCACGAATTCCACATTGCCAAACTTGGCGGCAACGTGAAGAGGACTCATATCTTGACAATTCAGAGTGGCTTTCTCAAGAACAAGTGGATCTTTTTCTAGTAACTTACGAAGAGCGGTAACATCATTTTTTACCGCAGCATCATGAAGAGTTTTTGTATCCATTTCCATTTTCAAGTAACTTATTCTATTGTTTCACTTTAAGCTTTGGGTAACTCGATCTCCATAATCCTCTGCTTTTATAGGCATGCAATACAAGACTGCAAGTTCGAAAGAGTGTATAGGATCGAAAAAAGAGAAGCAAATTGTGTAACATCTTGGAAGGAGGGGAGAGGGACCACGGGGAAACGAACATGTTTTCAAGGGTAGTCAAATAGGCCAGAAAACAACAAGCTATAACCAACGAGGATATTGACATGCCCATTTGGAAGAGAGAGATAATTAATTGTCTTGGTTCAATGATTTTGCATGCATGTGTACCCGTGAAAAAACATTTTTGACTGAATTAATTCCGATTGACGTACTGCTTCTTTTTAATTGTTTAATTATTATATGAGACGAGTTTTGGCTAAATTACATTTAGCACTGACTGACAAAAACTCATACAAAATGGGTTTATGTATACGATATATTTCTCAAGAAGTTTTGAAATGGAGTTTTTTTGTAAAACTTTTTTTTGTAGATACTTGTGTAGCTTGAATTTGATAATCTAGAGTTATAAAAGTGTCACGCTCATGTAGCATGCTACTTTTGAATGTCTTTTAGTTGTAGTTAAATTTATAATGTGAATTTTTATTTTTAATATGAATAATTAATGTATCCTAATGCAGAGTCGAAGTTATACTCTAGATGAGTATCACTTTTGCTCTTTAAATATGAGGTTCGATTTCTTTTTATTATTGTTAACTTTAGGCCCCTTTTACTAGTAGGCGCGTAGGAGCAGCCCTAGATGGTTAGGGTTTTTTTTTACGTTGGGTGAGGAAGAACGAATTGAAATCCATACGTACGAGTGCGTGTAAATTGTCTTTGTAATTTTTATTTTTACAATTAATTCTTTAAACTGTCAATTTATTACAAAAACCAAGTTGGTTGTCTAAAAGGAATTAACTCTTCGTAAAATAATTGCCTACTTACTTTTATAACAAAATGCCAAATTTTCATATTAGTATTGATATTTGAAATGACCAAGTCTTTCTGGGACGATTTTTACAAATTTCCATCCGCATTGCAAAAAGGTTGATAATTGAGGATTTCAATTTTGAAAAATTATTCATAGAGTAATTTACAATTCAGAAAAATTTGAAGTAGCTTTTGTAATCAACTCTAGAAAAATTGAAACAAAAATATAAAATATTCTAGAAATATTTGTGCCAACTAGTGACTTCCAGTACGTGACGTCGTGAACTTTGTGATATCCAAAATTCGTGATTCTGAATAGTAGTCATGAACGATGGCAAAGAAAAAACTAATTTTATATTCTTAGGGGATAGCCGCCTCAACCTCTCAAACCCCCTCTCCATTTCAATCTTAGAAAGTTCATCTCTTCTTCCTTCGTCCTTTTTTAACAAGAGGACGAGAGAAACAATTTTACTTTGATTTTTCTTTGTCTCTTTTTACATAGTTTTGAATTTTAGTATCTTTTGTTAGAGTAATTTCAATAATTATTTCTTCTCTATCTAAGTGCTTTTTTTTCACTCACTTTGGTGATTTTATCCACAGTTATGGTGTTTCTTTCTCTTGTTAATAATTTCACTCATGATTATGGTGTATGAGGGCTTGGTTGAAAATTCAGTTTTGGCGCCTTCATTCATAATTACTGATAGATATGTAACCGTCAGTACGATATTTTTTCCAGCAAAAAGTGAGTTTTATATTTCTACAATGTTCAGATAAATATTATGTATAGACTTACAGTTAGGTATATTAAATAGACTGTTGTGGATCAAATATATGTAATCAGTTGTACTGATTGTTTTTTCGTCTTCTGTCAATCATTGTTGAACGATTTCCAAAGCATCAACAAATTTTTTTAAATTTTCATAAATATATAGAGAGAGTAATAATAGACTCAGTAATTTTTTAATAGCTACTCATGCAGCATGCATTCATTGGTTACCTTTTTATTAATATCATATAATTAGCCAATGAATGCATGACACATGGTTGCTATTAAAAAATTACTATGATTTATTATTGAGTCTATCATTACTGATAAATATATATATATATATTCTTAGGCTATGTTTGTTACTTTTATTTACTTCCAAAAAAAAAAAAAATCATTACCTGTATTCTGCAGTGAGGTATTCTCATCTGCAGTGAGGGGAGATCCCTTATCCCCTTACCTGTTTATTATCTGCAGTGAGGTATTCTCATCGATGCTCCATGATCTTCAGTGCAGTGGCAGGCTGGCGGGAATCGGGGTCGCGAGAGGGGCTCCCAGGATCTCACATCAGTTCTTTGCGGACGACACTTTGCTCTTTGGGTAGGCCACTATAGATGAGGCGGCATACATGCAGACGCTATCATGGCCTACTCCAGAATCTCGGGCCAGCGTATAAACTTTGACAAATCTGCCATCTATTTTAGTGGTGCAACACCTCCTCGAACACGTAAGGAAATTTGTGCCTTGTTGCGAATGAGAGAGGTGACCCAGCACGAGAAATATCTAGGCATCCCTTGTGTGGTGGGGCGGGACAAGGCTGGGGTCTTTAGATCGATAAAGAACAGGGTCGCTGCGCGGCTGGAGGGTTGGAGAGCTGAGTCACTGAGTCGTGCAAGAAAGGAGATACTTATCAAGTCCGTGGTCCAGGCTATCCCAACCTATGCCATGTCATGCTTCCGTATACTAGATGGCGTACTTGGGGACATCCAGGCTACGGAGTAAACGGATGGAGGGCTCGGGTTCTGACAGATGAAGGCATTTAATCAGGCAATGCTGAGCAGGCAAGCATGGGGGTTACTTACCCGGCCCCACTCGCTCTTGAGCCGAGTGCTGAAGGCGAAGTATTATGCGGAGGAAAGTTTCCTTGAGGCGGGATTGGGCAATCGACCCTCTTTCACATGGCGGAGCCTTTTGGAGGGGCGAGAGGTGCTGAAGCTGGGACTTAGAAGAATGGTGGGAAATGGACAGAGTACCTGGGGGTGGCAGGATCCGTGGATACCCGGCCAGGGCATGACTCCACCTCAGTATCTGCCCATAGGCCTTGTTCCGCCTGGTCGGGTCTCAGAACTGATTGATCAGGCGACGAAGCAGTGGAACCCAGATCTTATCCATGCACTCTTTTCACCAGATGTAGCCTCTACCATATGTGATATCCCTTTGCGGGACCCAGAAGGGCCGGATCGTTGGATATGACACCCAGATAAGAGGGGACGCCATAATGTGAAGAGCGCCTACCACTTTGTCATGTCAGAAACACAGGCCCCGGAAGCGGGACCCCCTCTGGCGCCTCCTGTGGAGTCTACACGTCCCACCCAGAGTGCAGCAGTTCCTATAGAGGTTTTGTACGGCTATATTACCTACGCAGGACGCTTTGCAGCGGCGCCACATACTGGCCGGACCATCACTCTGCCATCTGTGTTACGTCGCTACCGACGATCTCCGCCAATTGTTCTTTGAGTGCTCATTCGCTGTTATGGTGTGGGAGCTAGCAAGCTGTAAAGAAGCCATTGAGGCCCATCGGAAGGAGGAGGGCCATACCCGGCTTAAGGAAATACTGTTGCACGCCCCTGGCGGAACATGCGAGTTCATAGCCATCACACTGGATCTTATCTGGTTCCAAAGGAACAAACGAGTTCATGGGAGCCTGAGCACGGGCCTCTTAGGGTACTGCAGTCAGCGGTGGCAGCCCTACAAAATTTCAAGGCCGCGAGGGCCTGCGCGGAGAAAGAGGATCCCTCATTAGCATTCTCTATTCTCTTGGCCAGAGCCCCTCCTGGTATTAAGGTCTTCTTTGATGCGGCCTATCACCCCTTGACCCGTCGAGCGGCGATTGGGGTTTTTGGATATGATAAAGAGGGTCGGTGGTTAGGTGGCATAGCTCGGAAAATTACGGGAGTTTGCTCCCCGGAGGAGGCAGAGGCGACAGCCTGTCTGGCGGTGCTCGAGCTGATTGGGCAGAAGGGGTGGATTCGATGTTCAGTTGTGGGAGATGCGGCTGTGGTAGTACTGGCGGTTAGAGGAGAAGGGTGCCCAGAGGTTGGGGCCCAACGCATTATCTCCAGGATTGTGGCGGCGAGTAATAAACTAGGTACTCGAGGCATATACTGGGTAGAAAGGGGCAAAAATGTCATTGCGCATCTGTTAGCACAGCATGGGGCCACAGGGCCCCAACAGGAGTATTGGTGGCCATTGCCGCCCTCTTTTGTATCTCAAACGTTGCTGGACGATTTCCAGCGCCATTAATACACAACTCTTCCGTTTCAAAAAAAAAAAAAAAATCATTACATTTTCCTTAAAAGAAAAAAAATCATACCAAAAGTTTATATTTTCTACTAAAATTTTGAAAGTCCATCTAAATTCTTAAATTTTAAAAAATAACATAATCATTACACTTATTAATTTATATATAATTTAGTAAGAGAGAGATAACAATGACTTAAAGCTTTTCCCAAAACAAAAGATTTTTAATTTGGTCGTTGGTCATAGTGAAAACAATGACTTAAAGCTGCAGCAGCCCTTCTAGATGCTTGTTTCGCAAAAATTGTTCAACTGAGAAAAAGGACTTAAAGCAAGAAATTGCTAGACACCTACACATCGAGAACACAGAAAAAAAAAAAAACTACAGTATAACCAAGTTGGGCACCCACAGTCCAATCACATGTCAGGTATCTTGGAGACATATGGAGAATAAGGCCCTGTTTGGAAGCCAGTTTAAAAACACCTTTTGAGAGAAAAAATGTGAGTTTCAAAGCCAAAAATTGTTTGGAATGAGTTTTAAGATTTCCCATCTCAAAATATATTTTCAAAGATTGTTTGGCCAAAACATATCCAAAAATATATTTCAACTATTTCTATTTTTCTTCTTTTTTTCCCCCATTTCTGCAACTCATCTTCTCTACCCCCCAACTACCCGCCCCCCCCCCCCCCCCCCCCCAAAACCCCGTATCCCTCGCCACCACCCATCTACATCCAACCCGTCACCCCTTCATTTCCTTTTCTTTCTTTCCTTTCACCCAGCACCCCCTGAACCCCTCATCTCCTCTCTTCTTCGATCTCTTCTCTTTTCTTTTCTTTCTTCTATTCGTTTTCTTTCTTTCCTTACTCTCTCACCCGTAATGGTGGATCTGGATCTGAATCTAGAAATGTGGTCGGCGGTGGTGGTCTAAAAATAAGTAATGGTGGTGGCTGGAAGAGGCGGTAGATCTGAACGTGCCAGCGGTGGTGGATGAAGGTTTTCGTGGGCGGTGGTAATGGCGGACGGCGGTGATGGACCGATGGTGGTTAGTTAGGATGGTGATTATGATGATGATGGGTCTTAAATAAAAAGAAATATTGAAAAGAAAATTAGAAAAATATTATTCCATACATATCTCAAATCACATTTTAAAATAGGGGCATGTATTTGCAGTAACCATTTCGATATTTGCAATAACATTTTTCTGTGTAAAATCTATTTTGTCCTTTAGCTAAAAAAAAAAAAAACCCATTTACACTATACTTATTTACAGTTATTCGTTTTTCACTTACACGTGTATGTATATATTTTTTTACATAAAGTTTCTTTGTTTAAAAAAGAAAAAAAACCCTATCTGGCAAGAAATTTTGGCAAAAAAATCACAAAATAAATGAAAATTTTCCAAAATAACCAAATTACTATTTGCAGTAACATTTTGAAAATACCACCCAAAGTGGGCGGTATTTTGGGCCAAAATACCACCGGCGTTATTTTGGCCCAAAATACCACCGGAGCCAAAATACAGCCGGCGGTATTTTGAGCCAAAATACCACCGGGCGCTGATGGTATTTTGGGCCAAAATACCGCCGGTGCCCGGTGGTATTTTCTTCTCAAAAATATCGCGAAAGTTGTATTTTGATTAAGTTGTCTTTGATACCACGTTAGAAATGTTAGAATTTGAGAAAAGAAGAAAAGAACTTGAATAATGTATAGATTATTTTTTTTCATTAAAAAACCAATTTTACGTAAAAAAAGAAAAAGAAAATGAACAGTAATTTCTGGTACTATTCACGAGTATCCAAAGTTGGAGGTAAATTTGCAATGACATACAATATCTAGAAACATATTTTGAAATACATTCCAAAATACATTTCAGGAATATATTCCAAACAATATCTCAAAAACATCTTTCAAAACATATTTCAAAAACATCTCTCAAAAACACATTTCAAAACACATGCCACATGGGGCCTAAAATTTTCATCTTCCACAACTGAAGAAAGAAATATTATACTTGATTGTGTGACAGTCAAGTGTCAATAAATTATATTAAATAATAGGCATTTAATATTATACTTATTTCCATTGGGTATATTATATTGTTTCAGCTTTGGATCTGTAAAAGAATAAGATCATTGTCTTGGTTCAATGATTTTGCATGCATGTGTACCCGTGAAAATCCATTTAGGACTGAATTAATATCAACAGACGACTTCTTTTTAATTCTTTAATTATTATAGGAGACGAGTTTTAGCTAAATTACATTTAGCACTGAGTTTGGCAAAAACTCATACAAAATGACTTATGTATGCTAGGGGTGGGCACGAATTGATTTCCTCAAATTGTGGTTTCCTCGAATTTTCAATTTTTTTTGGCCAATTCGAAACCGAACCTAATTCGTTTTAAAACTGAAGAAACCAAATCGAATTCATAATTCGAATTCAGTTCGAATTCGGTTTGGACCGTGGAAACCAAATTCACAAATTTGTTTCCAGAATTAATTGTTTAACACAGTAAGGCTTTGAAGAAAATGAAAGAGAGATGGGAGAAGGAAATAAGAAGAGTAAAGAAAGAAAGATAATGAAGAGAAGAAAGAAAATAGATTGAGAGAAGAAGCACTGTCCAGTTCCAAATCCACTATTCACTACTACAAAATGGAGCTTTAACGGCTGCGGATTAACGGCGAAAAATAGAAAACCGCAGTTATAAAAGAAATACGGACTTTCTACGGCGGTCTAAAAATGAACCGCCGTAGAACGGGACTTTCTACGGCGGTTTAAAAATGAACCGCCGTAGAAACGGACTTTCAACGGCGGTTGGGACAAACCGCCGTAGAAAGTGGGCTTTCTACAGCGGTTGGAAGGGAACCGCCGTAGAAAGTGGACTTTCTATGGCGGTTGTAAGGTAACCGCCGTAGAAAGTCCACACTTTCTACGGCGGTTACCTTCCAACCGCCGTAGAAAGTCCACTTTCTACGGCGGTTTATTTTGAAACCGTCGTAGAAGTTCCTTTCTACGGCGGTTTAATTTTCTCCGCCGTTGTATTGACGTATTAAAACCTAAATAACAACGTGTATTTCCGTATTGAGGCCAAAAGTGTTCTTCTCAAAATTTTTACTACGGTTTTGCACGTTGAACGTAAAGAATCGTCATTTGGAGCTAAAATTTACCACCTAAAGGTCAGAAACTTCTAAAATTTCTCAATAATTGCTTATGCTTGTACTTTATATATGTCATCCTATAGAATTTATTTTTATTTATGGTAGATGGCTGAAAATTAAAGTTGCATATATTCCATATATATGGTGAACCTTAGTATTGGGGAACCCTATTTAGTTATACTATGTAGTTTCTTGGTGATGTGATTTGATTTATAGTGTTTGATTTTTAATGGATGATGTTCATATAATTAGCACTACTTAGGATGTGTATTATTTTTTTTATGAATTTCATGTGTTTGACGAAATGCATAAATGAAAAACTTAGAGTTTCTTCTTCATTTGATTATGTCTATTGCGCATGTGTTGTTTATGCATTATTTTTTTCATTGAGGTATTATAGTAGTTTTGATTATATGAGTAACATAAGTATTATGACATGTGCTAAGACAAGCATGCAACTTGATACTTTGTACATTGTTTGTTGAATTATTATTTGGTATTTTTAATTATTTCAAGGTGTTAGTTACACATGGATCGAAATATCTTGTTGTGTGGTGATCGGACCTCCGATTCTTATGCGAGAGAAGTTGAGAATTTCATTCAATTGGCTTATAAGAATACAAAGTACGTCCATTGTCCGTGCAAAGCTTGTAAAAATGGTGCGCGGTTTGATAACTCATATACAATAAGATTCCATTTATATCGGTACGGATTTGATCCTTCTTATAAACTGTGGATTTGGCATGGTGAAAGTATTGATGGTTTACCTGAGCAAAGAAAATCTCAAGCAAAAGGAGATGATACGATTACTAGAGATCGATTAGATGCCATGATTGAGGATGTGGCGGAGGATTTTGCTGATAAACCGGAAGTTCTTGCTTCCATTTTGGGTGACAATGAGAAACCACTATACAAGGGTTGCACTAAATATACACGATTGTCTAGTGTTTTGAAGTTGTTTAATTTGAAAGCGGCAAATGGGTGGTCAGATACTAGTTTTACAGCCTTATTGAGGGTATTGAAAGATATGCTCCCAGAAGATAATGAACTTCCAGATCGAATTTACGAGGTGAAAAAAATGTTGTGTCCAATGGGTATGGAGCATAAGAAGATCCACGCTTGCCCAAATGATTGCGTCCTCTACAGGAATGAGTATAAGGATTTATTGCTTTGTCCTAAGTGTAAAACTCCACGATACAAAAACAAGCAGCTGTGTGATGAGGTTGAAGATAGTTCTGATCCGCAAAAGAAGGGATCGCCGGCTAAGGTTCTGTGGTATCTTCCTATAATACCGAGATTTAAACGGTTGTTCGCTAATGAAAAAGATGCAAAACTAATGACATGGCATTCAGATCGGTGTATTCCCAGTGATGATGACAAGGTGATAATGCATACATCAGACTCAGATCAGTGGAAAAAGATTGATTCAATGTATCCTTCTTTTGAAGGAGAAGCCAGAAATTTGAGGCTTGGTCTGTGTACTGATGGAATGAACCCGTTTGGCAGTCTGAGTAGCACACATAGCTCATGGCCGATGATGTTGGTTATTTACAATTTGCCGCCTAACTTGTGTATGAACCGCAAGTACATACTTATGTCTCTAATGATTTCAGGCCCACGACAACTAGGAAATGACATCGATGTGTATCTTGCTCCTCTTATTGAAGACTTGAAAAAGTTATGGGATGAAGGCGCACCTGTGTTTGATGCCTACCGTGAAGAAATGTTCACATTACGTGCCATGTTGTTCTGTACCATTAATGATTTTCCTGCTTATGGAAACTTGTTTGGGTACTCTGTTAAAGGGCATAAAGCATGTCCAATATGTGAGCAAAGTACAGATTTTTGTCAGCTTGCACATGGGAGGAAGACAGTATACCTTGGGCATCGCAGATTTCTTCCCGAGACTCATCCGTATCGGAGTATTAAAAGAGCATTCAATGGATTCCAAGAGTTCAGAAAAGCTCCAGAACCCTTGAGCGGGCCAGAGGTGAAAGCTCGTGTGACGGACATTAATGTGGAGTTTGGTAAAACTTCGGAGTCCAGCAATAATGATACAGGTTGTTGGAAGAAAAAATCCATATTTTTGGAACTTCCATACTGGGAGAACTTGGATGTCAGACATTGTCTCGATGTTATGCATATTGAGAAAAATATTTGCGAAAGCCTCTTAGGTACGCTCTTGAACATCCCTGGTAAAACTAAGGATGGTTATAACGCGAGACTTGATATGGTTGATATGAACATAAGAGCAAATTTAGCACCGGTAGCTCGAGGACAACACACATATCTACCCCCAGCCTGTCACACTTTGTCCAGAAAAGAGAAAAAACAATTGTGTTCAAGTTTGCCTAGCATCAAAGTTCCATCCGGATATTCTTCAAATGTAAGCAGACTTGTTTCCTTGAAAGATTTAAAACTGGTTGGTTTGAAGTCTCATGATTGCCATGTCTTAATGCAACAATTGTTACCTGTAGCTATTCGCTCGATATTGCCCAAGCATGTTAAGTCTAGTATAACAAGACTTTGTTTCTTCTTCAATGCTATATGTAGCAAGGTTATCGCGCGCGAAAGACTTGATCAGTTACAAGATGAAATAACTGTTGTCCTTTGTCAATTAGAAATGTATTTTCCACCCGCCTTCTTTGATATTATGGTGCATTTGGTGATTCATTTGGTTAGAGAGATAAAAATCTGTGGGCCTGTTCATTTGAGATGGATGTACCCATTCGAGCAATATATGAAAATATTTAAGGGGTATGTTAAGAATCGTTGTCGTCCTGATGCTAGTATTGTTGAAGGTTATATAGCTGAGGAGGTAATTGAGTTTTGCACTGAATACTTGGCCGAGACCGCATCCATTGGAATATCTAAGAATCGGCACGATAGGAGGATTACAGGTATGGGCACAAGGGGAGGAAAAATATTTTTGCCATCTAATGTTGAATTGATGAAGGCGCATCTCTACATTCTGCGCAATTCTGAAGAAGTTGCGCCCTATGTGACAGACCATATCCGTTCAATAAGAACATCTTATCCTGCTTGGACGGATCAACGTGTGCTCAATGAACAAATTCGGACATTTGTCTATTGGTTTGGTAATGCTGTCCTGGGCAAAGACGTTTCGGAGACATTGAAATGGTTGGCGTTTAGGCCCAGCCCTGCGGTACGAGCATTTTCATGCTATGACATAAATGGATATTCATTTGCTACTAAGAGACAAGATGAGAAGAGTACGGCACAAAACAGTGGTGTTACATTAATCTCAGAGGCTTTGCATGTTTCTAGGAGGAAGGATAAAAATCCATTGTATGCAAGCATGGCTTATTACGGGGTGATCGAAGATATTTGGGAGCTTGACTATGTTTGTTTCAAAGTAGTTGTATTTCGCTGCAAATGGGTTGATAACAATAGTGGGGTTCGAACTGATGATCCATTGGGTTTTACCTTGGTGAACCTTAATCGGGAGGGTTTCAAGGGGGAACCATTTATACTTACATCGCAGGCGAAACAAGTTTTTTATATCACCGATCCTTGCGACGAACATTGGTCTGTTGTTCTTCATGGTAAACAACATCACGGAGTGGAAGGGATTGATACAGAAGAAGGGCTTCATGAGGCTGGCCCTTTCTCTAGTGGGTTACCTGAACCGAGAGCAGATGAGGAAGATAGGGAACTTGATAAATACATACTTCGTGATGACCACAGCGAAGGATTATGGTTCGAGGATCAAGTGTCCCATAAGAGAAAGAGAATAAGTTAAGAATCATTTTCAGGTATATTGTTTGTTTTTATTAAATTTCAATTCCTGTGGGTGTGTATGTGTGTGTGTGTATTTGTAGATGTTTTTTTGATTTTAATGAAAAGAGGTGGACATAAATTTATAACAACATTTATTTTTATCCTTCGTAATGTGGGATTGAAACAGGTCACAACTCGGATGAAGCCGCGCAATCAATGGACAAAATGTTTGCCGGGACTTCATATGCGGAACTGTTTATAAATGAATATGTTCTTGTTGGAAATTGTGTGAAGCTTCTGTGTTGATCTTATGATGCACTTGTGTTTTGGTCAAAAACAAGCAGAGAAGATTTTGTCTGAAGTGATTTGAAAATGAATTCCGTATTATTCGAAATAGTTGGAATTTTAGTGAAGTATTTAAGTATATATGCATATCCTTGACAGGGAGTACGTTACATTTATAGGGGAGACTTTGTCAAATTTTCCGGCAAATTGATTTCCTTGTTTTTCATTTATGAATAAATGTTTCACGTATTATTATTATTTTTTTTCAAGGAGTAGTACTTTAGGTAAAATTTCCAGGGGAAGCTATACGTAGTTCATTTTGTTTTGATTTTATATTTAACTCTTCATAAATTACTTGTCAGTGGGTTCGGGAAACAGGGGAAATGCAGGGGAAAAAAGGGGAGAGGAGGGGAATAGAATGAGGGAGGAAAGGAAAGTTCAAAAAATTTGAACTTTAATCGTCGGTTCCACTGCGGTTCACGAGTGAACTGCCATTGAAAGTCCACATTCAACGGCGCCGTTGAAGGTGGACTTTCAACGGCAGTTCACTCGTGAACCGCAGTGGATTAATTGCTACGGCGGTTCAACCTCGAACCGCCGTTGATAGTCTCCTCGTAAAAAATTGGAGCCAATTCCCGCGCGGGCATATTTTAATATTAATTTTTTTTTCCATTTTCAGAAAACTAATCCCACAATTTTGTAAATATAATAATACATACCCAGATTATGTATATTTATTAATTATGTACACAATCCCGACTTTTATGAACCATTTCATAATTAAATTTCAAATTTTCCATTGAACCATATATTTGCATTTAAATTTCCCGCGCGTGATACTACACGTACAATAATTATAAGTCAAATATAAAAATTAATAAATTCCGTAAATTTACATGTAAGAGACGATAAATTAAGAAGCTTCATTATGTTTCCTAAAATTTCTACTTTTTCAACTTGGGCGAACGGGATAAAATAATCAATTCCACAAATTCATTAGTTACGTATAGTAATATAAAAATTAATTAATATTAGTTAAGTGGCCGAAAAACAAGTTTTCTACTTACTGGATTTCATTACCTTATATACATATATGAACATATATATATGTTTATACATATATATATATAAATATATATAAACATCTTTCGCTTTTCTCCTTTCCCCTCTTGATGTACATCATCAACTCTATCGATCCTCTCTGCTCTCGATCTCTTGTAAATTTCCAATACATAAATAAAATATTTTTATTTGAAGAATTGAATACTTTAAGACAACTTTTATAATTACTTCTTATATATATAATGTATTTTGAATTTGGTACAAAAAATAGAAAATCCATGCGTACCCAAAAACTACTTTTCTACGGCGGTTCAACCTTGAACCGCCGTAGAAATCAAACTTTCTACGGCGGTTCATGTTTGAACCGCCGTAGAAAAGTATTTTCTACGGCGGGTTCTCGACTGAACCGCCGTAGAAATGTAGTTTTCGGAGCCAATTCCGGCGCTACGCATGAATTTTCTATTTTTCATATCATTTTCTAAACCCTAAACCCTAAACCCTACTCCCTATTAAGTTTTTTTTTCCAATTTTCATAAATTAACCTCTGTCACGCTTAAGATTGAAATAGATAGTGAAACGCCACCCTTTTCCTGGATTTTCGCCTTGACATTCTGAATTGGGTCGCAGGATTCGACCTCGAGGATGATGGTCTTCCCCGTCAGAGTTTTCACGTAAAGCTCTATTTTTTTCAAAATACGTTATATATATATATATATATATATAAGACTTAATTATAAAAGTTGTCTTCAAGTCTTCAATTCTTCGAATGAAAACATTTTATTTATGTAGTGGAAATTTACAACAAATCGAGAGCAGAGAGGAGAGAGTTGGATGATGTGCAAGAAAGGAAAGGAGAAAAGAGGAAGATGTTTATATATATATATATATATGTGTATGTATAAACATATATATATATGTAAGTAAATTAATGAAATCCAGTATCTATTTAATTTTTTTTCGGCCACTTAACTAAAATTAATTAATTTTTATATTACTATACGTACCTAATGCATTTGTGGATTTGATTTTTTTATCCCGTTCGCCAAGTCGAAAAAGTAGGAATTTTAGGGAACATAATGAAGCTTATTACTTTATCGTCTCTTACATGTAAATTTCCGACAATTATTAATTTTTATCTTTGACATATAATTATTGTACGTGTAGTATCACGCGCGGGAAATTTAAATGCAAATATATGGTTCAATGGAAAATTTGAATTTTAATTATGAAAAGGGTTCATAAAAGTCGAGAATGTGTACATAATTAATAAATATACAAAATCTAGGTATGTATTATTATATTTACAAAATTGCGGGATTAGTTTTTTGAAAATGGAAAAAAAATTAATATTAAAATATGCCCGCGCGGGAATTGGCTCCAATTTTTTACAAGGAGACAAACCGAGAAAAAGTGGGGACTTTTAACGGCGATTCAACCACGAACTGCAGTTGAAAGTAGAATCCACTGCGGTTCAGTAGTGAACCGCCGTTGAAAGTGTACTTTTAACGGCGGTTCACTACTGAACCGCAGTTGAAAGTACACTTTCAACTGCGGTTCGCGGTTGAACCGCAGTTGATTGTTGGTTCAACGGCGGTTCGCGGTTGAACCGCCGTTGAACCGTGACCCGGTTATTAATATCAATTCAAATTTTTACTTTTTCCTTTCCTCCCTCATTCTCTTCCCCTCCTCTCCCCTTCATTTCCCCTGTTTCCCGAACCTTCTCTCCCGCGGCTGTTCGGCTTCTTCAGCGCTTCTCCGGTCGCCGGCGAGCTCCTTCACCTTCCGATCAACCCGTCGGCCGCCCAAGCTTCACTGATTGTTCGGCTGGACCACGCAAGGCCGTTTGTTCGGCTCCCCATTTCCACCCTCCTATATATACTTCGGGCTTGTTTGTAGGAGTTCACCCAAACGGTTCCACCTTCTATGCTTTCATTTTAAAACTTTTGCAATGTGACCTTACATTTTGTAAATGCTTCCCATTGCACTAGGATTTTTTGGGTTGATATTTATGGTATATTTTGGTTTTAATCCTTGTGATGAATGATTGGAATGCTTTTGGATTTATTGATTGTTTGTTGCATTGGTTTGGTTTTTGAATTGAGTGTTTTGTCCTACATAAGTTGAGAACCTAGGGTTTTGATTAATGTTCCATTAGGTACCCTTTGAAATTCGGGTTTAGTGTATGAATATGAGAAACTCAAATGTTTATTTCGGTTTTACTTGATTAATTTAGGGAAAATTGGTGTTTGATTTCGGTTCTTGTTCGATTTAGTGTTCCTCCGTTAGTGATAATGAGGAAAATGCTTTGTTGTTGATTCCACTTTGTGAAATTTTATTCTTGTAGTAGAAATGAATGATTGTTCTCATTAGTTGTTGGTTGTGAAATGTGAAGTATTTTATCAATGGTACCCTTTATAAGTCCAATTTTTTTTTGCCCTCATTTGGTTTAATTTGGATAATGGTAATTGTGTATTTTTAGGAGTGAATTTTGCGAATGTACATTGCCTTTTTTTTTTTTTATCACATTACAAGCATTCTTGTATTTGACATTAAAGCTTTTCTTTGATTGCATATATGTTATATTGAATTCTCTTTCTATGTACATGAAGTTTAAGGTACTTTCAATGGCCCGAAAAAGAAAAAGCACTACGGAGCATAGTGATGAGGGTAATGGCAATGGAGATGGTTCTTCTACTACATGTAGTAGAGGTAGAGGACCCACAAATTGCAATGATCTATTGGAAATGAGAAAGAATGGGAAAACTCTTGACATTTCTTTTGATTCCGAGCTCGAGCCTAAAGAGTATCATACAAAGTGGATTACCTTTGTGGCATATATGACCCGGAGCAAAGTGGACATAGTGAAATATGAATCATGGCCCAAAGTTCCCGAGGAGATCAAGAAAAGAGTGTGGATGGAAATACGAGTATTTTCTTTAATTATAATGCATTGTTTGTTTCTTCTTCCATACAAATGAACTCAAATTCCTCACTAAATTTTTACTCCTAATTTTCACTGTAGGCATTATTTGTTTTCGAGTCAACCGAAGAATTCGAAACAAAGTGGATTTCTTATGCCGGTAAACGGTGGAAAGATTGGAAATCCTATTTAGGGAAATATGTACATGGTGCCAAAAAGGGTCAGGACCCATGCTTGGAATATAAATTTCTCCCTAGGGAGACATGGATTAAGTTCAAGGCTAGCCGCGAGACAGAAGAATGGCAGGTATATTTTTTAAAATTGATTTCCTTCTTCTTTTTGGATATTTGAAATTGCTCAGTTTAGGGATAATAATTTTTCATTATATTTCTCTCTAGGCAATTCATGGAAAAGCGCAAAAGAATGCCAATTTAAATGCTTTCTACCATAATTTATCTCGCGGTGGCTACCGACTGCTGAAGAAGCAGTTGCACGACGAGGCGGTAAGTGCATCCGGGAAGAAGTCTTCAGAGGAGGGTCAGTCCGAAGAAGAAGGCGAAGATTCTTATTCACAGCCAGGCCGTCATCTACTTTGGAGACAGGCCCACACAAACAAAAAAGGGGAATACTTCACGCCAGAGGCTGGGCGTGTAGGGATGGAAATTGTAAGTTCTGCGCCATACATTTTCTTATGTTTCAGTTCTTTTAATATTTAAAGTCTCTGTGTATATATTGTTTATTATAATTGATTATTTATTACTAGATATCTATGATGAAATGCTAATTAATAATTTGGTTTTCATTAAATGTTTATATCCCAATTATAATTATCTAGTTATCACTGTAAAGTAAATAAATGATTAATTTGTATATATGTGTATTTATTTATATTTTATAATTACGGTTATCAATTTTATATTTAAAATTTATATACATAAATGATTAATCTGTGTATATGTGTATTTATTTATATTTAATTGATCTATTTACATTTACTATATTTGGCAATATGTGTAGGAAAATCTATGTTCCCGCGAGTCCCAAGGGGAGACCGTTGCAGAGGGTAGGAATGACATTCTTGTCATTGCAACGGGAAAGCCCGATCACCCCCGTCGTTATCGCGGCCATTCTACCAGGGCACGTATCACAGAGGTTTTCCCATAGAAAACAAGGCCATCGCTTAAAGATGAACTTGATTTAACTAAGCGACAGCTTCAGAAAACCACTGCCCAACTCGATGAATGTCAGACACATTTGAAGATGATGGTTGGGATTCTATGTGGTAAGATGGGAACCGACTATGATACATTAAAAGCCACCGTCCTCAATGCTGCCAAAGATGCGGCAGCGCACCCAGAGACCTCCGGAGCGGTCCCTGTTTCCCCTGTGAGCCCTGTTTCTCCTCTGATACCTACAAGGTTGCCCGAGTTGGAGATGCTACATGTTGCAGCTACGGACCCGATCAAAGCCTCTGACGGGGGTGCTTTAGGCGAATACAAGGTAAATAAAATTAATATGTATATTTTCATAGAATACACGTGGTATTTTTAAAATTCAGTGCATGCATATGACACACTCATAAACAGAACAGTCCGAAAGATTTGCTCATAAATCCCAACTCCGACCATATCTTTGCATGAGTAAGATCAATATGAACTCCCCTAGGACTAGTTTCATTTCCAACTGGTTTCATAATTTTTAGATTTTTCTGTAGGGATTTATCCTCCCAAAACCGAAGGCAACTACAGCATTAAGCCTTCATCTTAGTTAAACAGGACAGTCCGAAATATTTGCTCATAAATCCCAACTCCGACCATATCTTTGCATGAGTAAGATCAATATGAACTCCCCTAGAAGTCTAGTTTCATTTCCAACTGGTTTCATAATTTTAGATTTTTCTGTAGGGATTTATCCTCCAAAAACCGAAGGTAACTATGAGACTTAAGCCTTCATCTTCCATAAACAGAACAGTCCAAAAGATTTGCTCATAAATACCAACTCCGACCATATCTAATCATGAGTAAGATCAATATGAACTCCCCTAGGAGTCTAGTTTCATTTCCAACTGGTTTCATAATTTTTAGATTTTGCTGTAGGAAATTATAGCTGAAAAATCAAAATGGGGCAGATTTTCGATTTTTAGAAGCTTCATCTTTAAGAATTCTAAAACGGTATTTTAGGAGTCATGAAACTCATAACCCTAAGATATATCTTGATGTATAGAAGATGTTTCAGGCTTTGAATAATTCCTTGGATTGGTTTCACGTGAATACTTGTTTAGACGGCAACTTTCTTCTTCAATTTTTTTTTCCTTATTACAGTGCTTTGTTAATTTAGACTTAATAGTTGATTAATTTTCATTCGCTTGCCTAGTATCTCAGGACGGGTGTGAATGCCATCTGTTCATCTCTGAGGATTCGCAAAAGCAGCGTAACCTTGTGGCAAAGGGAAATATTTATAAGCAAAGCAAGCACCACGGGCGCGAGGTTAGGAAAGGTTGCGCGAGGGTCACAATTAAAATTTGCTATGATGACTTTGCCCTGCTACCATTTCCTGAGGAAGAGGCTGAGACAGTGGGAATGGCCAAGTCCTTTTTCGTGGAATGGCCTATAGAGTTGATTGAAATTATTCAGCCGGCTCCGGTAACAAAGGTATATTCTTTCATTTATTTGTGAATTACTCCATACCGTTTTGTATATTTAATGTTATTTCAAATGATGTTAGGTGGATAAAAGTGCCCAAAAGAAAAAAGGCCGGATGAATTCTATGGATGACAAGACATCTCCTTCGGCGACGGTTCCGACTGAGATGTCATCCTCATCGACATCTGATCCATTGCAAGAGTTACAGCTCCGAATGGATAATGATTCGGACTTCAATGGCTTCTTCTTTGAAATGACAAGAGAAGTAATAGGTTTGGACCTGCCTAATTGTATGAATCGAGGGGATCTCATAGAGTTATTGACCAGAGAAAGCCAGGTCTCAAACAGTTTGATGCAGTTGTTCATCCAGTGAGTTTCCACTTAATTTTATAACCTATTTTTTATTATTGTTATATATAGTATGCATTCCATGTGCCTAGACTAACCAATGAAGCCCTTTTTGTAAATTCTTTAGAGCTTTACATGAGTTAGTTGAAAGGAATGGGAGAAAGGGGATAGGTTTCCTCTCGTCTGATCATGTCACACCCATAGGAAATACGCTTGAAGCTAGGGTAAACTACATTGCGCGAAACTTGAAGGATAGGAATAAAGAAATGTATCTGGTGCCTTATCTTCAGGGGTAAGTGACACTGTAAGCGCTCCTCTAATATTTAAGAAACACTGATATAAAGATCTGACGTCATTAAATTTTTTGTTTGCAGTGAACATTGGATGCTAATAGCCATTAGACCAGTAGAAAAAGTTGTCTACTGGTTTGATTCTTTACAAAATCCACAGAAAGAGGAGGCGGTGGAGCTTATAGACGAGTGAGTTATATATATTAACAACTGTTAGAATGCCTATATATCCATATATTGCTAATTATTTTTGTTCCGCTTTCATTTTTATAGGGTGATGTTTAACTATCAAGCTTTCTTAGGATTGCCCAGAAATGTGCATATGCAACCTTCGTGGATAGTAGTTAAGGTAAAATTGGTTTTTATTAAATTTTTTAATTACATCTGTTAGTCTAGTAGCCTAAGCAATTAGTAGTGTTAGTTGTTTTAATTAAATCCGTGAGTCCAGTAGCCTAAGTTAGTAGTGTTAGTCAATTAATTTATTAGTTAGTCAAGTTATTTATTGAGGTAGTTGATTTATGCATGCAATCCGTGAGATCAAAACTGTAGGTTAGTTAATTTATGCATGCAATTGCCTTTTCGATATGTAGAAATTAGTGAGTCCTAGTTATTTAATTAATTAGATTAATATGAGTGAAGTTATGAATATTAAATTTTTATGCCTACCGTTGTGTTGTATACAATATATTAATTGTATGATCTTCATATTAATTCATTAGCATAAAAAGCAAACGAGCAATTGGGAGTGTGGGTACTATGTAATGCACTACATGTACCAAATAGCAATGAAATCATTCACATTGGCACTTGAAATGGTAAATATTTCTCATAACTTACTTAATTGACTGTATTTCATTTTGCTACTCGGTTACTTTTTAATTTCAAAAATTCTGTTGCAGCACTTCAAGCTCGACCGCACTCCATTAAGCAATGTGGATATAGATGCAGTGCGAAAAATATGCGCTCGTTATATTTTGGAGCATCCTCCGTAGTTGTAGGATACTAATTAGCTTGTTCATATTAGAGTTGTACAAATATTTTTTGGATACGCTGTATTATAAAAGCGATTTCAATTTGTATATTGGTGATATTTGTATTAAATTTCAAGTTTTAGCAGCAGGTTTTGCTTTAAACCAGGTTTTAGCACCCTTTCTACGGCGGTTCAATTGAACCGCAGTAGAAAGTCTATACTTTCTACGGCGGTTCAATTGACCCTTTCTACTGTGGTTCAAGGTTGAACCGCCGTAAAAAGGGTACACTTTCTACTGCGGTTCAAGGTTGAACCGCAGTAGAAAGTGTACCCTTTCTATGGCGGTTCGACCTTCAACCGCAGTAGAAAGTCTACACTTTCTACGGCGGTTCGACCCGCCGTAGAAAGTCCGCTAACTTACAACGGCTGCCAGATAGATGGCGGTTCAAAAAGGCCAATAACCGCCTTTAAAAGCCCTTAAAAACCGCAATTAAAATCCCTTTTTGTAGTAGTGATTGCCGCTCCTTCCCAGATCCACAACCTCCACCATCCAACAACAACAATCAACACCACCATAACCTTCTCCCAAAAACTTGATGGCTAATAGAAGAAAATGAAAGAAAGATGGAAGAAGGAAATAGGAAGAGTAAAATGAGAAGTATAAAATTAAAAAAATATAAATCATATATCCCAATTCGATTTTCGAATCGGTTTTCGAGTTGAATACCAAATTCGAAGACCAATTCTAAAACTGAATTCATAATTCGAATTCGGTTTCAAACCAAACCTAATTTGAATACTGAATTAAAATTAGGTTATTCGAATTCGGTAAATTCGAATTCGGTTCGATTTTCGAATTGGACCAAACTATGCCCACTCCTAATGTATGTGACACATTTCTTGAGAAGTTTTGGGTGCACGCATCTCAAAATGAGGTTTTTTTTTTTTTTTCTTTTCAATACTGATACTTGTGTAGCTTGATTATGATATTTTAGAATTACAAAATTGTAGCATGCTACTTTTGAAAGATTTTTAATTTTAATTAAATTTTATAAATGTAAACTTGTATTTTTAATATGAATATGTATCCTAATTTAGAGTAAAAGTAATACTCTGTGGATGTCCGTCACTTGTGCTCTTTATGAGTATATGTTTCTTTTATTATTATTATTATTATTATTATTACTACTTTGTACAGATGTAATTGCCAGTGTAATAGGTGCAGTCAAATAGTCATGAGATAGCCACGGGTTACCACCTTGGCAATTACATTTCCTCCATTGGGGATAAAACTAGATCTTCGTTCTGATTCAACTTGGTTTACGCTCTTTTTCAATTACGTCAAGTTGCTCTATTTCATATCGTTAACCTCAGACCCTTTTTATTAGTAAGGCCAAGATTGGTAACATAACTCAAACCAATGTTTGAATCTCATTTTGCATTTTATAATAATTTTTTCATATTTCCAATAAGTCTTTTAATATTTTCAATAAAATTTTTTACATTTCTAGTACACTTTTTTACATTTTCAATTTATTTTAATATTTTAAAATAACAATCCAGACAAAGATTTAAAACTAGTATTGATACCAAACGAGGCCTAAGTGCGCAAAAGTGCTCCTAAATGGTTAGGGTTTTTTACTTTGGGTGGGGAAAGCATGAATTAAAATCCACACGTAGGAGTGCGTGAGAGCCTCCTTCCAATCCAAGCCAGCGAAGAGAAGTCCAGCACTGAGCTCCTTTTACTTCTTGCACGATTACTAGTAATAAGAGTACATATTATTGGTCCTATTTGAAGAGTCTATCAGATTATTTATGTTTATACTTATAGTGATACTAATTAGTACTGTTCATCATTATTAAATAGTCCCAATCATTTTTATTTGTTTTACTTATAGTGATGATACTTTAAAAGTGTAATGAGTACTCTATTCGTTAATATCATTTTTTTTCTTTTCTTTTGTGTATCAATTGGAAATTTAAACTAGAAATGTGTGTATAGTGTTCATGTAAATAGTACGGTCGCATAAATAAAATTGGCCCCAAAAACTATCTTGAGTTTGACTAAATAAGCAAATAATTCAAGTGGCTCTCACGCGATGCTCCAAGACTTCTTAAGTTCAAAATAATAATATAAATAAATATAATGTATAATTAAGAATGAGTTATTGCATAAAATATCACAAACCTTTTATCGATTGTAAATTGTCTTTGATTTTTTTAATTTTATTTTTTAGTGAACAGTCGATTAAGTGGTTGGTGTGATTGGATATCCTCTTATTAAGTAAGTCAGAAAATTACACCCAATGAAGGAGACATAATGTTCCTTATCCTCACTAAAGACAATGTGTACAAAATTACATAGTGTGAGAGTGATGCAATGTACAAGACAAACTATCGCCTTATTCTAACAATACTTAACCATTGCCTATCCTGTAAACATGTAAACAGAGGGCTCAAAAATCTGCTTGAATATTAGAGCTAGTGGAACTCCACGGTTGCTGTGTCAGCCTGCAGCGCCAGCCAATTTGCAGGAGCATTAGCTTCGCGATAAGCATGGTGAAAAGAAACCAATTCAGTGACCTTATAATATCCAAAATCCATGAATGATAGCCAGCTGTCTTCTCATATCCCCTCTTCGTCTCAAACTCTAAAAAGTTTCTCTCTTCTTCCTTTATCCTCCTTTCATAGGAGGGTGCCGCAAGGGAACAAGTTGCTTTGATTTTTGTTTTTTTTCTTTTAATTTTACTTAATTTTAAATTTTAGAATCTTTTCTGAGTAATTCAAATAACTATTTCTCCCTTTTTCACTCACTTCGGTGATTTTATATCTAGTTATGGTGTGTATATATATGTGTCCCTAACTATGATGATTTCATTCCTAAGTATAGTATTATTAGGACTCGGTTGAAGATTCAGTCTTGGCACCTTCATCCGTAACCAGTGACAGATCCGTGACCATTGGAACGAGATTAGTTCAGCACAAACCTAGATATATTTCTAAGTACACTAAGTACACTGTGGTGGTCTAAATATGATAGTGATCCGATAAAATCTTTTGTGATCAGTCTTGAACGATTTGTAAACGCTATTAATGAAATCTTTTAATTTATAAATATGCATATTTTTTATATTCTTAGGCCCTGTTTAATTGCTTACATTTATTTAAAAATTATCATTACTTTTTTCTCAAAAAATTATCATATCCAAACATTTTAATTTTCTAAAAATTCAAATTTTAAAATTTCGTCTTAATTCTTACTCATATAATTTTAAAAAATAACATAATCATTATACTTATTTATCTTTGTCGTACACAATTTCCTCCAAAAGTTTTTCTTCCTAAAAACAAAAAATTCTTAATTCGATCATAATGAAAACAATGACTTAAAGCTGCAGCAGCCCTTCTATATGCTTGTTTCGCAAAAATTGTTCAACTGAGAAAAAGAACTTAGAGCAAGAAATTGCTAGACACGTACATATCGCGCACGCAGAAAAAAAAACAACTACAGTATAACCAAGTTGGGCACCCACAATCCAATCACATGTAAGGTACCCTGGAGGCATATGCATACTTCAGACAAATTTGGAGTTATATCTCCAGGATCCTTCATTATCACGCTTATTTTTAGAGAGGCTAATTCTTCAGTGGATGGCTTTGCGCGGGAGGCAAGTTCATGCAGGTTGTCATAACACTTCATGGCAATGCATCTTTCCTGGAAAGTTGAAGGACTTGGTCTGTTATGGAGATTCAGTTCGTTCCGAACTTTAGACTAGTTATAGATTAGCTAAAGTTGCATGAGTGTAATCAAATAGTTTAGCATATGCATTTTAAATTTTTGTATACCAAGGTAATTAAGGCTCATTACGTTATCCATTGCCTTTTCCCAAACAAAGAAAAAGAAAAAGGAAAAAACAAAAAAAAAAAAGAAAGAAAGAATGAAAGAAAATAGCAGAGTTAAAAGTATATATTGATTTCTTTACTTCTTACACCTTTATTAATATAATTATTTGTGGTTAACAATTAATTCACATTTAAATTGTAACGACGTCGGAGATTATATCTCAATTCCATTAAAATCAAACATACCCTTATATTACAACTCATGCATCCAACTTTATTCACTACTCTTCTAGTACTTAATTTCTTAAAGATCGAGTTCTCTATTGGGTTCGATTACTTAACATTTGTACATGCTAAAAGAAGTACAATTATAAAACCTGATGGACTAGATCTGTTCCATTAACAGTTCATCATCATCACTTAATTGCTTAACATTGCTTAACCTTTTGACAACTTTACTCAACTCAGTGCCACAGCGTCGTCTGAACCTTTTTATCAACCGAACTGTGTTTACCAAAAGCACCAGCGACATCAGAGCGCACCACACCGCGACGCCAATGCCGGCCACCACTACCACAGTTTTGACATCAGAGCGCCCCGCTATAACAATGGAGAAGCCGTAAGATAAAGCTATGGCAGTGATTGTCAACCACATAATCACCATCAAAGCCCACATAAGGAATTTCTTTGTGAATGGTAAACCACTGATGAGGAGCAAGATTGTGCTCAGAGATGAAACAAAAGCTACTGTATTAGCCTGAATGAAAGGTCCATAATAACCTGAATCGCTCCCAGGCGGGGTTAATCCGGCTTGGAAAGCCATTGTTGCAACTAGTGAGGCAACTACCATCAGTGAACTCCTCATCTCCGTTAACCATGGGTAGTATTCTTGTACACTGCTACCTCTTTTAGCTCCAGCCGATCTAAGTTTTTTTGCTGTTGACGGATCATCACAAAGGTCTAATGCTGTGCTACCATTTGCATTCTTCGCATTCACATCTACTTTGCTTTTCTCCAGCAAAAAATCGATGGTCCCGTTTATATCCTGCTGAAAATTAAATTTCATTCACCAATATTCAAATTCAATGTTTATAATTAAGATCTTCTCCCTTCAAAATATTATAAACTTCTCTAAATAGTCATTAAACTTCGTTTAGCAGTTCTAGATAGTCACAGTGAACTTTGATTTTTATTTCTATGAACTCTTACAAACTTCCGTATTAATTTGTCCATTAATCACCTCGCAGTTGATAATTTTTGGGCGAAATGTGAGCCAATAATTATATACTCCTCCGTTCTATTAGAAAACTTCACTTTAAAAAATATTTTATAATTGCGAAATTTAACTTTTCTAGTGAAATAGATGGAGTAATAGAAACATAAATTAAAAGTTGTGAGAGACTTAAGTTAGGAGAGGACATCCGAATTAAGTTGCTAACTCAAAGGAATCATTCACCCAAAAACTAATGATAATCTAGAATCATTATGCTATATATACCTCAGTTTGGCCATAGCAAACGGCCAGATGCAGCACGGTCATACCCTCATCATCCTTCCGATTAGCAAAATCCTTGTCCTTTGTCGTACCAAAGATTGACTTCAACGCCTCTGGCTGATTATACTTGACGCACAAATGCAGGATATTCCCTCCTCCTTGAGCCTTTTCTCGAGCCGCCTGCGGCCTAGCTTTGATTAGCTCTTCCAGGACATTCATTCTGCCTTTGATGACCGCAAGGTGTAAAGGAGTCCTCTCAAACCGATCGCCAGAAAAACACAAATCTGGACTGGCGTAAAATTTCTTTCACAAATTCCACATTGCCGAACATGGCGGCAACGTGAAGAGGACTCATATCTTGACTATTCAGAGTGGCTTTCTCAAGAACAAGTGGATCTTTTTCTAGTAACTTTCGAAGAGCGGTAACATCATTTTCTACCGCAGCATCGTGAAGGGTTTTGATATCCATTTCCATGTATTATTTCTGTTCTGTCGACCTCGATCTTCCTAACCCTCTCTTCTCTTCTCTTCTCCACTGCAACTGGATGCTTCCGGTGCTGTCATTTATAATAAGCATAAGAATGCTAGTTAATTTGGAAGAGAACTGTACGTAGCTAGATGATAAAAAAACAGCCAGAGAACCAGTTTTACGTACATGGGTCACATTACTTCATGGTCCTATCATTTTGGCCGTAAATATGATAGAGGCAGAAATTGAACTCTCAACCTCAAGATAATTCATTATGCATCACAACCGATTAAGCCAGAATTCATTCTTATCTACAGTTAGAAGTGAAGCCCACGAGTTCCACTAGCCCTGGCCGAAGACTTGTAGATTGGGAAGACTGCCGAAGACTTGTAGATTGGGAGCTTTGTCGTTGACTTGACATTTATTTACCACCCAACCATAAAGAGAGCATTTATTTAGTTGTAAGAGAGGACACTGGTTAAGCCATAATTTCCCCGTTGATGAATGACAAGTGCACATGACATGCATGGAGTAGTCAGAATTGTATTTAAACACAAAAGTTACTTCGAGCATATTCGTTAGAAGAGTTTTAAGGAGATTTTAAGAAATCGCTTCTCGAAAAATTGTTGTCAAAAACAAGTAAACAAGCAAGTAGAAAAGAAAAAAAATGTTTCTAAAATGCTATGTTTAGTAAAAGAATTTTGAGAAACAATTTTTTCAAAATCTTGTTTGGTAAAATAAGGGACAACAAACAAGATTTTTCATCAATGTTTAGGTTTAGAGAAAATTTAATTTTTCGTGTTCTAAAAAAGAATTTTTTTTTAAATAATATTTTTGAAAACAAACTTTTGAAATTATGCCAAATGAAATTTGAGTTTTGAAACAATTTCTGAAACTTATAATTAATCCTGCAAAACTAGTCTGCGAAACCTACAAACAAACCTGCCTTTATGGCTGAATATGAGAGATGTATATTCCGTTGAGGTATATAATCCGCGTTACAATCAAATAGTTATTCATTCCATAATTTTGTACTTATTAATTTGAACGTTATAGTGTAATTGAGGAGAAATCTACCTTCATAAGTACATCGACAACCGACATTAGATTTGAGGACACCGATTAGTATTATTATTATTATTATTTTTATATTGTAACCAAATACATTGACCTTAATGTATTGAGGATTTGTTGGCAATCATTAACACTTTGCATCTTTGCTTTCCAGTTTCCCTTATTTGTTGACGCAAAACTCATCATTAAATGTTTTATATGATATAGTATAAAATATAGGGTAAGATCATAGTCCCTTCAAGAACTATTCCTTCAGTGGATAATGGTTTATGCGATTAGTTATAAAATTGCATGGATAATTTATCATAGTTCCTGCATGGTGCACCCGCCTCCAATAACCCTAAAAAAGTAAAGATTTTGGAGCCTCCAAACCTCCGTCTGCAGAATCAGACGAAATTGTTAGACTCGTCCGAGTCTACGAGTCTAATTTTTTTTATTAATTGCGTATTGGCCATGGAATTTGCACCATTGGCTCCGCTAGAAGTTGTGCTTAGTTTGCTGCTCGTATTGCTGGTTTTATACTGGAGTTTCATGCTCCCAACTTTGTTGGTTGGCGATGTGGAATTTGGCAAATGAAGGTTAAAAATTTCACACCATTGGATAATGGAGGCAGGTTTTTTTGCACCCGCCTCCAAAAGTTCCCATATTGTTAATGCATAATGGAGGTGGTTCCAGTGAGACCCGCCTCCATTATGTTAATGCATAATGGAGGTGGGTTTCCCGGAACCCGCCTCCAAAAAATGACCATTATTGGAGGCGGGTTCCAGAAAAACCTGCCACCATTTGGAAGTCACCTATTGGAGGCGGGTTTCGCCGGAACCCTCCTCCAATACGAGACCTTTTTGGAGGCGGGTTCCTGAAAACCCGCCTCCATTGTGAGATGTGAAATTAATCACATCTTTTGGAGGCGGGTTCCGTGGCACCTGCCTCCAATTGGGCGTCTCCATTAACGTTTTCTGTGGTAGTGTCGTCTCTTAATTTCTTCTTTGATAGAAACTTATCTGATCCCAAACTCATCGGTTCCACTTCTTTTTTTCCAATAATTTTCTTCTCTTTCTGTTTCGATAGAAACTCATCCGTTTCTGATTTCTATCAACAATTTTCACATCTTTCTTCTTCGGATATGTATCTTAGCATTGGTCATGTTTTCAAAGCCTAAGAAAAGACACTTGTATAAATCAATATCGTCAAAATTACCTATGTTAACTGGTGTGTTGTATAAATTTAATATGGATCTATTTTATACCTAAAATTAAGAGACCACTTTTATGCTCTTTAAAAATCTAGTTCTAAAAACAAGACTAAAGTTCAGACGAAAGCATCTATCAAGTACACCAGATCAAACAAAGTTCCTTACAACGAGATTATTAATTTCGATATACATGGCTAATACTCTGTGAAAATAGCAAACAATGAACCTACAAATTCTGGAATGTGAGGTGTAGCCGGCATACGATCGATGAGCTAAGTAGCAGTGTCCATTTTGTGTGCAACAACTGGAGTGAAGAACTTCTGGAACGGTTTCAATTTTGGGGCTGACAAGGACTTGTGGAGTTTAGGGGAGATCCGAGCAGGGGCTTCTAAGAGCATCTTGAAAGACATTGGACCACAATGGCTTTGTAGGCTTAGGTGTCTTGGAATTGGACCTCAATATACTAGGAGATATGCTTGATTGTGCGTGAATTTCGATGACTTCTTCAGCGATGCGTTTAAGTGTGGCCTCCGTTGATTTTGGTGATGGAGGGCCCCCTGAAGTTTGTGAAGGAGGACAAGTCTGGCCCTCTGAGACAAATCGTCGAACAGTTTCGAGGCACAAATTCTGGCCGCCTGTGTTGGCTATGTGCTCGCAGCTAGAGGCCTTGGGCACCCCTGCCTGCGCGCAGCAACAGGCTGCCCTTGCATCAATCTGGGCGCCTGTCTGCGCGCAGATGTCGTCTAAATCAATTACTTTTTCGTTGAATACTACGATTAAGCAGCACAAATCTAACTTTTCTAGGACCTTGTAAAAAAAGTTATGAGTTTGGTTTCTTGGCTCTCAACTTTTTCTCTCTGTTTCTCTGTCTCAGTCTTCTTTTCTCAATTTGTTACTTCTCGATTTTGCCCGGTGTTGCAAGTTTTTTTTCTTTCTTTTTTGCGTGGCTGATTTTGTGATTTCCCTCGGATTAGAAAAAAAAAAAAAAAAAAAGAAGAAAAATTGACAGTGGGAATTCAATTTTCTGGACTGAAATGTTCTTTACTTTCCTGCTTCGTTTATGGTTCTCTTCCTTCTTTTTTTCCCTTCTGTTCTCACTCAATTAAACAAAAAGAACACAACCAACACAGAGTCTATTGATTTCCGTCAGATTTCATATATCCATATATATGAATGTGGCAATAACTGAATCATCAACTACCAAGAAAAGTACAGTAATTCTTCTTTTTTCTTATCACATGCCAAATTCTGAATAATCCTATCGTTAGTCAGTAAAAACTCAACTTGATTCTCTCAATAGGTCCTTCTAAACAAAACCATTATGAAGAAGAATGTAATAAGAAAACACTGAACTGACTCAACGGTAAGAGTTCTACGAGCACCATGACCACCAAACTTCTTTGGCTTACACCGCCACAAGCAAAGCCATGTCACAATGTACAAGGATGTTCTTGATCTTCTTCTTAGACTGCTCGATCAAAGTACTTCAGGTAGTCGGCAACGACAGCAACTTCATACAAGTAAGCCAGAAGTACCTCACTGGATGAAATTATTCATGGTCGGACCCAAAGAGTTAAATTTAACTGCATGGCCCAAACTTTAATAATTTGATCAATTCAAATCGATTATTTGTTTTTTTTTTTTTTTTCCTTTTCAGTAAACGTGTATTTTATTAAATCAGTGTGAAAAATAAAAGGAGTACAGTGTGGGAAAAATCAGATCCTGATTTAATGTATCTGGGTCAAATCGGATGCAACTAATTTTGCCAGGCCATAAAGGAGGTTCCTTTGATGGTGAGCAAATTCAGTTTGTGTAGTGGATGTTAGTTTCGTCAATTGATCAGCCGGTGCATTCCCTTTCCGAAAATTGTGAGATATATGACACCGGAATGCATCATAGATATCCTGAATTACGTAACAAATTTTTATTACTCCCTCCATCTCACTCAAAAAGTTCACTTTGAAATTGTATAACTAATTATGAGTTGTAAGGATACAACACATAAAATAAGTAATTACCACCATATTTTTCACTTATATCCTTACTTTAGAAGTAAGCGTTAATTGTGAACCACACATTGCTATATTAGTATGGATATGTAATATAAATAAATTCAAAGTGGACTCTTTAAATGAGACAATATTGTTTTTTGAAAGTGGATTCTTTGAGTGGGACAGATGGAGTACATTTTAATTTAGGTATTTCTGATAGGAATTTTTTTATTATTTTTGTTTCCTTTATTATTTTATTTCTATGTTGTTTCAGGATTTATTTTTCATTGTTGGAGAATTTACCTTATTTTTATATTTTTGAAATGCATTCTAATTTTTTAGTTTGGGTTCTTTTCCTTTATAAGGAGCGTGGTGTCTATTGTAATTAGATAATTTATAGCTTTGTTTTGAATGAAATTCGACTTTGACCTAATTTTCGGCAATTCTAATGTGGTTTCAACGAATTATTGGATGCCTGATTGATTGGCAAATGTGCGCCAATTCAATAGTTTTTCGATAAATTTTCTAATTTTCGCCAAATCTTTCTCATAGTAAATTTCCGCTACGTCAACATTGCTACGCACTTCATGAGTAGCTGAACTCCCAACCCTCCTCAATTTCTTCAACAGATCAAATCTATGGCGTCGTTTGAGCCACCTATTTATGAATCGACTCCTGTGACAATCACTTGGCTCAACTGTTTGTTGTCGTCCCAATGTGTTACAATGACAATAAAATACCATAAGTTAAAGCTATGGCGGTCACTGTTAACCACATAATCATCATCAAAGCCACAAAAACAATATTTTCTTGAATGGCAAACCACTGATGAGGAACAAAATTGTGCTCTGGGATGAAACGAAGGCCACCGTATTCACCCGAATGAAGTTTTTGTAATTCTTTGGGTGCTTGTGTGCCATCACTGCTACTCCTGCAACATGTGGATCTGGACCATCAACATGTCGAATCAAGCAAGATTAAAAATGTTGAAACGCCACTGATTCAAATGGAGTAATAACTTGTATCGATAAGTTTGGAACTTAATGTAAATTAAACAAGTATAATACTATAACATGAAGAAGAATTTCAAAGGTAAAAGGATAAATCTCACACGGCTAAAAATCTATAATGTATGATCTGAATTCTTATTGAAATGTATTGAAGTATTGGCCCACATTTCAATAAGAATTCAGATCATACATTAAAAGAATTCTGATCAACATTTCAATGAGATTTGAAGTAAAAGTCTAATGTCATGACTCAATGTTTAATTGTTCCAAGAGATAAATTTCAATGCTAGTTCCCTGTAGGTAGAGTACGTATTTATTCTACAGTTGATAATTAACCCTTTAGATTTGATGAGAATGGAGTTTTTTCAGTAGAGATTTGTGGCAAACCAACAGAAAGCATGAAATATCAGATGGCTCTCATATAAAATTCAGAACAGTACATTCGATCAATCTATCCTTTATCTTCTTTTTTTATTCTACAAGGTCTGGAGAGGAGCCATGGCAACTGGGTTTGGGTGCTGCATTATATGATAGCTGCATCTGGAGGGATTATCTTTGATGATGAGTCATGACATTAGAATAACCAACCCATATCTGCACATGTATTTGACCGTTTAATGAGCTAAGTGATTTCCGCCTATTATAACAGCCTAATTTAACGGAGTGGCCATATGTTTGTATAGCGGCCAAAACTAGGCTAAAAATAGTTTAGTGGCCAAAAGTCATCTATGACAATAGTTTAGTAGTCAAAAATATAATTTGCCCTAAAGTAATTTATAGAGTAAATAACTAAATCAAGGAAGATATACGAATATTAAAATTATGAAACAACAGGCTGCCTGAAATTTCAAATAAAAGGATAACTCATAATATATGAATGGTAATTCTTCGGCTCTCCTCTTTTTCATTCCATTCTAGGAAAATCATCAATTTTTTCCTTTAAAATTTTACATAACAAACAACCTCATTTTCTACTAAATTCAAAATTCAAATGTTAGAATTCCCTCTAACTATTCACTCACATAAGTTCAAACAATAACATAATCATTACACTTTTACTTCTTTCACTAAAACCTAAATTTTTTCAATTGGGTCACAAAGAAAGCAGAGCCAATTTTTAATTTTTTTTTAGGTACAAAAATCAAGTTGAGAAAAAGTAGGCAAAATTCAAAACCGAAACCGAATCATGAATTGGATCGAAACCTATTCCGAAACTCAAACTGCGGATCTGTGAATCAACTTGACACCGCAAACCGATCGGGTCGGGTCGGGTTTTGGGCTGCTTTTTTTTTTTGCTTTCCCAAATCAAAAAGGTTTTGAAATTATATTATTTTTGCTTAAGATGAGATTTGAACATGTGACCTAAGTTTAACAATTAACTTTAAGGTAAACCACTCCTTCTACTTTTTGTTTTGTTATATTATCTTATTATGTTTATTATATTATATGTTTATTTATATTTCAATTCTTTATACTACATATATTATAAAAACAATTAAAACAATATACATTATAACACTATATAAACTAATTGCATAATTTACATTTTGCGTTGTTTTTCTCTTTACTGTTTGTACCTTTCTATTACTATTAAAAAAAATACCGGAATAAAAAAATAATAAATGTAATTTTACTTATTTAAGATATCAATTTTCAATTAATAAGCATAGTATTTAAATTTGAAATAATATATAAATTTTAAAAATAAAATATTATTTATTTTTTATATAAAAACTTAAACTTTGTTTAGATTCTGAAATACATGTGTGATGTAATTTAAATCATTAATATAATTGAAAAAAAATTAAATAATGTATAGTTTAATTTGTTGTATATAATATAATAACAAGAAGAAAAAATGACAAACCAAAGAGTTGTTGCTGGAGTGGTTAATCAGTTTTTCTTAAGTGGTTTGTCAACTTTAGGTCGTGTGTTCAAACTCTTATTTATGCCAATGAGCATTATAATTTTTACAGGTTTCAAGTTTAAAAAACACAAAATTTGAGAGAGAACTGAACCGGACCCGTGGCTGTGTACAAAAAAAAAAAAAAAAAAAAGAGAAAAGGAGAGGGAACCGAACTGGACCCGCGGGTCGAACCGGAACCAAACCGAAAGAAACCCGACCTACCCGACCCGCAGATTTTTTGACCACCCTTAATGGCTGCAAACTTACCTTTTACCGGCTACAGCTTGCCAAGAGGTACAAACCCCTCTCAACACCTTGTAATCTTCAACCAATCGCATCATAATAACTATCACTAACATAAACAAAGGAGAAAATTTGGTACATATTCCATAAACAAAGGGGAAAATTTTTCATTTTATTTTTAAGAAAACAATGAAGGGAGTCAGATAATTAAAAAAATAATTATGTGGGACTAATTTCATGCCATATCATAGTATTATAATTTTAGTTTCTCCCGGTGGCAGGTCAGTTTATAGTAAGGGTAATCTTGCACCAGTTTTCACAATGTTAGGGTAATTTTGCACCCAAACAAAGTTTGAGGGCAAAGTTGCACCTTGAGTAAAACGTTGAGGGCAAAAATGCACCTTTTGCTCCTATTTCAAGAGTATACTAATACTAACTCCACTATACTCTTGAATTAGTATCACTTAATTTTTCAAAAGTACATTTGATATTCCACATCAAGAGTACAGTAATTAATACCCCCAACGAAGTAACAATAATAAATTTAAAGAAATTAGTGTTGGATGCGCGCGTCCCAAATAAAACAAAAAAAATCACCATTTTATATAAGTTTTAGGGCATTTCCGGAGCTGGGCTTTGCTCTTTTTGTGATTAAAGTTGGGAATTTTTTAGTTTTGGAAAGGAATTTTTTTTGGAAAAATTTTCTTTTGGAAAATTGTGTAGGAGGGAGATAAAAAAAAGTGTAATGATTATATTACTTTTTGAATTTATGTGAGTGAAGATTTAAAAATAATTTTAAAATTTGAATTTTAAATTTAGTTGAAAATGAGAATGTTTCTTTAAGTAGAATTTTGAAAGAAAAATGTGATGATTTTCTTGGAATGAAATAGAAAAGAACAGCCTTGGGCTTTATTTGTTTAAGTTTCACTAAAAAAATCTATATCCAAACACCTTTAATTCCCCTTAAATTAAAATTTTAAAATTTAAAATTCCTTCTAAAATTACTGTCACATTATTTACAAAAACAATCAAATCATTACACTTTCTTACATAATTTTTCATTAAAAATTTCCGCTAAAAAATTTTCTCCCACAAACAAAAATTCCCTACGTGAGATACATTCCAAACGGAGCCTTAGTGTAGTACTCCTGGCCAGGGCCCAGGGTATCCTTCAAAAATTTTGAAGCATTGCTTGTTGTTTTCCAAACACTGTTTAATGACCCATGAAACACGGTCGTTTCCCTTGGCTCTCTCTCCATGATGTGATTGTGATACGACCCATGTACGTAAAATTGCTTCTCTAGCTGTTTTTATCACCTAGCTACGTACAGTTCTCTTCCAAATGAACTCGAATTCTTATGTTTATTATAAATGACAGAGCAGAGCTTGGCTTTCCAGTTTCCAGTGGAAAATGGATATAAAAACCCTTCATGATGCTGCAGTGGATAATGATGTTACCCCTTTTAATAAGTTACTTGAAGAAGATCCACTTATTCTTGAGAAAGCCACTCTGAATTGTCAGGATGATAAACTTTTTTATGAAACAATTCTAAACATAAAAATTGTATACAAAATGTAAAAATGTGCATTGAAAGTCAATACAAAAGAAAAATGTACTTAATTAGAAGCTTTATACTTACACTAAGATCAACGCAGTTACGCATATTGTACTATAGATCACTACCCCAAAATTGGTCAATGGAGGCGGGTTTTCACCCTTATTAGAGGCGGGTTTCGCGACCCGACTCCTGCCTCCAATACGGGCACCCACTTCCAATAGGGTTAGTGAAGGCGGGTGCTTTCTAATACCCACTGAAACCCTCCTTCATTAAGGTTATTGGATGCACCCGCCTCCAAACCTTTGTCGGCAGACTCGGACGAAATCGTTAGACTCGTCCGAGTCTCAAACGGGTTCAAAATTTTTTATTAATTGTGTATTGGCCATGGAATTTGTACCATTGGCCCCGCTAGAAGATGTGCTTAGTTTGGTGCTCTTGTTGTTGGTTTTATAATAGAGTTTCATACCTCCAACTTTGTTGGTTGGCGATATGGAATTTGGCAAATTAAGGTAAAAAATTTCACAAAGCCAGCAGGTTTCAAACCCGCATGTGTAGACAAGTTGCACTCTTGTGCAACCTGATCTACCACCAATCCATTTATGCTCATTTGATTAAATGCAGAACTGGTAATATACATACATATGTAGTTCCTTTTAAAATTTGTGAGTGTTTATTACTATACTAATTATCCATTTGAGAATCATGACATTTGTTTTCTATAAAAGTTGTGATTTTCTTTTAAATTACCAAAATAATAATTGTTTTACGAAAGAATTTGTGGTGTCAATACATTTGTTTTCTATAAAAGTTTTATTTTCTTACTCAACCTCCACAAATTTCAAATATTTTTGCTAACTTTTAATTTTTAAGTTCTTTTTAGGGCTAATTATGTTTTTCTCTCTCTAAAACATGTGTGTTTCTATTAAATTTATAATTCCACACAATTTGTTAATAATATAGTAAAAAATATTAAAATTATTAATTTATTTATTGTCTTTTCAAATATTAATCATAAGAATTCTGCCTATATTTTTTCCAAGTAACTGCCTAAACAATATCCAAAACAGAAGAGAATTTCAGCCACATAATTGGAAAAACCGTCCAAGTATTGGAGGCGGGTGCCACGAAAACCCACCTCCAATATCCACCCGATGCGAATTGGATAATGGCGGCTGGTTTTTCGGGCACCCGCCTCCAATACGCTACTGGCGGAATGGAGGCCGGTTTTTCCGGCACCCTCCTCCAATAAGGTACAGTATTGGAGGCGGATTCTGGAAAAATCCGCCTCCATTCCACCAGTAGAGTATTGGAGGTGGGTTTTGCTGGAACCAGCCTCCAATACTGTACCTTATTGGAGGTGGGTGCCGGAAAAACCCGCCTCTATTCTCCCAGCCAAAATTTTTCAACGCCTTTGGAGGCGGATGTTTGAGAACCCGCCTTGGATATCCCTATTGGATGCGGGTTTTGGGAGACCCGTCTACATTGGCGTTTTCTGTGGTAGCAGTGGATCCGCCTTTACTTGATGGTGTATTTTTCTTGTTTTGTGTCCGCCCATTCATTTTGATCATTGATATATTATTTCTACCATGGTTTCTGTAGATCTGAAACAATTAATTTCAAAACGTGGAAGAAAAGAAAGAAAAAGTTATAATATTCCAAAAGTTGATACCAAACACTCGTAAAAAGAGACAAAACACTTTCAATATGATCAAGGGCCAGGAGGAATAGGAGTTAAACTCCCGATCTGATCATCATATCCTAGCATTTTCATTACTTTGCCCTTCAACTTCGACACCTGGACTCTAATGCATTTCATTAGCTTCACCAGCACATGAATCACTTGAATAATAAGTATCCTTGGCATTGCCAACACACCAATCCCAATGCTTCGTCTGAGGCCACTGTTTATGAACTGATATGTACCCCACTAGTAAAAGCGCCAACAAACATAACCAAACGATGGCACCAACAAACAGTGCAGATTCTATTTTAAGAGATATAGGTTCGTTATTAATGGGTGTGAGCAACAAAATTGATATATAATAAGTTAAAGCTATAGCTGTTATGGTGACCCACAAAATTACCAACAAAGCCCACAGAAAGAATTTGAGTCTGAATGGGAAACCAATGATAAGGAACAAGATTGTGCTCAGAGACGAAACAAAGGCCACTGTATTAGCCATAATGTAAAGGCCGTATAACTCCGAATCTTGAGCTCTCATAGCTCATCCTACCAAATGACCACTTGGAGGTGGAGGATTATTGTTATTGTTTCCCACCCTAGCTTCTGGTGGACCTACGCCGGCCTGTATAGCCATTGTTGGACGTGGAGAATTGTTACTGTCTTCCTGCCATACGCCACCAGGTGGATTTACGCTGGCTTGGAAAGCCATTGCTGCAACAAGTGAGGCCAATACCAATAGTGTCCCCCTTTTCTTGGATAACCAATTGTAGCCTTCTTCTAGACTGTTACCTCCTTTGGCTCCACCCTTTTGAAGAGTTCTTACGATTTTTGGATCAATGTCTTTATGATAAAGGTCTAATGCAGTGCTTCCAACAGTACTCTTTTCATTCACGTCTACTATGTTCTTCTTGGTCAAGTATTTTATCATCTGCATGCAGTATGTGTCAGAACATCAAAATTTTTTTTTTCTGGAAACAAGACTCCACATAAATATGACCACGGTTCCAGAACCGCCGGAACTGGAACTGCCGGGAAGTGGAACCGAAACCTTGAGAGGACGGTTATGAGCAAGCTCTGTAACTGCCTGTTTTGACAAAGTTCTGGTTCGGTAAGTGTTCCGGTTCTGATTTTTTCCTGCTTCATTTTTTCTAATTTAATTGTAAATATCTAAAATTAATTTTGTCAACATATTTAATATTTTATTATAAATTAATTAAATGTTCTAATATTTTTAATTTATAAATATATATTTTTAATTTTAATTTATAAATATTCTAACATTGGGTGGCTTCTATACACACACACATATATAGATATATATATATATTTAATTATATATACATATTTATATTCATATGGAAATTTATAATATATGTAATTCAATTAGTTTATATATTATTTTAATATATGTAAAATAAATTATTCCATATAATAATAATAATACTAATAATAATAAGCAATAACAGCAAGGAACACGAGTGGTTATCATACTTCTTTAGAAATACATCTAAGTTTAAACGACGCAACAGCAAACTTTCTCTGTGCCACTTAAAATACAATTTTGTAGAAACATTTTGAAACCTCGGAGGATGGAACTGTAACCGAACTGTCCGGGGCCAATTACAGTTCCAGATCCGAGTTAGAATCAGAATCGTGGCTATGCATGTCGAACTCCACATAATTGGTAAATGAAGTACGTCCTCTTACCTCAACTTAATTCGCCATAGCAAACGGCCAGTTGTAGCACAGTCATACCCTCATCATCCTTCCGATTAGCAAAATCCTTGTCCTTTATCGTACCAAGGAGCGACTTCAACGCCTCCAGCTGATCATACTTAACACACAAATGCAGAACATTCCCTCCTCCTTGGCTCTTTTCTCGAGCTGCCAGTGGCCTACTTTTGATTAGCTCTTCCAAGACATCCATTTGGCCTCTGATAACGGCCATGTGTAAAGGGGTTCTCCCCAATCGATCGACCCCCAAACACATATCAGGACTAACTCGTAAAATTTCTTTCACAAATTCCGAACTGCCATACATAGCAGCAATGTAAAGAGGATTCATATCCTCTTGACAATTAATAAGAGTGGCTTTCTCAAGAATAAATGGATCTTGTTGAATTAACTGGTGTAGAGTGAAGGGTTTTTATATCCATTTCCATTATGTTATTTCTGTTTTGGCTACCTCGATCTCCCTAACCCTCTTCTCCAGTACTGCCACTGGAAACTGGAAAGCTAAGCTACGCTGCTGTCATTTATAATAGGCAAAAGAATGCGAGTTCATTTGACGTACCTAGGTGATAAAATCAACAGCAAAAGAAGCATTTTAAAAGGGGGTCACATCACAATCACATCACGGAGGGAGGGCCACTTGCGGATATGAACGTATTTCTAACTCGTTTAAACAGTGATTCGTTTCTAACTCTTGATAATTGTGTGGTTTCCTTGTTGACTATAACTATATCTTACAAAACTTACTGAACAGTGAATACATCTTTTACTTTTATTTATAATCGAACTACATCTTTTATATTACTCGTATTTGAAAACCGGACTGTGGATATTTGAAGCACTTGCTGTCACGAAAGCAATTTTTTTTTTAAATTCCATTGAAAAAATGTTGAATGCAGCCCATGACCAAGACCAAGAGTTCCGACTAGACGTGTGGCCAGGACTTGTAGATTGGGAAGACTTTTGCTGTTGACTTGACATGCATGCATTTACCCACCTAACCATAAAAGAAAGCATTTATTTAGTTGTAAGGGAAGACACTGGTAACTAAGCCACTATAATTTTCATTGTTAATGACATGTATGTATATGTATGCCTGTATGGGAGTTTTTTTTCCAAAATAACATAGTTTACAATAATATTTATCAAAATAACACAAATTAAAAACATATTCCCTAAATAATATCTCATATATGACATGTCAGACTTTAACCCATTAAATTCGCACTTAATTTTCTAACTTTAAGGGTTCGTTGAGTTGAGTGGTTCCTCTCTGTACAAAGCTCTTCTCCTTCGCCTCAGCAGCTCTAATCATGGTTTGAAATCATTGGATTAGGCTTGAGCTTTTTCTAGTTGTTTGCGGTTGTTGGAAATTTAGTGGGGAAATCTAATCACATGAAAATCCAGCACGTCTTCGCTATCCTCTCAATCTCATCCGTCCGACCAAAACGCCACCACCGCCTGCAATTCCATTCATCCCTTGGAAGCCAAACTTACGTCCTGAACTAAACCATCGCTACGTTTGACAACCTTCAGCCTCCAGAGAAGCACATCAAAAGGTTGGTAGCTCCAGGTTAGGGCGAGCAGTTGACGGAGGCATGAAGTGCAAGAGCGATTTGGATGGTCAATCAGAATTAATCAAATAGTAGTTTCAGAGTGATGAACTGGTCAATTTCTGAATTGACCAAAAACAATTTTAGATAGAAATTCAGACGCATCATATGTAGGTTTTCATATTGAGGTTTTCCTTGCTCTAGAGTTTTTCATACAACTCAAGCTTTGCTTTCAATTTTGCTGTGAAATTAGCTATGAAAGGTAAGGTGGATTCCTTAAATTCCTTCAATGTTTCTGTTGTTGCTGCTATTCTTATGTTCCAAGCCAGCAATATTGTATTGAAGTTCAAGCTAATGAAATTTATACCTAAATGAATTGTTTCGTGTAATAGCATTTGGAGGAACGAGAGTGTATTCAACCTAGCTCTGCTGTAATGTCGGAAGCTTTAGCAGTAAAAGAAGAGGCCCTGTAGTCAAAGGAGACAGAGATGTTCGCCAGTAGATTACTGTATGTTTATGAAAGTAAGTAGATATGTTGCCATGGAGCTGATAAAAAGGCTATATCAAGATTGGGTACGCCGAACATTCAAATGTAATGAGATCCATTAATTAATGATACATATCAAATTTGATGTTGAAAAAAAAAAAAAAAAAAAAAGTCTAAGGAACGAATTATTTGGAAACTAGGTGCCACCTGCATAGTTTAAGGGCTGGTTTGATAACACCACTTAAATGTTTAAAATTATTTGATTAAAAAATAATTACTTTTAGTGTGTTTGATAACGAAAATTCAAACCTCGTAATTGTTTAAACAGTGCTTATTTTCTTACAAAAATTTAAGTGATAATAGTTAGCTTATTGCTTATCTCTTAATACTCCACGTAATAATTCTTTAAATAATTTATATTTGATTTTCAAAACTACCCATTTTATTTTATTCATATTGATTTAACTATAAATATTTATTTTTAATTATATTATTATTATTTTTTCTTCATTAGCATATCACGTATTTTAAAAACTTTTCATCACAATATTGTCAAATAAAATTTGATTTAATTTTTATTATTGTATTTTGGTATTAAAAATGTATTTAATAAATTACATCATTTACCTGTTTTTATAAATCTTATTCATACGACATGTTTTATATTAATTATATTATTTTATTGTAAATGTTTTAATTTCTTTTAGATTGGATAGTGGATTGTATAAATTTAAATTTCTTTTAAACTGCAAAAATGATTTCCTTTTTCATTTTTATAAAAATTTAATAAATTGTAATTTTTTTAATTTTTTGTGTATTATCATTCAGTTTATTTTATCTTGTTTTGTTCCCATATGTTTTTCATCAGATCATAATTTATATTTTATTCTAAAATTTGATATTTCGCATATATAAATATAAAAAATTCAACGTAAGGGTACAATAGTACATTTTTAAGATTTCAGCATTAAAAGTATCATATTTATTAAACAAGATTGAGTGATTAAGCATTCTAATTCAGGTATTTGAAAATATATTTCAGAATTAAGATGCTAAAATGCTTAATCAATTCATCATTATAGTTCAGCATTATAGTTCAACATTAAACATTCAGATATAAACATTAATTTTTATCAAACGGACCCTTCTGACATGGCAACTAATAGAGTATTTTGGGAATATGTTTTAATTTGTGTTATTTTGGCAACTATTATAGTAAACTATGTTATTTTGGAAAAAAAAAAAAAACTGTTTACCAATTACTTCAATTGATCAGTATATAATCCGCGTTACAAATTTACAATCAATCGTTATATATATATATTTTTCTCAAAAGTTACAATCAATTGTTATTTTATTTTGTGTGAACTACATTTTTTATCACAAACATTTTCACTTGTTACAAAAATTGACACAATCTTTGAAAATTTACTTTTTTCATCACAAACCTTGTAAAATGTTACAGAACTTGAGATTCCGTCAAGTCCATTCGTCAAACCGTTAACAACAACCATTTTTTGAGGGCATAATTGTCCATTCACACGGAGGCACTGTTCATCGTCTTCTCCGATAAACAGTGTCGGCACTGTTCATTCCTTTTTTCTTCCCCTTCTTCTGGTTCAGTTTCTTCTCCGATGAACAGTGCCGGCACTGTTCATCCTCTTTTTTTTTTTTTTTCCCCTTCTTCTGCTTCAGTTTCGGTTTCGGGAGCTTCTTCTTCTTCTACTTTTGATTGAGAAGAAGAAGTTTTCCCCAAGCAGCTCCCGAACGGTTCATAGGAGAAGATGATAAATAGTGCGGTATTTGTTTTTTTTTTTTTTTTTCTTCTCAATCAGTTTCGGGAGCTTCTTCTTCTTCTACTTTTGATTGAGAAGAAGAGGTTTTCCCCACGCAGCTCCCGAAATTGAAGAAAAAAAAAAAAAAAAAAGGTTCATCGGAGGATATGATGAACAGTGCCGACCGTGAGAATAGACAATTATGCCCTCGAAAAATGGTTGCTGTTAACGGTTTGACGGATGGACTTGACGGAATGTCAAGTTCTGTAACATTTTACAAGGTTGGTGATGAAAAAAGTAATTTTTCAAAGGTTATGTCAATTTTTGTAACAAGTGAAAAGGTTTGTGATAAAAAATGTAGTTCACTCTTTTATTTTTTTTCAGAATTTTCAATCAATCATTTTTTAAATTTTTTTTACAAGTTAAAATCAACCCCTTTTTTAGAAGTTACAATCAATCGTTATTTATTCAATAATTTTCTACTGATTTACTCCTTCTATTCTCTAGAAAATATTTTTGTAACTCTAAATTTTTATTATTTAAAAGTGTACTCCATAATTTCCAATACATAAAATAAATAAAGTTGTAATTTTGTCAGCAATAAACGAAGAAAGTGAAAAGTTTGATTAATCAAACATACAAGTTGGTGTGGCAAATTATTGGGAAGACAAAAAAGTACAACATTAATTAGGATAAAAATGAGTATTTTATCATTTTCTTATTTTATGTGGGTTTTGCTCCATTAACACTTTTTTTTGGGGGTGAATACAGCTAAAACTGACAGCCAGAGCCTATTCCCTTAATTCAAAAAAAGAAGTGTTACAATCAGGGGGACATGCAACAAAAGTCTGTGTTTCAGAGATGTATCTATACTCTAATATAAGGAAAGCTTCTACCATCTAGGAGCACCAACTCCTTTACCTGCCGTGGAACAGTTCCCATCGGGTAAATGGACGTCGATCTGTAGTACTTGCACTCCAGTAACACTTTTTAAAAGATAGAGAGAGTATTATTATAATGTAAAGAAACCACGTGGATAAACAAACGCTCTGCTCTATTTTTTTTTAACCAAAATTGTGAATTTTTTATTTTTGTAAAGAAATTGTGTATGAAACACAAAAAAAAATGTTATGATTTTTTTTTTTTTAATTCATATGAAAAGATTTAGAGAAAATTTGTAATTTTAAATTTTGAATTTACTAAGAAATATGTATGTTTATTTATGTAAAATTTTGGAGAAAAAATGATAATTTATGTAGAATGGAATGGAAAATAACAGAGCCTAAGAGAGAAAAGATGATTCCACGGTCTAAAATATGAAAAATACAGAATATGATTTCATTCACGGAACCATTCGTTTATTGATAATAGTATAATATAATATAATACTAATTTCATTACATAAGTCATTATTTAATGAGCCAAAAAAATATAAAATTGAAATTGATACATTTCCATCATGAAACCACAGCTAAACTATATATAAATTGGAGAGCAATGCTGGAACTGTCTCAATATATATCCTTGTACTTTTTCTCATTTCCACTCTTTTGATCTATAACTTTTACGCACTGAACATTTTGATTCTCGTCGTTCGAATGGAACATAATTTTCTGTTGAATATGCATAGTGAAAATACGTCATTAATTATAAGCTTTATCCACACAAGTACTAGATCCACCTTTACTAGATCGTATATTTCTCTTGTTTTTTTGTCCACCTGTTCATTTTGATCATCCATGATTACTTCCATGCTTCCTTGAGATCTAAAACAATTAACTTCAAACTTAGAGGAAAAAAGCTCAACATTCCAAAAATTGAGACCAAACACTCTCGTAAAAAGAGACAATTAAACACTTTCAATATGATCAGGGGCGAGGAAGAGTAGGAGTTAAACTGCCGATCTGATCATCATATCTGTGCCCTTCAACTTCAACACCTGGACTAGAATAAATTTCATCAACTTTCGCACCACATGAACGATACAGTACAACAGCAAAAACGATACCGTACAATAGTAGAAACGATACAACACAACAACATAAACAATACAATACAACAGAAGAAAGGATAAAACACAACAACAGAAACGATGCCGCAAGTCTCTTATGCTCCTCAACAGCAAAAACCATACAGTACAATAGTAGAAACGATACAATACAACAACAAAAACGGTACAGCACAACAACATAAACGATACAACACAATAACATAAACGGTACAACCTCTGGAGAACAATGGAAAACCCAAAGGAGAGAAGAAGATGAGCAGTGATGTTGACGATGAAGCTCCGAAGAAATAGGAAACCAAAATGAAAGAAACAAAATCGGAAGCAGCGTCAATTGGTCTGTACACATGAGAAAGAGGTTTGGTCAGTCTTCTCATGGACATTTTTTTATTTTTTTTTTTTACAGCAGTAAGTAGGAAATGGACCAATTGAGGGGCGTGAAAAATTTTAAGTAAAACAATGTCGTTTTGACACTTGGATAGAGTTGGACAGATTTTCTTGGATAGAAGATCCGAACCCCTTCTCCACTCCATTTATAATAAGCACAAGAATACGAGTTCATTTGGAAGAGTAGATACTTGAACAGAGTAATGTATCTACTCTCTTTTTCAAGTAGTAGTTATTTGAAGAGAGTAGTATAAATACTTTTTCAAATTAAATAACTACTACTCGAAGAGAGTAGAAGAGTTATTATTCTCAAGTATATACTAAAATAATGTATCTACTCTCTTTTTCAATTAAAGTAGTAGTTACTTGAAGAGAGTATTATGGATACTCTTTTCAAATAACTACTATTTGAAGAGAGTAATAGATTTACTCTTTTCAAGTATATACTTGAATAAAGTAATGTATCTACTCTCTTCTTCTGGTAGTTACTTGAGGAGAGTATTATGGATACTCTCTTCAAATAACTACTACTTGAAGAGAGTAATGTATCAACTTTTTTCTTTAGTTATTATTATTATTATTATTATTTTAATAGAGCGTGGGAATAGTTACCCTTTTATTAAAAGCATAAAGAAAGAAAGTATGAGTGAGGTTAAAAAAAAAAAAAAGTTTCTTCTTTAGTTATTAGTTACTTGAAGAGGATATTTATATACTCTCTTCAAATAGCTAATACACTTTGAAGAAAGTAAATTTCTTCAAATGTAAGTATATAATATTGGTGGGTACTGTTCCTGGTATTTAAAAAAGGAAAAAAAAAAAAACCTTTATTCAACATAATTGAAGAGAGTATCACATGTACTTTCTTCAAGTATCAAGTATTTGCGAACAGTGCACAGGTATTGAAAAAAAACTTTATTCCTTAATCTTAATGAACAGTACACGTGAGTCCTGTTCACTAATAATTAAAAAGAAACAAACTACAACAAATGTGAGAGACGCTCGTCTCTCAGTTTCTGTGAATACACCGTCTTTAATAAAAGTTTTTGCGTAGAACTATTCAGGTAAACAGTGATCGATCACATACATAAACCTGTTCCTAATTTAGACTGTAACGACTCTTATCCAACTTAAATTATTTCACTCTTCTGGTACTTAATTTCTTAAAAGAGTTCGCGCTTAGGATTAGTTAACATTTGTACAAGCTAAAAGAAGTACAATTATAAAACCTGCGCGGACAGTACTAGATCTGTTTTATTAGCAGCGAATTTCTTAACATGGCTTTTGCCTTTTGACAACTGAACTCAATCTTGTGTGTCCTCAGCTCAGTGCCACAGCTTCATCTGAAACTTTAGTTTTGTGTTTAATCACCATCCATTCTAGGTGACTTTTGACTTCTAATGACATTCTCTAATGACCTTGCAGCAAAGATCCTTGATTGTAATTTAAAAAATTAAAAATAAGAACTATTAATCCGAAAATAAAATAAAATTGAGGAAACAAAAAGATAATAGAGAACAATAATTAAAAAGGTAATTCTTACAGAAATAATAGAGATAATTTTATAACTAAATATATTTTTATAAAAGCTGGTTCAAAACCAAACCAAACCTTATACTACAAAATGCATCCAGTTTTATTCACTCTACTAGTTTAGCAGCAAAGAGTTCGCTCTTTCATCTCCTTATACACCTGCTATTATACACTATAATTATCAACGATAACAATTACAATACACATACGGGCACACACACAGAACATAAGTAACTCCACCACAAATACCATCTAAAGCCCGATCTCTCTTATGTTTATTATATAACTCTGCCTTTATCTTAGGGATCAGCAGAGTTACACTTCGGACCGAACACATCCTTTCTTTATCACTGATTTAGCCTTGGGCAGCTGGACTTTAGTTATATATCTCTTCATCTTTGCCAACACATCAATCCCTTTGTATTGTCTGATCCCACTATTTATGAACCGAATAGTGTTTCCCAATAGCAACAGCCCCAACACGCTGCACGCACAGATCACGCCTATCAGCACTTGCTCAGGCAAAGGCCTACCCCCCGGCGAAATCATACCAACCGAAAACATGTAAGTTAAAGCTATGGAGGTCACCGTCAGCCACATAATCATCATCAAAGCCCACAAATAGAACCTGTGCCTGAACGGCAAACCGCTTATGAGGAACAAGATTGTACCCAGAGACGAAACGAAGGCCATTGTGTTAACCTGAATGAAAGTCCTGTAACTGTCCCATTTTCGGAAGGCCATCACGGATTCTCCGGCGAAATATTCAGGGCCGGGAGATGGAGATGGAGATGGATATGGAGGTTCTGATTTGTTGTTGTCATCCTGCCAAACTCCGCCGGAGGGATTTACGCCGGCCTGGAAAGCCATTGTTGCGACGAGTGAGGCGACTACCAAGAGTGTGTTCCTTTCTTTGGATAACCATTTGTAGCCGGCTTCTAGAGTGTGGTACCCTCGTTTGGCTCCGGCGAGTAAAAGATGAGTTCGTGTGGGTTCTGTTTGTTTTCCGTGAATAAGGTCTAAGGCAGTGAACCCATTTGCATTCGTGGCATTCACATCTACTAGTCTTCTTTTGTCCGCCAAGTATTTGACCATGGGGTCCAGTTGCTTTTTAAGCTTTATATCCTGCTAATAATTAAAATTTAACTTTTATTTTCTCTGCACAGAGGGGAGAATGTAAAAGTTTCAAATTAAAAATGAAAATAAAAATTAAATCCCTTTATTTGTTGTTATATAGTATTGTGAGTCAAGTCGGTAAAGTTAATTTGAGTTGTTGTCCCGTTATAGTTTTTCAATTTTAAAAGTCCTATTTTTCCTGAAGTTAAAAAATATTAACAAAATAGTTTACACTCAAATTTAGACAATATCAGAGTAGTTTGTGATTTGCATATAAAATCCACACATATTAATAGACAACAAATAAAAAAAGAAAAGAGTTGAACTAGCTTAGTTGGTCATTTAACTTAGATGGTGGTCGAATGTTGATCTCAATTTCTTAAGGTAAAATAATTCAGATGTTGTCGAAATTCGATTTTTTATAACCCTTTGAAACCTTTTTTTTTTTTTTTCTCTTTTCTTTATGAACAAAGACTTTTTCATGATGAGAAATCAAAACCAGTTAACAAATTCAAACACAAGCGCAATGATTAAATAAAAAAAATAGAAAAGAATTGAGTTTGAATTTATTTACATAACATACTAAAAAGATTTTTATTCTGAATGGGTTCCGCAAAATAACATAGATAGAGAGACAGAAGGCTACCTGATCTAACTCATTCCCCCGGCAGGCTGCCGCAGTTTGCCCAGTCCAAACGGCTAGATGCAGCACGGTCATCCCATTGTCATCCTTCCGATTAGCAAAATCATTGTCTTCTACCGTCCTCAAAAACCACTCCAAAGCCTCCCGCTGATTATGCTTCACGCACAAATGCAGAACATTCCCTCCGCCTTCCACCCTTTCTTGAGCGGCCAGTGGCCTTGCTTTCATCAGCTCTTTCAACACAGCCAATCTGCCTTTGATGACCGCAAGATGTAAAGGAGTCCTCCCAAATCGATCGCAGGCAAAACACATATCAGGACCCACACGCAGAATTTCTTTCACGAATTCCACATTGCCAAACATGGCTGCAACGTGAAGAGGACTCATATCTTGACAATTCAGAGTGGCTTTCTCAAGAACAAGTGGATCTTTTTCTAGTAACTTACGAAGAGCGTTAACATCATTTTTTACCGCAGCATCATGAAGAGTTTTTGTATCCATTTCCATTTTCAAGTAACTTATTCTATTGTTTCACTTTCAGCTTTGGGTAACTCGATCTCCATAATCCTCTGCTTTTATAGGCATGCAATACAAGAATGCAAGTTCGAAAGAGTGTATAGGATCGAAAAAAGAGAAGCAAATTGTGTAACATCTTGGAAGGAGGGGAGAGGGACCACGGGGAAACGAACATGTTTTCAAGGGTAGTCAAATAGGCCAGAAAACAACAAGCTATAACCAACGAGGATATTGACATGCCCATTTGGAAGAGAGAGATAATTAATTGTCTTGGTTCAATGATTAATTCCGATTGACGTACTGCTTCTTTTTAATTGCTTAATTATTATATGAGACGAGTTTTGGCTAAATTACATTTAGCACTGACTGACAAAAACTCATACAAAATGGGTTTATGTATACGATATATTTCTCAAGAAGTTTTGAAATGGAGTTTTTTTTTTTAAACTTTTTTTTTGTAGATACTTGTGTAGCTTGAATTTGATACTCTCGAGTTATAAAAGTGTCACGCTCATGTAGCATGCTACTTTTGAAAGTCTTTTAGTTATAGTTAAATTTATAATGTGAATTTTTATTTTTAATATGAATAATTAATGTATCCTAATGCAGAGTCGAAGTAATACTCTAGATGAGTGTCACTTTTGCTCTTTATGAGGTTCAATTTCTTTTTATTATTGTTAACTTCATGCCCCTTTTACTAGTAAGCGCATAGGAGCACCCCTAGATGGTTAGGATTTTTTTTACGTTGGGTGAGGAAGAACGAATTGAAACCCATACGTACGAGTGCGTTTAAATTGTCTTTGAAATTTTTATTTTTACAATTAATTCTTTAAACTATCAATTTATTACAAAAGGCAAGTTCGTTGTCTAAAAGGAATTAACTCTTCGTGAAATAATTGCCTACTTTTTTTCTTTTTTTTTTGATATTAAATAATTGCCTACTTACTTTTATAACAAAATGCCAAATTTTCATATTAGTATTGATATTTGAAATGACCAAGTCTTTCTGTGACGATTTTTTAAAAATATGACCACATCCATCCGCATTGCAAACGTTTGAAGTAGTTTTTGTAATCAACTCTAGAAAAATTGAAACAAAAATATAAAATACTCTAGAAATGTTTGTGCCAACCAGTGACGTCCAGTACGTGACGTCGTGAACTTTGTGATATCCAAAATTCGTGATTCATGAATAGTGGTCATGAACGATGGCAAAGAAAAAATTAATTTTATATTCTTAGGGGACAGCCGCCTCAACCTTTCAAATCCTCTCTCCATCTCAATCTTAGAAAGTTCATCTCTTCTTCCTTCGTCCTTTTTTAACAAGAGGACGAGAGAAACATAGGCATTGTGTGGTATGATTCTCAAAATCAATGTTGATAATTATTTTAATTTTATAATATTAAAAAGTTTAATGGGAATGTAAAAAAGTGTGTTGAAAATGTAAAAAAACTTATTAAAAATGACGAAAAGGTATTATAAAATTGAAAATGCATCTCAAAACATGGTTTTGAGATGTATTTCACACAGAGCCATAGTTTTGAATTTTTCTTTGTCTCTTTTTACATAGTTCTGAATTTTAGTATCTTTTGTTAGAGTAATTTCAATATATATTTCTTCTCTATCTAAGTACTTTTTTTTTACTCACTTAGGTGATTTTATCCACAGTTAAGGTGTTTCTTTCTCTTGTTAATAATTTCACTCATGATTATGGTGTATGGGGGCTCGGTTGAAAATTCAGTTTTGGCGCCTTCATTCGTAATTACTGATAGATCTGTAACCGTCAGTACGATATTTTTTCCAGCAAACAATGAGTTTTATATTTCTACAATGTTAAGATAAATATTATGTATAGACTTACAGTTAGGTATATTAAGTAGACTGCTGTGGATCAAATATTATATAATCAGTTGTACTGATTGTTTTTTCGTCTTCTGTCAATCGTTGTTGAACGATTTCCAAAGTCATCAACAAAACTTTTTAATTTTCATAAATATATAGAGAGAGTAATGATAGACTCAGTAATTTTTTGATAGCGACTCATGTAGCATGCATTCATTGGTTACATTTTTATTAATATCATATAATTGGCCAATGAATGCATGACACATGAGTTGCTATTAAAAAATTACTATGATTTATTGTTGAGTCTATTATTACTGATATATATGTATATATATATATATTCTTAGGCTATTCTTAGGTCATAATTAAAGAAAACAATGACTTAAACTGCAGCAGCCCTTCTAGATGCTTGTTTCGCAAAAATTGTTAAATAAGTGCTGAGAGAAAGAACTTAGAGCAAGAAATTGGTAGACACCTACTACAGTATAACCAAGTTGGGCACCACAATCCAATCACATGTCAGGTATCTTGGAGGCATATGGAGAATAAAATTTTCATCTTCAACAACTGAAGAAAGGAATACAGTATAATATCATTAATTATAATTTTTATTCAAGTAGAAGTTAAGTGACAAGTAATATTATAAAGTAGATTGTGTGGCAGTCAAGTGTCAATAAATTATATTAAATAATAGGCATTTAATATTATACTTGGTTCAATGATTTTGCATGAATGTGTACCCGTGAAAATCCATTTATGACTGAATTAATATCGACAGACTACTTCTTTTTAATTGTTTAATTATTATAGGAGACGAGTGCGCAGAAGTGCTCCTAGATGATAAGGGTTTTTTACATTGGGTGGGGAAAGCACGAATTAAAATCCACACGTAGGAGTGCCTGAGAGCCTCCTTCCAATCCAAGCCAGCGAAGAGAAGTCCAGCACTGAGCTATTCCTTTTACTTCTTGCACGATCAATTCATTACTAGTAATAAGAGTATATATTATTGGTACTATTTGAAGAGTATTAATTACTTTTCTTTTTCTTTTTTTATCACTATCAGATTATTTATGTTTATACTTATAGTGATACTAATTAGTACTGTTCATTATTATTAAATAGTCCGAATCATTTTTATTTGTTTTACTTATAGTGATGATACTTTAAAAGTATAATGAGTACTCTATTCGTTAATATCTTTTTTTTCTTTTCTTTTGTGTATCAATTGGAAAGTTAAATTATAAATGTGTGTATAGTGTTCATGTAAATAGTACAGTCGCATAAATAAAACCAGCCCCAAAAACTATCTTGAGTTTGACTAAATAAGCAAATAATTCAAGTGGCTGTCACACGAGGCTCCAAGACTTCTTAAGTAAAAAATAATAATAATTAAAAAAAATATATAATGTACAATTAAGAATGAGTTAGTTCCATAAAATATCACAAATCTTTTATCGATTGTAAATTGTCTTTGAATTATTTTATTTTATTTTATTTTGAACAGTCCATTAAGTAGTTGGTGTGATTGGGTGCCACTTATTAAGTAAATTAAAAAATTACACCCAATGAGGGAGACATAATGCTACTTATCATCACTAAAAACAATGTGTACAAAATTATATAGTGTGAGAGTGATGCAATCCATGATGCAATGTACAATACAAACTTTCGCCTTATTCTAACAATACGGAAACATTGCCTATCCTGTAAACATGTAAACAGAGGGCTAAAAAATCTGCTTGAATATTAGAGCTAGTGGAACTCCACGGTTGCTGTGGCAGCCTGCAGCGCCAGCCAATTTACAGGAGCATTAGCTTCGTGATAAGCATGGTGAAAAGAAACCAATTCTGTGATGCCGCATCTTTGATAAGCTGTAGTTGTCCTTAACTGACTGACGTGACCTTATAATATCCAAAATCCATGAATGATAGCCAGCTCGTCTTCTCAGATCCTCTCTTCATCTCAAACTCTAAAAATTTCTCTCTTCTTCCTTCATCATCCTTTCACAAGAGGGTGCCGCAAGGGAACAAGTTACTTTAATTTTTGTTTTTTTCAATTTAATTTTACTTAATTTTAAATTTTAGAATCTTTTGTCTGAGTAATGCAAATAACTATTTCTCCCTCTTTCACTCACTTTGGTTGGTGATTTTATCTCGAGTTATAGTGTATGTGTCCATATCTATGATGATTTCATTCCTAACTATAGTATTATTAGGACTCAGTCTTGGCTCCTTCATCCGTAACCAGTGACAAATCCCGTGACCGTTGGTACGAGATTAGTTCAACACAAACCAAGATATATTTCTAAAATGTTAATATCTCTATTGTGTATAGACTTACAATTTGGTACACTAAGTATACTGTTGTAGTCTAAATCTGATAGTTATCTGATAAAATCTTTTGTGATCAGTCTTGAACGATTTTCAACGCTATTAATAAAATCTTTTAATTTATAAATATATATATATATTATATATTCTTAGGCTCTGCTCGCTTACATTTATTTAAAAATTATCATTACTTTTTTCTCAAAAAATTATCATATCCAAACATTTTAATTTTCTAAAAATTCAGAATTTAAAATTTCGTCTTAATTCTTACTCATATAATTCGAAAAAATAACATAATCAAATTACAGTTATTTATCTTTGTCCTACACAAATTCCTCCAAAAGTTTTTCTTCCTCAAAACAAAAAATTCTTAATTTGGTCATAATGAAAACAATGACTTGAAGCTGCAGCAGCCCTTCTATATGCCTGTTTCGCAAAAATTGTTCAACTGAGAAAAAGAACTTAGAGCAAGAAATTGCTAGACACCTACATATCGCGCGCACACAGAAGAAAAAAACCACAACTACAGTATAACCAAGTTGGGCACCCACAATCCAATCACATTTAAGGTACCCTGGAGGCATATGCATACTTCAGACAAATTTGGAGTTATATCTCCAGGATGCTTCATTCTTTTTACAGAGGCTAATTCCTCAGTGGATGGCTTCAGGCGGGAGGCAAGTTCATGCAGGTTATCATAACACTTCATGGCAATGGATCTTTTCTGGAAAGTTGAAAGACTTGTTATGTTGAATCGAGAGTCAGTTCCGAACTTTAGACTAGTTATAGATTAGCTAAAGTTGCATGAGTGTAATCAAATAGTTTGGCATATGCATTTCAAATTTTTGTATATCAAGGTAATTAAGGCTCATCTCATTACGTTATCCATTGCCTTTTCCCAAACAAAGAAAAGGAAAAAAGAAAAAAAAAAAAAAAGAAAGAAAAAAGCAGAGTTAAAGTATATATATTGATTTATTTACTTCTCATACTTTTATTAATATAATTAGGGTGAAGTGCATTTTTGGTCACAGAACTTTGTCAGAATTGCAGAAATGATCACGAAACTTTCAAAAGCTGATTTTTAGCCACGCAACTTTCAAAAAGTGCAAAAATGGTTATTCCGTTAACCCTCACCGTGAAGTCCCTAACGGTGCACTGTTCATCGTATTCTTCCAACGGTAGTCAGTATCCCGATCCGTATCGTAGGATCGTAAGGTAAACGATACAGGATCCCATAGTATCCTTTTTATATGCAGGATCTCCATGGGATCTTTAGGATTCCGATCTGTATCGTTCCTTCGATCCTACGATCCTATGGCGATCCTACATTTTTTTTAAAATCCATCATAAATTGTCAATTCAATCATTTTTCTTACATACAATTTTCATATTGCTGTCTCTAGTTTAGTGAGTGGTTAAGTAATCAATTCCACTTTCATCCAACAACTAGCTAGACTATAGTTCGAATCTTGCCAGAATACATGTAATTTTTTATTTTTAAGCCTTTTGGCTTATATTTTGCATCATTAACTGAAAGAGAGCAATCTTATGAATGTTGTATTTAGATTGATTTAATGTGTTTTTGCTTATGTTACATACACAAGTTACACATTAATTGATTACAAATTTGCAATACAACTATTGGTACAACTATAGTCTGAAAGTACTACGTTATAATTTATTACTGTTTTTTTGCATATAGATCAAATTTATAGGTATTCTAATATTGCAATTATGATATATACAGCAATATGAGCTTGTATGATTAATTTTATCCGTTTTTGGTGGGTCTTACGATCCTATCAATCCTGCATGGGATCCCGATACTGACTACCTTACTTCTTCCTTCGTCTTCTTCCTTTTTCTTTCCTTGTTTTTTTTTTTTTTCTCTGTTTTCCTTAATTGGTTTTCAAAAGCAGTTGCAGTATTGGTATCGTTGAATGCAGGCAAGCGAGGCAACAGAGGTCTGGACACTACTATAAAAAGGGATTTTCATTGCGGTTTTTAAGGGCTTTTAACGGCGGTTATTGGCATTTTTGAACCGCCATCTATCTGGCAGCCGTTGTAAGTTAGCGGACTTTCTACGGCGGTTTGAACCGCCGTAGAAAGTGTCCACTTTTTACACCCGAACCGCATTAAAAGCATTAAAAACCTGCTGCTAAAACCTGGTTTAAAGCAAAACCTACTGCTAAAAGTTGAAATTTAATACAAATATCACCAATATACAAATTGAAGTCGCTTTTATAATACAGGGGCATATCCAAAAATATTTGTACAACTATAATATGAACAAGTTTAATTAGTATCCTTTAACTACGGCTAATGCTCCAAAATATAACTAGCGCATATTTTTTGCACTGCATCTATATCCACATTGCTTAATGGAGTGCGGTCGAACTTGAAGTGCTGCAACAAAGTTTTTGAAATTAAAAAGTAACCGAGTAGCAAAATGAAATACAGTCAATTAAGTAAGTTATGAGAAATATTTACCTTTTCAAGTGCCAATGTGGATGATTTCATTGCTATTTGGTACATGTAGTGCATTACATAGTACCCACACTCCCAATTGCTCGTTTGCTTTAGATGCTAATGAATATTAATATACGAGTTAGAAGATCATACAATTAATTGTATACAACACAACGTTGAGTAAAAATTTAATAAGAACCAATTTTACCTTAACTACTATCCACTCAGGTTGCAATCCTAAGAAAGCTTGATAGTTAAACATCACCCTATAAAAATGAAAGCGGAACGAAAATAATTAGCAACATATGTATATATATATATATGATTGGCATTAGAAATTATATAGGCATTCTAACAGTTGTTAATATATATAACTCACTCGTCTATAAGCACAATCGCCTCCTCTTTCTGTGGATTTTGTAAAGAATCAAGCCAGTAGACAACTTTTTCTATCGGTCTAATGGCTATTAGCATCCAATGTTCACTGCAAACGAAAAATTTAATGACGTCAGATCTTTAAATCAGTGTTTCTTAAATATTAAAGAAGCGCTTACAGTGTCACTTACCCCTGAAGATAAGGCACCAGATAAATTTCTTTATTCCGATCCTTCAAGTTTCGCGCAATGTAGTGTACCCTATCTTCATATGTATTTCCTAGGGGTGTGACATGATCAACCGAGAGGAAACCCATCCCCTTTCTCCCATTCCTTTCAACTAACTCATGTAAAGCTCTAAAGAATTTACAAAAAGGGCTTCATTGGTTAGTCTAGGCACATGGAATGCATACTATATATAACAATAGGTTATAAAATTAAGTGGAAAGTCACTGGGTGAACAACTGCATCAAACAGTTTGAGACCTGGCTTTCTCTGGTCAATAATTCTACGACATCCTCTCGATCCATCGCAATAGGAAGCTCCACACCTATAACTTCTCTTGTCATTTGAAAGAAGAAGCCATTGAAGTCCGAATCTTTCTCCATTCGGAGCTGTAACTCTTGCAATGGATCAGAGTCGATGAGGATGACATCTCAATCGGAACCGTCACCGAAGGAGATTTTATATCATCCATAGCATTCATTCGGCCTTTTTTCTTTTTCACACTTTTATCCACCTAACATCATTTTAAATAACATTAAATATACAAAACGGTATTAAGTAATTCACAAATAAATGTAAGAATATACCTGTGTTACCGGATCCGGCTGAATAATTTCAATAAACTGTATAGGCCATTCCACGAAAAAGGATCTGGCCATTCCCACAGTTGCAGCCTCTTCCTCAGGAAATGGTAGCGGGGCAAAGTCATCATAGGAAATTTTAATTGTGACCCTCGCGCACCCTTTCCTAACCTCGCGGCCGTGGTGCTTTCTTTGCTTATAAATATTTCCCTTGGCCACAAGCTTACGCCGCTTTTGCGTATCCTCAGAGATGAACATGTGACATTCACACCCGTCCTGAGATAATAGGCAAGCGAATGAACATTAATCAACTATTAAGTCTAACTTAACAAAGCAAGTGTAATCATGAAACCAAATTCAAGCGTCTTTAATTAGAAGTGACAATATGAAAGAAATTATACATTCAAATTTATTAATTAAATAAAAACCAAAATATAAATGTAAGATTTCATTATTGTAAAATAAAAATAAAAGAAAGATGTTTAAAATATTAAAAAAATTCATAGTTTTTTTAATTGCAGTATTATATTTTTAAAAGGAACATATAAACTTCATTTTAAAAAAAATATAAAGTGTTTGAATACTTGAATACATATGCAAAAAAATAAATAATAAAAAGAATTTAAAAGAAAAATAGAAACATAAAAGTATACCCAAGAAGAATAGCAGTGATACTCTATAGAAAAATGAAAGACATAAATGTATTTTAAGTACCTTGTATTCGCCTAAAGAACCCCCATCCTCCAGGTTTGTTGCAATAGGTATCATCTCCAACTCAGGCAAACTTGTAGGGATAAGAGGGGAAACAGGGCTCACAGGGGAAACAGGGCTACCATGAACCTCAAACATCTCTGGGCCCATTCCGGAGGTCTCTGGGGGCACGCTCTGACCTTTGGCACTGTTGATGACAGTGGCTCTTAAGGTATCATAGTCAGTCCCCATCTTACCACATATAAACCCAACCATCATCTTCAGATGTGTTTGACATTCATCGAGCTGGGCAGTGGTTTTCTGAAGCTGTCGCTTAGTTAAATCTAGTTCATCTTTAAGCGACGGCCTTGTTTTCGGGAAAACCTCTGTGATACGAGCCCTGGTAGAATGGCCGCGATAACGACCGGGGTGATCGGTCTTTCCCGTTGCAATGACAAGAATGTCATTCCTACCCTCTGCAACGGTCTCCCCTTGGGACTCGCGAGAACATAGATTTTCCTAAACATTTTGCCAAATATATGAAATGTAAATAGATCAATTATATATAATTTTAAATATATGTGTAGCTTAAAGAAATGAAACATAAGAAAATGTATGGTGCAAAACTTACAATTTCCATCCCAACACGACCAGCCTCTGGCGTGAAGTATTCCCCTTTTTTGTTTGTGTGTGGGCCTGTCTCCAAAGTAGATGACAGCCTGTCCCTGAATAAGAATCTTCGCCTTCTTCTTCCGACTGACCGTCCTCTGAAGGCTTCTTCCCGGATGCAATCACCGCCTCGTCATGCAACTGCTTCTTCAGCAGTCGGTAGCCACCGCGAGATAAATTATGGTAGAAAGCATTTAAAGTGGCATTCTTTTGCGCTTTTCCACGAATTGCCTAGAGAGAAATATAATGAAAAATTATTATCCATAAACTGAGCAATTTCAAATATCCAAAAAGAAGAAGGAAATCAATTTAAAAAAATATACCTGCCATTCTTCTGTCTCGCGGCTAGCCTTGAACTTTATCCATGTCTCCCTAGGGAGATATTTATATTCCAAGCATGGGTCCTCACCCTTCAAGTCACCATGTATATATCTCCCTAAAAAGGATTTCCAATCTTTCCACCGTTTACCGGCATAAGAAATCCACTTTGTTTCGAGTTCTTCAGTTGACTCAAAAACAAATAATGCCTACAGTAAAAATTAGAAGTAAAAATTTAGGTAAATTTGGGTTCATTTGTATGAAAGAAGAAACAAACAATGCATTATAATTAAAGAAAATACCCGTATTTCCATCCACACTCTCTTCTTGATCTCTTCGGGAACTTTGGGCCATGATGCATATTCCATTATGTCCACTTTGCTCCGGGCCGTGAATGCCACAAAGGTAATCCACTTTGTGTGATACTTTTTAGGCTCGAGCTCGGAATCAAAAGAAATGTTAAGAGTTTTCCCCTTGAGACGCATTTCCAATAGATCATTGCAATTTGTAGGCCCTCTACCTCTTCTAGATCTAGTAGAAGAACCATCTCCATTGCCATCACTATGCTCCTCATTTCGTTTTCTTTTAAGGGCCATTGAAATTACCTTAAACTTCATGTACATAGAAAGAGAATTCAATATAACATATATGCAATTAAAGAAAAGCTTTAATGTCAAATACAAGAATGCTTGTAATGTGAAAAAAAAGGCAAGGTACATTCGCACAATTCACTCCTAAAAATACACAATTACCATTATGCAAATTAAACCTACGGAAGCCCAAAAAATTGGACTTATAAAAGGTACCGTTGATAAAGTACTTCACATTTCACAACCACCAACTAATGAGAACAATCATTAATTTCTAGTAAAGGAAAAAGCCAAAATTTAGTGAGGAATGTAAAAGATTCAAGGAGGAGTACTTCACTCCTAAAAAATACTCTCCTTCCCTAAAGGTACTTAGTGCTTGTGCAATAAAAAATGCTTCACATTCATGCAAAGATATCTTTACTTTCAACATATAAGGGGCTTTGAAAACATTGAAACAAGGGATCCCCAAAGAAAGAACCCTATAAAGATTAAATTTCACATAGTGGAATCAACAACAAAGCATTTTCCTCATTATCACTAAAGGAGGAACACTAAATCGAATAAGAACCAAAATCAAACACCAATGTTCTAAAATTAATCAAGCAAAACCGAAATCAACATTTGATACCTACATATTCATACACTAAACCCGAATTGAAAGGGTACCTAATTGAAATCCCAATCAAAACCCTAGGTTCTGAACTTATGTAGGACAAACCAAGAAATTCAACAACCAAACCAATGCAACCAACAATCAATAAATCCAAAATCATTCCAATCATTCATCACAAGGATTAAAACCGAAATGAAGAACATATTATGCACAAAAACCCTAGGTTCTCAACTTATGTAGGACAAACCAAGAAATTCAACAACCAAACCAATGCAACCAACAATCAATAAATCCAAAATCATTCCAATCATTCATCACAAGGATTAAAACCGAAATGAAGAACATATTATGCACAAAAACCAAGAAATTCGACTTTTATGAACCATTTCATAATTAAATTTCAAATTTTCCATTGAACCATATATTTGCATTTAAATTTCCCGTGCTATTACACAATAATTATAGGTCAAATATAAAAATTAATAAATTTCGTAAATTTCCATGTAAGGGTCGATAAAGTAACAAGCTTCATTATCTTTCCTAAAATTTCTACTTTTTTGACTTGGGCGAACGGGATAAAATAATCAAATCCACAAATGCATTAGGTACGTATAGTAATATAAAAATTAATATTGGTTAAGTGGCCGAAAAAAAAATTAAATACTTACTGGATTTCATTACCTTACATATATATATATATATATATATATAAACATCTTCCTATTTTCTCCTTTCCCCTCTTGTACCATTTGCATTTAAATTTTCCGTGCTATTACACAATAATTATAGGTCAAATATAAAAATTAATAAATTTCGTAAATTTACATGTAAGTGTCGATAAAGTAATAAGCTTCATTATATTCCCTAAAATTTCTACTTTTTCGACTTGGGCGAACGGGATAAAATAATATTGGTTAAGTGGCAGAAAAAAAAATTAAATACTTACTGGATTTCATTACCATACATACATATATATATAAACATATATATATATACACATCTTCCTCTTTTCTCCTTTCCCCTCTTGCACATCATCCAACTCTCTCCTCTCTGCTCTCGATCTCTTGTAAATTTCCGCTACATATATAAAATGTTTTCATTCGAAGAATAGAAGACTTGAAGACAACTTTTATAATTAAGTCTTATATATATATATATAATATATATATATTGCAATTACGATAATAATAATCATATATATATGTATAGTGAAAAACATTAAGTTAGTATATATATGCTGCAAAATATAATGTATTTCATTTACTCTTGCACCGGTTGATCATGATTAAATTGCATATACAATATTACAAGAGAATGTTGGGAAAAGCAGGGGAACTGTGGGGAAATTAGATAGTATACCAAAACCGTAAACCCTAAACCCTAAACCCTAGGCCAACAAATTTGAATTTATACTGTAGCTTTATTCTACGGCGGTTCAAAAATTAACCGCCGTATAAACTAATTTTCTACGGTGGTTCAACCGAGAACCGCTGTAGAAAGGTTGCTTTCTACGGCGGTTCTCGGTTGAACCGTCGTAGAAAATAGTTTTTGGAGCCAATTCCCGCGCTACGCATGAATTTGACATTTTTATATCATTTTCTAAACCCTAAACCCTAAACCCTACTCCCTATTAAGTTTTTTTCCCATTTTCATAAATTAACCCCAAAACTCTGTGAATATAATAGTACATACCCAATTTACATTGTATTTATTAATTACAGAAGCTCGCCTATTATGAAACATTTAATATGTACATTTCAATTTTTAGGTATAAGTTAAAATTAGTAAAAATTACATGTAAGCTATAATAAAGTAATAAGGTTCATTATTAGACCTAAATTTTCCGCATTCTCGACTTGGGCGAACGGAAGAAAATAGTTTCAAATCGATAAATGCATTACGTACGTAGTATATATAAGAAAAACTAATGCTTAAGGGCCCAATTAATAAAAAAAGAAATACTTACTTGATTTCATGACCTTATATATATATATATTTCGACTTACAGCTAGCCGATAACAGTAATCAATTATGTATAGTGAAATACATTAAATTGAGTGTGAATCAAAATATAATGTATTTTATTTACTTGCAGCGGTTGATGGCCCTGAAATTGCATATCCAATATTACAGGGGAATGCAGGGGAGAAGCAGGGGAAATGTTTAGGGACTATGCTTCATAAAATGAAATAAAAATAGAAATTTATGCGCGTGCGGGAATTGGATGCAATTTCCACTTTTCTACGGCGGTTCATAGTTGAACCGCCGTAGAAATATCACTTTCTACGGCGGTTCATAGTTGAACCGCGGTAGAAAGATAATTTTCTACGGCGGTGGTTTTAGAACCGCCGTAGAAAAGTGGGAACAAATTCAGCCAATTAATTCCCGCGCGCGCATAAATTTCTATTTTTATTTCATGTTATGAAGCATAGACCCTACATTTCTAGTTTTTTCATGTTCATATAAAATATATTGAATAATCTTTATAAAATAATATAGCATTATTAATCGATAAACGAATAATTAATTCATTTAGCGGTCAATACCTAACCTCGCTAAATGAATATCTTTTTTCCGAGGCACAGACAAGTAATTTATGAAGAGTTAAATATAAAATCAAAACAGAAATCAATGTATAGCTTTCCCTGTAAATTTAACCAAAAGTACTACTCCTTGAAAAAAAAATAATAATACATGAGACATTTATTCATAAATGAAAAACAAGGAAATCAATTTGCTAGAAAATTCGACAAAGTCTCCCCTATAAATGTAACATATTCCCTGTCAAGGATATGCACATACTTAAATACTTCATTAAGATACCAACTATTTCAAATAATACGGAATTCAGTTTCAAATCAATTCAGACAAAATCTCCCCTGCTTGTTTATGACCAAAACACAAGTGCATTATAACATCAACACAGAAGCTTCACACAATTTCCAACAATAACATATTCATTTATAAACATATCCCAATATGAAGTCCCTGGAAATTGTGTCCCTTGATTGCGCGGCTTCATCCAAGTTGTGACCTGTTTCAATCAGACAGTACGAAAGATAAAAATAAATGTTGTTATAAAATTATGTCCACCTCGTGTCATTAAAATCAAAGAAACATATACAAATACACACACACACATAGATACACACCCACAGGAATTGAAATTTAATAAAATCAAACAATATACCTGAAAATGATTCTTAACTTATTCTCTTTCTCTTATGGGACACTTGATCCTCGAACCATAATCCTTCGCTGTGGTCATCCCGAAGTATGTATTTATCAAGTTTCCTATCTTCCTCATCTGCTCTCGGTTCAGGTAGCCCACTAGAGAAAGGGCCAGCCTCATGAAGCCCTTCTTCTGTATCAATCCCTTCCACTCCGTGATGTTGTTTACCATGAAGAACAACAGACCAATATTCGTCGCAAGGATCGGTGATATAAAAAACTTATTTCGCCTGCGATGCAAGTATAAATGGTTCCCCCTTGAAACCCTCCCGATTAAGGTTCACCAAGGTAAAACCCAATGGATCATCAGTTCGAACCCCACTATTGTTATCAACCTATTTGCAGCGAAATACAGCTACTCTGAAACAAACATAGTCAAGCTCCCAAATATCTTCGATCACCCCGTAATAAGCCATGTTTGCATACAATGGATTTTTATCCTTCCTGCTAGAAACATGTAAAGCCTCCGAGATTAATGTAACACCACTGTTTTGAGCCGTACTCTTCTCATCTTGTCTCTTAGTAGCAAATGAATATCCATTTATGTTATAGCATGAAAATGCTCGTACCGCAGGGCTGGGCCTAAACGCCAACCATTTCAATGTCTCCGAAACGTCTTTGCCCATGACAGCATTACCAAACCAATAGACAAATGTCCGAATATGTTCATTGAGCATACGTTGATCCGTCCAAGCAGGATAAGATGTTCTTATTGAACGGATATGGTCTGCCACATAGGGTGCAACTTCTTCAGAATTGCGCAGTATGTAGAGATGCGCCTTCATCAATTCAACATTAGACGGCAAAAACATTTTTCCTCCCCTTGTGCCCATACATGTAATCCTCCCATCGTGCCGATTCTTAGATATTCCAATGGATGCGGTATCGGCCAAGTACTCAGTGCAAAACTCAATTACCTCCTCAGCTATATAACCTTCAACAATACTAGCATCAGGACGACAACGATTCTTCACATACCCCTTAAATACTTTCATATATCGCTCGAATGGGTACATCCATCGCAAATGAACAGGTCCGCAAATTTTTATCTCTCTAACCAAATGAATCACCAAATGCACCATAATATCAAAGAAGGCGGGTGGAAAATACATTTCTAATTGACAAAGGACAACAGTTATTTCATCTTGTAACTGATCAAGTCTTTCGCGTGCGATAACCTTGCTACATATAGCATTGAAGGAACAAAGTCTTGTTATACTGGACTTAACATGCTTGGGCAATATCGAGCGAATAGCTACAGGCAACAATTATTGCATTAAGGCATGGCAATCATGAGACTTCAAACCAACCAGTTTTAAATCTTTCAAGGAAACAAGTCTGCTTACATTTGAAGAATATTCGGATGGAACTTTGATGCTACGCAAACTTGAACACAGTTGTTTTTTCTCTTTTCTGGACAAAGTGTAACAGGCAGGGGGTAGATATGTGCGTTGCCCTCGAGCTACCGGTGCTAAATTTGCTCTTATGTTCATATCAACCATATCAAGTCTCGCGTTATAACCATCCTTAGTTTTACCAGGGATGTTCAAGAGCGTACCTAACAGGCTTTCGCAAATATTTTTCTCAATATGCATAACGTCGAGACAATGTCTGACATCCAAGTTCTCCCAGTATGAAAGTTCAAAAAATATGGATTTTTTCTTCCAACAACCTGTATCATTATTGCTGGACTCCGAAGGTTTACCAAACTCCACATTAATGTCCGTTACACGAGCTTTCACCTCTGGCCCGCTCAAGGGTTCTGGAGCTTTTCTGAACCTTGAAATCCATTGAATGCTCTTTTCATACGGCGATACGAATGAGTCTCGGGAAGAAATCTGCGATGCCCAAGGTATACTGTCTTTCTCCCATGTGCAAGCTGACAAAAATCTGTACTCTGCTCACATATTAGACATGCTTTATGCTCTTTAACAGAGTACCCAGACAAGTTTTCATAAGCAGGAAAATCATTAATGGTACAGAACAACATGACACGTAATGTGAACATTTCTTCACGGTATGCATCAAACACAGGTGCGCCTTCATCCCATAACTTTTTCAAGTCTTCAATAAGAGGACCAAGATACACATCTATGTCATTTCCTGGTTGCCGTGGGCCTGAAATCATTAGAGACATAAGTATGTACTTGCACTTCATACACAAGTAAGGCGGCAAATTGTAAATAACCAACATCACCGGCCATGAGCTATGTGTGCTACTCAGACTGCCAAACGGGTTCATTCCATCAGTACACAAACCAAGCCTCAAATTTCTGGCTTCTCCCCGAAAAGAAGGATACATTGAATCAATTTGTTTCCACTGATCTGAGTCTGATGTATGCATTATCACCTTGTCATCATCACTGGGAATATACCGATCTGAATGCCATGTCATTAGTTTTGCATCTTTTGCATTAGCGAACAACCGTTTAAATCTCGGTATTATAGGAAGATACCACAGAACCTTAGCCGGCGACCCCTTCTTTTGCGCATCAGAACTGTCTTCAACCTCATCACACAGCTGCTTGTTTTTGTATCGTGAAGTTTTACACTTAGGACAAAGCAATAAATCCTTATACTCATTCCTGTAGAGGACGCAATCATTTGGGCAAGCGTGGATCTTCTTATACTCCATACCCATTGGACACAATATTTTTTTCCCCTCGTAAATTCGATCTGGAAGTTCATTATCTTTTGGGAGCATATCTTTCAATACCCTCAATAAGGCTGTAAAACTAGTATCTGACCACCCATTTGCCGCTTTCAAATTAAACAACTTCAAAACACTAGACAAGCGTGTATATTTAGTGCAACCCTTGTATAGAGGCTTCTCATTGTCACCCAAAATGGAAGCAAAAAATTCCGGTTTATCTGCAAAATCCTCGGCCACATCCTCAATCATGTCATCTAATCGATCTCTAGTAATCGCATTATCTCCTTTTGCATGAGATTTTCTTTGCTCAGGTAAACCATCAATACTTTCACCATACCAAATCCACAGTTTATAAGAAGGATCAAATCCGTGCCGATATAAATGGAATCTTATTGTATCTGAGTTATCAAACCGCACACCATTTTTACAAGCTTTGCACGGACAATGGACGTACTTTGTATTCTTATAAGCGAATTCAATGAAATTCTCAACTTCTTTCGCATAAGAATCGGAGGTCCGATCACCATACAACAAGATATTTCGATCCATGTGTAACTAACACCTTGAAATAATTAAAAATACCAAATAATAATTCAACAAACAATGTACAAAGTATCAAGTTGCATGCTTGTCTTAGCACATGTCATACTAATGTTACTCATATAATCAAAACTACTATAATACCTCAATGGAAAAAAATAATGCATAAACAACACATGCACAATAGACATAATCAAATGAAGAAGAACCCATAAGTTTTTCATTTATGCATTTTGTCAAACACATGAAATGCATAAAAAAATAATACACACTCTAAGTAGTGCTAATTATATGAACATCCTCCATTAAAAATCAAACACTATAAATCAAATCACATCACCAAGAAACTACATAGTATAACTAAATAGGGTTCCACAATACTAAGGTTCACCATATACATGGAACATATGCAACTTTAATTTTCAGCCCTCTACCATAAATAAAAATAAATTCTATAGGATGACATATATAAAGTACAAGCATAAGCAATTATTGAGAAATTTTAGAAGTTTCTAACCTTAAGGTGGTAAATTTTAGCTCCAAATGACGATTCTTTACGTTCAACGTGCAAAACCGTAGTAGAAATTTGGAGAAGAACACTTTCGGCCGCGATATGGAGATACACGTTGTTATTTAGGGTTAAATACGTCAATACAACGGAGAAAGGACCTTCTACGGCGGTTTTAAAATAAACCGCCGTAGAAAAGGACTTTTTACGGCGGTTGGGACAAACCGCCGTAGAAAGCCCCCTTTCTACGGCAGTTGGAAGGCAACCGCCGTAGAAAAGGACTTTTTACGGCGGTTGGGACAAACCGCCGTAGAAAGCCCCCTTTCTACGGCGGTTGGAAGGCAACCGCCGTAGAAAGTGTGGACTTTCTACGGCGGTTAACTTCCAACCGCCGTAGAAAGTCCACTTTCTACGGCGGTTACCTTCCAACCGCCGTAAAAAGCCCCCTTTCTACGGCGGTTTGTCCCAACCGCCGTAGAAAGTCCCTTTCTAAGGCGATTTATTTTAAAACCGCCGTAGAAAGTCCCGTTCTACGGCGGTTCATTTTTAGACCGCCGTAGAAAGTCCTTTTCTTTTATAACTGCGGTTTTCTATTTTTCGCCGTTAATCCGCAGCCGTTAAAGCTCTATTTTGTAGTAGTGGGAGGACGAGGATCTTCCTGCGGCTTTTCTATATTCAAGAATTGCAGTAGTGGTGGTGTTAACGAATGGGGCTCCCTGTGCTGTTGCATAAGCACTGCACCCATATAGTACCTTGCTGGTGGTTGATTGGCAGTCAGAAGAACATCAGTGGTTTGTCCAGGTCCTACCATAATAACTCGGGTTCCAAAAGGCTTGCGGTATATAGGATCAGCTGCAACAACGCTAAGCTGATGATTGGCGACAGTGAAGAAGAGTTGTTGATTGAGTGCAGCATTGATGACTCTAGAGAAAAGAGAAAAACAAAAAAAAAAGGAAGGAAGAATATGATGAACAGTGCACTGTGAGGGACTTTACGGTGGGGTTAACGGAATGACCATTATTGCACATTTTTAAAAATTGCGTGACTAAAACTCGGCTTTTGAAAGTTGCGTGATCATTTTTGCACATTGACAAAGTTCTGGTGGATCATTTTTTACACCAAAATAAAACCTACTCAAATAAGCACATTGGTGAGTAAGGTCGTCTCCTCAGGGAACGGGATTAACTCCTTCCTTCAGTTAATTGAAAACAGTTTTGGGAAAGAATTTCATTAGGATTAAAAAGAAACAAAACACTTAATAAACTAAAATAATAAAATAGACTGAAACATATAGAAAAAGCTTCTGGCAAGTACATGATTTCACACTAATTTATGCAGTTCGTTCATTGACTCAATGATATGTTCACAAACAGAAATCAATCAGTTATAGTTACCGGCGACGCGCCATGCATAACCTCATTCCCTCTTATTTTCTGAATAGTTAGGATGACGCATCTCCAACTAATCTCCTAATTAGCTAGTAACCTAGAGAGACGCTCTACTAGATTAACCAACTAACAGCATTAAGAAAGAAGGGAACCTACTTTTAGCCAAAAGACTCTGACGCAGGGCCATTCGACTACCCTATTACTCTCCCTACCTGAAGGTAGTCTTACCACTGATCGGACTCAAAGATGACGCCTCAATTTATCCGATTGGTTTCCCATTATTGCAGTTTAACTTAACTGTGATCAGTACCTAAGAAAACCTGTCATAATGCTTGAACTATCATAGAGAGTAACAAGAACTTCCATTCATAAACTGGAAACTGTTTAGGTCTCACGAACCTACTAAACCGATGTTACATCATGTTATTGCCGGATCAAACAATCTAATTACTAATAACCAAAGAAAAGAAAAGAACATAACTATGCATGCTTGAATGTAAATGGAAGAAGAAATAGAACTGTATGTAAACTAAATTACAGCCAAAAAAAAGGGAAAAAAAAAAGAGTTCATTAACCAAAGTACTGAATTTGTCGTGAGACGAATTCATCTTCGGACAACAAAAGAAAAACGAACAAAACTCTAATGAGAACTACATAGTAATATTCCTAGAATTGAATATCCAGCCTTTAATCAGGCCCTTCCTAATATTTATAACCAAAAGAAGAAAATCGTCGGATTGAGAACTACCTCCGGCAACTTCATCCAAACTGCTTGTGTCTGCCAACTTCCAACACCTATCTGACTGTGAGCAGTTCTTGTGCGTTGTATCCGCATGTCTCAACTGACGGGAGTTTCTCTCTTGCAGTCTCTGGGTAGTTATTTTCTAAGAGAATAAACTTCTTTCAAAGTGGATAAATCTAGTTTTTATCGTACAAAAACTGCCCCTTTGTTTACTCAATACAAGTGAAGTCTCACTCCAACACATCTTCCCCAATTTTGCTCTGAATTCCCACTTAATTAGTAGTTCCTCATCAGATATGTTCCACTTCCACTTCACCTTAATTAATGGAGTAAATAAGCCAAGTAAGTGGAAAAATTAACTCAACAGTCCTTAAATTAATAGCAAATTAACTCTTAAAATTATGACTTATCAAATCCCCCACACTTAAACTTTACTTGTCCTCAAGTAAATACAGAATCAGTCCCAAAGAGATATAGAAAGAAAATACTGAACAACACATATTCATAATCACAAAATCTTGAACAAAACAAACACACTAGACACAGTAGCCATTAGTGAACAAACAGATCTAAGAACACTGTGATTCCACTTTAAGAATTGATCTGAACAACATCCTCTTACCATTACCCATCCATTTAGATCAAACCATATCATCATTCCCCTTCATTTGTATCAAAACAAGTGAGATAACTAATCTTCACAAGATACACTCAATCACTCCCTACCTCTATTTGGACAATCTCAAAGTCACCTCACCTTGAACCAACATAAAGCCATCCCGGAAAAGGTATAATTATATGCAAGACAAAACAGGCCTTAATGAAGGTTGTAATGGGGCTTTGGAATTTAATCAGGGTAGGATGGAGGTCACATTTAAGCTCATAACCCAAACACATGCAAGAGATACAAAAAATGACACTTCCCTACAGAAACAGGATCCGCATGGCCTTTCGGAAGGCATTTGTACCTGACAGAAACACAGTACCAGTGCTTACCAACAGAATTCCAGTGCTGCACTTCACAAATTTTTTGGCTAAAACACACTAGCCCTCTCAATTATTGAGAGCAAAACAGTAAAGGAAAGCCAAGCAATATTTCTTTTCTTTTTTTTCTTCAATTCATTACATCACTGGCTTTTTATTCTCAGCACCACTTTTGCCTTTCATTTATCTCATATTCCACACATAACTGGATGCTTCCAACTGTACAACAAGGAAAGGAAATCATACACATCAAAACAACTCACTGCATGCATCTGGGGGTGCCAAAAGAAAGCCAAAACAGGGTCACAGTGCATATTTATGGAGCTGAACCAAAGAACAAGTTTTAGGCTTCAAAGTTGCTTTTAAGGAATAACACAAGGTAGGATAAGAAAAAGAAAGCCAAATGGGTTAATCCTAGATGCCTTAATCGTCCTGCACATAATTCCACCCAAAAACATTATTCAAATTCACAATCCGGCCCAATTCAACATACATGTAACTCACTCAAAAAGAGGGGGATGTGGAAGTGCTCCACTCTAGCTCAAACCTGATTTCAGTAGGCTCAGTTAACTATCCTACTACATTTATCTTCTACAAAATCATGCAAAAGAATTCAGAAAATGTTTCTTTCCAAATGGATGACTTTCCTCTTGCCATCCAACCAGTTCCAATCAATTCCACAGAGGTAAACAACCAGTTCATAGATCTGAAAATTCACTATAGACTTAACATCTCTATTCACAAAACACAAGATGCACAACCTCTCCCACACTTAGAAATTGCATCTTCCTCTAGATGCAAAAACTAAAGTGAAGGATGACATTAACCAAAACAAAACAGAACTGAACAGAACACACTAACACATATACATAGTGACACACAATTTCACAAAATCAACAAGACAAATAAGAAAACAACAATAAAAAGAAAAAGAACGGGACTGCCCTTATGGAGGTGGGGTTGCCATGAAAGTTGGACTGCACTCCAAAGTTGCTCTCTTAATGTCGTGGGAACTGCAGGTAAAAGGCAATGAAAACTGAGGTGGGAATTTCTTCTGGTACAGGTTCTGAATGGCCTTGCGATACCTTTTTCACTATACCAGAAGCTGAAACTTGGTGTGCTCCCTTTGTTCCTCTTCTCATTCTCTGCACAGTCAGCTCACTTTTTGCAACCAACAATCAAACAATGTGAGATGATCGGGAGATACACCAAGTAATAGAACAAATCAACTGAAAGAAAAGAAATTAATGCTTTCACCGTTCCCCGGCAACGGCACCAATTTGGTGGATCGTTTTTTACACCAAAATAAAACCTACTCAAATAAGCACATTGGTGAGTAAGGCCGTCTCCTCAGGGAACGGGATTAACTCCTTCCTTCAGTTAATTGAAAACAGTTTTGGGAAAGAATTTCATTAGGATTAAAAAGAAATTAACAAAACACTTAATAAACTAAAATAATAAAATAGACTGAAACATATAGAAAAAGCTTCTGGCAAGCACATGATTTCACTCTAATTTACGCAGTTCGTTCATTGACTCAATGATATGTTTACAAACAGAAATCAATCAGTTATGGTTACCGGCGACGCGCCATGCATAACCTCATTCCCTCTTATTTTCTGAATAGTTAGGATGACGCATCTTCAACTAATCTCCTAATTAGCTAGTAACCTAGGGAGACGCTCTACTAGATTAACCAACTAACATCATTAAGAAAGAAGGGAACCTGATTTTAGCCAAAAGACTCTGACGCAGGGCCATTCGACTACCCTATTACTCTCCCTACCTGAAGGTAGTCTTACCACTGATCGGACACAAAGAGGACGCCTCAATTTATCCGATTGGTTTCCCATTATTGCAATTTAACTTAAGTGTGATCAGTACCTAAGAAAACATGTCATAATGCTTGAACTATCATAGAGAATAACAAGAACTTCCATTCATAAACTAGAAACCGTTTAGGTCTCACGAACCTACTAAACCGATGATACATCATGTTATTGCCGGATCAAACAATCTAATTACTAATAACCAAAGAAAAGAAAAGAACATAACTATGCATGCTTGAATGTAAATGGAAGAAGAAATAGAATTGTATGTAAACTAAATTACAGCAAAAAAAAAAAGGGGGAAAAAAAAAGAGTTCATTAACCGAAGTACTGAATTCGTCGTGAGACGAATTCGTCTTCGGACAACAAACGAAAAACGAAAAAAACTCTAATGAGAACTACATAGTAATATTCCTAGAATTGAATATCCAGCCTTTAGTCAGGCCCTTCCTAATATTTATAACCAAAAGAAGAAAATCGTCGGATTGAGAACTACCTCCGGCAACTTCATCCAAACTGCTTGCGTCTGCCAACCTCCAACACCTATCTGAACTGTGAGCAGTTCTTGTGCGTTGTATCCGCATGTCTCAACTGACGGGAGTTTCTCTCTTGCAGTCTCTGGGCAGTTCTCTTCTAAGAGAATAAACTTCTTTCAAAGTGGATAACTCTAGTTTTTATCGTAAAAAACTGCCCCTTTCTTTACTCAATACAAGTGGAGTCTCACTCCAACACATCTTCCCCAATTTCTGCTCTGAATTCCCACTTAATTAGTAGTTCCTCATCAGATACGTTCCACTTCCACTTCACCTTAATTACTGCAGTAGATATGCCAAGTAAGTGGAAAAATTAACTCAACAGTCCTTAAATTAATAGCAAATTAACTCTTAAAATTATGACTTATCAAGTTCCATGACCAAAAATGCACTTCACCCATATAATTATTTGTGATTAACAATTAATTCACATTTAAATTGTAACGACGTCGGAGATTATATCTCAATTCCATGAAAATCAAACATATCCTTATATTACAACTCATGCATCCAACTTTATTCACTACTCTTCTTGTACTTAATTTCTTAAAGATCGAGTTCTCTATTGGGTTCGATTACTTAGCATTTGTACATGCTAAAAGAAGTACAATTATAAAACCTGCATGGACTAGATCTGTTCCATTAACAGTTTTCATCATCATAACTTAATTGCTTAACATTGCTTTGCCTTTTGACAACTTTATTCTTTAGTGTCCTCAACTCAGTGCCACAGCATCGTCTGAACCTTTTTATCAACCGAACTGTGTTTACCAAAAGCACCAGCGACATCAGAGCGCACCACACCGCGACGCCAATGCCGGCCACCACTACCACAGTTTCGACATCAGAGCTCCCCGCTATAACAATGGAGAAGCCGTAAGATAAAGCTATGGCGGTGATTGTCAACTACATAATCACCATCAAAGCCCACATAAGGAATTTCTTTCTGAATGGCAAACTACTGATGAGGAGCAAGATTGTGCTCAGAGATGAAACAAAGGCTACTGTATTAGCCTGAATGAAAGGTCCATAATAACCTGAATCGCCCCCAGACGGGGTTTATCCGGCTTGGAAAGCCATTGTTGCAACTAGTGAGGCAACTACCATCAGTGAACCCCTCACCTCCGTTAACCATGGGTAGTATTCTTGTACACTGCTACCTCTTTTAGCTCCAGCCGATGTAAGTTTTTTTGCAGTTAACGGATCATCACAAAGGTCTAATGCTGTGCTACCATTTGCATTCTTCGCATTCACATCTACTTTGCTTTTCTCCAGCAAAAAATCGATGGTCCGATCTATATCCTGCTGAAAATTAAGTTTCATTCACCAATATTCAAATTCAATGTTTATAAAACTTCTCTAAATAGTCATTAAACTTTGTTTAGCAATTCTTGCTAGTCACAATGAGCTTTGATTTTTATTTCTGTATAGTCTATGAACTCTTACAAAGTTCCGTATTAATTTGTCCATTAATGACCTCACGGTTGATAATTTTTGGGCGAAATGTGAGCCAATAATTAAATACTCCTCCTTTCTATTAGAAAACTTCACTTTCAAAAATATTTTACATTTACGAAAACTTTACTTTTCTAGTGAAGCAGATGGAGTAATAGAAACATAAATTAAAAGTTGTGAGAGACTTTTAAGTTAGGAGAGGACATCCGAATTAAGTTGCTAACTCGAAGGAATCATTCACCCAAAAACTAATGATAATCATTATGATATATATACCTCAGTTTGGCCATAGCAAACGGCCAGATGCAGCACGGTCATACCCTCATCATCCTTCCGATTAACAAAATCCTTGTCCTTTGTCGTACCAAAGATTGACTTCAACGCCTCTGGCCGATTATACTTGACGCACAAATGCAGGATATTCCCTCCTCCTTGAGCCTTTTCTCGAGCCACCTGCGGCCTAGCTTTGATTAGCTCTTCCAGGACATTCATTCTGCCTTTGATGACCGCAAGATGTAAAGGAGTCCTCTCAAACCGATTGCCAGAAAAACACAAATCAGGACTGACACCTAAAATTTCTTTCACAAATTCCACATTGCCGAACATGGCGGCAACGTGAAGAGGACTCATATCTTGACTATTCAGAGTGGCTTTCTCAAGAACAAGTGGATCTTTTTCTAGAAACTTACGAAGAGCGGTAACATCATTTTCTACCGCACCATCGTGAATAAATTACACTAGACTCAATATTTTAACATTTAAAAAAGTAACGTATTTTGAAATTATATTTATACTTATTTCCATTGGGTATATTATATTGTTTCAGCTTGGGGTCTGTAAAAGAATAAGATCATTGTCTTGGTTCAATGATTTGCATGCATGTGTACCCCTGAAAATTCATTTATGACTGAATTAATATCGATTGACTACTTCTTTTTAATATTTTAATTATTATATGAGACCAGTTTTGGCTAAATTACATTTAGCACTGAGTTTGGCAAAAACTCATACAAAATGGCTTATGTATACTGATGAGGTACGCTTTGGCCGAAAGGTCGTCAAGGGCGGATGGTCAAAGCTCCCGATCACAATCCTGTCAAAAGAAAAAACCCGTTAAGTATTCTGAGGATGGCTCCCCGGGATACACTTCGAAAGTCAAGTTAGAGTACAGTAGAGAGAGAAGCTTAGAGTATAGAGAGAGAGAGAGAGAGTATCCCTTACCTGTGGAGTATTTGAGTGTATTTATAGGAGTGAGTATCAAGGTGGTTGGTGTCACCTACCACCTTTCTGGTGTTTAGGGGCCCTCCTGGGGGACCCACCTGTAGGGTCGAGGGTCCCACGTGGGGCCCTTATTCACTATTAAACCCCCCAGGCCGGGAGGTTGGAGAGTCTACTGGACAAGCTTCCGGTCTGAATGGTTGACCGTGCTGTTTGGATTGACTTGTGGCAGAAGCTTCCGCCGTAGAGGAACACAACGTGAGTCCCTTTTTTCTTGTAGCGGAAGGTCAAGGCTTCCGCTGTAGAGGAGCGCAAAGTGACTCCCTTTTGTACTGTGGGGGAAGGCCAAGGCTTCCGCTGTAGAGGAGGACAAAGTGACTTCCTTTTTTCTTGTGGCGGAAGGCCAAGGCTTTCGCTGTAGAGGAGGACAAAGTGACTTCCTTTTTTCTTGTGGCGGAAGGCCAAGGCTTCCGATGTAGAGGAGGACAAAGTGACTCCCTTTTTTCTTGTGGCGGAAGGCCAAGGCTTCCGCTGTAGAGGAGGACAAAGTGACTCCCTTTTTTTCTTGTGGCGGAAGGTCAAGGCTTTCGCTGTAGAGGAGGACAAAGTGTCTCCCCTTGGTGTAGGTGGGTCGATGGGGTGGAACAGAGGGGAAGAATGGGTTTGTAATCTTCTGGAATGGGCGCCGACGTGTCTTAGTGTCAGAATGAGTGTCAGAGGCCGTTGTGACAGTTCATCTTCCGGGATTAGGGTTCGATTCTGGTGGATTGGCCGACTGCTCTGTTTCCCAGGTAAAGGCCCATCAGTTCTTTATATAAGCTGATAGGGAAGGAGGGTGAGAACCTCATTTGTAATCTTCCGCGAGTTTTAGAGAGAGAAGGTCTGAGGAAAAGTGAAGTTTAGAGAGAGAAGCAGTGACGGAGTGTCTGCTGGGAGATTCGTGAGGATTTTGACGGAGGGTTCGCTGCTCGATCACTGGAAGTTGCAGCGGAGGTCACCAGAAGTAAGGTGGAAGGTATTCCTATAGGTATTCCTACTCTTCCTTATCAATTTCGCAAGGTATGTTGTATTTGTTTTCTCTTTGTTCATTTTCTGCTTTACTTTTCTTGCATATTTAAATGGTTTGTAAATAATTGTTCCGGATGGGAAAGGTTTCGGCGGAGGGTAAAAGTAGGCCTATGTCGAACTATAGGTCCAATTTTAGTGTAAATAAATTAAGTTTCTCCGATCTAGGTTTAATTGGCCTGAAAAGGAGTATGATTTTAGGTTGTCGGACAGTGTTTATAATAATATTAGGAGCCCGCCAGACGGCTACGTAACTGTGTTCAAGGATCTTTTGAAACATTATGGCCTTAGCTTAACCCAGATAGTTCCTAATTCTATCCGTAAAATAGTGGGTTTTTTTATACAGGCTCATAGGTTAAAGTTTGAGCCTACTATAGATATATTTAGGTATTTTTTTAATTTATCCCCCGTGTGTGCCGCCAACCAAGATGGGTGGTTCTTGTTTCAAGATAGGCCCAAGCCGAGTCCCAAAATGGTCTTCGAGTTGCCGGATAAGATTAGTGAATGGCGTTATGGCTTTTTTTACATGTCCAAGAGGCATCTGCCTGAAGGTTGTGAGAATAACTGGCTTAGTACGAGTGACGGACTCTAGAAGGAAAAAACCAAAAAATCTAAAACTATAGATAGGTCCGTTTTTAATACTGTTTTGTACAACGCTCTGCCAAGTGACTGCATAGCTGACGAGCGGATGTTGGTTGTTTGTGGGTTAAGTCAGGTGTTGCCGAGGCCAAAACTTCCGATTATGACGGACCGTAGGCAAGGTATCTTTAATGATTCTTTTTTTTTTTTTTTTTTTTTGCTGACTGGCAGATGGTGCAGCTTTGAACTTCTACCGTTTCATAAAAAACATTGCGGATCGTACGTTGGAGGCGATTGTCAAAGACAAGAGTTATGAAAAAGCCTAGAAGGAGACGTACGAGCAGGGATCGATTCGAGGCTTAAAGAAGACGGTACCTTCCGTCATCACGTTTCAGGAACCTGTGAAGGTTCACGGCGTAGTCCTTGGCGCAACATTGGTGGACTCGACCCTTCGGGAGGAGTTGCCAGGCAATGATGTAGGTGCTACTAGCAGTGTACCTGTATCCGACGAAGTGGTTCCGATGGAAGGTATGGCTAGTCTGTCTGCTTTTTTTTTTATTTTATATGCAAGTTCTTCGTAGGTGTGGCGGAGGCATCCGCATCACGGCAAAAGACAAGTGCGGTGAAGAAGAGGACGAGAAAAAGCAAAGGCTCCGTTGGGGCGGTAGCGACGAAAGACGTTGTGCCGGAAGATCAGACGCAAGCTGAAGGCGGTTCCCGGAGGGGTGCGACGGAAGATGAGCGTCGTAGTCCCCCTCCGGCGGGGAGCGACTTGGTCTCTGATCCCGAACGCCTTCGTGGGTGGGTTAGGGACAGCATGCCTTCGTCTGAGGTTGAACGTTTGACTTGGGCCAAGGAAGAGGACCTGCAGCAGAAGCAGGATTTGGCTGCTCTCGAAGCCCACGCCAATGCGGAACGATTTGCGTTGTTTCGGAAGGATCAACATGATTTATGCCGCCACCACGATAGGCAGATGGGGGAATTCGAGAGGGAGATAGCGGAGTTGAAGGCCAAGCTAGGCAGGACGGAAGAGAGTTTGGCTGTGGCAACAGATCGGGCAGCGGCGGAGGGCTCTAGACAAGGGCTGGTCAAGGCGAAGGCTCAGATTGCTAAGCTGAAGAAAGGAAAGAAAGTCTTGCAGAAAGACTTGGGTATGACAGACTAAGCCCTGAAGCGGGCCCTGCAGAAGAAGAAGGAAGTAGAGGGTTCCGTATCCCAGTTGTTGACGGAAGAGATCAAGGTCATGTTGACCAAGTTCTTCTACTCGTTGGAATTTAATGAAGCTCTAGGGTCGTTCGCTGGAGATTGCAGGCAGCGATTCTTATCGGAGGGCATAAGGATAGGAGCTCAACAAATGAAGCCTGACATTACACTGGAGGAAGTGGAGGCTCTTCGAGGTTTTGACAAAAAAGGGGTGGAGGCTTTCAACAACGCTTTTGGAGTGTTCCAACGGAAGCAATGGGCCTACTTTCAGGGGTTCAGAGATGGGTCCATAAAGACCATTGAGGAAATGAGGGCCTTTTGTCCTGAGACGGATAGTCCATTAGTACCCTTAATGAACGATGTTGTTGGGGCGCTTCGAGCGGCGCATACGACCCGAAAATAGAAGGCGAGCGTGGACACCGAGCCTTCTATAGTGCCGCAGCAGCATCCGCCTCTGGCGGAGGTCGGGACCCGTGAGGCAGCCATAGTAGGGGAAGCTTCGTCCATAGCTTCGTCCAAAGCGTCCGCAACTTGGGGAGGCTGGGAATGTTCGAGCCGCAGATTCTAGTTCGTCATCCTCTAACTCATCCTCTTCGTCGGGTTCATAAGCCATCGCAGGAGGGCCAATAGATGTTGTCCACTAGTTTTTTTTTTTTTTTTCTTCTAAGGTTTATGTTGGTTTTGTTGTGGATATGGGAATGTTAAACCTGTTTGTTTATTTAACACCTTCCGTTTTATCCTCCGTCGGAGGTCTTTGTCTTGTTGTGGATATGGGAATGTTAAACCTGTTCGTTTGTCTAACACCTTCTGTTTTAGCCTCCGTCGGAGGTCTTAGTCTTGTTGTGGATATGGGTATGTTAAACTTGTTTGTTTGTCTATTACCTTCTGTTTTAGCCTCTGTCGGAGGTCTTTACCGTGCCTTCCGTCGGAGGTCTTTACCGAGCCTACCGTCGGAGGTCTTTGTCGTGCCTCCCATCGGAGGTCTTTGCTGTGCCTCCCGTCGGAGGTCTTTACCGTGCCTTTCGGGGAAGGTCTTTGTCGTGCCTTGCGGGGAAGGTCTTTGTCGTGCCTTCCGGGGAAGGGCTTTGCATATTTTTATTAACGGATTCATTTAAGAATCTAGTTGGTTCCACCTTTCATTCAAGAAAAGAGAGTTGACACGGAGCCTTGTATTAAATAAGGGCTTAACTGCCGAGAGCTTACATCGATGTGGGGCTCAAGGCACAAAATTTGTGGGTGTCGTGGCCGTGGTCGTTATGGAACTTGCAGAAAAGGTCCTTGTTGCGACGGAAGGAAGGGGTTTGAAGCTGCGGGGGTGGTTTGAGGATGCCCTTGTTGGCAATCATGGTGTATATTTCCTTTGGGGTCCGATTGAGGGGGGTAAAGTAGGAGGGTTGATCTCATGATCTGGTATCTTGTACGTGATGGCCGATTCTGTCATGGACGTTCCTCTTGCTCTGGAAGTTCGATTGCTCGCGATCTTTATAGCGTCCTGTGAGAGCTGTCATATTCCTGGATTTCTCCAGTACCGGATTCTCAATGGTGGCCTATTTGTCCGCCTTTCGAAGCAACTCTCCAATTGTCTGGGGGGTTGAAAATGAGGGCTTTGAAAGCGTCTCCATCGTGAAGACCACTAATAAATGCGGCGATCGCTATTTGATCCTGCAAGCCTGACACTTCAAGGCATTCATCATTGAACCCGTCGATGTACCTCTGCAACGACTCCCCCGGGGCCTATCATAGGGAGGCAAATTCGGCTTCGTTCTTGCCGAACCTCCTGCGTTGGAGGAACTTGTAGTCGAACTTAGTAGCAAAGTCGCTCCATGATTTAATGCTTGCTGGTTTGAGGCTGTCAAACCATAGTCTTGCCTTACCGGTGAGGGTAGTGACGAAATGCTTGCACCACATGGCCTGCGGCGGGCTGTGGATCTCCATTACTGCGGTGAAATGGCTAAGGTGATCAGCCGGGTCTTTGGTTCCGTCGTACTCCTTCAGTCTCTCTTTGAACTTGTACCCTTTCTCTGGAACGAACGTTGCGATCTCAGGGATGAAAGGTGAGGAACGGACAACCCCCTGGTAAGCGGTCAGTACTGGGATGTGTGCGCCGGAGGAGAACGGTTGGTTTGCTGCTTGTTGTTGAAGGTATTGGGTATGATTGTACGGCTGGTGGAGGAAGCTGTTTGGGGCGGAGGGAATGGCATTTTGGCCTGAGGTTGCTTGCTATGGTTTGGTGGAAGAGCGGTGCCGAACTTCGGTTATGAAAGGGTCGGTGGACCGGATTGTGGTTTCATTCTGTAGTGGGATATTTTCAGTTACATTTGCCGTCGCATTTGGGTCACAGGTGGAGGGTGGTTGCTGCATTTGTTGGAATGCCGTCATTATTCCCATTAGGGGCCCCATGTTGTTGAGAAAGAACTGCCATTGCTCCATGGTGGGTTGGGGCGGTGCGGCGGATGGGTTCCACTGGGGCGAAGGGTTGTTTGGCCATTGAGGGAATGGGAATGGGGGGATGGGAGGGTGTGAGGGTCCGGCAATGGGTCTTGGGCCTGATACTGTAGCTAGGTCGATTGTTCCGAAGTTCAGGGTCCTTGGGTTAGCCGCCCGAGGGGACGGCGAATCATCGTCACTTTCAACTGTGACGTCCAGTTCAGTCGGAGGGTGATGTGATCCAATTTCTTCTGACATGATTTTTTAAAATTCGAGGGGTTCCTTCTACGTCAAAGCGGAGTTATGTTCGTAGAATCAATCAGAGTTTGATGATTCCCCACAGACGGCGCCAATGATGAGGTGCGCTTTGGCCGGAAGGTTGTCAAGGGCAAATTGTCAAAGCTCCCGATCACAATCTTGTCAAAAGAGAGAATTGGTTAAGTATTCCGGGGGTGGCTCCCCGGGATACACTCCAACGGTCAAGTTAGTGTACGGGAGAGAGAGAATCTTAGAGTATTGAGAGAGAGAGAGTATCCCTTATCTGTGGGGTATCTGGGTGTATTTATAGGAGTGAGTATCAAGGTGGTTGGTGTCACCTACCACCTTTCTGGTGTTCAGGGGCCCTCGTGGGGGACCCACCTGTAGGGTCGAGGGTCCCACGTGGGGCCCTTATTCACTATTATATACAACACATTTCTTGAGAAGTTTTGGGTGCACGCATCTCAAAATGAGGCTTTTTTTTTTTCAATACTGATACTTGTGTAGCTGGAACATGATATTTTAGAATTACAAAAGTGTAGCATGCTACTTGTAAAAGATTTTTAATTCTAATTAAATTTTATAAATGTAAACTTGTATTTTTAATATGAATAATGTATCCTAATGTAGAGTAAAAGTAATACTCTATGGATGACTGTCACTTGTGCTCTTTATGAGTATATGTTTCTTTTTTTTTTTTTATTATTATTATTATTACTTTGTATAGATGCAACTGTCAACGTAATAGGTGTAGTCAAATAGTCCTGAGAATGCCACAGGTTACCACCTTGGCAATTACATATCCTCCGTCGGGGATAAAACTAGATCTTCGATCTGATTTAAGGTTTACGCTCTTTTTCTATTATGTCAAGTTGCTCTATTTCATATCGTTAAACTCAGACCCCTTTTATTAGTAAGGCCAAGATTGGTAACATAACTCAAACCAATGTTTGAACCTCATTTTACTTTTTATAATAATTTTTCATTATTTACAATAAGTCTTTTTACATTTTCAATAAATTTTTTTACATTTCTAGTACACTTTTTTACATTTCCAATTTATTTTAATATTTTAAAATAACAATCCAGACAAAGATTTAAAACTAGTATTGATACCAAACGAGGCCTAAGTGCGCAAAAGTGCTCCTAGATGGTTAGGGTTTTTTTACTTTGGGTGGGAAAGCACGAATTAAAATCCACACGTTGGAGTGCGCGAGAGCCTCCTTCCAATCCAAGCTAGCGAAGAGAAGTCCAGCACTGAGCTCCTTTTACTTCTTGCACGATTGCTCCTTTTTCTTTTTTTTTATCACTATCAGATTATTTATGTTTATACTTATAGTGATACTAATTAGTACTGTTCATCATTATTAAATAGTCCCAATCCTTTTATTTGTTTTACTTATAGTGATGATACTTTAAAAGTGTAATGAGTACTCTATTCGTTAATATCATTTTTTTTCTTTTCTTTTGTGTATCAATTGGAAATTTAAACTAGAAATGTGTGTATAGTGTTCGTGTAAATAGTACGGTCGCATAAATAAAACTGGCCCCAAAAACTATCTTGAGTTTGACTAAATAAGCAAATAATTCAAGTGGCTCTTACGCGATGCTCGAAGACTTCTTAAGTAAAAAAATAATAATTTAAATAAATATAATGTACAATTAAGAATGAGTTAGTTGCATAAAATATCACAAACCTTTTATCGATTGTATATTGTCTTTGATTTATTTTATTTTATTTTTTTAGTAAACAGTGGATTAAGTGGCTGATGTGATTGGATACCCTCTTATTATGTAAATTAGAAAATTACACCCAATGAGGGAGACATAATGCTCCTTACCATCACTAAAAACAATGTGTTCAAAATTATATAGTGTGAGACTGATGCAATCCATGAGGCAATGTAAAAGACAAACTCTCGCCTTATTCTAACAATACGGAAACATTGCCTATCCTGTAAACATGTAAACAGAGGGCTAAAATCTGCTTGAATATTAGAGCTAGTGGAACTCCACGGTTGCTGTGTCAGCCTGCAGCGCCGGCCAATTTACAGGAGCATTGGCTACGTGATAAGCATGGTGAAAAGAAACCAATTCTGTGTTGCCGCATCTTTGATAAGCTGTATCCAAAATCCATGAATGATAGCCAGCTCGTCTTCGCAGATCCTCTCTTCATCTCAAACTCTAAAAATTTTCTCTCTTCTTCCTTCATCGTCCTTTCACAGGAGGGTGACGCAAGGGTACAAGTTATTCTGATTTTTGTTTTTTTTTCTTTTAATTTTACTTAATTTTAAATTTTAGAATCTTTTGTCTTGGTAATTCAAATACCTATTTCTCCCTTTTTCACTCACTTTGGTGAGTTTATCTCTAGTTATGGTGTATGTTTCCATTTATGACTATGATGATTTCATTCATGACTATAGTATTATTAGGACTCGGTTGAAGATTCTGTCTTGGCACCTTCATCCGTAACCAGTGACAGATTCGTGACCGTTGGTACCATATTGGTTCAGCGCAAACTTAGATATATTTCTAAAATGTTAATATCTCTATTGTGTATAGACTTACAATGGTACACTAAGTACACTGTTGGGGTGTAAATCTAATAGTTATTCGATAAATCTTTTGTGATCAATCTTGAACGACTTCCAACGCTATTAATGAAATCTTTTAATTTATAAAAATATATATATATTTTATATATTCTTAGGCTCTGCTCGCTTACATTTATTTAAAAATTATCATTACTTTTTCCTCAAAAAATTATCATATCCAAACATTTTAATTTTCTAAAAATTCAAATTTTAAAATTTCGTCTTAATTCTTACTCATATAATTTTGAAAAATAACATAATCATTACACTTATTTATCTTTGTCCTACACAATTTCCTTCAAAAAGTTTTCTTCCTAAAAACAAAAAATTCTTAATTTGGTCATAATGAAAACAATGACTTAAAGCTGCAGCTGCCCTTCTATATGCTTGTTCGCAAAAATTGTTCAACTGAGAAAACGAACTTAGAGCAAGAAATGTCTAGACACCTACATATCGCGCACACATAGAAAAAAAAAAAAAACTATATTTTTTAGTGAATATAAGGGTGGAAATTATTTATTTATAAAACAAAAATAAGATTAAAAAATTAGTATGACCTACTAAATAGAGTATGCAATGTACCCCAACAAATAAACATTGTACTCCACCCAATATATATACGGAAAAAGTAATCTTAGTAAATTAAAACATTGTGTATTAATATAGAATTGGATGTTTAATTTAGAATATCTAGGGTGTTATAATTCTTCAAAAATAACTAAGAATATATATATATATATAATTAATATGGGCACAGTACACCACATAAAATCATTATACCCCAATACTGAAAATGACGTGCTCCAATTAAAAACTATTGTATATTGCCTAAAATTCTTATATTGAAACTTAAAATTTTCTATAAAATCTCATATACTACGGTTAAATTTACCATCCCCGGAGGTCAATTATCGCCATAAATATATTTTGGAGTGAAAATTAATTTTTACAATTACTTAGGGCATTGTACCCTATATGAAATGCAATTGTACCTCAATTTTTTGCACAATGTGCTCAACAAAACTCTATTGTCCCTCGCCCAACATATATATAGGAAAAGTTTATATTAGGAAATTAAATTAGTCTGTATATATACCGATCGAGTGATACGTTTTTTAATTTATCACATCTCTGTGTTATAATTGTTCAAAAATAATTATGTAAATAACAAAAATTATTTTTGCTAATATGGGCACAGTACGCCATATAAAACCAGTGTGCACCAATTTGAAAATAATGTTCCTCCATTTAAAACAATTGTACCCCCTAATTTTGAAACATACATTTTTTATAGAACCTCATAGACTACGGTTAAATTTACCATCCCCCGATTTTAATTATCTCCATAAATATATTTTGGAGGAAAAAATAATTTTTACAATTACTTTGGGCATTGTACCCTATATGAAATGTAATTGTACCCCAATTTTTGGCTCAATGTGTCCAACAAAACTCTATTGTACCCCGCCCAACATATATATAGGAGAAATTGATATTAGGAAATTAAATTAGTTTGTAGATATATCGATCGAGTAATGCGTTTTTTAATTTATCACATTTCGGTGTTATAATTGTTCAAAAATAATTATGAAAATAACCAAAAATATTTTAATTAATATGCGCACAATATGCCATTAAAATCAATGTATGCCATATAAAATTCTTATAATTACTTTGACCATTGTACCCTGCTATTGTGCATAATGTACCCCAGCAAATACTATTGCACCTTGCCCAAAATATAAAAGGAAAAATTGATGTTAGTGAACTAAACTATTGTGTATATACTGATCGAATATTTGGATGTTTAATTTAGAAAATCTTGGGTGTTATAATTGATCAAAAATAATTAGAAAATAAATATAATTTTAATTAATAAAGACTGAGCACACAATATTAAATCATTGTATCCTAATACTGAAAATTGAGTGCCAAAATTAAAAATTGTTGTACCCTGCCCAATACTTTGAAACTTACATTTTTCTATAGACTACGGTTTAATTTACCATACCCCGGATTAATTATTGAGAGAAATATATTTGGGACAAAAAAAAAAAATTTTTTTTACAATTACTTTTGAGCATTATACCCTATATGAAGTACAATTGTACCCTGCTTTTGTATATAATGTAGGGTAAATTGCCTAAAACCCCCATGTGGTTAGCGAAATTTATTATCCACCCCCCCCTATCGTTTAAAAAGCTATGATGAACCGCCCTATTTTTTTCTGAAATGTGTAACGATTGAAATATCTGTTATGTTTAACAGTGTGAAGGATAATTTTGTCATTTTCTTTTACTATTCACCACCTACTCCCATTAGTTAACCCTAAAATCAATCTTGTGAGAAAATGAGTGCTTTTCTTCTTTTTTTTTCACTCCTTCCTGCGGCCTCCCTCCCTCCCTCTCTCCCTCCCTCCCTCTTCTACGCCATCTTCCAAACACGATGGTGGTGATGGCGACGCGCCGATGGTGAAGATGTCGACAAATCTGTGCTGACGATGGTGAAAATGACGACGAATCTGCCCTAACGATGGTGATGATGCCGACGAATCTGTGCGGACGATGGTGATTTGATGCCGACGGATCTGTGCCAATGATGGTGATGATGCCGACGGTGGTGATTTGATGTCGACAGATCTGTGAGTTTTTTTATTTCATTTTGAATCTTCCATCTTTGTGGGTTAAATTTTTTTGGCCATTTTTTCTATTGGAGTTCAACAATGGTGGTTGAATGGATGTTTTCCTTGGCCAAATCTTGAGCCTGCTGAACGTGATCGTCAATCCGAAGTTGAGTGGTCAAGGTGGAAATGGAGGGATTAGAGAGAAGTCCAGCAATCTCGAGCCAATACCATTTGAGATGGGCAGATCTCACACCCGATCTCAATCCATTTGAAGTCCAGCAATCTTTATTGTACTGTGGATGGGATTTGGTGTTGTAATTTTGAATTGTTGGTAATGAAATTTGATGCTCAATGTTTAAAATGTTTTTTTTATGCCTTTTCATCTGCGTTTTCTATATTTTTGGCCAGAGATTGGTTGTGGCTATGATAGTTGTGTTGGTTTAGTGGTGGTGTAAGTGCGGCAATGTTGGTGGTGGAAGTCCAGCAATGGCGGTGGTGATAAAAGTCCCGCAATGGAGGTGGCTCTTACAATTAAGGAAATGCATAAAAGAAGGGGAAAAAAAGGAAAGCCATAATTAAGGGAAAAATAATTAAAGTATGAAAAAAAAAGGAAAGATAATTAAGTTATAAGAATAAAATTAGGATATGTAATAATGATATAAATCATTTGTAAAAAAGAAAAGGAAAAACAAAAATTAAATTTTAATTAAAGATAATGAAGTTATAAGAATAAAATTAGGATATGTAAATAATGATATAAATCATTTGTTAAAAAGAAAAGGAAAAACAAAAATTAAATTTTAATTAAAGATAATGAAGTTATAAGAATAAAATTAGGATATGTAAATAATGATATAAATCATTTGTTAAAAAGAAAAGGAAAAACAAAAATTAAATTTTAATTATTTTAAAGAAAGGAGAAGAAAAAATTAAATTGATAAATATTTGAAATTAAAAAATACAAAATAATATTATTTATATTTGTATTAAGGGTAAATATGTCATTGCATGAATGATAAACATGACATTACATTTGTAACGGTAAATATGTCATTTTTTTAAAAAGTAGTTGACTTGTGTATTTGACTGTTAAAACGGATGGAAAATTTATCGGTTACAGATTTCAAAAAATAATAAGGGGGTTCTTCGTAGCTTTTTAAACGATAGAGGGCCAGATAATAACTTTCGAAAACCACATGGGGGGTTTTAGGTAATTTACCCTATAATGTACCCCAACAAATATTAGTAAAAATTTATAGTGTATTAAAATATAGTGTATATATCCATCGAATATTTGGATGTTTAATTTAGGACATTTCGGGCGTTATAATTGTTTGAAAATAATTAGAAACATGTAAAATCATTGTACCCAAATATTAAAAATGATGTGCCTCAATTAAAAATAATTATACTCGGACCAAAATTCATAGTTTGAAACTGGAAATTTTCTATAGAACCTCATATACTACAGTTTACCTTCCTCGGGGGTTAATTATTGTCATAAATATAGTTTGGCCCAAAAAATAATGTTTACAATTACTTTTGGCATTGTACCCTATATGAAATGCAATTGTACACCAAATTTTTGCACGAAGTACCTAACAAACAACTATTGTACCCCGTCCAATATATACCAAGGAAAAATGATATTAGTAAATTAAATTAGTTTGTATATATACCGATCGAGTAATGAGATTTTTTTAATTTAGCACATCTCCGTGTTATAATTGTTCAAAAAATAATTATGAAAATAAATAAATAAATATTTTTAATTAATATGGGCACAATACACCATATAAAACCACTGTACCCAATACTGAAAATAATGGGCCTCAATTAAAAATAATTGTACCCCGCCCAAAATCCTAAGTTAGAAACTTACAATTTTCTATAGAACCTCATATATTACAGTTAAATTTGCCATCTCCGGGCGTTAATTATTGATCGAAATATATTTGGGACAGATAAAAATATTTTTTAATAATTAATTTAGCAGTATACCCTACAAGAAATTCAATTGTACCCTGCTTGTGAGCATATTGTACCCCAATAAACAACTATTATACCCCGCACAATATATAAGAGGATAAATTTATATTAGTAAATTAAAATATTGTGTATATATTGATCGAATATTGAAATGTTTAATTTAGAACATCTTGGGTGTTATAATTGTTAGAAAAATAATGAAGAAAATAAATAAATATATTTTTAATTAATATAGGCATAATACACCTTATAAAATCATTGTACCCAAATATTGAAAATGATGTGCCCAAATTAAAAACAATTGTACCCCGCCCATAATTTTTAGTTTAAAACTTAAAAAAATTTCTATAGAACCTCATATACTACGGTTTAATTTACCATCCCGGGGAGTTAATTATCGTCATATGTATATCGTACCCTATTTCGATCGGTATATGCGCGATATTTTAATTTACAAATATCAATTTCTCATATTTATGGGACGGGGTACAGTAGTTATTTGTTGGGGTACAGTAGTTATTTGTTGGGGTACAAACAACTATTGTACCCCCACCTAATATATATATTGGAAAATTTTGATATTAGTAAATTAAAATAATGTGTATATACCGATCGATCGAGTAATGAGATGTTTAATTTAGAACCGGCTGTAATAATTGCTCGAAAATAATTAGGAAAATGAAATAAAATATTTTTTAAAATTAATATCGGCATAATACGCCATATAAAACCATTGTACCCCAATACTTATAATAATGTGCCTCAATTTAAAACTATTGCACCTTGTCCAAAATTCTTAGTTTGAAACTTATAATTTTCTATAAACCTCACATGTTATATATATATATATATTACAGACAGAAAAATATTTTTTTATAATTAAGTTGGGCATTGTACTCTACATGAAATGCAATTGTATCTCGCTTTCGTGCATAACGTATCCCAACAAATCAATAACTATTGTACCCCACCCATATATTGGGCAAAATTGATATTAGTATTAAAATAATGTGTATATACGTACCGATCGACTATTGGGATATTTAGTTGAGAATATCCCTGGTGTAATAACTAGGAAAATTTTAAAAATATTGTTTTAATTAATATGGGCAAGGAACGTCATATCATAAATTTCACCGCTCCACGTTATGGCACTGGTTGGAATTTTTTCAATATGTTTATGGATATATATATTTTTTTTTAAAAAAAACAACTTTAATCCAATGTCATTGCTTAAAGGTATTGCATAGATATGACATTTTTTTTTATCTTTGTCATGGCTATAGAAACTGCTCAAATTGAGGACATTTATACCAATACCGTAGCTTAAGTAACGATAATTAATACAAAAGATATTTTAATTTTGAAGGTTTTTTTTTTTTTTTGCGTGCGGTTTTACTTTCTAGATTAAATGGATATCAAGTAGGCGGTTACCATTGAGGATATCAAGTAATCGGTTACCAATTATATTGGTTATTATTCCCTACATCTATGCCCCATTAAACCTTACTTGCATCTTATTTACTTTCAAATATTGATTATTAATCTAATGGTTCAAATCAAATCGACTTAACAATAAGTCAATTTTAGTGACTTGACTTTAGCATTTTCCTAAAGTATATATTGATTTCTTTACTTCTCATACCTTTATTAATATAATTGTTTGTGGTTAACAATTAATTAATTCACATTTAAATTGTAACGAAATCGGATATTATATCTCAATTCCATGAAAAACAAACGTACCCTTATAATACAACTCTGCATCCAACTTTTATTCACTACTCTTCTAGTACTTAATTTCTTAAAGATCGAGTTCTCTATTGGGTTCGATTACTTTGTACATGCTAAAAGAAGTGCAATTATAAAACCTGCATGGACTAGATCTGTTCCATTAACAGTTTTCATCATCATAACTTAATTGCTTAAAATTGCTTTGCCTTTTGACAACTTTACTCTTTAGTGTCCTTAACTCAGTGCCATAGCATCGTCTGAACTTTTTTATCAACCGAACTGTGTTTCCCAAAAGCACCAGCGACATCAGAGCGCACCACACCGCGACGCCAATGCCGGCCACCTTTCCCAGAGTTACGCTGTTTTTGTGTCCTTTCGCCCCCGCTATAACAATGGAGAAGCCGTAAGATAAAGCTACGGCGGTGATTGTCAACCACATAATCACCATCAAAGCCCACATAACGAATTTCTTTCTGAATGGCAAACCACTGATGAGGAGCAAGATTGTGCTCAGAGATGAAACAAAGGCTACTGTATTAGCCTGAATGAAAGGTCCATAATAATCTGAGTTCTCTTTCAAGCCGGAATCGCCCCCAGGAGGGGTTAATCCGGCTTGGAAAGCCATTGTTGCAACTAGTGAACCCTCATCTCCGATAACCATGAGTAGTATTCTTGTACACTGCTACCTCTTTTAGCTCCAGCCGATGTAAGTTTTTTTGCCGTTAACGGATCATCACAGAGGTCTAATGCTGTGCTACCATTTGCATTCTTCGCATTCACATCTACTTTGCTTTTCTCCAGCAAAATATCGATGGTCCGGTTTATATCCTGCTGAAAATTAAGTTTCATTCACCAATATTCAAATTCAATGTTTATAATTAAGATCTTCTCCCTTCAAAATATTATAAACTTCTCTAAATAGTCATTAAACTTTGTTTAGCAGTTCTAGATAGTCACAGTGAACTTTGATTTTTATTTCTGTATAGTCTATGAACTCTTACAAACTTCCGTATTAATTTGTCCATTAATGACCTCACGGTTGATAATTTTTGGGCGAAATGTGAGCCAATAATTATATACTCCTCCTCCGTTCTATTAGAAAACTTCACTTTCAAAAATATTTTACATTTGCAAAACTTTACTTTTCTAGTGAAACAGATGGAGTAGTAGAAACATAAATCAAAAGTTGTGAGAGACTTTTAAGTTAGGAGAGGACATCCGAATTAAGTTGCTAACTCAAAGGAATCATTCGCCCAAAAACTAATGATAATCATTATGATATATATACCTCAGTTTGGCCATAGCAAACGGCCAGATGCAGCACGGTCATACCCTCATCATCCTTCCGATTAGCAAAATCCTTGTCCTTTATGGTACCAGCGATTGACTTCAACGCCTCTGGCTGATTATACTTGACGCACAAATGCAGGATATTCCCTCCTCCTTGAGCCTTTTCTCGAGCCGCCTGCGGCCTAGCTTTGATTAGCTCTTCCAGGACATTCATTCTGCCTTTGATGACCGCAAGATGTAAAGGAGTCCTCTCAAACCGATCGCCAGAAAGACACAAATCAGGACTGACGCGTAAAATTTCTTTCACAAATTCCACATTGCCGAACATGGCGGCAACGTGAAGAGGACTCATATCTTGACTATTCAGAGTGGCTTTCTCAAGAACGAGTGGATCTTTTTCTAGTAACTTACGAAGAGCGGTAACATCATTTTCTACGGCAGCATCGTGAAGGGTTTTGATATCCATTTCCATTTTCAAGTAACTTATTATATTGTTTCTGTTTTGGGTAACTCGATCTCCATAATCCTCTGCTTCTATAGGCATAAGAATGCAAGTTAGGAAGAGTGTATAGGATCGAAAAAAGAGAAGCAAATTGTGTAACATCTTGGAAGGAGGGGCGAGGGACCACGGGGAAACGAACATGTTTTCAAGGGTAGTCAAATAGGCCAGAAAACAACAAGCTATAACGATCAGGAACCACCGAGGATATTGACATGCCCATTTGGAAAAGAATGAGATAATTAATTGTCTTGGTTCAATGATTTTGCATGAATTAATTCCGATTGACTACTTGTTTTTATTTGATTAAACATTATATGAGACCAGTTTTGGCTAAATTGCATTTAGCACTGAGTTTGGCAAAAACTCGTACAAAATGGGTTTATGTATACGATATATTTCTTGAGAAGTTTTGAGCGCACGAGTCTCAAATGGAGGTTATTTTATTTTATTTTTACTTCTTTTGCAAATACTGTGTAGTTTGAATTTGATACTCTAGAGTTATAAAAGTGTCACTCTCATGTAGCATGCAACTTTTGAAAGATTTTTAATTATAATTAAAATTTTATAATGTGAACTTTTATTTTTAATATGAGTAATTAATGTATCCTAATGCAGAGTAGAAGTAATACTCTAGATGAGTACCACTTTTGCTCTTTACGTGGATCGGTTTCTTTTATTATTATTAACCTCAGGCCCATTTTACTACTAGGGGCGTAGGAGCACCCCCAGATGGTTAGGGGTTTTCTACATTGGGTGGGGAAAAATGAATTGAAATCCATATGTAGGAGTGCGTGTAAATTGTCTTTGAAATTTTTATTTTTACAATTAATTCTTTGAACTATCATTTTATTACAAAGCAAGTTGGTTGTCTTAGTTTGTAAAAGAAATTAATTCTTCATAAAATAATTGCCTACTAACTTTTATAACAGAATGTCAAATTTTCATATTACTGTTGCTATTTGAAATGATCAAGTCTTTCTATGACGAATTTTTTTTAAATATGACAACATCCATCCGCATTGCAAAAAGTTGATAATTGAGGATTTCAAATTTGAAAATTTATTGATAGGGTAATTTACAATTCAGAAAAAGTTTGAAGTAGTTTTTATAATCAACTCTAGAAAAATTGAAACAAAAATTTAAAATACTCTGGAAATATTTGTGCCAACCAGTGACGTCTAGTACGTGACGTCGTAATATCCAAAATTCATGAATAGTAGTCATGAACGATGGCTAAGAAAAAACTAATTTTATATTCTTAGGGACCAGCGGCCTCAACCTCTCACATCCTCTCTCTCCATCTCAATCTTAGAAAGTTCATCTTTTTTTTAATTTTATTTTTTATTATTCAATGGGATTGATTACCCGTTTTATTAATTACAAAAGAAAAACAAATAAAACATAATCTCGAGGTTCACATTTTGTATCCATGATTGTTAAATTGATGATAGTCTACTTTGGGTTAGTTCCGAAGCTTCCGACTTTCATACTCAACAAGAGTCTCCGGCCTATTGGAGCTTAAAGCATGGGCCTGCAAAACCTCTTCCTCTTTGAACCACTACAAGAAAATTAGTCTTTGGTGACCAAAATAGTAGTGACCAAAATAAATTTGGTCACCTAAAGTACCTTTTGGTGACCAGAAAGTGTTTGGTCACCAAAATTTAGTCACACGAAAAACTTTGGTGACCAAAAATATAAATGGTCACTATTTGGTCACTAAAGGCAATGGCGGGAACAATTCCCACCAGATTTATAGTCTTCAGTGACCAAAATGTGCGACGGAAAATAAATGGTCACCAATAGTTGGTCAGTAATTCTTTCGTGACCAAATAATTGGTCAGCAATTTGCGAAATTTAGTGACCAGATATTGTGGTGACAAAAGATAAAAGTGGGAAGGTTCCCTCCAATTTAACCCCTTGTAGTGACCACTTTTGGTGACTAGAAAATAAGTGGTCACCTAAATATTGTTCAGTTCGCTTTAAGTAACGAAAAAGAGTGGTCACTATACAGTTCAATATTAGTGATGAGGAATTGTGGTCACCAAATGGGTCATTATATATTTTGAATAGAAAATTAGGAATTTGGTGACCATTTGTTTTGTCATTAAATTTGTGAAAGTTTTATAAATATCGTGACGACTTATGTTTTGGTCACTAAAGTTATAATTTTGGATATTAAATAGATAATTATTGTTTTAATTCTTCTCTTTTACATTATTGATTAATAATAATATACTATAATTTTAACATGAAAGAGAAATGGACTAAAAAAAAGTAATTAAAAAAATATGTTAAATTTTCTAAATAAAATTTTAGAAATATGATTTAGTTAAAAGAAATTCAATTTGTTATGGGAAAAAAAATGCAATCAGAAGAAATGTAATGTACTAGGAAAAAGGAAAGAAAACTAAAAATAAATGTAATGCAAAACTAAAAGGAAGGAAATAAAAAAAGAAATGCAGTGCAGGATAAAATAAAAAAAAAAGAAGAAAAGAAAAATATTAAAAAAAAAGAAGAAAAGATGGACTCTTTTTTTTTTTTTTTTTTTTTGGAAAGGTAAATGATTTATTTCCACTAGAAAATAACAGGCGAACCCGTGAGATCTTACAAGTCCAAACTCGAAATACATCAAAATAGGGGCATACCCCTAGCGAAATCAATCCAAGACATCTAATAGGGCAATCCCCTAATCAAATGAACAATACACTCAAAATTAGCCACTAGCTAACGAGCATTAATACATCAATTATCTTCTCCTGTTCATAAAATTTCAGTCCAGCGACTTCTTCAAATTTCCAACCACTCAGCACAACATTCCATCACACGAATCATTAATTTCAACCCACCGTCCAGAAAATAATGCTCGAAATTCACCCTGTTCCAAGCTTCATTGCACCATTCAAAGCTATAACAGCCACACAAAATCCAGCAATAACCATAAATCTTTAACACATCAAGCATTCCAGCAAAAGCTCTTAAGACAATATACACCAAAATCCAGGGGTGAGCAAATGTATTACTCGGCCCGACCCGATCCGTCGGTTTCGGTTCAGGTCGGGTATAGACCCAGCCGGGCCGGGTCGGGTTCTGGGCTGGGTTTTTTTTTTTTTTTTTTTTTTGTCCCAATGAAAAAGTTTCAAAATTATATTATTTTTGCTTTAAATGAGATTTGAACACATGACCTAAGTTCAACAATTACCTTTAAGGTAAGCTAATTAGCCAGCTCTTCTACATTTTGTTTTGTTATATTATCTTATTATCTTTATTATATTATATGTTTATTTATATATTAATTTCATATATCAATCCTTTATACTACTTATATTATAATAAAATTTTTTTTAAAACAATATACATTATAATACTATATAAACTAATGGTAAAATTTACATTTTGTGTTATTTTTCTCTTTACTGTTTGTACATTTATATTACTATTTTAAAAAAAATATTGTAATAAAAAAATAATAGAGTATAATTTTACTTATTTAAGATATCAATTTTCAATTGATAAGCATAGTATTTAAATTTGAAATAATATATAAATTTACGAAATAAATTATTATTTTTTTTTTATGTAAAAATTAATTTTGTTTAGATGGTGAAATACATGTGTGATGTAATTTAAATCATTAATATAATTGAAAAAGATATTAAATAATTTATAGTTTAATGTTGTATAATATAATAATAAGAATAAAAAATAACAAAACAAAGAGTTGCTGTAGTAATTAATTAGCTTTCCTTAAGATTGGTTTGCCAACCTTAGGTTGTGTGTTCGAATCCTGACTTATGTCAATGAGCATTATAATTTTACATGTTTTAAATTTAAAAAAACCCAAAATTGGATGGAGAACCAAACCGGACCCACCGGTTTGAGAGGGAACCAAACCGGACCCGCGGGTTTGACCCGGAGCCGACCCGGAAAAAAACCCGACCCGCAGTTATGAAAAGAAAATTTTTTTTTTGAGAGGGAACCGATCTGACCCGCGGGTTCAACCCAGAACCAAACCTGAAAAAAACCGACCCGCGGGTCGGATTTTTCCGAGGCGGTTCCAGGTCAAACCCGCGGGTCGGGTTTTTGACCACCCCTACCAAAATCTCAACGCAAATCCAAAAACCAGAAAATATTATTCAGGCTGGAACAGCCAAGCCAAATGCAGCTAAAACCCAAGAATCAATCCAAATTTACAGTTCAAAATGCAGACCCATTTCCTTAGCAAAAACAGAGGAACAAAGCCAAACATTTCCCGGAACAGCCAAGGAAAATGCACCAAGCCATCAAAAAAGAAATCAAATTACCAGCACCAACCAGTACCAAACATTCCAGCAACCCATCAAATCCTCAAATTTTAGCAATTAATTTCATCTAACAAGGCAGCAAACACCAAATTATCCAAAAAACTAGTAGCAGCAGAAATTGAAGAATACGAATACACTAATTCCAGAAATACAGAGCTCAAGATTCCATAATTTTCAAATCCTGCACCTCCAAACTCCAAACAGAATTCCAGAAAACTTTTCCAGACAATTACAGCAAAACAGAAACAAGGAAACAAAATCTTAGGCAGCTAACAATTCCAGATCCAAAGCAGCTAAGTTCAGCAGGAAATTTAGCTAACTTCACAGAAATCTAGTATAGCAAACTGATATCCATCATCCTCCATCCAGAAATCACTTTCCAGCAGAAACTCATACTCTACTCTGGCAATTTCAAACACAGCAGCAGAAACCAGCACTGAAATTAATTTCCAGAACCGAACATAAAACCAAATAAATCCAGTTCGAAATTTCAGCCATTTCAATAATCCGAATAGCTCAGTTCCAAGTTGCAAAACCAACCAATTGACTCTACATCAAAATCATTAATTCCAGAAAAACATTTCAACGCACAAACCAGCAAATCACACAACCCGAATATTCCAGTAACTAGGCTGGAACAGCCAAGCCAAATGCAGAAAAATCCCACAGCTCAGTCCATTCTTGCAGCTCAAGAAACAGATCATTCAGAAACAACCAATTGAACCAAGATTTATCATCATTTCTGCAGTAAAAACAGAGGAACAAAGCGTTCCAGTCAAGCCAAATGCAGCAAAATCCCACAGCTCAGTCCATTCTTGCAGCTCAAGAAACAGACCATTCAGAAACAACCAATTGAACCAAGATTTATCATCATTTACGCAGTAAAAACAGAGGAACAAAGCGTTCCAGCCAAGCCAAATGCAGCAAAATCCCACAGCTCAGTCCATTCTTGCAGCTCAAGAAACAGACCATTCAGAAACAACCAATTGAACCAAGATTTATCATCATTTCCGCAGTAAAAACAGAGGAACAAAGAGTTCCAGCCAAGCCAAATGCAGCAAAATCCCACAGCTCAGTCCATTCTTGCAGCTCAAGAAACAGACCATTCAGAAACAACCAATTGAACCAAGATTTATCATCATTTCCGCAGTAAAAACAGAGGAACAAAGCCAAACATTTCCCGGAACAGCCAAGGACAATGCACCAAGCCACCAAAGAAGATATCAAAATTTATTCCTGGTTCTGGAAATGTATGCTCTTTTTGTATTAGTCAATTAAAGTTTCTCGTTAAGAGAAGCTTTCACATTTCATTGGTGGTTTGTTTGGTAAACTCTTATTTATTGGTTCTTTTCTTTTGATATATTTGTTGTTAAAAAATTAGTATTTTATTTTTCCTCTTTGATTCCATGGTAGCTGCTCTAATAAGTGCTCTGCAGAAGGAATGACAACAAATAAAGCTTTACAAGATAAAATAGAAGTCAAAATCTTTTATGAAAAAAATCCTTTAAATCTGCTGCTCTATGCATCTTCTTATATGACTTCAATTTGCGGCTTAGCTCAAGCTCATAGGAAGGTGATAAATCTGTCTAATAGTAAGGTTAAGCTTATGAGTATCACAACTTGGTTTTATGTGAGAATTCATGAAAGATGGCTGGTTAATTTGCATGATGATGGTCCTTCATAGTTCTTGGTTGTTGGTTAGTATCAAAGAGCAGTTGTGACTAATTTTCCTAGAAAATATGGTGTGCTGAGATTTAGTGCAAAAACAGATGGTGGATTTTTATTTTTCAAATATCCTGCAAATTTTCTACTTGTACTATTTTCTCTTTGTACTGAAAACTTTTCCAAATTGTGTAGTATGTGATTATTATGTGATTCGATAATATGAGGGGTTTGACTATATGTATTTTGAGATAGTTAATGATAAGATGCATCTATTAACTATAAAGAGAAGTTTGACTATATGTTTACTCTTTAGTAATTATATGTGCATTTTGTCTTGGAAATGAGTTCATTTTTATTGCATGTACTAAACTTAGTCTATCATTTTTATTGCTGACCACTGACATTTTTTTCCCCAGTTGGAGGCTGTCTATGTTGTTGCTGAGAAGCCAGCTGCAAAGGGGACTTGCTTGGAGAGAAAGAGGAAAGAAAACATTACTAGCTTTAAAGAAGTTTAAAGGCTAAAGACAGCTCATTGAATCATGTTGATGTCTGCCCAATTGAGTAGGCAAAGGCTGGCCAAGATGTGAGCATTGCTTTTATGGTTCCTCTTGTTATTTATATCATTTTAAATATTGGTACAATTTAGTGTGAAGTGATATTTGTATTGTTTTATTTATTGGAGTATGTGAAGTTTTATTTGTTGTCATTTTATTAACAATATAAATGTAAATAAGAAAATGGTTATTTGATTTTCAATTTAGTCCATCAATATTTAGTGACCAATTATTTGTCACCAAAACCTACAACGAGCAGGATTTGGTCACCATTAGCAGAATGATGACCCGAATTTCAGTCACTAAAAGATAGTACTATTTATTCTTGCACTACTTAGGTGACGAAAATTATGGTCACTAATGTCACAGCTACATTTGGTGACTACACGTGTTTGATCACCAAACGTGTTAACCGGCGTGACCATGTCCTTGGTCACCAAAAGACATCACTAGAACAGGTTGACTGACCCATCTGGTCACCAAAATATGATACTAGTGACCAAATTGGTCACCATAACATATGTACTTAGTCAGTTTTGGTGACCAGCACTGACCAAATTGGTGACCATAAGGTTAGACACCAGTCACCTCGGTGACCAAAATTTTTGGTCACCGAACAAACAAAATTGGTGACCAAATTTAAACTTTTGGTGACCAGTATGGTGACCACTCTTCTGGTCACTAATTTGGTGACCAAAAAGGTTTTGGTCACCAATTTATACACTTTGGTGACCAAACTCAAACTGGCGTCACCAATGCCTTTAGTGACGGGGCAGCGGTGACCACCCAGTGACCGCGATTTTTTGGTTACCAAAGGGGTTTGGTGATCAAATTTTGGCCTTTGATGACCGAATTTCAGTTGTCACCAAAGGCCATTTTTCTTGTAGTGCACTCGTCATCAGTTTCCCGAGGGCCATACTCCACCCTCCCTTCGTCATCTTGGTTGCCATCACTATAGACCTCATGTGAGTCGAAGACCGGCAATGGTGAAACAGGAACGCGTGGCTTAGTGGGCATACAAGCGATAAGCTCAGTGTCTAGGCATTCTATGTGCTTGGATCGGAGTGAAAATTCTTTTGAGACGCTTTACTTTGGGGAAGTGGCAGGGGCCTATGTTCTTTTTCGGGATAACTTTGAGCTTGGACTATATCGGTCCACAAAGGCGTGGTAGAGACTTGGGTAGCTTCCTCTGTGAGCTGCGTTGACGTCTGGACTATTTCCGAAGCTGGGACTATTTCAGAAGCTGCACGGCTAGGCTCTGAGTTGATTGCTGGCCTGGGGGATGATTGGGCATTTTGTCGAACACCTTCAAGTCGCAAGGGTGTGCTGGAGTTGGCTTGCGGTTCTGGGGGTTGCTGCGTTGTTGCTGCTGGATGCTGGTGGACCTGTGCACAGATTGCTTGGTCTGCGAGTGTGGCATTGTCGGGCAGCTTCCTGGGTGCCTAAGCTAGCTGGTGGCTGCGCACATATCTGCGCAGGTCTGCTGGTGTTGGCTTGTAACTTCGAAGCTGCAGCTGGACTGGTGGCCTGCACGAAGATAGCTGGGCTGGCGCAGGCTGCACACCTGTGGGTGGGTCTACGCACATGCTGGTGCTGGATTGGTGGCCTGCGGGCATGGTGCTGCTGGGCTAGTGGCCTGCACACAGGTTGCTGGGATTGCTGTACAGATGGCTGGGGCATTTGGTCGAACAGGTTCAGGTCGGTCTTCAGCAAAAACTTCTTCTACATCGCTATCTGTATCCACTCCCATGGAGGTTGTTGCAGTGATAGATGGAACAATGGGGTTTGTGGTAAAAACCGATACTGGGGCTGGTGCTGGCAAAGGGTTATCTTGACACGGGAGCTTGGATTTTCGGGTTATCTTGACACAGGAGCTTGGATTTTCCTTTATATATTGGAAGTGGCGGTGGATCTAGTTTGTCAAGAGGCTTTCTCCTCCATTGCTGCTTTGAGGGTGGAGGTGGCTTCCTCTTTTGACAGTCTGATTAATGGTGATCGACCTTATAACAGCACACACAATGTTGTGGCATCTTTTCGAAGTCTAGGATTTGGAGGAAACCTCTTCCTCGAGATTCAAGATAGATAGAATCTGGGAGGGGTTTGAGGAGGTCTCGGGGTGTTCATTTGGATTTATTTGGCTCATTTGGCTTATTTGGATTGGCTAATTTGGATTTTCCAAAAAAAAAACAGCATCCAAACACCAAACCGTTTAAGTAAAAACCAAACTAATCCAATCCATTTAAGCCATGGCTTATTCGGTTTGGGGCCCGAATAAGCCAAATAAGAAAAAAAAAAATCTTATAAAAATATTTCAAAAATATATTCATCCCATACTCAGAATCTTGCAATAATAAAATAGTCAAATACAAAAGATTAATATTTTTTCCAAAACAAGTTTAAAACTTAAATAACATTCATTAATAACTTTAAAAAACAACAAAATAATAGAAAGGGCATTGATATTCTTCTTCAGATTCAGCCCTCAACAATCAACATTCTTCTTCAATCTTCATCATCCCCCTCAAACAGTTGTATTAAAAGTAGTAGGCCAATCCAAACCATCTGCGGTGCATTTGAAAGGAAAAGTGTAAAGAAGGAAGGAGAAGGACTCGTCAGTCGTCACTCGTGTGTTTTTTATTTTTTATTTTTGTAAAGGAAACCCTATTGGTTAATAGGCCAGCCAAGAAATGTAATGGGCTTAAATGGTCAGATTAAAAAAAAGTTAAAGGGCCTATCACTTCCCACATTATCACACCCACCCACTCAATTAAATAACTATTAAAAACAATTTAATATATATTATATTATATTAATTCTTATTTGGCTTATTCGGTTCCTTATTTGGATTTTGATTCAAATCCAATTCCAAACCATTTAACCGTTTAAGAATTCGGTTTGGACGATCCACCCGATCCGAAAACCAAATAAGCCAATCCATTTACCATAGATGGTTTGGATTGGCCGGCTAATTTGGATTGGTTATTTTCTGAACACCCCTAAGGAGGTCGACCTCCGTACAAACCCTCGCAACCGACAGTTGAGAGATGTGGGCAGAAGCAAAATCAACCTTGAGGGCACGACCAAACATGTTCCCTATTGATATTAAAGACCATTCATCATACAGTTGGAAAGGCAATTGCGGAAGACTTACCCAAACCGGCGCTATGGAGGATTCCGCTCTTGGATTGAAGTCTGGTGTCCACTTCGTGATTCGAACGGCGTAAGATTTGAAATTCCAAACCCCCTTCAAGAAGTAGCGGTTGTAATCCACATCTTCTTCAAAGCGTATAAGCACCTTTCAAGGATCGATCGATCCGATGTGAAAACCTCCCACAAATCTGGCTGTTAGAAAATCTGTTCGAAGGTCATCAATTGTTGGCTTTCCTCGTGATAAATTCCCGATCAATGATCGCTTAAGAGGTGCCTCAATTAGATCGCTCTCTTCGTCGGTGAAGATTAGAGCAAGCTTCCCACAGTGCTCAGATGGTGTCTTCAGTGGGAGGTCAATTGGCTTGGGTAGTGGTGGCAATCGGTGCTTCGAAAGTACTGCTGCATAATTAAGGGCGGCCGGCCACCATTGCTAGAGGCGCCGTGAGAGACGCCTAGAAAGAAATCGCAAGAGATCAGAGGGAGTTCCTGAAAATCAGAAGCATGCTTATCGCTTCGAGGTCCTTCGTAATTTTTTTTTTCTTTTTCTTTTTTTCTTCTTTCGTCCTCCTCTAACAAGAGAAGGAGAGAAACAATTTTACTTTGATTTTGCTTTCTCTCTTTTTACCTAGTTTTAAATTTTAGTATCTTTTGTCGGAGTAATTTAAATAATTATTTCTTTTCTATTTAAGTGATTTTTTTTTTCACTCACTGTGGTGATTTTATCCACAGTTATGTTGTTTCTTTCTCTAGTTGAGATGATTTCACTCCTAATTATATATGGTGTATGAGTACTCAGTTGAAGATTCAGTTTTAGCCCCTTCATTCGTAATTACTGACAGATCTATGGCCGTCAGTATGAGATTTGTTCAACTCAAAGTGAGTTTTATATTTCTACAATGTTAAGATCAATATTATATATAGACTTACAGTTTAGTAGATTAAGTACACTGTTGTGGATATCAGTTGTATTGACTGTTTTTTCGTCTTCTATCAATCGTTGTTGAACGATTTCCAAAATCATCAATGAAATGTTTTAATTTTCATATATATATATATATATTCTTAGGCTATGTTTGCTGCTTTTTTTTACTTCCAAAAAAGAAAAAAAATCATTACATTTTTCTTATAAAAAAAAAAAACATACGCAAATGTTTTTATTTTTTAATAAATTCAAATTTTAAAATTTTGAAATTTCATCTAAATTCTTACTCATATAATTTCAAAAAATAACATAATCATTACACTTATTTATCTCTCTCTTACACAATTTCCTCCAAAAATTTTATTTTCCCAAAACAAAAGATTTTTAATTTGGTCATAGTGAAAACAATGACTTAAAGCTGCAGCAGCCCTTCTAGATGCTTGTTTCACAAAAATTGTTCAACTAATAAAAAGAACTGAAGAGCAAGAAATTGCTAGACACCTACATACCGCGCCCACAGAAAAAAAAAAAAAAAAAACTGCAGTATAACCAAGTTGGGCACCCACAATCCAATCACATGTAAGGTATCTTGGAGGCATATGGAGAATAAAATTTTCATCTTCCACCAGTGGGGGAGCCAGAACTAAAAACCAGGGAGGGGCTCAACAATACAAGCAAGAAAATAAAATTTATATCATTAAATAAATATATGTTTAAAATGTCATTATATAAGCACTGATTAAACAACTATTTTTTGACATTTGAACTACTACAATCTGGCGTGGGAATCAGAGGAGACAATTGTATCCTACGCTCCTTCATATGTTGAAAATATTGCAAAATTGGTTCATTTGCAAGCTGCATAAAAATCTCTTTCTCGGTGTATACTACCAAATTGTCATTCATCCATTCATCTCCCATGCTATTACACAAATCAGTCTTAATAATCTTCATTGCAGAGAAAACCCTTTCAACAGAAGCAGTTGCAACTGGTAAAACCAATGCTAACTCTACTAGACGATATACCAATGAAAAAAATACATTCTTGCCCGTTTGAACCATTTTTTTAGCAAGACTTCAAAAATCTTCAATCATAGAAAACTCTTCATCATCTTGAACATTTTGAATGAAAGACTTAAGCTGATCTCGGAGTATTAAGCGGTCACTACATGAGAAATCCTCTGGATAAAGTTCAGAAAGACGGAGTAACTTACCAATGTCAAATTGAGAGAAAGAATTCTTTGGATCTAGGCAAGCAATGCAGCTGAGTAACTCCGTATTAGATTCTGGAAAGCGATCATTCATCTCTTTAACCATCTTATCAAGAACCTAATTGCAACAATAAAAACACCAATGATAAAAATATTCTTTAAAGAAAACAAATAGAGAAGCTATTTAGAGTTAGAAATAATACCTCATAGAAGGTCTTTCCCTACTATTCTCTTGACTAGAGATATTATATGACTCAATCTTCCGTTTTAAAAATTTATCCATAGCCTCCTAACATAATTGATCAAGATGACATAAATTAATAATTCTTCAAAAAATATATAAATCCAATTATCCAATTATAACAATCATATAGTATACATTTAATGAAAAAAAATGTAAATCACTATCTAAAAGAAGAGCACACTCACTTTAAAGAAATCAAGAAATTGAATTGATTAGGCTTTGATGCTGAACTGCCTGGACTGGACTGGACTGGTCCGACTCACTGAGTCACTAAAGTATCAAAAACCAGAAAAGAAACAGAGCAACGGAATTCAGCCAATAAATGAAACTCATCATTTTAATTTCATGTATTCAATCAACTCAAAAACCCATAACATCAAAGGAATTCAAAAATAAATTGCAAACAGAGAACACAGCAAAGCCATACATACAAACACAAAAGCCATACAAACACAGCAAAGAACCATCAGAAAATCAAACAGGTACCAAAAAATTAAGAAAACTTAAGTTCCAATTCCACATTAATAATAAAGATCCATATAAATTCACAAAAATTGTATCATTCAATTAGAATTCACAATTCATATGAAATTAAAAATAATTGAATACACATCTAACCTAAAATTTTAAAATCTCTATTGTCGACTATAAATTCACCCTAACAAAAAAATAAATTTCAAATAAACTCAAACACTTCAAATCTGATTAATTGATATAATTTAAACACACAGTTTAAATCCCTAAAATACTAGAAATAAAAATTCAAAAATATAATCTAACGATTCTAACCTCTAAATAGAAGAATTATTGGTTGAGTTGAGAATAAATAGACTCATGGACTCCATAGAAAATTCAAATATCAAGCTGCACCTGCACATGAAAAAGAGAAAAAAATAAAGTTAGTGTTTCAATATGAAAAGATAATGAAAGAAAAAAAAATTAACAAACCATGGTGAAAATGGAGCTTCGCTCGCGGGGCGGCGCTACTAGGGAGTCAGGGAGAAGTGGAGAAGAAGCAGTGGGGAAGGATGGAATAAGGGTTTGGGTTTGTTTTAAAATTTCTTTTCATTTTTTAATGAATGTATTGGCCCTTATGCTTTTTTTTTTCTTTGTAAAGAGTTAAGTGGAACGATTTGGGTTGGTTTTAAATTTTCTTTTCTTTTTTTAATGAATATGGGCCCTTCGTTCCACTTAACTCTTATTAAAAAAATTATAAAAAAAAACAGAGGCTTTCTTTCTAGTTTCTTCTCCAGTTCTCCGACTGCAGAAAGGAAAACAGAGGCTTCTCTTCTCTGCATTTTCCAACAGCAACAGCATCGAAGGGGCGGTGGTTGTTGGGGGGGGGGCGCCCCAAAGGAAATTTTTTTTTTTATACATGTACTACCTATGCTTACCGGAGGAAGGGGAGGCGCCAGCACCCTCTCGCTCCCCCCTAGCTCCGCCAGTGTCTTCCACAACTCAAGAAAGGAATACAGTATAATATCATTAATTATAATTTTTATTCAAGTAGAAGCTAAGTGGCCGGTTGACATGAAATTTATGTTATTTTTTGTTATATACAGTGGATATATATTTGGCCATTATTAAAAAATTAATTTCTATTGGTCTCTCCAATTAATACATTCAAATTTCGCACTGGATGTACATGTTTTCAATACTTATTTCGTCGCTGGATGAACACCTTATCATAAAGACTAGACTCAATATTTTAACATTTAAAAAAGTTATGTGTTTTGATTGGGTATATTAATATATTGTTTCAGCTTTGGATCTGTAAAAGAATAAGATCATTGTCTTGGTTCAATGATTTTCCATGAATGTGTACCCGTGAAAATCCATTTATGACTGAATTAATATCGATTGACTACTTCTTTTTAATTGTTTAATTATTATATGAGACGAGTTTTGGCTAAATTACATTTAGCACTGAGTTTGGCAAAAACTCATACGAAATGGCTTATGTATACTTGTGTAGCTTGAACATGATATTTTAGAATTACAAAAGTGTAGCATGCTACTTTTGAAAGATTTTTAATTCTAATTAAATTTTATAAATGTAAACTTGTAATTTTAATATGAATAATGTATCCTAATGTAGAGTAAAAGTAATACTCTGTGGATGACTATCACTTGTGCTCTTTATCAGTATATGTTTCTTTCATTATTATTATTATTAGTATTATTACTTTACAGATATAACTGTCAGTGTAATAGGTGTAGTCAAATAGTCCTGAGATAGCCACGGGTTACCACCTTGGCAATTACGCTTCCTCTGTTGGGGATAAAACTAGATCTTCTATTTGATTCAACTTGGTTTACGCTCTTTTTCTATTACGTCAAGTTGCTCTATTTCATATCGTGAACCTCAGACCCCTTTTATTAGTAAGGCCATGATTGGTAACATAACTCAAACCAATGCTTGAACCTCATTTTGCATTTTATAATAGTTTTTCATTATTTTCAATAAGTTTTTTTTTACATTTTCAATAAACCTTTTTACATTTCTAATACACATTTTTACATTCCTAATTTATTTTAATATTTTAAAATTACAATCCAAACCAAGATTTAAATCTAGTATTGACACCAAACGGGGCCTAAGTGCGCAGAGGTGCTCCTAGATGGTTAGGGTTTTTTACATTGCGTGGGGAAAGCACGAATTAAAATCCACAAGTAGGAGTGCGTGAGAGCCTCCTTCCAATCCAAGCGAAGAGAAGTCCAGCAGTAAGCTATTCCTTTTACTTCTTGCTCGATCAATTATTACTAGTAATATTCAAGAGAATATATTATTGGTACTATTTGAAGAGTATTAATTACTTTTTTTTTCCTTTTTTTTTTTATCACTATCAGCTTATTTATGTTTATACTTATAGTGATACTAATTAGTACTGTTCATCATTGTTAAATAGTCCCAATCATTTTTATTTGTTTTACTTATAGTGATGATCCTTTAAAAGTATAATGAGTACTCTATTCGTTAATATCATTATTTTCTTTTCTTTTGTGTATCAATTGGAAAGTTAAACTAGAAATGTGTGTATAGTATTCATGTAAATAGTACAGCCGCATAAATAAAACTGGCCCCAAAAACTATCTTGAGTTTGACTAAATAAGCAAATAATTCAAGTGGCTCTCATGCAATGCTCCAAGACTTCTTAAGCAAAAAAATAATAATTTAAATAAATATAATGTACAATTAAGAATGAGTTAGTTGCATAAAATATCACAAACCTTTTATCGATTGCAAATTGTCTTTGATTTTTTTAATTTTATTTTTTATTGAACAGTCGATTAAGTGGTTTGTGTGATTGGATACCCTTTTGTTAAGTAAATCAGAAAATTACACCCAATGAGGGAGACATAATGCTCCTTACCCTCACTAAAGACAATGTGTACAAGACAAACTATCGTCTTATTCTAACAATAGGTAACCATTGCCTATCGTGTAAACATGTAAACAGAGGGCTCAAAAATCTGCTTGAATATTAGAGCTAGTGGAACTCCACGGTTGATGTGTCAGCTTGCAGTGCCAGCCAGTTTGCAGGAGCATCAGCTTCGCGACAAGCATGGTGAAAAGAAACCAATTCTGTGTTGCCGCATCTTTGATAAGCTGTAGTTGTCCTTAATTGACTGACGTGACCTTATAATATCCAAAATCCATGAATGATAGCCAGCTCGTCTTCTCAGATCCATTCTTTATCTCAAACCCTAAAAAGTTTCTCTCTTCTTCCTTCATCGTATGCTTTCACAATAGGGTGCCGCAAGGGAACAAGGTACTTTGATTTTTGTTTTTTTCTTTTAATTTTACTTAATTTTAAATTTTAGAATCTTTTGTTTGAGTAATTCAAATAACTATTTCTCCCTTTTTCACTCACTTTGGTGATTTTTTTTTTTTTTTTGAGGAAAGGTAAATAATTTATTCCACCAAGAATTCCGGCTCAAAAACCGGTAAAGATCGGACCACAAGGTGATGGTGTTTCTGTTCACATCATAATACAACCCATTAGTGGGCGCTAGGAATTTCCTCCCCAGAGGGAGAAAATTCTTAGTGAGAGAAACTCTCAAAACCCTAGGAGGGAAAGACACATTGGAGCATATTCATGTTAAACATACATCAAACAAATGGGGCATTCCCCATGTAGCATACATCGCAAATGGGGCATACCCCATATAAAACATACATCATTCCAAAATTTTCTATCTATTACAATCATCAGTACATTAGTCCCAAATTCTAATGGAGGTTCTTCCTTGTCTTCATCAGCTGAAAATAAGTAAGTTTGCCCAAGTGTTGGGTAGCCATCCACACTCATCATAGGAAAAATATCAGGATCATGAGTACATGTAAAACTACTTTTGGTAAGTAGTCAACCATTACCGGATTTGATAAGCCTTTACCGGACACCGGTCAGCCGGGCTAGGATGACTTTCCCGTAGTCATCTACGTAGTGGTCTGTACCACCATCCCCCTTTTAAGCAAAGGGGCAGCTGTTACCGGGTTCTTGCCTTTACAACTTTCCGGTAGAGGTGGGCTAGGGAGCCCTTACCGTGGACTCCAACGTAGTGGTTTGTACCACTATTTCCTTTTTTAGCAAAAGGACAGCTATTTTCGGAATTGATTTGCCTTTACCACCTACCGGTATAGGTGAGCTAGGTAGTTGCTTAACCACCAACTACTGCATTGTTCCTGACATCCCCAGTTCGGGGTATAATTCATACATAATTCTACAAGTGTTAGTCTTGATAATCACAATAAGGGATTCTGGTCTAGTAGACACAGAATCAAAAATAAGACTATTCCTGCATTTCCAAACATGGTAAACGGTTAGAGCAAATGCAATGAGAGATGCTTTAAACCGTTTCTTGTCCCTTCTGACCTCTTTCGTCACCCATTTCAGAGTACTTTGGATGGTTGTCATCCTTCTTGGAATATCTAACCATTGTTTAATTCTGCACCAAACATAGTTAGTAAAATCACAGGAAAAAAACAAATGCTGAATAGTCTCTTTTTCCTTACCACACAGAGAGCAATCTGTATTTATGTCCAAAAAGGTTAAGTTATCACATGTAGACAACCTACCTTTGAAACATAGCCACAATCTAACAGAATATTTTGGGGGAATAAAATTTTTCCAAATGTGCCCTGCCCAAAATGAAGCATTACCTTTGTCTCTCAACAAATCATAAATTTTACCAGTAAGAGAGTTTCCTGTTACAGACCATTGAGTTATAGTTCTAATACATGCATCAGTCCCCCCCAATTTCTGAACAAGTATATCCCTAATACTAGCCAAATTTTTGAACATAGGAGAATCATTCTTATTAGGATTCCAGTCCCAAACTGATGCCCCTTTAAGATATGAACCATGAACCCATTTTATCCACAAACTATCCCTCTTCATGTGTATATCCCACAAATTCTTAAACATTAAAGCTTTATTCCAGAATGTCGGGTTCCTAATCCCCAAACCCCCTTCATTTTGTGGCAAACACACATTTTCCCACGCAACCAAAGGTCGTCTCCCACCCCAAAAGAATTTCATACATTGGCTTTTAACTCTATCTAAGATACATGCGGGCACAGGTAAATTTTGAAGCCAAAAACATTCAACTCCTTGGATAACAGATCTAATCACTTCAATCCTTCCTGCATATGAAAAAGTCACTATTTTCCAGGCATTAAAGATATTAGAAATCTTATTCAAGAGAGCATCATAATGTACAGTATTCAACTTATGGGCCGCAAGTGGCAACCCCAAATATCTTACAGGAAATGTAGCAAATGGAAATCTAGCAACATCAAAGGCATCTCTGTAACTCCATACCTGCCATTCCTGCAGTGAATATCTCTGACTTGTCTGGATTGAAAGCCAAACCAGACACCGTTCTGAATTTTTCCAAGCAATTCTTGAGGATAGATATCGATTGTTCATCCCCCCTTGCAAACAGAAGCAGGTCATCCGCAAAGGCCAAATGCGAGATCTTTGAGTTCCCACACTTCGGGTGATAGTTAAAGTCTTGCTCAACATTCTTTTTAATTAGCCTCAAGAGATACTCCATGGCAATGGTAAAAAGAGCTGGCGACATAGGATCACCCTGTCTCAAGCCTCTCTTCCCTTTGAAGTAGCCATGTAGGTTTCCATTGACTGAAATCAAGAAAGAGGTAGTTGTGACACACTGAGAGACCCACTGTACAAACACCTTCGGGAACCCAAGTACCCTTAGCATATTAAACAAAAAGTCCCAGGACACAGTGTCATAAGCCTTTCGTATATCTATCTTCATCATGCACCTGGGTGAGATCCTTTTCCTTGTGTAGTTTCTTATAATCTCCTGCGTGAGATAAAAATTGTCCGACATATTCCTTTCCCCAACAAAGGCTGCCTGTGCCTCATCAATAATGTGGGGAAGTACTCTTTTCAGTCTGCCTGCCAATATCTTGGTGATCACCTTGTACACTGTATTACAACAAGAAATGGGTCTAAAATCTGCAACACTAGGTGCATGAGCCTTTTTTGGAATTAGAGCCACCACAGTATGGTTAATCTGCTTGAGCAACCTTCCCTTCTGGAAAAACTCCATAACCGCCTCTTGCATCGTATTACCAACAATATCCCAATTTCTCTTGAAGAATCCTGCCGGGTAGCCATCAGGCCCTGGAGCTTTATCATCATTAAGAGAGAAAGCAGCCTCTTTTATCTCTTGCAAGGTAATTTGTTCTGCCAACCTTATCTTGTCATCATTCAGTACACATTTCCAGCCCTAATCATGTCTTCATCAATGTCTTGCACACCATCCGATTGGCCCAAGAGGTTTTGGAAGAATTTAACAAACTCCTCTCCCAATTCTTGAGGTGAGGAAGTTGACGTGCCATCTTCTTTCTCCACCGCCACAATATTATTCTTCAGGTTATTCTTTTTGACCAACCCATGAAAATATTTGTTACATCTATCTGAAAGCTTCAAATGCATTGCTCTAGCTTTTTGTGCTAGAAATGATCTTTCAGCTTCCATTAGAAACTCTGCTCTCTTCCGAAGTTGGGCTTCTCTTTCGACAGATTGATTGTCCGTCGGGTTACTGACCAACCTCTCTCTTGCAGCTTCCAATTCCTCCACCGCACGTTTTGCCTTCTCTGAAATGTGGTGGAAATGCAACCAGTTCAAACCTTTCAGCGGAATCTTCAGCTGGCTTAATTTCCTACAAAGAATATACTGTTTACTACCTCTCTCCCACCTCTGCCAAACTCCCTGAATCAATTGCCGAAAGTCAGAATGCTCATCCACATATAGTAGAATTTGAAAGGTTTGTTGCCTTTAAAATCCCTTTGCAGTATAGAAGCAATGACAAGTGTATGATCCGATAATGGCCCTTTTGCTCTGAAATCTGCATGACAATGTAAGTTCATATCCTGCCATTCTTGATTGATTAGGAGACGATCCAACTTGATAAACACCCCCCCCCCCCCCCCCCCCCCCCCCCCCCCTTGCCCAAGTGAAATATTCCCCAGTGGAGTTAGCATCTCTCAGTCCTAGTTCTTGACAAACCTCCCTCAGATCTTTAAGACAGTAATCTGAGGGAACCACTCCCCCTTTCTTTTCCACCACTTCTTTGCAGCAATTAAAATCACCTAAAACCATCCAAGGAAGGTTTAGGTTATCTCCCAACCTCCTCAGTTCATTCCATAGAAGCCTTCTTTCCACAACCGTATATAACCCATAAACAAAAGTACAAATAAAATTTAATCCGGAGGATTTACAAAGGACCCTGCAGTGGATGGCCTGCTCCGAGGTATGAAGTACAACACATTCAACCATTTTGGGATCCCAAAAAATTACAATTCGACCCCCTTTGACAACAGTAAAGTTATCAACAAAATTCCACCCAGGGCGATATCTAGATGCAAAAAAACTCAGTCTATATGTTGATAATTTAGTCTCCAATATCCCACAGAGGGATATGCTATTACCTTCAATAAGCTTTGTTACCTCCTTCATTTTAAGGGGTTTATTTAAACCCCTTATGTTCCAAAAAGCAACTCTCATCTATGTAGAGAATGAGACGGAAGAGGCCGCCTCACGCTCCCTACTCTCCCCTTTTCTCCGACCTCGACTTCTACTTCTATCCTTCCTCCTTGACCTTTGACTGTGGCCATCATCCCCATCTATTTGGCTTCCATCACATGCCTCCATAGATGTATGTTTAGCGAGCAGCTCAAACTGATCCGTCCCTTTTGCCTCCTTTTGTAGCATAGCATTTTCTTGTGGTATCATTTCTTTAACTCCCACATCCTTCTCCTTGCCTCCCTTCTTCTGTTGATGTTGGCCTCCCTTGTTTAGATGCTTTTGTTTCTGCACACCTTCAGTAAGGATAGAGGCAATTGACGGCATAGGTGGTTTTTGTTTACCTCCTTTCTTCTTGACCTCCCATTTGTTCGGTCTAAGATTTAGTGACTCAACAATACTTTCAGTTTGTAACCCTTTCCCATGGTTTTGAGAAATGTCAAGGGTTTCCTTCAAGGTAGGAAAATCTTCCACACCTTTGACCTTCCCTAAGGGAGCCACCCGCTCCTCCATCTCGTCATCCTCTTGATGGACTATGATAGCTTCCTCATCATTGATTTGCTGCTCCCTTTCTTCCTGAACCTCATCCGAAGGCCTCTGATTTCCTCCCTCACCGATGACTTCTTCAATCGTGGCATCAGGAACCTTGATGGTTTTCAATTTGCAATCTCCTTCGTAGTGCCCAAATCTTTTGCAATAGCTACAGTATTTTGGCAATTCTTCGTATCTCACTTGTTGCTCAAAAGTGGCTCCTTTAGGCAAGGTAATCACGAGAGATGCCGGGGGAGGCTTAGACACATCAAGTTCAACTAACACCCTTGCATATGCCAACTTTCCATGATTGAGGGTAACCCTGTCAGTGTTAATCGGTTTCCCAATCTTGGATCCAATCTTTCCCAATGCTTTTGTCGTCCAGCACTCCAATGGAAGCTTGGGCAGCTGAATCCACACAGGCACAATAGAGAAAACATAGGACTCAAATAAAAATTCCTCAGGAACCTCCTGCAGATGTAATCGCCTTCCATAAATGGAATGTGGCCCAGCCGATAGCACCTTATTCCTGTCCTCACTGGTATCAAATTTAAACATGGTCCACCCATTTTGGCACGGAACCGGGTGGCACTTTACACCCCATCTTGATATGATGTCCATCACAGCTTTCACTCCAGGAAATCTCCCCGTAAAACATCCAAGAAGAGCATTCTGCCACACTTCGTTTACATTCGCTACATCCTCTGCCCCAAGGTGCAAAGGGCCATCCTCCTGCAGGAAATACTGAACCCTGACATCTTCTGAAAACTTCCTGTTGTCCTTGAATAAGTTCACCCACGGAGTCTTGATCAGTTCAGTTTTTTCCTTTTCATTGACTGGACCCTGTGGTGGGATTTCCTTTTCTTGCCGATGTAGAGTGGCCATTTGTGACCAAATACCAATCTGTATCCACTTCCAATCTTCCCTCTTTCGGAACTTCTGATTCTTGTCCCCAGCAGAGCCCAACTACCCTTTATCTTTGTGACCGAAGAAACTCAATACCGAATACCCTCCATTCCGGATCAGCCAAGGAATGGAAATGTAGATATCCCAAAGTAACAAAGACACAACAGCAATTGTAATATTATAGTAAAAGCAGTAATCGAAATTTACCCAGAAGAAGCTATAAGAAATTCTAATATTACTAGCAAAACAGAAAATCAAACCCAGCAAACAGAAAAGGAAACTCAGCAAACAGAAATAGCTAAATTAGCAAAACAGAAACAATAAATGCAGCAGCGAAATACACAATGAAAGGCCTAACACCAGCAGCCAAATACACAATGAAAGGCCTAACACCAGCAGCCAAATACACAATAAAAGGGCCTAACACTAGCAGCCAAATAATTAATTTAAAACTTACCTCTCTCCAGCAGCAGCAGTCCACAATATATTTTTGAATAGAGGGAGGGAAGCCCATACTGACAGCAGGGCTTTGGGGCTGCTTGCTTCATCCTCAAATTCCAATTAATAATGCTTATTTATCAATTCAACTGTTTAGCCGCTTGAAGAAATAAAGAAAACCAAGTAGCAATTAAATCTTCAACGGTGAACAGGACCAGTGGCCGAACCCAACAAATTGAAATTTCAATTCAGTCTTAATACCTTCATCCGTAACTAGTGGCAGATCCGTGACTGTTGGTACGAGATTGGTTCAGCACAAACCTAATAGACTTACAATTTGGTACACTAAGTACACTATTGTGGTGTAAATCTAATAGTTATCCGATAAATCTTTTGTGATCAGTCTTAAACGATTTCCAATGCTATTAATGAAATCTTTTAATTTATAAATATATATATTTTATATATTCTTAGGCTCTGTTCGCTTACATTTATTTAAAAATTATCATTACTTTTTTTTCAAAAGATTATCATATCCAAACATTTTAATTTTCTGAAAATTCAAAATTTAAAATTTCGTCTTAATTCTTACACATATAATTTTAAAAAATAACATAGTCATTACACTTATTTATCTCTCTCTTACACAATTTCCTCTCTTCCTAAAAACAAAAAATTCTTAATTTGGTCATAATGAAAACAATGACTTAAAGCTGCCAGCCCTTCTATATGCTTGTTTCGCAAAAATTGTTCAACTGAGAAAAAGAACTTAGAGCAAGAAATTGCTAGACACCTACACATCGCGCACACACAGAAGAAAAAAACAAAAAGAACTTAGAGCAAGAAATTGCTAGACACCTACATATCGCGCACACACAGAAGAAAAAAACAACAACTACAGTATAACCAGTTTGGGCACCCAGAATCCAATCACATGTAAGGTACCCTGGAGGCATATGCATACTTCAGACAAATTTGGAGTTATATCTCCAGGATCCTTCATTATCAGACAAATTTGGAGTTATATCTCCAGGATCCTTCATTATCAGACAAATTTGGAGTTATATCTCCAGGATCCTTCATTATCATGCATATTTTTAGAGAGGCTTCCTTAGCGGATGGCTTTGCGCGCGAGGCAAGTTCATGCAGGTTGTCATAACACTTCATGGCAATGGATCTTTCCTGGAAAGTTGAAGGACTTGTTATGTGAATCGAGATTCAGTTCTGAACTTTAGACTAGGGGCCTGTTCTTTTTGTTCTGTTTTAAAAATAGTTTTGGTTTTAACAGTAAATTTAATATATTTTAATCATATTTTATCATTTCCAATACAACTTTTTACTATTCAGCATCTACTTTTTATATTTTCAATACACTTTTTACAATATAAAACTATTTTCCAAAACTTGTTTTCAAAATCGTTTTCAAAACTATGAAAAAGAACAGGTTTTAGTTATAGATTAGCTAAAGTTGCATGAGTGTAATCAAATAGTTTGGCATATGCATTTCAAATTTTTGTATAACAAGGTAGTTAAGACTCATTACGTTATCCATAGCCTTTTCCCAAACAAAGAAAAGGAAAAAGAAAAAAAAAGAAAGAAAAAAGAAGAGTTAATGTATATATTGATTTTTTTACTTCTCATACCTTTATTAATATAATTAGTTGTGGTTAATAATTAATTAACATTTAATTGTAACGACGTTGGAGATTATATCTCAATTCCGTGAAAATCAAACATACCCTTATTTTACAACTCATGCATCCAACTTTATTCACTACTCTTCTTGTACTTAATTTCTTAAAGATCGAGTTCTCCATTGGGTTCGATTACTTAACATTTGTACATGCTAAAAGAAGTACAATTATAAAACCTGCATGGACTAGATCTGTTCCATTAACAGTTTTCATCATCATAACTTAATTGCTTAACATTGCTTTGCCTTTTGACAACTTTACTCTTTAGTGTCCTCAACTCAGTGCCATAGCATCGTCTGAACCTTTTATCAACCGAACTGTGTTTACCAAAAGCACCAGCGACATCAGAGCGCACCACACCGCGAACTGTGGTAGTGGTGGCCAATGCCGGCTACCACTACCACAGTTTCGACATCAGAGTGCCCCGCTATAACAATGGAGAAGCCGTAAGATAAAGCTATGGCGGTGATTGTCAACCACATAATCACCATCAAAGCCCACATAAGGAATCTCTTTCTGAATGGCAAACCACTGATGAGGAGCAAGATTGTGCTCAGAGATGAAACAAAGGCTACTGTATTAGCCTGAATGAAAGGTCCATAATAACCTGAATCACTCCATTGTCGCAACTAGCGAGGCAACTACCATCAGCGAACCCCTCATCTCCGTTAACCATGGGTAGTATTCTTGTACACTGCTACCTTTTTTAGCTCCAGCCGATTTAAGCTTTTTGGCGGTTGACGGATCATCACAAAGGTCTAATGCTGTGCTACCATTGGCATTCTTCGCATTCACATCTACTTTGCTTTTCTCCAGCAAAAAATCGATGGTCCCGTTTATATCCTGCTGAAAATTAAGTTTCATTCATCAATATTCAAATTCAATGTTTATAATTAAGATCTTCTCCCTTCAAAATGTTATAAACTTCTCTGAATAGTCATTAAACTTTGTTTAGCAGTTCTAGATAGTCACAGTGAACTTTGATTTTTATTTCTGTATAGTCTATGAACTCTTACAAACTTCCGTATTAATTTGTCCATTAATGACCTCAGAGTTGATAATTTTTGGGCGAAATGTGAGCCAATAATTATATACTCCTCCTACGTTCTATTAGAAAACTTCACTTTCAAAAATATTTTACATTTGCAAAGCTTTACTTTTTTAGTGAAAAAGATGGAGTAATAGAAACATAAATTAAAAGTTGTGAGAGACTTTGAAGTTAGGAGAGGACATCCGAATTAAGTTGCTAACTCAAAGGAATCATTCACCCAAAAACTAATGATAATCATTATGATATATATACCTCAGTTTGGCCATAGCAAACGGCCAGATGCAGCACGGTCATACCCTCATCATCCTTCCGATCAGCAAAATCCTTGTCCTTTATCGTACCAACGATTGACTTTAACGCCTCTGGCTGATTATACATGACGCACAAATGCAGGATATTCCCTCCTCCTTGAGCCTTTTCACGAGCCGCCTGCGGCCTAGCTTTGACTAGCCCTTCCAGGGCATTCATTCTGCCTTTGATGACAGCAAGATGTAAAGGAGTCCTCTCAAACCGATCGCCAGAAAGACACAAATCAGGACTGACACGCAAAATTTCTTTCACAAATTCCACATTGCCGAACATGGCGGCAACGTGAAGAGGACTCATATCTTGACTCTTCAGAGTGGCTTTCTCAAGAACAAGTGGATCTTTTTCTAGTAACTTACGAAGAGCGGTAACATCATTTTCTACCGCAGCATCGTGAAGGGTTTTGATATCCATTTCCATTTTCAAGTAACTTATTATATTGTTTCTGTTTTGGGTAACTCGATCTCTATAATCCTCTGCTTTTATAGGCATAAGAATGCAAGTTCGGAAGAGTGTATAGGATCAAAAAAAAGAGAACTAAATGGGTAACATCATGGAGGGAGGGGAGGGAGGGGGCCGAGGGGCCATGGGGAAACGAACATGTTTGACGGGTAATCAAATAGCTTTGAAAACAACAAGCATTATCAAGAACTTTTTGGAGGTTACCGATATTGAGATGCACTGTGTATACTCTGTATGTAATATTAGAAAAGTCAAATTTAAAAATATTTTTTTCAGTAGAAGAGTCAAGTTTTAATTTATTTATTTCTCATACCGGTACTAATGAAAATATAGTTGAATCACAATTATGCTACTTTTGAAAAAAAAATGTTAGTGGAAGAAATAATTGTAAATTACTTATATTTTAAGTTTTATACCGTATGTGTATATGTCCATTAAAAACTTGTACATTTCTTGATGATTTTAATAAAATGGAAGGAGTATATAGTAGATCTGGAAAAAAATGAGGTGAATTCTGCAGTGTATAAGATCATTGTCGTCTTGGTTCAATGATTTTGCATGTATACGTGGAAAGCATTTATGATTGAATTAATTGCGATTCAGTACTTCTTTTTATACTCTTTTCATTTTATTAGAAGAGTCTATTTTGATGAACTAAAACAGTACAACAAAGTAGATTCTTTCAATATAATAGATAGAGCATTTTATAAACGAGTTTATGTGTACTAGCTACACATTTTTTTGAGAAGTTTTGGACGCACGCGTCTTAGCATTAGCTTCTTTTTTTTTTTTTCGCAATACTGATACTTATATGTAAGCTTCAGAGTGATACTCCATCCGCATTGCGAAAACGTTGATAATAATTGAGGATTTGAATTTTGAAAACTAAAAGTTCATGGGTAATTTACAATTAAGAAAAAGTTCGGAGTAATTTTTGTAATTAATTCTAGAAAAATTGAAACAAAATGAGAGCATTTGCGCCAACCAGTGACGTGTAATACGTGACGTTGTCCCATATCTTTTCATTGAGACTTTTTGGTTAAAGATAATATTAGTCTTCCTCTTATTGTGATTATATTATTTGATCTGCCAAGATAATTATTTCTTCAATAATTGGTGTCCTTAATTGACTGACGTGAACTTATAATATCCTAACCAAAATAATAGTGTGATGTTTTCTTCATCTCCATAAAAAAAAGTCACATTTATACGTAGCGGCGAATGCATAACAAAATATTAGAATGGGTGACTTTAGTGGCAAAAAAAATTTCGGCGTCATTAAATAAAATACATACTATTAAAGTATGTACTAAAACAAAATATAAGGAGTATGTTTAATTCCAGAAAAAAATTCCAGTGTCATTATGAGGTACATAACTACTAACGTAAAAATATAACCATAATTATATCTATCCAAAAAAAAAAAAGGACTGTAATACTGAAAATAAAAGCAAATACATACTAGTAAAATAGCTATTTCTTAATGCTTGAACAATAAGTACAGGACAAGCGAGTAAGACGAGGTAAATGTGTTTTATGATCACTCATCTGTTGAAAATGATGCAAAATTTCTTCATTTTTAATCTTGGCAAAAATTTTCATTTTATTATATACTATCAAATAGCAGCAGTAAAAAAAAAAAAAAAAATTGGAGGGATTTGATTTGTGAATTGGGTTTTAGGGATTAAAAGCAAAAGGGAAAGGGAGGAATTAGAATTAGAATTGGAGGAGGGGTTTAATTTGTAAATTGGGTTTTTCAAAATTGACCATTTACTTTTTTTTTTATTTCTTTCCCCTTAAGTAGAATGACGTCGTTTTACTTAAGGAGTTTTTTCGTCGTTTTACTCAAAGGTTAAAAAAATTTTAAAAAAATAAAAGAAGAAGACTTTGTCTTCTTCACAGCAACTACGGGGAGCCTAGCTCCTTGCCCTAAATTTTGCAGCGGCGGCGGCAGGGCGGACCTAAGGGTTAGTATTACTACTACCCTTAGCTCCCGGTGGAAGGCGGGGTGAGGCGGTTGTCTCAACCTCTGTTTATACGAAAATATAATTTTTTTTTATAAGTTTAAAAAGTGTACAATACATAAAATAAATAGTTTGTTGTTAACTTTTTTTATATATGCCTATACTTTATTATATTAGTAAATGTATGAAAAGTAAAATAAAATATTTAAAAAAATGACTCTTTCATGAAAATAAAATTAAAAGGCCGATGTGCATGTCTTTCCTCAAACGATGCTCGTGGGAGGCCAATCGGAGGCAGCCGGGCCTTCCTTTAACAAACAACTCCATGTAATGGAAAAAGCTAATCGTGCCAGGTGGAAGGGTCGTCGCTCAACGAATTACGTGGGAGAAAGGTCTTGGTGGAGTTCAACAAACCATTTTATTGGAATATATGGAGTATATGTGTATTTTTGAAATCACTACCATAAATTAGTATACACTTATGTGAGAGCGGAGAAAATATATCTTATAAAATCATTGTCTTCGTCCAATAATTTTGTATGTACACGTGAAAAACACATATAACTTTTTTAATCAATTCTTTTATGAATATTTGATCAATTTATTACTCGTTATGCGCTTTTCATCACTTGTTTACAAGGATACTTCATGCTTGAGCCAACGAGTGACTTGTAGTATAAGACGTCGTCCAATTTATGCTTTTACTTTCACTAAAGTTGGTTAAATTTTCTGTTAAAATAATGGATTGCCCCTCTTTCTTATTATTATTTGGTTAAATAACTACGTTAGTTCCTTAAGTTGAGATGTTATATCATATCTATTTGGTTTTTTAACTTGAAATTGATTTATTTTGGTCTATTAACTTGAAATTTTATTTCAAAATGATCCCCAAATCTAAACTTTGATAATATTTTGAACTATTTTTAAGTACCATGTAAGATTCACACTCATTAATACGGACAAAAAAATTGAAAAAATAAATGTTAAATAATTTCGTTCACCTTTAATTTAATTTGAAACAACTCGTGTGTTAATGAAAATAGATCAAATATTGTCAGAATTTGGAATTGATGATCATTTTCAAATAAATTTACAAATTAATGGACCAAAATGAAATAATTTTAAGTTAAAGGACCAAATACATACAACATCCCAACTTAAAAATCCAGCCGAATAATTTAACTTTTGTTATCTTGTTCTTTGCCTCGACAATTATTTTTCCAATAGTTGGTCTCCCTTATTGATTGGGTAAATTATAGTTACCTTCCTCGATGCTTATAGAAACCAACAAATAAACTCCGTAATTTAATACTCCCTCTGTCCTATTCAAAGAGTCATGTTTGTAATACTGAAAATAGTATTACAAACAGGATTCTTTGAATGGGACGGAGGGAGTAAAACTAACCATACGACTAGGCTAAATATTTGTAACTCTAAATTTGTATCAACCTCGCGCCTTCCATAACTAAATATTTGACAATGATTTTTTATTATTTTATTTAGATCTCTATGTGTGGGTTTAGATTAGTACATATATGATTCATCATATTTACAAATGTTTCTATATTTTAGTTGTTATCAAAATTAAATTATATAATCATACTTTTGTTGACTATTCTTTCAAATTAAAGTATAATTAGAGTTAATGAATTTAGATCAAAATTAAATTAGCAACATCTAGATTAACTTGTTTAAAAACATTTGACAGTTATAAGTAAAATAATAATTTCTAATAGTAATTGGATCTTTTGTAAGGAAATAACTCAAAAGACTACTTATATGTGTCATCTCTGTTAATTGAGCTAGGATGAAATTCTCAGTAAGTGATCCAAACTACTTTAAAATTCCTAAATCATGTACAAAATTACTCTACTCCATACTAACTTTAGCGTCATAGTTTACTTTTTTATTTTTTTATTTTTTTTGGGTACAACTCCCTTCACTTGCAAGTTGCTGTTTAATCTAGAAGTATTTTCGTCCGAATTATATTGTCATCTGCCAATGTGTGCTTCATCAAACATTGTTACTAATATAATAATATTTGACACAGTTTATCCATAGTTAGGAAATTAGATGTAAAAGTGGAAAAAACAATCCCAAATTATTATTATTATTTAATGACTTTTGGGTTGACACTAGACATGGATAGATTAATCTACGTGACTGTTATCGTCGTCATTTCCTGGAAAATTGTTTGTGAGATTAAAGTTTCTTCATACGTATAGTAGAATATGTTTTTTCCGGGTTTGGAGTTGTGATTGTGGGTGAGCCGAGGTGAATTTAGAAGAGTTATCGAGCCCTAAATCTTGTTCGTGTTCGTTTATTTATTAATCAAGCTGAAACCGAGCTTGTTCGTTAACATTCGTGTACGTTCTGTATGATCATTAACTAACAACAAATTATAACGTTTAGTTAATTTAACATATTGTATCAACCTACATAAATATTAAAATTTCATTTAAACTCATATATTGATATTTATGTACATATAAATGCGTATAAAGATTCAATTATTTGTATTATTTAACAATTTAATAGTGTATACATATTTTATTTATATTATATAATTAATATTTTAATAGTCTGTTCATCAGTGGTAAACTTGTTCATGTTCATTTATTTTTGAGTTTAAGAATCATATTCATATTCGTTGATTATTTTCGTGTTCTCAGCCCTAGTTGTGATGCCACGCCAGTGTCCAGTAGGCTCTAAGGCTCTGTTCTTTTCTGAACATAATTAGGAAAAGTATCATTTTTTTCTCAAAAATATTACATAAAGAAACAACATCATTTTTATAAAATTCACAATTTAAATTTAAAAATTCCCTCTAAAAACACATTCACATAAATTCAAAAAAAACATAATCATTACACTTTTTCTTCTCTTTCTTACACAAATCCCCAAAAAAAATTCCCTCCAAAACAAAATTCTTCCCTAACCACAAAATTTCCTAATTAAGTTCACAAGAGAACAGATCCTAAGGCTCTGTTCTTTTGTGAATAAATTGGGGAAATTTTGATTTTAGGGAAGAAATGTTTTTTGGAAGGAATTTCTTCTAGGGATTTGAGTAGGAAAGAGAAGAAAAAGTGTAATAATTATTATTATTATTTTTTTTTGTATTTATGTTAGTTAAGATTTAGAGGAAATTTTAAAATTTGAATTTAAAATTGGGTACAAAATAAAGTTGCTTCTTTAGATAAAATTTTAAATGAAAAAAGTGATTTTTTTTGGAATGGAATGGAAAAGAACAGAGCCTAAGAACGACGAAATCAGTAGCATAGAGAAATCAATCATAGTTGACAAAGACCCTAACTGGAATAATACTCCCTTTGTCCCACTGAAAGAGTCAACTTCAAAATGTGTATAACTTATTATGGGTTGAGAGGTATATACAATACTTAAAATAAGTAATTTACCACCATATTTTTCATTTATATCCTTACTTTAGAAGTAAAGGTTAATTGTGAACCACACATTATTATATTAGTAAGGGTATGTAATGTAAATAAATTTAAAGTGGACTCTTTAAATGAGACAAAAAAAAAATTTTAAAGTGGACTATTTGATTGTGACGGAAGGAGTATTATGTATGAATGTGTGCACAATAAAGAATCCGAGTCGATGAATACTATAACTTGGAAAAAATTCTCTGAAGACTTTCGCCGGCCGTTTGGAATCCGGCAATCGGAATCGACTTGGGCACCACTTACTCCTGTGTGGGTTACTGGAAACACGATCGCATTGAGATTATAGCCAACGACTAAGGCAACAGAACGACACCGTCTTACGTTGCTTTCACTGATAATGAGCGTCTTATCGGTGATGCTGCTCTCAACCAAGCTTCCATGAATTCTATCAACACCGTCTTCGGTAAGTCAAATTCAAATCCCTTATGATTTGAGTGAATTGGCAGGATCTGACTTTTGATTTATGAACCCTTTTGCGATTTCTTAGCGGCCAAGAAGGGCTAATAAATTTAGGCGAGTTCCTTTTCCTTTTTTTTTAATATAATAAAAGCTAGGGGTATGTTCACCATTTTATTGCAACCTAAACGATAAAACACAACAACTTGAATGATACAACATAACAGAAGAAACGATACAACAAAACAGTAGAAATGATGGCGCAAGTCTCCTATGCTTCTCAACAGCAGAAAGAATACAGTACAATAGCAGAAACAATAGAACACAACAACATAAATGGTACAACACAACAACATAAACGGTACAACTTCTGGAGAACAATGGAAAACCCAAAGGAGAGAAGAAGATGAGTAGTGATGTTGACGATGAAGATCCGAAGAAATAGGAAAACCAAAACGAAAGAAACAAAATCGGAAGTAGCATCGATTGGTCTGTACATAGGATAAAGAGATTTGGTAAGTCTTATCATGGAAGCATTCTTTATTTTTTATTTTTTTACAGCAGTAAGTAAGAAATAGGCCAATTGAGGGGAGTGAAAATTTTAAGTAAAACGACATCATTTTGGCACTTGGATAGAGTTAGACAGATCCTCTTGAATAGAAGATTAGGACTCCTTCTCCACTCTATTTATAATAAGCACAAGAATACGAGTTCATTTGGAAGAGTAAATACTTGAAGAGAGTAATGTATCTACTCTCTTTTTCAAGTAGTAGTTATTTGAAGAAAGTATTATAGATACTTTCTTCAAATTAGATAACCACTACTCAAAGAGAGTAGAAGATTTATTATTCTCAAGTATATATATATATATATATATATATATATGTATACTTGAACAAAGTAATGTATCTATTCTCTTTTTCAAGTAGTAGTTACTTGAAGAGAGTATTATGGATACTCTTTTCAAATAACTACTATTTGAAGTGAGTAATAAATTTACTTTTTCAAGTATGTACTTGAATAAAGTAATGTATCTACTCTCTTCTTGGTAGTTACTTAGGAGAATATTATGAATATTCTCTTCAAATAACTACTACATGAAGAGAGCAATGAATCTACTTTCTTCTTTAATTAGTAGTTACTTGAAGAAGGTATTATATATACTCTCTTCAAATAGCTACTACACTTGAAGAAAGTAAATATCTTCAAATGTAAGTATATAATATTGGTGGGTATAGTTCCCTGGTATTTAAAAAAAGAAAAAGAAAAAAACTTTTATTCAACATAATTGAAGAGAGTATCACATGTACTTTCTTCAAGTATCAAGTATTCCTGAACAGTACAAAGGTATTAAAAAAAACTTTAATCTTAATGAACAGTACACGTGGGCCCTGTTCACTATTGATTAAAAAGAAACAAACTACAACAAATGTGAGAGACGCTCTTCTCTCAGTTTCTATGAATACCCCCGCTTTAATAAGAGATTTTGCGTAGAACTATTCACGTAAACAGTGATAATATACATAAACCTGTAACTCATATCCACCTTAAATTATTCACTCTTCTGGTACTTAATTTCTTAAAAGAGTTCTCGCTTAGGATTACTTAACATTTGTACAAGCTAAAAGAAGTACAATTATAAAACCTGCACGGACAGTACTAGATCTGTTTCATTAGCAGTCAATTTTTTTTCTATTTTATTTTAAGAAAATTATCTTTGCTTTTTTCCAAAATTTACATAAACAAACAACATTATTTTCTACTCAATTCAAATTCAAATATTAAAATTCGCTCTAAATATTTACTCACATAAATTCAAAAAATAACACAATCATTACACTTTTCTTTTCTTTCCTAAGCAAATCTCCAAAAGAAATTTTCTTAAAAAAAATATTTTTCCCCTAAAACAAAAATTTTCAATTCGATCACAAAAAGAATGAAACTTTAATTTCTTAACATGGCTTTTGCCTTTTGACAACTGAACTCGATCTTGTGTGTCCTCAGCTCAGTGCCGTAGCTTCATTTGAAACTTTAGTTTTTGTGTTTAATAACCATCCATTCTAGGAGACTTTTGACTTCATATGACATTATGTAATGACCTTGAAGCAAAGATCCTCCATTATAATTATAAAAAATTAAGAATAAGAACTATTAATCGGAAAATAAAATAAATTAATTGAGTAAACAAAAAGATAATATAGAACAATAATTATCATCTAAAGATTCTAAAACACAATTTTAACTATAAATATATTTTTATAAAAAAGCTGGTTCAAACCAAAACCAAACCAAACCAAACCAAACCTTATACTACAAAATGCATCCAGTTTTATTCACTCTACTAGTTTAGCTGCAAAGAGTTATCTCTTTCATTTCCTTATATATCTGCAATTATACACTATAATTATCAACGATAACAAATTACAATACACATGGGCACACACAGAATATAAGTAACTCCACCACAAATACCATCTAAAATCCGATCTCTCTTACGTTTATTATATAACTCTGCCTTTATCTCAGGGGTCAGCAAAGTTACACTTCGGACTGAACACATCCTTTCTTTACCATTGATTTAACCTTCGGCAGCTGGACTTCAGTTATATATCTCTTCATCTTTGCCAAAACATCAATCCCTTTGTATAGTCTGATCCCACTGTTTACGAACCGAATCGTGTTTCCCAACAGCAACAGCCCCAACACGCTGCACGCACAGATCACGCCTATCAGCACTTGGTCAGGCAAAAGCCTACCCCCCGGCGTAATCATACCAACTGAAAAACCGTAAGTTAAAGCTATGGAGGTCACCGTCAACCACATAATCATCATCAAAGCCCACAAATAGAACCTGTGCCTGAACGGCAAACCGCTTATGAGGAACAAGATTGTGCTCAGAGACGAAACGAAGGCCACTGTGTTAACCTGAATGAAAGTTCTGTAACTGTCCCATTTTCGGAACGCCATCACTGATTCTCCAGCGAAATATTCAGGGCCGGGAGATGGAGATGGAGATGGATATGGAGGTTCAGATTTGTTGCTGTCATCCTGCCAAACGCCGCCGGAGGGATTTACGCCGGCCTGGAAAGCCATTGTTGCGACGAGTGAGGCGACTACCAAGAGTGTGTTCCTTTCTTTGGATAACCATTTGTAGCCGGCTTCTAGAGTGTTGTAACCTCGTTTGGCTCCGGCGAGTAAAAGATGAGTTCGTGTGGGGTCTGTTTGTTTTCCGTGAATAAGGTCTAAGGCAGTGGACCCATTTGCATTCGTCGCATTCACATCTACGAGTCTTCTTTCGTCCACCAAGTATTTGACCATTGGGTCCAATTGCTTTTTAAGCTTTATATCCTGCTAATAATTAAAATTTAACTTTTATTTTTTCTGCTCAGAAGGGAGAGTGTAAAATTTCAAATTAAAAATAAAAATAAAAATTAAATCCCGCTATTTGTTGTTATATAATACTGTGAGTCAAGTCAGTAAAGTTAATTTGAGTTCTTGTCTTGCTATAGTTTTTCAATTTTAAAAGTCATATTTTTCCTCAAGTTAAAAAATATTAACAAAATAGTTTGCACCCAAATTTAGACAATATCAAAGTCGTTTTGTGATTTACATATAAGATCTACGCATATTAATATAGACAAAAAATGAAAAAAGAAAAGAGTTGAAATACCTTAGTTGGTCATTTAACTTAGATGGAGGTCGAATGTTGATCTCAATTTCTAAGGGTAAAATAATTCTGATGTTGTCGATTAAGTCAATGAATGAACAAAGACATTTTCATGATGAGAAATCAAAACGAATTAACAAGTTAAGATACAAGTGCAATGATTAAATAACAAAAACAGAAAATAATAATATACTTTATCGGTCTTATATAAAGATTCAAATTTTATGAAAAATATATTTATTTCAAAAAGTTGAGTTTGAATTTATTTACATAACATACTAAAATGATTTTTATTCTAGATGGAGCTAGTATATAGAGAGACAGAAGGCTACCTGATCTAACTCTTTCCCCCGGCAGGCTGCCGCAGTTTGCCCAGCCCAAACGGCGAGATGCAGCACTGTCATCCCATTGTCATCCTTCCGATTCGCAAAATCATTGTCTTCTACCGTCCTCAAAAACCATTCCAAAGCCTCCCGCTGATTATGCTTCACGCACAAATGCAGAACATTCCCTCCACCTTCCGCCCTTTCTTGAGCGGCCAGTGGCCTTGCTTTCATCAGCTCTTTCAACACAGCCAATCTGCCTTTGATGACCGCAAGATGTAAAGGAGTCCTCCCAAATCGATCGCAGGCAAAACACATATCAGGACTCACATGCAGAATTTCTTTCACGAATTCCACATTGCCAAACATGGCGGCAACGTGAAGAGGACTCATATCTTGACAATTCAGAGTGGCTTTCTCAAGAACAAGTGGATCATTTTCTAGTAACTTACGAAGAGCGGTAACATCATTTTTTACCGCAGCATCATGAAGAGCTTTTGTATCCATTTCCATTTTCAAGTAACTTATTCTATTGTTTCACTTTCAGCTTTGGGTAACTCGATCTCCATAAGCCTCTGCTTTTATAGGCATGCAATACAAGAATGCAAGTTCGAAAGAGTGTATAGGATCGAAAAAAGAGAAGCAAATTGTGTAACATCTTGGAAGGAGGGGAGAGGGACCACGGGGAAACGAACATGTTTTCAAGGGTAGTCAAATAGGCCAGAAAACAACAAGCTATAACCATCGAGGATATTGACATGCCCATTTGGAAGAGAGAGATAATTAATTGTCTTGGTTCAATGATTTTGCATGCATGTGTACCCGTGAAAAAACATTTTTGACTGAATTAATTCCGATTGACGTACTGCTTCTTTTTAATTGTTTAATTATTATATGAGACGAGTTTTGGCTAAATTACATTTAGCACTGAGTTTGGCAAAAACTCATAAAAAATGGGTTTATGTGTACGATATATTTCTCGATAAATTTTGAGCGCATGAGTCTCAAATGGAGTTTTTTTTTTTTTTTTTTTTTTTTCCCTCTTTGCAGAGTCTTGTGTAGCTTGAATTTGATACTCTAGAGTTATAAAAGTGTCACTCTCATGTAGCATGCTACTTTTGAAAGTATTTTAGTTATAGTTAAATTTTATAATGTGAACTTTTATTTTTAATATGAGTAATTAATGTATCCTAATGCAGAGTAGAAGTAATACTCTATAGGAGTATCAGTTTTGCTCTTTACGAGGTTCGATTTCATTTTATTATTGTTGAGTTCAGGCCCCTTTTACTAGTAAGTGCGTAGGAGCACCCCTAGATGGTTAGGGGTTTTCACGTTGGGTGAGAAAGAACGAATTGAAATCGCGTGTAAATTGTCTTTGAAATTTTTATTTTTACAATTAATTCTTTAAACTATCAATTTATTACAAAAGGCAAGTTGGTTGTCTAAAAGGAATTAACTCTTCATAAAATAATTGCCTACTTACTTTTATAACAAAATTCCAAATTTTCATATTAGTATCGATATTTGAAATGATCAAGTCTTTCTGTGACGAATTTTTTTAATTATGCCACATCCATCCGCATTGCAAAAAGGTTGATAATTGAGGATTTCAATTTTGAAAATTTATTCATAGAGTAATTTACAATTCAGAACAAATTTGAAGTAATTTTGTAATCAACTATAGAAAAATTGAAACAAAAATATAAAATACACTAGAAATATTTTTGCCAACCAGTGACGTCTAGTACGTGACGTCGTGAACTTTGTGACATCCAAAATTCATGAATGGTAGTCGTGAACGATGGCCAAGAAAAAACTAATTTTATATTCTTAGGGATCAGCCGCCCCAACCTCTCAATTCCTCTCTCCAGCTCAATCTTAGAAAGTTCTTCTCTTCTTCCTTCGCCTTTTTTTAACAAGAGGACGAGAGAAATAATTCTACTTTGATTTTTCTTTGTCTCTTTTTACTTAGTTTTAAATTTTAGTATCTTTTGTTGGAGTAATTTAAATAATTATTTCTTCTGTATCTAAGTAATTTTTTTTCCACTCACTTTGTTGATTTTATCTACGGTTATGGTGTTTCTTTCTCTAGTTGTGATGATTTCACTCCTGATTATATATGGTATATGAGGACTCAGTTGAAGATTCAGTTTTGACGCCTTCATTCATAATTACTGATAGATCTGTAACCGTCAGTATGAGATTTGTTTAGCCCAAACTGAGTTTTATATTTCTACAATATTAAGATGAATATTATGTATAAACTTACAATTTGGTAGGTTAAGTACACTGTTGTGGTTTAAATCTGATAATTATCTGATCAAATCTTCTGTATTCAAATGTACTAGTTGTTTTTTCGTCTTCTGTCAATTGTTGTTGAACGATTTCCAAAGTCATCAATGAAATTTTTTAATTTTCATATATATATATATATTCTTGGCTCTGTTTGTTGGTTTTATTTGTTTCCAAAAAAAAAAAAAAATCATTACATTTTTCTTAAAAAAAAAAAAAGATTGTATCCAAACATTTTCATTTTCTACTAAATTCAAAATTTTAAAATTTAAAATTTTATCTGAATTTTTACATATAATTTAAAAATAACATAATCACTACTCTTATTTATCTCTCTTTTACAGAATTTGCTCCAAAAATTTTATTTTCCCAAAACAAAAGATTTTTAATTTGGTCATAGTGAAAACAATGACTTAAAGCTGCAGCAGCCCTTCTAGATGCTTGTTTCGCAAAAATTGTTCAACTGAGAAAAAGAACTTTGAGCAAGAAATTGCTAGACACCTACACATGGCGCACACAGAAAATAACCAAGTTGGGCACCCACAGTCCAATCACATGTAAGGTATCTTGGAGGCATCATCTTCCACAACTAAAGAAAGGAATACAGTAGAATATCATTAATTATAATTTTTATTGGAGTAGAAGTCAAGTGACAAGTAATATTATAGAGTAGAATATGGCAGCCAAATAATAATAAATTAAATTAAATAATAAGGTTACATGACATCTAAGTGGTAGGTTAAAAATGAAGGTTGTGTTAGTTTTTATTATATATAATAAATATATACTTGCTCTTTACTAAAAAATGAATTTCTATTGGTCCCTCCAATTAATATAGTCGAATTTTGCCACTGGGATACACATGCTTTCAATACTTATTGATTTAACTTAGACCATAAATATTGTACCTTAAAGAATAAACTCAATATTTAACACTTAAAAATGGTGGTGTGTTTTGAAAATATATTATACTTGTTTCCATTATATTTATAGAAAATTTCTATAGTCCCTCTCTTTGTTTTCAGGGAATGGTTCTTTTTCACTTAAGCCAATAGAATTTTGACATATCATTTAACTAGCATATATACTATAATCCATTAATTAGTGGTGACCTGCTAATCAGGTGAACATACCAAACTAAAGAAATTTGCAGGTAAACATAGAAAATGTAAACATGATAGTTTTATTTATTTATTTAGTTGTAAGGAATCAAAAGTAATTTTTAGGTTTGAACATTGCACATTTACTTATATACAACTGCATATCTATCTCCGATACGTTGCAAGTTTGATGTTGGGGCATGGCACATCTCATATAAAAATTTATAATGATATGAACTTGTATTTTTTACTCCTACACCATGCACATTTACTCATATACAGTTGTATATATATAGGTCGATGTACGTTGCTCAAGTAAAAGAAAACAATTGCACATCTAATTTCAAACATTGCACGTTCATATAATAGATATTGCACCTTTTATGAAAATTACCTGAAAAATATATATATATATATATATATTGCAATTTTCTTTTAGTCGGGACATGTGAAAAAAATTATGAACCTTCCTAAAGAATAAATACATTTGGGATAGATTTTAAAGAACAAGAAAAAATATTGATGGAATTTCAAAGCATTTTATTTTTTACAATTCGGAACCTCTAAAAAAATTTCCAAACCATCCGGGAGAATAAATTAGGTTTGGGTAATTTTATCGGAACAAGAAAAATTAATTTTCAACAAAATAGAGCGTTGCACATCCACTAATTACTAGTTGCTCTTCAATTTTCAAAGGCTGCATTTTTTTTAATACTTATTGCCCTTTGACTCTAACTTTGCCTTAAAAAAGAACCTTTTAATCATTTTATTTTTACAATTGGGAACCTCTTAAAAAATTTCCAAACCATCCGGGAGAATAAATGAGGTTTGCGTAATTTTACCAGAACAAGAAAAATTAATTTTTGACAAAATAGAGCGTTGCACCTCCACTAAGTACTGGTTGCTCAATTTCAAAGGCTGTATTTTTTTTTAATACTTATTGCCCTTCCACTTTAATTTTGCCTAAAAAAAGCTCCAAATCATTTTATTTTAACAATTCGGGACCTCTTAAAAAATTTCCAAACCATCTGGGAGAATAAGTTAGGTTTGGGTAATTCTACCGGAACAAGAGAAATGAATTTTTGAAAAAAATAGAGCGTTGCACCTCCACTAAACAATGGTTGCTCTTCAATTTTCAAAGGCTACTCTTTTTTAATACTAATTGCCCTTCTACTCTAACTTTGCCTAAAAAAAACTTCAAATCAATTTATTTTTTACAATTCGGGACCTCTAAAAAAATTTCCAAACAATTTAGGAGAATAAATTAGGTTTGGGTAATTTTACCGGAACAAGGAAAATTATTTTTCGACAAAGTAGAGCACTGCACATCCACTAAGTACAGGTTGCTTCTTAATTTTCAAAGGCTGCTCTTTCTTTAATACATGTTGCCCATTTACTCTAACTTGACCTAAAAAGTACTTCAAATCATTTAATTTTTACAGTTCGGGACCCCTTAAAAAAATTTCCAAACCATCCGGAAGAATAAATTAGGTTTGGATAATTTTACGGGAGCAAGCAAAATAAATTTTTGACAAAATAGAGTGTTGCACCTCCACTAAGTACTGCTTGCTCCTCAATTTTCAAAGGCTGCTCTTTTTTTAATACTAATTGCCCTTCCACTCTATTTTCGCCTTAAAAAAAACTTAAAATCAATTTATTTTTTATAATTCGGGACCTCTAAAAAACTTTCCAAACCATCCGGGAGAATAAATGAGGTTTGGGTAATTTTATCGGAACAAGAAAAATCAATTTTCGACAAAGTAGAGCATTGCACCTCCAGTAAGTACTGGTTGCTCTTCAATGTTCAAATGCTGCACTTTTTTTAATACTTATTGCCTTGCCACTCAAAACTTTGGCTAAAAAAACCTTCAAATTATTTTATTTTTACAATTCGGGACCTCTTAAAAAATTGCCAAACCATCTAGGAGAATAAATGAGGTTTGGGTAATTTTACCGGAAGAAGAGAAATCAATTTTTCGACAAAATTGGGCATTGCACCTACACTAAGTGTTGGTTGCTCCTCAATTTTCACAGGTTGCTCTTTTTTTAAGACCTATTGCCCCTTTACTCTAACTTTGCCTAAAAAAACCTACAAATCAATTATTTTTTTTACAATTCAGGACCTCTTAAAAAATTTTCAAACCATCCGGGAGACTAAGTACTGATTGCTCATCAATTTTCAAAGGTTGCACTTTTTTTTAATACTTATTGCCTTCCACTCTAACTTTGCCTAAAAAAACCTTCAAATTAATTTATTTTTCCAGTTCGGGACCTCTTAAAAAATTTCCAAACCATCCGGGAGAATAAATGAGGTTTGGGTAGTTTTACCGGAACACGAAAAATTAATTTTCGACAAAATAGAGCATTGCACCTCCACTAAGTACTGGCTGCTCCTCAATTTGCAAAGGCTGCACCTTTTTTTAATACTTATTGCACTTCTACTCTAACTTTGCCTAAAAATACTTTCAAATTAATTTAATTTTACAATTTGGGACCTCTTAAAAAATTTCCAAACCATCCTGGAGAATAAATGAGGTTTGGGTAATTTTATCGGAAAAAGAAAATTTAATTTTTGGACAAAATTGAGTGTTGCACCTCCATAAAGTACTGGTTACTCCTCAATTTTTAAAGGCTGCACTTTTTTTTAATACTTATTGCCCTTACACTCTAACTTTGCCTAAGAAAAACCTTCAAGTCATTTTACTTTTACATTTTGGGAACTCTTAAAAAAATTTCAAACCATCCAGGAGAATAAGTTAGGTTTGGGTAATTTTACCGAACAAAAAAAATTAATTTTTTCAAAATAAAACGTTGCACTTCTACTAAGTACTGGCTGCTCGTCAACTTTCAAAGGTTGCTCTTTTTTTTTTAATACTTATTGCCCTTCCACTCTATCTTTGCCTAAAAAAACTTCAAATCATTTTATTTTTTACAATTCGGGACCTCTAAAAAAAATTTCCAAACATAAATTAGGTTTGGGTAATTTTTCAGAAACAAGAAAAATTAATTTTCAAAAAAGTAGAGCGTTGCACCTCCATTAAGTACTGGTTGCTCCTCAATTGTCAAAAGATGCACCTTTTTTAATACTTATTGCCCCTTTACTCTTACTTTGACTAAAAAAAAAATCTACAAATCATTTATTTTATAATTTGGGACCTCTTAAAAAATTTCCAAATCATCCAGGAGAATAAATTAGTTTTGGGTAGTTTTACCGGAACAAGAAAAATCAATTTTCGACAAAATAGAGCGTTGCACCTCCACTAAGTACTGGTTGCTCCTCAATTTGCAAAGGCTGCACTTTTTTTAATACTTATTGCCCTTCTACTCCAACTTTGCCTAAAGAAATCTTCAAATTAATTTATTTTTACAACTCATGACCTCTTAAAAATTTTCCAAACCATCCGGGAGAATAAATGAGGGTTGGTTAATTTTACCGGAAAAAAAAAATTAATTTTTCGGCAAAATTGAGGGTTGCACCTACACTAAGTGCTGGTTGCTCCTCAGTTTTCAAAGGCTACTCTTTTTTTAATACTTATTTCCCCTTTACTCTAACTTTTCATAAAAATTTTTAAAAAAAAGTTGAAATCATTTTATTTTTACAATTCGGGACCGCTTAAAAAGTTTCCAAATCATCTGGGAGAATAAATTTGATTTGTGTAATCTTACCAGAGCATTAAAATTAATTATTGACAAAATGGAACGTTGCATCTCCACTAAGTACTGGTCGCTCCTCAATTTTAAAAGGCTGCTCTTTTTTGAAAACTTATTGCCCCATTACTATAACTTTGCTTAAAAAACTTCAAATCATTTTATTTTTATAATTCAGGACAACGAAAAAATTTCCAAACCATCGTCGAGAATAAATGAGGGTAGGGTAATCTTACTGGAACAAGAGAAATTAATTTTTGACAAAATAGAGCGTTGCATCTCCACCAAGTACTGGTTGTTCCTCAATTTTAAAAAGCTGCACTTTTTTAAATACTTATTTCCCCTTTACTCGAACTTTGCCTAAAAAACCAAAAATTTCAAATCATCCGGGAGAATAAGTTAGGTTTGGGTAATCTTACCGGAACTAGAAAAATTAATTTTCGACAAAATAGAGCGTTACACCTCCACTAAGTACTGGTTGCTCCTCAATTTTCAAAGGCTGCTCTTTTTTTTATACTAATTGCCCTTCCACTCTAACTTTGACTAAAAAACCTTCCAATCTTTTATTTTCCACAAGTCGGGACCTCTAAAAAAAAATTTCCTAACAATCCGGTAGAATAAATTAAGTTTGGGTAATTTTACTAGAACAAAAAAAATTAATTTTCGACAAAGTCGAGTGTTGCACCTCCACTAAGTACTGGTTGCTCTTCAATTTTCAAAGGATGCACTTTTTTTTTCATACTTATTGCCCCTTTACTCTTACTTTGCCTAAAAAACCTACAAATCGTTTTATTGTTACAATGCGGGACCTCTTATAAAATTTCCAAACCATCCTGGAGATTAAGTTAGGTTTGGGTAATTTTACTAGAACAAGAAAAATTAAATTTCGACAAAATTGAGCATTGCACCTACACTAAGTTCTGGTTACTCATCAATTTTCAAAGGTTGCACTTTTTAAAAAACTTATTGGCCTTCCACTCTAACTTTACCTAAAAAAAACCTTCAAATCATTTTATTTTGCAATCCGGGACATCTTAAAAAATTCCAAACCATCCGTGAGAATAAATGAGGTGTGGGTAATTTTATCGGAAGAAGAAAAATTAATTTTTCGACATAATTGAGCGGTTGACCTACACTAAGTGTTGGCTGCTCCTCAATTTTCAAAAGCTGCTCTTTTTTTAAAAAAAAAAAACTTCAAAACAATAAATATTTACAATACGGGACCTATAAAAAATTTTCGAACCATCTGGGAGAATAAGTTAGGTTTGAGTAATTTTACCGGAATAAGAAAAATTAATTTTTGACAAAAACTGAGCGTTGCACCTCCACTAACTACTGGTTGTGCTCTTCAATTTTCAAGGCTGCTCTTTTTTTTAATACTAATTGAGCTTCCAATCTAACTTTGCCTAAAAAAAACTTGAAATCATTTTATTCTTTACCATTTGGAACCTCTACAAAAATTTCCAAACCATCCGGGAAAATAAATTAGGTTTGGGTAGTTTTAGCGGAACAAGAAAAATTAATTTTTCGACAAAATAGAGTGTTGCACCTCAACTAAGTACTGGTTGTTCTTCAATTTTCGAAGGCTACTCTTTTTTTTTTTAATACTAGTTGCCCTTGCACTCTAACTTTTCCTAAAAAAACTTCAAATCATTTTATTCTTTACAAGTCGGGACCTGTAAAAGAATTTTCCACACCATCCGAGAGAATAAATTAAATTTTGGTAAGTTAACCGGAACAAGAAAAATTAATTTTTAGACAAAATTGAGCGTTGCACCTACACTAAGTGCCGGTTGCTCCTCATTTTTCAAATGTTGCTCTTTTTTTTTTAATACTTATTGCCCTTCCACTCTAACTTTGTCTAAAAAAAACCTTCAAATCATTTTATTTTTACAATTCGGGACCTCTTAAAAAATTTTCAAACCATCCCGGAGATTAAGTTAGGTGTGAGTAATTTTATTGGAACAAGAAAATTTAATTTTTTGACAAATTAAGCATCGCACCTACACTAATTACTGGTTGCTCCTCAATTTTCAAAGGCATCACTCTTTTTAATACTTATTGTCCTTCCACTCAAACTTTGCCTTAAAAAAACCTTCAAATCATTTTATTTTACAATTCGGGAACTCTTACAAAATTTTAAAACCATCCGGAAGAGTAAATGAGTTTGGGTAATTTTACCAGAAAAGGAAAATTAATTTTTTGACAAAATTAAGCATTGCACCTCCACTGAGTACTGGTTGTTCCTCAATTTTCAAATGATGCACTTTTTTTAATACTTATTACCCTTCCACTCTAACTTTGCCTAAAAAAAAACCTTCCAATTAATTTATTTTATACAATTTGGGACCCCTTAAAAAATTTTCAAACTTTCCGGGAGAATAAAGGAGGTTGGGGTAATTTTACCAGAACAAGAAAAATTAAGTTTTCGATAAAATTGAGTGTTGCACCCTAAGAAATACTGGTTACTCCTCAATATTCAAAGGCTGCACTTATTTTATTACTTATTGCCCTTCCACTCTAACTTTGCCTAAAAAAAATTTTCAAATCATTATGTTTTTACAATTCGGGTCCTCTTAAAAAATTTTCAAACCATCCGGGAGAAAAAGTTAGGTTTTGGTAATTTTAACGGAACAAAAAAAATTGAGTGTTGCACCTCTACTAAGTACTGGTTGCTCCTCAATTTTCAAATGTTGTACTTTTTTAAATACTTATTGCCCTTTCACTCTAACTTTGCCAAAAAAACTTTCAAATCATTTTATTTTTACAATTTGGGACCTCTTAAAAAAATTCCAAACCATCCGCGAGAATAAATGAGGTTTGGCTAATTTTACCATAACAAGAAAAATTAATTTTTCGACAAAATTGAGCATTGCACCGGCACTTAGTTTTCAAAGGCGGCTATGTTTTTAATTCTTATTGCCCCTTTACTCTAAATTTGCCTAAAACAAAACTTCAAATCATTTTATTTTTACAATTTGGGACCGCTTAAAAAATTTCCAACCCATCTGGGAGATTAAATTAGATTTGGGTAATTTTACCGGATTAAGAAAAATTAATTTTTTGACAAAATAGAGCGTTTCAACTCCACCAACTACTGGTTGCTCCTCAATTTTAGAAGGCTGTACTTTTTTTTAATACTTATTGCCTTTCCACTCTAATTTTACCTTAAAAAAAACCTTCATATCATTTTTTTTTAATTTTTACAATTTGGGACTTCTTAAAAAAATTCCAAACCATCCGGGAGAGTAAACGAGGTTTGGGTAAATTTACCGGAACAAGAAAATTAATTTTCGACAAAATAGAGCGTTGCACCTCCACAAAGTACTGGTTGCTCATCAATTTTCAATGGCTGCACTTTTTTATTACTTATCGCCCTTCCACTCTAACTTAGGCAAAAAAAAAAAAAAAAACCTTCGAATAATTTTATTTTTACAATTCGGGACCTCTTAAAAAATTTCCGGGAGAATCAATGAGCTTTGGGTAATTTTACCGGAACATGAAAAATTAATTTCTCAACAAAATTGAGCGTTGCACCTACTCTAAGAGCTGTTTGCTCCTCAATTTTCAGAGGCTACATTTTTTTAAATACTTATTGCCCTTCCACTCTAACTTTGCCTAAAAAAAACCTTCAAATCTTTTTATTTTTACAATTCGGGACCTCTTACAAAACTTCCAAACCATCCGAAGAATAAATTAGGTTTGGGTTATTTTACCGGAACAAGAGAAAGTAATTTTTCGGCAAAATTGAGCGTTGCACCTTCAAAGGTTGCTCTTTTTTTAATACTTTTTGCCCTTCCACTGTAACTTAGCCAAAAAAAAACCTTCACATCATTTTATTTTTACAATTTGGGGTCTCTTAAAAAATTTCCAAACCATCCGGGAGAATAAATAAGGCTCGGGTAATTTTACTAGAACAAGAAAAAGTAACTTTTCGACAAAATTGAGCGTTGCACCTACACTAAGTGCTAGTTGCTCATCAATTTTCAAAGGCTGCACTTTTTTTTTAATACTTATTGCCCTTCCACTCTAACTTAGCGTAAAAAAACCTTCAAATCATTTTATTTTTACAATTCGGGACCTCTTAAAAAATTTCCAAACTAAGTACTGGTTGCTCTTCAATTTTCAAAGGCTGCTCATTTTTTAATACTAATTGCCCTTCCACTCTAACTTTGCCTAAAAATAACTTCAAATCATTTTATTCTTTACAATTCGGGACCTCTAAAAAAATTTTCCAAACCATCCGGGAAAATAAATTGGGCATGGGTAATTATACCGGAACAATAAAGATTAATTTTTGACAAAATAGAGTGTTGCACCTCCACTAAGTACCGGTTGCTCTTCAATTTTCAAAGCTTGCTCATTTTTTAATACCAATTGCCCTTCCACTCTTACTTTGCCAAAAAAAAACTTCAAATTAATTACTTTATTCTTTACAATTCAAGACCTCTAAAAAAACTTTGACACGAAATTGTAGCTAACTCACTCATGGCGTTTAACACCTGAAGGCCAGAGACAACGAATTCCATCATGCATAAGAGACACTATCATGAATGCCGTGAAGGACAAAAACAAGAAACTAAAACATAGAAAGAGATACATGACCGACTTTTGGAGGCGCAAGGAAGTTAAAACGTGGCCTCGAGATCAAATAGTAGAGCAAAGAAGAGGGGACCAACTGATTATTTATTTAATTATATGTTAATTAAACATCTTTCTTTGATTTTATTTTACAATAGTTAAGTTTTCCATATATAGTTCGAAATTTGGAAAAAATGTAATATAATGAAGAAAATATTTCTTACAAGTTATAACAGAGACTATTCTGATTTAGTTTTTAGTTTAAATTTTAAAAATTGGAATCAGTAATGTATTTTCATTATTATTGCTTTCAAATTTATAGCTGATTTTTCCCGGTAGCATTTACATTGTTGGTTGATACAACTTTATACTTTTTTTAAAATTTTCAATACTAAAATGCTTTTTTAAACTTTACAATAATATACTATTGAATTAATTTCTTCTCTTTATTATATACTACCTTTCAACAAAAGGGTCTTATTTAAAAATCTATTTTCATACTCGTTAACTTTTTTACACTACAGTCTAAAAGTAAAATTTCCATAATTTTTATAATATTATATATATATATATTAAAATGTTATCATCTTGTACAATTTCCAAAATATTTTAATTCACTCTAATTACTTTTGAGTATAATTTGATTATTAACTTATATACTATACGGTGTAAAATTACCTTATTTTCAAATATGAACATAAGAAAATTGCTCAATAGACAAAATACCGATAATTATTTTTTATTAAATTAAAATTGTAGAATTGTGTATTTCCAAATTTTAAAGATAATTAAAATGTAGAATTTTATATTTTAATAAAACTATCAATATACACCTACAAATTATAGTAAAATAAAGTGGATGGTCAAGAATGTATTTATTTGTTGTACATATGGTTTGACTACTTGACAAATACCCTGTGCGGGGGGGTGGGGGAGGAGGTGGTGTTGCGGGGGGCAACAGATATATTTAGAAGACTCGGGTGGACAAAAAATATATTTGATAAAAGCAGGGATAAATGTCAAACAAACTAACAACAAGACAAAACCAGATACATTTATTCCTTTTTTTTTTTTTTTGGCCCTTGATTGATGGTACTAATTATACATTTTCCTTTTCACATAATTATTTATTTTTAACCTTTTAGTCCCAGAATTTTCTACCTATACTACAAACTAATATTGCAACAATATATTGCCGCATAACTAATGTCAAACTAGATTTAACTAATGTGGCTACATAATATTGTTGGATTGGTTAAATCAATCCATTGTGCCACACAATATTGCAACACCAACTAATGTGACAACTTAATGTTGTGACATTGGTTAAAACTATGGTGTAATACCGCTTATGTGACTACTTAATGTTGTTACATTAGTTAAAAGAAACTAATGTCTCAACATAATGGGGCAACATTATTAAAGAAAATTTAATATTACTCTAAAATATTGGTTACCAGTTGCAGGTCACCAAAATTATTATTTTTCTTCTTTATATGTTGAAATATATTAATCTAATGGACTAAATTCAACTACTCTCATCCAAGGGCAGTCATTAATTTGAAGAACCATTCCCTCAAATTATAGAAAGGGACTCTAGACTCTCTCTATATTTATATATATAATATTGTTTCAACTTTTACTAACTCGATCTCATATTAAATACTCCCCCGGCCCATTCTATTTGAAGAGTTAACTTTGACAAATGTACAATTTATTATGGATGTTATGGTAGAATATCTAAATTAGTTAATTTGACACCCTTTATTCTATTTATATCATTATTTATTATGTATGAATTAATTGTGTACCACACATGATTATATTAATAAAGATAAGAGAAGTAAAAAATTTGAACGTAGACTCTTCTATTAAAAAAATTAAATATAATTTTCGAAATGTATCATTCTAATGGAATGGATTGAATAATATATATAAAAACAAATGCCACTCACAAAGGGCATGTTTCAAGGGTAATCAAATAGGTCAGGAAACAACAAGCAATAACGATAAGGGATTTTTTGGAGGTTTCCATCGAGGATATTGACATGCCCATTTGGAAAAGAATGAGATCATTAATTGTCTTGGTTCAATGATTTTGCATGCATGTGTAACCGTGAAAAAATAATTTTGACTGAATTAATTCCGATTGACTACTTCTTTTTAATTGTTTAATTATTATATGGGACGAGTTTTGGCTAAATTACATTTAACCTTGATTTTGGCAAAAACTCATAAAAATGAGCTTATGTATATGACACATTTCGTGAGAAGTTTTGGGTGCACGCGTCTCAGATGGAGGTTTTTTTTTGTTTCATATATATATATTTTTGCAATATTAATATTTAGGGCAAATGTCCCTAACGTTTTGTAAGAGGTGCAAATTTGCCCTTAAACTTTATTTTAACTCAAAAATATCCCTAACATTTAGTAAATTGGGGTTCAACTTTACCCCTCCAGTCAACAAAATTGCCATCTCATTTAACTTATGTTTAAATTGATTATGTGTCATAACGATGTGCAAAACATTTAGTGATTTTCTTATGACAAAAATCATCTTCCTTCAATTTCTTTATGGCACTGCTAAACGCTGAGAAGAACAATGCTAAACGTAGGAAACGAGAGATAGTATTTTGTATTTCTACCTAAATTGCCCCTTACCCCTACTAACTCCCACCAGCCCCACCATTAGTCATTTCCTTTATTTTCAATTTTTTTTAAAAGCCTTGCTTTTATCTTTTATTTTGGTATTATTATTTAATTTAGCATAAATGTATTATAAGCTCATTTTCAATTTATTTAACGTTGACAATATTTTAATTATTATGTGTGTATAATTTAGTGTGTTTATTTGTATTATTAATATTGATAAGTGTATTAATTACTAAGATTAAAATTATAATTAGGTATGTATAATTTAGACATTATAATGCATGGTTATAAAAAAAAAAATTCATATTATTTGTGTCTAATTTATACATTATTTTGCATGATTAGACCTTTTTTTTTTAGTATTATTTGTGTTTAATTTAGAGATAAATATATTGATTAAAAATATATATTTGGCAAAGAGGTTAAGCACATTTTTTAAAAAAATATAAATAAAACATGACACTCACCGACCTACCGACAACTGTGGCTAAGTAACGTGCTATGCTGAGCTACTGACAACTTGACCGACCAAAGATAATCAAGAAGTAAGACAAATAACTGACCAAGTACATATTTTCGCAGACCGACCTAGCAAAGCCTGAGCTATACTTTGATGGGATATGAAAGGACATGCATGTGAACTTGCAAACATAATGATGGTATCACGATCTCTGACGTATGCGGCTCAACTCCCATGTATTGCCTTAATCTTCATTTCTACTTCCTTTTTAAATTTTCCCTACCTTTTTGGTTCCGCTTCCTTTTTTTCTAAATGTCAGACCTTGAGTACTTAAATGCTAAAAACTTAATCTTTGCCTTTACACGTGTCAACAACTTCTTTTCTCTCCTTAGCTTTCTCATGCCTTCATCTTCTTACGTGTTCTTACTACCACCGTATCTCCACCGTACATTTAAGTAAATTCCATGGCTGACGAACAAAGCTTCGCTACCAACCTTCCTCCCGTGAACCTTGCAAAAGGTCAGTCCCCTCCTCCTTCTTGTTCACATGCTTTAAGTTCTAAGGCTACTCTAAGTCAATCACCGTCTAGGCCTAGATCTTCGGTGCGTCAAGTCCAAACCACTATCCCCTTACAACCAGACACCGTAGATCCGCCCACCCTTGCCAATATAAGTTTTGAAGACCTACTGACTGCCTATTTGCCCATAGCCACTTTAGTTAGCAATAAGAACTCAACCCAAGAATCCTCCAAGAGGAAGGCAAAATCTCTTCTTCCTGTCTGTGAAATTATGCCGGACTCCGCCGCTCCTAATATCCTTCGGTAGATACAACCACCACTCCCCTTAGATTTTACCCAGATGAGATTGCCAGTGAATTAACCAAAGAGGAATTAGAAGCCCTACAGTCAACCCACTATTTTAACCCGACCATTCCGACCCAACTGCCTACTACTGAAGAATGAATGGATAGTGCAGTTGATGGTTGGATTGCTATCTATGAACAACATATAAAATCTGGGCTAAGATTACCTGCCCCGGCCCTCTTGGCTGAGCTATTAGACCATTTTGATGTCGAGTTAACCCAATTTGTTCCACATAGGTTTCCTGTGTGTTTGTTCTGGAGCCCAAGTACGACTTCCTTAGGTCTGCTTCTTCAATACTATACTATCCGGCAATATCCTCTAGGCCTAGGCTGGATAACCTTGCAGAAAAGAAGAAACGGTCCATCTCTAATAACCGACTTTCTCGACGGCATAAACAACTAGATGTCTCACTGTTTTCATTGTAAAGACCAAAGAAGCCAACCTTCCCTTCCGATGGAAGAAATTAATCTTTCCGGAGAACCAAACCCGGGACACTTCCCACCCAATATTGATGTCTTAGTGTAGGGTGTTAGAATCCTTCACTCAGAAACATGCATTTTTGTGGGTTTAGCTCGGTTTGTGGGTTTATCCTTCGGAGGCCTTCTTTGTTTGGGCTAGGCTAAGCTAAGCCCCCAATGTCAAGGGTGAAAGTAATAATATACTTCCTACTTTTAGCTATAATTTTGTGTGTTTAGCTCGGTTTACTTATATCTTTGTGTATTTTATGGTAGGTGGATTTCATGGTTTTGGCAGAAAACGAAAGTCACATCGGCAACAGTCCATATCTTTAGCCTTTAGGTCCTGTCCAGAAGCTAGCCATTGAGATTGACCTTACCCAAGAAGCGGTGGGTGCCGACCTGGAAGTATCTTAGCCAACTAAAGCCCTGATTCCTCCTCGAGTTTCCAAGAAAAATATACTGACCTCCGCAGAAATCCAAGCTACCAAGAAGGCCAAGGCTCCCCAGACTTACCCTGGCTTGCCTTTATTGATAGGTCCGACCTTTGGAGCTCAAGTCCCTAGCCCGAATGAGTTATTGAGGCCGCTTGACTCTGAGACCAAGGAGAGAATAATCATTTTGAAGGATGTGAAATAAATATACCAGCCTCATTTGTGCAAGCCCCAATTTGGAGAACTAATGCCTTATACATAAATCATGAATGACTCCCATAATTCCTTTAGGGAATCATTGAGGTGAGCAACTGAATGAAGCAAAATGTGGAAACGATGAACGATCTAGCTAGGAATGTCAGACAAGAAGAAGCCCTCATTGATAGGACTTGTCAGCCCTCATTGATAGGACTTGTCATGAGTCTACCAAATAACAGTAAAAGTATTGTTTTAAACTTGCAAGTTAGATGCTAATAAAATGTAGCACAGTAGTAGACAGGGTCGATTCACAGGGATAGTAATTAATTTTCAATTTCCAATTTAAATGTAAAGTAACCAAATTTTGACTAGCAGTCACTTTTGTGTCTTTAAGAGACCTTAGAATTGTCACTTAACTGTAGAAAATAGTACTTCAAATAATAATAGCAGCAAAGACTTAGAAAATATCAATTAATGAAAGGAAATTCCGGTATTATGTAAATCCACCATAATCTCATGCACGCAATCATAAACCTCTTGTTAGCCTTGTGGTCTCAATCTTAGTTTTGATGATTAATTAACAACTATATGATTTTAGTTAATGCTTTGCACTTGAAGTTATATGTAGAAAAGATGTAAAAAAAGTGCAGCAAAGCAAAGTTTAAATCCAGTCTCGAAGTTGAGGATCGACAGCCTTTCAAAGTCAAACATTGCCCAAAAAGCTTCGAAGTCGAAGCCTCGACATGCAGCCGACACCCTTTTAGCTCTTGTGTTGGGAAACTACAAAGTGACGAGACCGAGCTCGGCAGGCCCTTGACGTCGAACCCAGCAAACTCCAGTGAACGACGTCATGGACGGGCTCCAGAGGATAACCTCAGACGGGCTCCAGTGGATGACCTCGAACGAGCTCCAGCGGACGACGTCAAGGTTGGGCTCCAGTAGACGACGTCAAGTTCGGGCTCCAGCAGATGACATCAAGGTTGGGCTCCAATGGACGACATCAAGGTCGGGCTCCAACTCATAAAGCCGTTGATGTCAGAGATTCAAATTTCCCAAAATTAAGAAATTAAGCAACCCATCTCGAAGTGTCGGGGAAGCTAAGAAAGCCAAGATTTACCAAGGACTCAAAACCGGCCTCGACACCCTCGCGAGTTCGGAGCTCACCCAGAACATGTTGAGCTCGACTAAGTCGACAGGCTCTCAACAACAGTCAAGCTCTCAGATTGGAAATACTTGAAGTCTCAAACCCAACCTCGACAGGTTATCGACGTCGAACCCAGTGAAGACAAAAGAAACGACAAAAGCAGAGCTAGCTGTTGAAGCCAAGAATTCAAACTTTTCAAAGGTTCGAACTCGACCTTCGACGTCGAGACCAGCCTTCTAAGCTTCCCAACGGCCAGAAAAATAGAGCCGTTAGAGAGCCTTTGCAAGCTATTTTGCCACTCTTATAAATACCCCCAAGCTACAAAATGAAGAAATACAATCCCACAATGTCTCATACACTTAAAAAAACATTCTCACGCTTCATTTCATAGATTTATATATCAAATTAGCTTGTTTAGGTAGGATTGTCAAGGCCTTTGTGCCCATTTATTATGTCATGTTGTAAACTCTATTGTGGAGTATTTCATCTCGTAAACACATTTAGAAAAGTCCTAATTCAAGAGTTTGAGTGTAGGCAATCTGTATTAGGAAAAGTCCAACTCTTGAGTAACGAATTAGGGAAGGAGAAAGGGGGAGCAAGAAGAGAATGAGAGACCCAACTCAAAAGGTTGAGTTAGGGCAATTGTACAAGTTCCAATTTGAGGTAAGTTGGGCATTGGGATTAAAGTCCTATCCAAGAGTTTGGATTAGGCAAAGGGTCCTAGTTTAGAGTTAAATTAGGTATTGGGGAGAAGGTCTTGATCAAGAGGTTGATTGATCAAAAGTCTAAGTTTAGAGTTAAATTAGGCATTGGGGAGAAAGTCTTGATCAAGAGGTTGATTCATCAAAAGTCCAAGTTTAGAGTTAAATTAGGAAATGGGGAGAAAGTCTTGATCAAGAGCTTGATCAAGCAAAAGTTCTTTGGAGTGAGCATTGGAGTCTTAAGTAAGACCTAAAATCCTTGCAGAAGGATAGGGCAAAAGATCCATTGTTAGCCATAGGCAAAGAAGTCTTAATCTAGAGCTAGATTAAGCAAATAAGTCCTAGTCTAGAGTTAGATTAGGCAATAGGAAAGTCTTGAGATTAAGAGTTTAATCTTAAGCAACTGTAAGGAATTGAAACACTCATTTAAGTGTTTCTTAGTTGATTAGAAACAAGTTGTACAACTTGGGAAGTGGGCTAGGATTCAAGGAGAATCCGAACCACTATAAATTTGGTGTGCTCTTGTCTTGTTTATTTATTTGCTTTCCTGTTTTGCAAGTCATTAATCGCACACCTTACTTTGTAAAACTATTTTTACACTTATCTTTGAAAAAGTTTTTTCAAAGTTCATCTTCTTTGTAGAAGCAATTTTTAAAAGGGTCAAGAACCTAAATCACCCCCTCCCCCTCTTAGGTTGCTATTGATTGATTGGGATTTCACCTCTTAAATTGTCTAATTACTTATGTCGTTTTAATTATAGTATTACCATGAGTCACCGCAAATAATCCCAATTCTCCCATAGATTCTCAATAATCCCCCGCGAGTCCCTGCAAAGGAATTATTCTCTAACTACGTTAACTAATAGACCGCGAGTCCCCGCAAACCTTATTACTTAACAAATTGAAGCATTAAGAACTAGAATAACCCAAAACTAATAACTCCCAAAGAAGATGCACTAGAAATTATTACCCAATTAATCCTGTACTACTCGGCCGGTAATTGTGCTATTCACTGACTCTCCCAGATTAAACTAAGTTGATCAGTCTTACAATAATCTTAGTAATTAGACATATAAACACAGGCAATAATTCATTAGACTTTAGATTAATTCCTGGGTTTTATACATGCATGGATTATGGCTTCTTACATAATACCAGAACAAATAAATTAGTTACTTATATCATAAAACACGAAAAATACATCAATCTAAAAGAATGCATTAAAAGAAAAAAGAGAATACTGTACTGGATATTAAGAATTCACGATCTGGCAACCAATGGTTTGGCTAAACAGTAGACTGCCCGTTAGGAAAATCCAAAGTTTGGAACAAAGCAAACAGAATAGAACAGAGAAAAACTAAAATGAATATTGACTAAAAACGAAACTATATCTTGCGTGGAAATAATTGTAAACTATTCTATGGAAAAAGGGTATGTAATGTTGCATGAAATCATCCCATATATAGGGAGATAAAACCAAATCAGAAAAAGGAAGTAAAGAGAATCCTTCTCAATTAAGGAAACCTATTTTAACAAGGAAATTACTTTCTAGGAATCAGAATTGGATTTTCTTTCTTGCACTTGAAGTCTTCTTAAATAAGGTAACTTCTTGAGATTTCTTTTTCCTCTTCCAATTCAGATTCCTTCTCCTTAACGGATTGAATTTTCATTTTTCTTCTGATCCCACTTGGATCGGCAGCAGCTCTCTGTGGTTTCCTTCTTGGTTTGGCCCACAATTCGTGTGGGCTTTTCATGCGTGAATCATCTTCTCTAATTCTTCCACTTTTTGCACATTCACCTAAAATGTGCAGATCACTCAGCGCCACTCATATTAAACGGGTAAGTTATGAATTCCAAGCTTACTGCCTGAAATGGCTTCATTCTTGAATGATAATTGATGTTATGCATAATTCCTGTTATAGGTCTGAATAAATTACGGAGCCACGGCTAAGAGGACCATAGCTTTGGACATTTTATCTCAGAGCTATAAACAAGAAAGGCTGAAGCGACCGACTGAAGAAATAGATAAGCTAAAGATGAAGCTGGGGGTAGAGTCAAGTAAGGTTATCGACATGCAGTCTAAGAACATTGAGCTATATCAGGAGAACTAGAAGCTCCGTACTAGGTCTAATCAGCTGGAGACTAGGGCGAGCGGGCTAGAGGCGAAGGTCGAGAGCCTTGAGGAGAAGTCGGCGGCTTGGAGGGCAAGGTTGAAGGTCTGGAAACTGTGCCGGCCCTGGGCATGTGCAACCTATGCACATGCGCAAGGCCTCCTAAGGCCTCATTTTTACATCAAATGAGTTTTTTTTGTTTCTTCTTTTCCCATTTAAAATTTTTTTTTTTTGGTTCCACTAAACTACACTCAATGTATAAAATTTGATTAATTTTTGATAGAAAATGCTCTTCAAATTAAGGCCTTACATTCGGATCTCATCGTATCATAATCGAATATGATATATTATATTATATTATTTTATGAAATTTGTGTTTAAATAATTTTATATTTTAATTGTGAATTAAATTGTTTTTGGGTTTAGCTCTATGTTGCAAGAGAGGCTAAACAAATTGATTTTAATTGCAAATAAAAATAAAATTTTGGAAGGAGGTGACATAGACAAATTGAGGATGATTTTTATCTAAATATACCAAAAATAAATGACATTTTTTAGTGAATTTTTATATTTTCTTTTTTATTGAATTTTTTTTAATATTTTAAAAGCATTATTGATGAGGGAGGGTTGGAGTGGTGGTTAATGGGAGTTTTATAAGTTTGAATATGATAATATTTTAAAAAGTAAAACTTAAAAGGGTTAATAATGAATATATATATATATTTATGATAATAGAAAAGGGCCCAATACTATAAATTTGAACCATGTTCAATGGATGAAATAATTTAATTGCGAGATTCACTAAGAACCTTAATAAAACATAAATAAAAAAAACAAAACAAGGTCCCTAAATGTATAGGAACGGCCCTGTCTCGAGGAGGCCTTAGCGGAAGAGTTTTTGTATCCATTTCCATTTATTCTATTGTTTCACTTTCAGTTTTGGGTAACTCGATCTCCTTAATCCTCTGCTTTTATAGGCATGCAATATAAGAAAGCAAGTTCGGAAGAGTGTATAGGATCGAAAAAAGAGAAGCAAATTGTGTAACATCTTGGAAGAAGGGAAGAGGGACCACGGGGAAGCGAACATTTTTTCAAGGGTAGTCAAATAGGCCAGAAAACAAGAAGCTATATTGACATGCCCATTTGGAAAAGAATGAGATAATTAATTGTCTTGGTTCAATGATTTTGCATGCATGTGTACCCTTGAAAAAACATTTTTGACTGAATTAATTCCGATTGACTACTTCTTTTTATTTGATTAAATATTATATGAGACGATTTTTGGCTAAATTACATTTAGCACTGAGTTTGTTAAGAATTCATACAAAATGGGCTTATGTATACGATATATTTCTCGAGAAGTTTTGAGCGAACGAGTCTCAAATGGAGCTTTTTTTTTTAATTTTTTTACTTCTTCCATCCCACTCAAAGTGTTCACTTTTTAAAAAATTTTTGTTGAATTTAAAGAGTCCACTTTGAATTTATTTACATTCCACACCCTTACTAATATAATAATGTGCATGTAGTTCACAATTAACACTTACTTCTATAGTAAGAATATAAGTGAAAAATATGGTGGTAAATTACTTATTTTAAGTATTGTACCTCACAACTCATAATAAGTTGTACACATTTGAAAGTGGACTATTTGAGTGGGACAGATGAAGTACTTTTTTCGCAGATATTTGTGTAGCTTGAATTTGATACTCTAGACTTATAAAAGTGTCACTCTCATGTAGCATGCTACTTTTGAAAGATTTTTAATTATAATTAACTTTTGTAATGTGAACTTTTATTTTTAATATGAATAATTAATGTATCCTTATGCAGAGTAGAAGTAATACTCTAGATGAGTATCACTTTTGCTCTTTACGAGGATCGGTTTCTTTTATTATTATTATCCTTAGGCCCCTTTTACTAGTAAGGGTGTAGGAGCACCCCTAGATGGTTAGGGTTTTTTACGTTGGGTGGGGAAGAACGAATTGAAATCCATACGTAAGAGTGCGTGTAAATTGTCTTTGAAATTTTTATTTTTACCATCAATTTATTACAAAGCAAGTTGATTGTCTTAGTTTTTAAAATTAGTTCTTCATAAAATAATTGCCTACTTACTTTTATAACACAAATGCCAAATTTTCATCTTAGTATTGATATTTGAAATGATCAAGTCTTTCTGTGACGATTTTTTAAAAATATAACTAGATCCATCCGCATTGTAAAAAGGTTGATATATTCTGGAGGATTTCAAATTTGGAAATTATTCATAGGGTAATTTACAATTCAGAAAAAGTTTGAAGTAATTTTTGTAATCAACTCTAGAAAAATTGAAACAAAAATATAAAATACTCTAGAAATATTTGTGCCAACCAGTGACGTCTAGTACGTGACGTCGTGAACTTTTTGTGATATCCAAAATTCATGAATGGTAGTCATGAACGATGGCAAAGAAAAAACTAATTTTATATTCTTAGGGATCAACCGCCTCAACCTCTCAAATCCCTCTCCATCTAGCTCATTCTAAGAAAGTTGTTCTCTTCTTCCTTCGTCCTTTTTTAACAAGAGGACGAGAGAAACAATTTTACTTTGATTTTTCTTTGTCTCTTTTCACATAGTTTTGAATTTAGTATCTTTCGTCGGAGACTTTTGTGATTTTATACATAGTTATGGTGTTTCTTTCTCTAGTTGATGATTTCATTTATGATTATGGTGTATGAGGGCTCGGTTGAAAATTTAGTCTTGGCGTCTTCATCCATAATTACAAATAGATCCGTAACCGTCGACACGAGATTTGTTCAGCGCAAAGTCAGTTTTATATTTCTACAATGTTAACATCAATATTATGTATAGACATATAACTTAGTAGATTAAGTACATTGTTGTGGTTTAAATCTGATAATTATCGGATCAAATCTTCTGTAACCAGTTGTACTGACTATTTTCTGGTCTTTTGTTAATCGTTGTTGAACGATTTCCAAAGTCATCAATGAAATTTTTTAATTTTCATATATATATATATATATATATATTCTTAGGCTATGTTTGTTGCTTTTTTATTTACTTCCAAAAAATATATATATCATTACATTTTCCTTAAAAAATATATATATACCCAAACGTTTTTATTTTCTCCTAAATTCAAATTTTAAAATTTTGAGATTTCATCTAAATTCTTACTCATATAATTTCAAAAAATAACATAATCATTACACTTATTTATCTCTCTCTTACACAATTTCCTCCAAAAATTTTATTTTCCCAATACAAAAGATTTTTAATTTGGTCATAGTGAAAACAATGACTTAAAGCTGCAGCAGCCCTTCTAGATGCCTGATTCGCAAAAATTGTTCAATTGAGAAAAATAACTTAGAGCAAGAAATTGCTAGACACCTACACATCGCGCACACAGAGAAAGAAATAAAAAAATTTTAAAAAAAAACCAAAAAAAACAAAAAAAGCCAACTACTATGGAGAATAAAATTTTCATCTTCCACAACTGAAGAAAGGAATACAGTATAATATCATTAATTATAATTTTTATTCAAGTAAAAGCTAATTGGCAAGTAATGTTATAAAGTAGATTGTGTGGCAATCAAGTGTCGATAAATTACATTAAATAATAGGTATTTAAATAGCAGGTTGAAATGAAATTTATGTTATTTTTTGTTATATATAGTTGATAAATCTTTGGCCATTACTAAAAAATTAATTTCTATTGGTCTCTCCAATTAATACTTTCAAATTTCGCCACTTGGTGCACATGTTTTCAATACTTATTTCGCTGCTGGATAAACACCTTATCATAGAGACTAGACTCGATATTTTAACATTTAAAGAAATATTGTGTTTGGAAATTATATTGTACTTATTTCCATTGGGTATATTATATTGTTTCAGCTTTGGATCTGTAAAAGAATAAGATCATTGTCTTGGTTCAATGATTTTGCATGCATGTGTACCCCTGAAAATCCATTTATGACTGAATTAATATCGATTGACTACTTCTTTTTAATTGTTTAATTATTATATGAGACGAGTTTTGGCTAAATTACATTTAGCACTGAGTTTGGCAAAAACTCATAGAAAATGGCTTATGTATACGACACATTTCTCCAGAAGTTTTGGGTGTACGCATCTCAAAATGAGGCTTTTTTTTTTTTTTCAATACTGATACTAGTGTAGCTTGAACATGATATTTTAGAATTACAAAAGTGTAGCATATTACTTTTGAAAGATTTTTAGTTCTAATTAAATTTTATAAATGTAAACTTGTATTTTTAATATGAATAATGTATCCTAATGTAGGGTAAAACTAATACTATGTGGATGACTATCACTTGTGCTCTTTATGAGTATATGTTTCTTTTATTATTATTATTAGAGTGAACTACCAAAAATGTCACCATACTTTTTCAGAATTTCTAGTTTGGTCACTAAACTTTTTTCTTTCCCAAAATTGTCACCATACTTTTAAAAATTGGCCAAAAATGTCACTTTGCCGTTAGTCTCCGTTAATCTTGATGGAGTGGCTGTCACATGTTTGTCATGTGACATTTTTCCAGGGTATTTTTGTTATTTGCCATTCATTTTCTTCCACCTTTTTTTTAATCTTTTCTTTTTTTTTCTTTCCCAAATTACTGTTCATCTTCACTTCCTTCAACCCTTCCCTTTTAAAATACCTCTACCACCCTCCTCAGTCTGCCTCCCTCTCTCTTCTCTCCTGTGAAACCTCGGTAAGTGCTCCGCGAGTGTCTCCGCCGATTTCATCTCCCTTGGTTAGCCCAGCTAGTTCCCCTGCCCAAGCCGATGTTCCAATAACTGCCACAGTGTTAGGAAGCTGATTAAACAGTCGGAAACAACTCCGGCGAGTATTCACAAGCTGGACATGTCCGTTTGATTAGCTCATGCCGCCCGTGTATTTCAGTTTCATTTTGTATTAGGGGGGTAACAAGGATATCGTGGAGGAGGAGGCCAGCCGGGGGGGGGGGGGGGGGGGGGGGGGGGGTTTCTATTTTGTTCATTAAGTATTACTGAGGGTGGTTATGTTTTGTGGGTACTAGTTTCTTCACACACTAGTCATTGGAGAAGGATTTGTTCCTCTTGAAGTTCAGATTCAAATTAACAAAAGAAATACATTTGCAGGCTGAGATTTTAAAGCTCACTGGAGATAGAAAGAAGGACATTGTAAACTCTCTACCTTTATGATTCATATGGGTGAGTGGTTGTGTTGAATAGTAACTTGTGCAGTGCGAGATAACGTTTCTAGAGGGATGAGGGAGGGGAGGTGGACGGCAGAGGACGGAGGAGGAAGGTGGAGGAGATTTTAGAGAAGAAGATGAATAGTACATGGACAAAAATATCCTTGAAAGATGTCACATGACAAGCATGTGACTACCATTCCGTTAAGACTAATGGAGATTAACGGCAAAGTGACATTTCTGGCCCCTTTTCAAAAGTATTGTGACATTTGTCAGGAAAAAAAAATTAGTGACCAAACGGAAGATTTTGGAAAAGTATGGTGGCATTTTTAGTAGTTCACTCTTATTATTACTAGTATTATTATTATTAGTGTAATAGGTGTAGTCAAATAGATCTGACTCCTGAGATAGCCATGGGTTACCACCTTGGCAATTACCTTTCCTCCGTTGGGGATAAAACAGATCTTCGATCTGATTCAACTTGGTTTACGCTCTTTTTCTATTATGTCAAGTTGCTCTATTTCATATCGTGAACCTCAGACCCCATTTATTAGTAAGGCCATGATTGGTAACATAACTCAAACTAATGTTTGAACCTCATTTTGCATTTTATAATAGTTCTTCATTTTATAATGTTTAATTTATTTTAATATTTTAAAATCACAATCCAAACCAAGATTTAAATCTAGTATTGATACCAAATGTGGCCTAAGTGCGCATAAGTGCTCCTAGATGGTTAGGGTTTTTTACATTGGGTGGGGAAAGCACGAATTAAAACCCACACGTAGGAGTGCATGAGAGCCTTCTTCCAATCCAAGCCAGCGAAGAGAAGTCCAGCACTGAGCTATTCCTTTTACTTCTTGCACGATCAATTCATTACTAGTAATAAGAGTATATATTATTGGTACTATTTGAGGAGTATTAATTACTTTTCTTTTTCTTTTTTGATCACTATCAGATTATTTATGTTTATACTTATAGTGATACTAATTAGTACTGTTCATCATTATTAAATAGTCCCAATCATTTTTATTTGTTTTAGTTAAGTGATGATACTTTATGTTGGGTTATCTTCTCAAATTCCTAATACATTTTGTATTGGGCCAAGTAATTAATCTGGGTCCATTAGAGTTTGCTTTTTTCTATTATAAATATGTGAGCTTTGTAATAGAATAAGGTATGATAAATGGAGAGAGCATCCACCCGCTTGGGATGTAGACAGAAAGCCCCCGCTTTCGATTGGGTGAAAGGTGGGGTGCCGTCGTGAGTTCATAAAAGATGATGATGATTCCAGCTTATGTCTCTGATGTTGCGTTGTGAGTTGCGGAGTCGTCCTGAAGCCATGAGAGATGTGTGTTCCTGTTTATGCGTTTGACGACGAGATAGAAAGAAATGGGAGTGATAATAGAATAGAGGGCGAGAAACATTGTTTGTTGAGAGTACATTATAAACTCTTCTATTATTGATTTCTCATAATGAAGTGAAGTAGTGAGTAGTTTGTGGATGTTGATCTGTTGATATCGAACCACAATAAATTTGTTGTGTTTTTTTTTTTTTCTATTTTCAATTCCGTTGCAGTGTTCATGTTAAAATATTTCTTCCAACAAGTAGTTCAAAGATCCTGAAGAGGTGTTTTTCCTAACACTTTAAAATTATAATGAGTACTATATTCGTTAATATCATTGTTTTCTTTTCTTTGGTGTATCAATTGGAAAGTTAAACTAGAAATGTGTGTACAGTGTTCATGTAAATGGTACAGTCGCATAAATAAAACTGGCCCCAAAAACTATCTTGAGTTTGACTAAATAAGCAAATAATCCAAGAGTTTTTAAGTAAAAAAATAATAATTTACATAAATAGATCTATTAATGTACAATTAAGAATGAGTTAGTTGCATAAAATATCACAAACCTTCTATCGATTGTAAATTATTTCTGATTTTTTTTAATTTTATTTTTCAGTGACAAGTCGATTAAGTGATTGGTGTGATTGCATACCTTCTTATTAAGTAAATCAGAAATTACCCAACGAGGGAGACATAATGCTCCGTACCCTCACTAAAGACAATGTGTACAAAATTATATAGTGTAAGAGTGATGCAATGTACAAGACAAACTGGGAGACATAATGCTCCGTACCCTCACTAAAGACAATATGTACAAAATTATATAGTGTAAGAGTGATGCAATGTACAAGACAAACTATCGCCTTATTCTAACAATACGGAACCATTGCCTATCCTGTAAACATGTAAACAGAGGGCTCAAAAAGCTGCTTGAATATTAGAGCTAGTGGAACTCCACGGTTGCTGTGTCAGCCTGCAGCGCCAGCCAATTTGCAGGAACATTAGCTTTGCTATAAGCATGGTGAAAATAAACCAATTATGTGTTGGCGCATCTTTGATAAGCTGTAGCTGTCCTTAACTGACTGACCGACCTTATAATATCCAAAATCCATAAATGATAGCCAGCTCGTCTTCTCAGATCCTCTCTTCATCTCAAACTCAAAAACTTTCTCTCTTCTTCCTTCATTGTCCTTTCACAGGAGGGTGCCGCAAGGGAAAAAGTTACTTTGATTTTTGTTTTTTTTTCTTTTTAACTTTATTTAATTTTAAATTTTAGAATCTTTTGTCTGAGTAATTCAAATAACCTTTTCTCCCTTTTTCACTCACTTGGGGGATTTTATATCTAGTTATGCTGTATGTGTCCCTAACTATATGATTTCATTCCTAACTATAGCATTATTAGGACTCAATCTTAGCACCTTCATCCTTAACCAGTGACAAATCGGTGACTATTGGTACGAGATTAGTTCAGCACAAACCCAGAGATATTTCTAAAATGTTAATATCTCTATTCTGTATAGACTTACAATTTGGTACATTAAGTATACTGTTGTGGTCTAAATCTGATAGTTATCCGATAAAATCTTTTGTGATCAATCTTTAACAATTTCCAATGCTATTAATGAAATCTTTTAATTTATAAATATATATATATATTTATATATTCTTAGGCTCTGTTCGCTTACATTTATTTAAAATTTATCATTATTTTTTCTCAAAAAATTATCATATCCAAACATTTTAATTTTCTAAAAATTCAAAATTTAAAATTTCAACTTAATTCTTACTCATATAATTCTAGAAAATAACGTAATCATTACACTTATTTATCTTTGTCCTACACAATTTCCTCCAAAAGTTTGTTTTCCTAAAAAACAAAAAATTCTTAATTTTGTCATAATGAAAACAATGACTTAAAGCTGCAGCAGGCCTTCTATATGCTTGTTTCGCAAAAATTGGAGAAAAGAACTTAGAGCAAGAAATTGCTAGATACAAATTAATCGCGCACACAGAGAAAAAAAAAAAAAAAACTACAGTATAACCAAGTTGGGCACCCACAATCCAATCACATGTAAGGAACCCTAGAGGCATGTGCATACTTCAGACAAATTTGGAGTTATATCTCCAGGATCCTTCATTATCACGCATAGTTTTAGAGAGGCTAATTCCTCAGCGGATGGCTTTGCGCAGGAGGCAAGTTCATGCTGGTTGTCATAACACTTCATGGCAATCACTACTACAAAAAGGGATTTTAATTGCGGTTTTTAAGGGCTTTTAACTGCGGTTATTGGCCTTTTTGAACCGCCATCTATCTGGCAGCCGTTGTAAGTTAGCGGATTTTCTACGGCGGTTCAAAGACTTTCTACGGCGGTTCAACCTTGAACCGCCGTAGAAAGTGTCCACTTTTTACACCCGAACCGCATTAAAAGCATTAAAACCTGCTGTTAAAACCTGGTTTAAAGCAAAACCTGCTGCTAAAAGTTGAAATTTAATACAAATATCACCAATATACAAATTGAAGTCGCTTTTATAATACAGGTGCGCCTCCAAAAATAATTTGTACAACTATAATATGAACAAGTTTAATTAGTATCCTTCAACTACGACTAATGCTCCAAAATATAACTAGCGCATATTTTTCGCACTGCATCTATATCCACATTGCTTAATGGAGTGCGGTCGAGCTTGAAGTGCTGCAACGGAGTTTTTGAAATTAAAAAGTAACCGAGTAGCAAAATGAAATACAGTCAATTAAGTAAGTTATGAGAAATATTTACCTTTTCAAGTGCCAATGTGGATGATTTCATTGCTATTTGGTACATGTAGTGCATTACATAGTACCCACACTCCCAATTGCTCGTTTGCTTTTTATGCTAATGAATATTAATATACGAGTTAGAAGATCATACAATTAATTGTATACAACACAACGTTGAGTAAAAATTTAATAAGAACCAATTTTACCTTAACTACTATCCACTCAGGTTGCATATGCACATTTCTGGGCAATCCTAAGAAAGCTTTATAGTTAAACATCACCCTATAAAAATGAAAGCGGAACGAGAATAATTAGCAACATATGTATATATATATATGATTGGCATTAGAAATTATAAAGGCATTCTAACAGTTGTTAATATATATAACTCACTCGTCTATAAGCACAACCGCCTCCTCTTTCTGTGGATTTTGTAAAGAATCAAGCCAGTAGACAACCTTTTCTATCGGTCTAATGGCTATTAGCATCCAATGTTCACTGCAAACGAAAAATTTAATGATGTCAGATCTTTAAATCAGTGTTTCTTAAATATTAGAGAAGCGCTTACAGTGTCACTTACCCCTGAAGATAAGGCACCAGATAAATTTCTTTATTCCGATCCTTCAAGTTTCGCGCAATGTAGTGTAGCCTATCTTCATATGAATTTCCTAGGGGTGTGACATGATCAGCCGAGAGGAAACCTATCCCCTTTCTCCCATTCCTTTCAACTAACTCATGTAAAGCTCTAAAGAATTTACAAAAAGGGCTTCATTGGTTAGTCTAGGCATATGGAATGCATACTATATATATAATTGAATCAGAAATAGGTTATAAAATTAAGTGGAAACTCACTGGGTGAACAACTGCATCAAACAGTTTGAGACCTGGCTTTCTCTGGTCAATAATTCTACGACATCCTCTCGATCCATCGCAATAGGAAGCTCCACACCTATGACTTCTCTTGTCATTTGAAAGAAGAAGCCATTGAAGTCCGAATATTTCTCCATTCGGAGCTGTAACTCTTGCAATGGATCAGATGTCGATGAGGATGACATCTCAATCGGAACCGTCGCCGAAGGAGATTTTATATCATCCATAGCATTCATCCGGCCTTTTTTCTTTTTCACACTTTTATCCACCTAACATCATTTGAAATAACATTAAAAATACAAAACGGTATTAAGTAATTCACAAATAAATGTAAGAATATACCTGTGTTACCGGATCCGGCTGAATAATTTCAATCAACTGTATAGGCCATTCCACGAAAAAGGATCTGGCCATTCCCACAGTTGCAGCCTCTTCCTCAGGAAATGGTAGTGGGGCAAAGTCATCATAGGAAATTTTAATTGTGACCCTCGCGCACCCTTTCCTAACCTCGCGGCCGTGGTGCTTTCTTTGCTTATAAATATATCCCTTGGCCACAAGCTTACGCCGCTTTTGCGTATCCTCAGAGATGAACATGTGACATTCACACCCGTCCTTAGATAATAGGCAAGCGAATGAACATTAATCAACTATTAAGTCTAACTTAACAAAGCAAGTGTAATCATGAAACCAAATTCAAGCGTCTTTAATTAGAAGTGACAATATGAAAGAAATTATACATTCAAATTTATTAATTAAATAAAAACCAAAATATAAATGTAAGATTTCATTATTGTAAAATAAAAATAAAAGAAAGATGTTTAAAATATTTAAAAAATTCATAGTTTTTTTAATTGCAGTATTATATTTTTAAAATGAACATATAAACTTCATTTTAAAAAAAATATAAAGTGTTTGAATACTTGAATACATATGCAAAAAAATAAATAATAAAAAGAATTTAAAAGAAAAATAGAAACATAAAAGTATATCCAAGAAGAATAGCAGTGATACTCTATAGAAAAATGAAAGACATAAATGTATTTTAAGTACCTTGTATTCGCCTAAAGAACCCCAATCCTCCAAGTTTGTTGCAATAGGTATCATCTCCAACTCAGGCAAACTTGTAGGGATAAGAGGGGAAACAGGGCTCACAGGGGAAACAGGGCTACCATGAACCTCAAACATCTCTGGGCCCATTCCGGAGGTCTCTGGGGGCACGCTCTGACCTTTGGCACTGTTGATGACAGTGGCTCTTAAGGTATCATAGTCAGTCCCCATCTTACCACATATAAACCCAACCATCATCTTCAGATGTGTTTGACATTCATCGAGCTGGGCAGTGGTTTTCTGAAGCTGTCGCTTAGTTAAATCTAGTTCATCTTTAAGCGACGGCCTTGTTTTGGGGAAAACCTCTGTGATACGAGCCCTGGTAGAATGGTCACGATAACGACCGGGGTGATCGGTCTTTCCCGTTGCAATGACAAGAATGTCATTCCTACCCTCTGCAACAGTCTCCCCTTGGGACTCGCGGGAACATAGATTTTCCTAAACATTTTGCCAAATATATGAAATGTAAATAGATCAATTATATATAATTTTAAATATATGTGTAGCTTAAAGAAATGAAACATAAGAAAATGTATGGTGCAAAACTTACAATTTCCATCCCAACACGACCAGCCTCTGGCGTGAAGTATTCCCCTTTTTTGTTTGTGTGTGGGCCTGTCTCCAAAGTAGATGACGGCCTGGCTATGAATAAGAATCTTTGCCTTCTTCTTCCGACTGACCGTCCTCTGAAGGCTTCTTCCCGGATGCAATCACCGCCTCGTCATGCAACTGCTTCTTCAGCAGTCGGTAGCCACCGCGAGATAAATTATGGTAGAAAGCATTTAAAGTGGCATTCTTTTGCTCTTTTCCACGAATTGCTTAGAGAGAAATATAATAAAAAACTATTATCCATAAACTGAGCAATTTCAAATATCCAAAAAGAAGAAGGAAATCAATTTTAAAAAATATACCTACCATTCTTCTGTCTCGCGGCTAGCCTTGAACTTAATCCATGTCTCCCTAGGGAGATATTTATATTCCAAGCATGGGTCCTCACCCTTCAAGTCACCATGTATATATCTCCCTAAAAAGGATTTCCAATCTTTCCACCGTTTACCGGCATAAGAAATCCACTTTGTTTCGAGTTCTTCAGTTGACTAAAAAACAAATAATGCCTACAGTAAAAATTAGAATTAAAAATTTAGGTAAATTTGGGTTCATTTGTATGAAAGAAGAAACAAACAATGCATTATAATTAAAGAAAATACCCGTATTTCCATCCACACTCTCTTCTTGATCTCTTCGGGAACTTTGGGCCATGATGCATATTCCATTATGTCCACTTTGCTCCGGGCCGTGAATGCCACAAAGGTAATCCACTTTGTGTGATACTTTTTAGGCTCGAGCTCAGAATCAAAAGAAATGTTAAGAGTTTTCCCCTTGAGACGCATTTCCAATAGATCATTGCAATTTGTAGGCCCTCTACCTCTTCTAGATCTAGTAGAAGAACCATCTCCATTGCCATCACTATGCTCCTCATTTCAACCAAAAAAACCCTAGTGCAATGGGAAGCATTTACAAAATGTAAGGTAACATTGCAAAAGTTTTAAAAGGGAAGCATAGAAGGTGGATAACCTTTTGTGTGCACTCCTACAACCAAGCCCGAACTATAGGAGGGGGGAAATGGAGAAATGCAAGCCGGGAAATTGAACCCACAACCAAGGATCGGCTGCGATGGTCCAGCCGAACAATCGGCCTTACTGCAGCCGACGGTACGATCGGAAAGTGGCCGAGCTCGCCGGCGACGGGAGAAGCCGCGAAGAAGCCGAACAGCAACGGGAGAAGGGTTCGGGAAACAGGGGAAATGCAGGGGGAAAAAAGGGAGAATAAGGGGAAGAGAATGAGGGAAAAGGAAAGGAAAAAGTATAAGTTCAAAAAATTTGAACTTTGGACCGGCTCGTCGGTTCAACGGCGGTTCAACCGCGAACCGCCGTTGAACCAAGTTTCTACCGCAGTGGATTCTTTTTTCAACGGCGGTTCACGGTTGAACCGCCGTTGAATGGTCTCGTTTTTCTCGGTTTAGAATAGAGGAAAAAATTGGAGCCAATTCCCGCGCGGGCATATTTTAATATTAAATTTTTTTTTTCCATTTTCAAAAAACTAACCCCACAATTTTGTAAATATAATTAACCCCACAATTTTGTATATTTATTAATTATGTACACAATCTCGACTTTTATGAACCATTTCATAATTAAATTTCAAATTTTCCATTGAACCATATATTTGCATTTAAATTTCCCGTGCTATTACACAATAATTATAGGTCAAATATAAAAATTAATAAATTTCGTAAATTTCCATGTAAGGGTCGATAAAGTAACAAGCTTCATTATCTTCCCTAAAATTTCTACTTTTTCAACTTGGGCGAACAAGATAAAATAATCAAATCCACAAATGCATTAGGTACGTATAGTAATATAAAAATTAATATTGGTTAAGTGGCCGAAAAAAAAATTAAATACTTACTGGATTTCATTACCTTACATATATATATATATATATATATAAACATCTTCCTATTTTCTCCTTTCCCCTCTTGTACCATTTGCATTTAAATTTTTCGTGCTATTACACAATAATTATAGGTCAAATATAAAAATTAATAAACTTCGTAAATTTACATGTAAGTGTCGATAAAGTAATAAGCTTCATTATATTACCTAAAATTTCTACTTTTTCGACTTGGGTGAACGGGATAAAATAATATTGGTTAAGTGGCCGAAAAAAAAATTAAATACTTACTGGATTTCATTACCTTACATACATATATATATATATATAAACATATATATATATATATATATATATACATCTTCCTCTTTTCTCCTTTCCCCTCTTGCACATCATCCAACTCTCTCCTCTCTGCTCTCGATCTCTTGTAAATTTCCGCTACATATATAAAATGTTTTCATTCGAAGAATTGAAGATTTGAAGACAACTTTTATAATTAAGTCTTATATATATATATATAAATATATATTTGCAATTACGATAATAATAATCATATATATATGTATAGTGAAAAACATTAAGTTAGTATATATATGCTGCAAAATATAATGTATTTTATTTACTCTTGCACCGGTTGATCATGATTAAATTGCATATACAATATTACAGGAGAATGTTGAGAAAAGCAGGGGAACTGTGGGGAAATTAGATAGTATACCAAAACCGTAAACCCTAAACCCTTGGCCAACAAATTTGAATTTAGATTGTAGCTTTATTCTACGGCGGTTCAAAAATTAACCGCCGTATAAACTAATTTTCTACGGCGGTTCTCGGTTGAACCGTCGTAGAAAATAGTTTTTGGAGCCAATTCCCGCGCTACGCATGAATTTGACCTTTTTATATCATTTTCTAAACCCTAAACCCTAAACCCTACTCCCTATTAAGTTTTTTTTCCCATTTTCATAAATTAACCCCAAAACTCTGTGAATATAATATTACATACCCAATTTACATTATATTTATTAATTACAGAAGCTCGCCTATTATGAAACATTTAATATGTACATTTCAATTTTTAGGTATAAGTTAAAATTAGTAAATTTCGTAAAATTACATGTAAGCTATGATAAAGTAATAAGGTTCATTATCAGACCTAAATTTTCCGCATTCTCGACTTGGGCGAACGGAAGAAAATAGTTTCAAATCGATAAATGCATTACGTACGTAGTATATATAAGAAAAACTAATGCTTAAGGGCCCAATTAATAAAAAAAGAAATACTTACTTGATTTCATGACCTTATATATATATATATATATTTATTTCGACTTACAGCTAGCCGATAACATTAATCAATTATGTATAGTGAAATACATTAAATTGAGTATGAATCAAAATATAATGTATTTTATTTACTTGCACCAGTTGATGGCCCTGAAATTGCATATCCAATATTACAGGGGAATGCAGGGGAGAAGCAGGGGAAATGTTTAGGGACTATACTTCATAAAATGAAATAAAAATAGAAATTTATGCGCGTGCGGGAATTGGATGCAATTTCCACTTTTCTACGGCGGTTCATAGTTGAACCGCCGTAGTTCATAGTTGAACCGCCGTAGAAAGTTATCTTTCTACCACGGTTCTTCATTGAACCGCCGTAGAAAGTATTTTCTACTGCGGTTCAATGAAGAACCGCGGTAGAAAGATAATTTTCTACGGCGGTGGTTTTAGAACCGCCGTAGAAAAGTGGGAACAAATTCAGCCAATTAATTCCCGCGCGCGCATAAATTTCTATTTTTATTTCATGTTATGAAGCATAGACCCTACATTTCTAGTTTTTTCATGTTCATACAAAATATATTGAATAATCTTTATAAAATAATACAGCATTATTAATCGATAAATGAATAATTAATTCATTTAGCGGTCAATACCTAACCTCGCTAAATGAATATCTTTTTTTCGAGGCTCAGACAAGTAATTTATGAAGAGTTAAATATAAAATCAAAACAGAAATCATTGTATAGCTTCCCCTGTAAATTTAACCAAAAGTACTATTCCTTGAAAAAAAAAATAATACATGAGACATTTATTCATAAATGAAAAATAAGGAAATCAATTTGCCAGAAAATTCGACAAAGTCTCCCCTATAAATGTAACATATTCCCTGTCAAGGATATGCACATACTTAAATACTTCATTAAGATACCAACTATTTCAAATAATACGGAATTCAGTTTCAAATCAATTCAGACAAAATCTCCCCTGCTTGTTTATGACCAAAACACAAGTGCATTATAACATCAACACAGAAGCTTCACACAATTTCCAACAATAACATATTCATTTATAAACATATCCCAATATGAAGTCCCTGGAAATTGTGTCCCTTGATTGCGCGGCTTCATCCAAGTTGTGACCTGTTTCAATCAGACAGTACGAAGGATAAAAATAAATGTTGTTATAAAATTATGTCCACCTCGTGTCATTAAATCAAAGAAACATATACAAATACACACACACACAGATACACACCCACAGGAATTGAAATTTAATAAAATCAAACAATATACCTGAAAATGATTCTTAACTTATTCTCTTTCTCTTATGGGACACTCGATCCTCGAACCATAATCCTTCGCTGTGGTCATCCCGAAGTATGTATTTATCAAGTTCCCTATCTTCCTCATCTGCTCTCGGTTCAGGTAACCCACTAAAGAAAGGGCCAGCCTCATGAAGCCCTTCTTCTGTATCAATCCCTTCCACTCCGTGATGTTGTTTACCATGAAGAACAACAGACCAATATTCGTCGCAAGGATCGGTGATATAAAAAACTTGTTTCGCCTGCGATGCAAGTATAAATGGTTCCCCCTTGAAACCCTCCCGATTAAGGTTCACCAAGGTAAAACCCAATGGATCATCAGTTCGAACCCCACTATTGTTATCAACCCATTTGCAGCGAAATACAGCTACTCTGAAACAAACATAGTCAAGCTCCCAAATATCTTCGATCACCCCGTAATAAGCCATGTTTGCATACAATGGATTTTTATCCTTCCTGCTAGAAACATGTAAAGCCTACGAGATTAATGTAACACCACTGTTTTGAGCCGTACTCTTCTCATCTTGTCTCTTAGTAGCAAATGAATATCCATTTATGTCATAGCATGAAAATGCTCGTACCGCAGGGCTGGGCCTAAACGCCAACCATTTCAATGTCTCCGAAACGTCTTTGCCCATGACAGCAATACCAAACCAATAGACAAATGTCCGAATATATTCATTGAGCACACGTTGATCCGTCAAAGCAGGATAAGACGTTCTTATTGAACGGATATGGTCTGCCACATAGGGTGCAACTTCTTCAGAATTGCGCAGTATGTAGCGATGCGCCTTCATCAATTCAACATTAGACGGCAAAAACATTTTTCCTCCCCTTGTGCACAAACCTGTAATCCTCCCATCGTGCCGATTCTTAGATATTCCAATGGATGCGGTATAGGCCAAGTACTCAGTGCAAAACTCAATTACCTCCTCAGCTATATAACCTTCAACAATACTAGCATCAGGACAACAATGATTCTTAACATACCCCTTAAATACTTTCATATATCGTTCGAATGGGTACATCCATCGCAAATGAGCAGGCCCGCAGATTTTTATCTCTCTAACCAAATGAATCACCAAATGCACCATAATATCAAAGAAGGCGGGTGGAAAATACATTTCTAATTGACAAAGGACAACAGTTATTTCATCTTGTAACTGATCAAGTCTTTCGCGCGCGATAACCTTGCTACATATAGCATTGCAGAAGAAACAAAGTCTTGTTATACTGGACTTAACATGCTTGGGCAATATCGAGCGAATAGCTACAGGCAACAATTGTTGCATTAAGGCATGGCAATCATGAGACTTCAAACCAACCAGTTTTAAATCTTTCAAGGAAACAAGTCTGCTTACATTTGAAGAATATCCGGATGGAACTTTGATGCTACGCAAACTTGAACACAGTTGTTTTTTCTCTTTTCTGGACAAAGTGTGACAGGCAGGGGGTAGATATGTGCGTTGTCCTTGAGCTACCGGTGCTAAATTTGCTCTTATGTTCATATCAACCATATCAAGTCTCCCGTTATAACCATCCTTAGTTTTACCAGGGATGTTCAAGAGCGTACCTAACAGGCTTTCGCAAATATTTTTCTCAATATGCATAACGTCGAGACAATGTCTGACATCCAAGTTCTCCCAGTATGAAAGTTCAAAAAATATGGATTTTTTCTTCCAACAACCTGTATCATTATTGCTGGACTCCGAAGGTTTACCAAACTCCACATTAATGTCCGTCACGCGAGCTTTCACCTCTGGCCCGCTCAAGGGTTCTGGAGCTTTTCTGAACTCTTGAAATCCATTGAATGCTCTTTTCATACGGCGATACGGATGAGTCTCGGGAAGAAATCTGCGATGCCCTAGGTATACCTTCTTCCTCCCATGTGCAAGCTGACAAAAATCTGTACTCTGCCCACATATTGGACATGCTTTATGCCCTTTAACAGAGTACCCAGACAAGTTTCCATAAGTAGGAAAATCATTAATGGTATAGAACAACATGGCACGTAATGTGAACATTTCTTCACGGTATGCATTATCACCTTGTCATCATCACTGGGAATACACCGATCTGAATGCCATGTCATTAGTTTTGCATCTTTTGCATTAGCGAACAACCGTTTAAATCTCGGTATTATAGGAAGATACCACAGAACCTTAGCCGGCGACCCCTTCTTTTGCGCATCAGAACTGTCTTCAACCTCATCACACAGTTGCTTGTTTTTGTATCGTGAAGTTTTACACTTAGGACAAAGCAATAAATCCTTATACTTATTCCTGTAGAGGACGCAATCGTTTGGGCAAGCGTGGATCTTCTTATACTCCATACCCATTGGACACAATATTTTTTTCGCCTCGTAAATTCGATCTGGAAGTTCATTATCTTCTGGGAGCATATCTTTCAATACCCTCAATAAGGCTGTAAAACTAGTATCTGATCACCCATTTGCCGCTTTCAAATTAAACAACTTCAAAACACTAGACAAGCGTGTATATTTAGTGCAACCCTTGTATAGAGGCTTCTCATTGTCACCCAAAATGGAAGCAAGAACTTCCGGTTTATCATCAAAATCCTCGGCCACATCCTCAATCATGTCATCTAATCGATCTCTAGTAATCGCATTATCTCCTTTTGCATGAGATTTTCTTTGCTCAGGTAAACCATCAATACTTTCACCATGCCAAATCCACAGTTTATAAGAAGGATCAAATCCGTGCCGATATAAATGGAATCTTATTGTATCTGAGTTATCAAACCGCACACCATTTTTACAAGCTTTGCACGGACAATGGACGTACTTTGTATTCTTATAAGCGAATTCAATGAAATTCTCAACTTCTTTCGCATAAGAATCGGAGGTCCGATCACCATACAACAAGATATTTCGATCCATGGGTAACTAACACCTTGAAATAATTAAAAATACCAAATAATAATTCAACAAACAATGTACAAAGTATCAAGTTGCATGCTTGTCTTAGCACGTGTCATACTAATGTTACTCATATAATCAAAACTACTATAATACCTCAATAGAAAAAAATAATGCATAAACAACACATGCGCAATAGACATAATCAAATGAAGAAGAACCCATAAGTTTTTCATTTATGCATTTTGTCAAACACATGAAATGCATAAAAAAATAATACACACTCTAAGTAGTGCTAATTATATGAACATCCTCCATTAAAAATCAAACACTATAAATCAAATCACATCACCAAGAAACTACATAGTATAACTAAATAGGGTTCCACAATACTAAGGTTCACCATATACATGGAACATATGCAACTTTAATTTTCAGCCCTCTACCATAAATAAAAATAAATTCTATAGGATGACATATATAAAGTACAAGCATAAGCAATTACTGAAAAATTTTAGAAGTTTCTAACCTTAAGGTGGTAAATTTTAGCTCCAAATGACGATTCTTTACGTTCAACGTGCAAAACCGTAGTAGAAATTTGGAGAAGAACACTTTCGGCCGCGATATGGAGATACACATTGTTATTTAGGGTTAAATACGTCAATACAACGACGGTTTTTAAATAAACCGCCGTAGAAAGGGACTTTCTACGGCGGTTGGGACAAACCGCCGTAGAAAGGGGGCTTTCTACGGCGGTTGGAAGGCAACCGCCGTAAAAAGGGGGCTTTCTACGGCGGTTCCGCCGTAGAAACTGGACTTTCTACGGCGGTTCCAACCGCCGTAGAAAGCCCCCTTTCTACGGCGGTTTGTCCCAACCGCCGTAGAAAGTCCCTTTCTACGGCGGTTTATTTTAAAACCGCCGTAGAAAGTCCCGTTCTACGGCGGTTCATTTTTAGACCGCCGTAGAAAGTCCGCATTTCTTTTATAGCTGCGGTTTTCTATTTTCCGCCGTTAATTCGCAGCCGTTAAAGCTCTATTTTGTAGTAGTGAATGGAGCTTTCCTGGAAAGTTGAAGGATTTGTTATTTTGAATCGAGATTCAATTCCGAACTTTAGACTAGCTATATATTAGCTAAAGTTGCATGAGTGTAATCAAATAGTTTGGCAGATGCATTTCAAATTTTTGTATACCAAGGTAATTAAGGCTCATTATGTTATCTATTGCCTTTTCCCAAACAAAGAAAAGGAAAAAGAAAAAACAAAGAAAAGAAAAAAGCAGAGTTAAAGTATATATTGATTTCTTTATTTCTCATACCTTTATTAATATAATTATTTGTGGTTAACAATTAATTCACATTTAAATTGTAACGACGTCGGAGATTATATCTCAATTCCATGAAAATCAAACATACCCTTATATTACAACTCATGCATCCAACTTTATTCACTACTCTTGTAGTACTAAATTTCTTAAAGATCGAGTTCTCTATTGGGTTCGATTACTTAACATTTGTACATGCTAAAAGAAGTACAATTATAAAACCTGCATGGACTAGATCTGTTCCATTAACAGTTTTCATCATCATAACTTAATTGCTTAACATTGCTTTGCCTTTTGACAACTTTACTCTGTAGTGTACTCAACTCAGTGCCACAGCATCGTCTGAACCTTTTTATCAACCGAACTGTGTTTATCAAAAGCACCAGCGACATCAGAGCGCACCACACCGCGACGCCAATGCCGGCCGCCACTACCCCAGTTTCGACATCAGAGCGCCCCGCTATAACAATGGAGAAACCGTAAGATAAAGCTACGGCAGTGACTGTCAACCACATAATCACCATCAAAGCCCACATAAGGAATTTCTTTCTGAATGGCAAACCACTGATGAGGAGCAAGATTGTGCTCAGAGATGAAACAAAGGCTACTGTATTAGCCTGAATGAAAGGTCCATAATAACCTGAATCGCCCCCAGGCGGGGTTAATCTGGCTTGGAAAGCCATTGTTGCAACTAGTGAGGCAACTATCATCAGTGAACCCCTCATCTCCGTTAACCATGGGTAGTATTCTTGTACACTGCTACCTCTTTTAGCTCCAGCCGATCTAAGTTTTTTTGCGGTTGACGGATCATCACAAAGGTCTAATGCTGTGCTACCATTTGCATTCTTCGCATTCACATCTACTTTGCTTTTCTTCAGCAAAATATCTATGGTCCGGCTTATATCCTGCTGAAAATTAAGTTTCATTCACCAATATTCAAATTCAATGTTTATAATTAAGATCTACTCCCTTCAAAATATTATAAACTTCTCTAAATAGTCATTAAACTTTGTTTAGCAGTTCTAGATAGTCACAGTGAACTTTGATTTTTATTTCTGTATAGTCTATGAACTCTTACAAACTTCCGTATTAATTTGCCCATTAATGACCTCACGGGTGATAATTTTGGCCGAAATGTGAGCCAATAATTATATACTCCTTCGTTCTATTAGAAAACTTCACTTTCAAAAATATTTTACATTTGCAAAACTTTACTTTTCTAGTGAAAAGATGGAGTAATAGAAATATAAATCAAAAGTTGTGAGAGACTTTTAAGTTAGGAGAGGACATCCGAATTAAGTTGCTAACTCAAAGGAATCATTCGCCCAAAAACTAATGATAATCATTATGATATATATACCTCAGTTTGGCCATAGCAAACGGCCAGATGCAGCACGGTCATACCCTCATCATCCTTCCGATTAGCAAAATCCTTGTCCTTTATGGTACCAGCGATTGACTTCAACGCCTCTGGCTGATTATACTTGACGCACAAATGCAGGATATTCCCTCCTCCTTGAGCCTTTTCTCGAGCCGCCTGCGGCCTAGCTTTGATTATCTCTTCCAGGACATTCATTCTGCCTTTGATGACCGCAAGATGTAAAGGAGTCCTCTCAAACCGATCGCCAGAAAGACACAAATCAGGACTGACGCGTAAAATTTCTTTCACAAATTCCACATTGCCGAACATGGCGGCAACGTGAAGAGGACTCATATCTTGACTATTCAGAGTGGTTTTCTCAAGAACGAGTGGATCTTTTTCTAGTAACTTACGAAGAGCGGTAACATCATTTTCTACGGCAGCATCGTGAAGGGTTTTGATATCCATTTCCATTTTCAAGTAACTTATTATATTGTTTCTGTTTTGGGTAACTCGATCTCTATAATCCTCTGCTTTTATAGGCATAAGAATGCAAGTTCGGAAGAGTTTATAGGATCAAAAAAAGAGAACTAAATGTGTAACATCATGGAGAGAGGGGAGGGAGGGGGCAGAGGGGCCATGGGGAAACGAACATGTTTGATGGGTAATCAAATAGCTTTGAAAACAACAGCCATTATCAAGAACTTTTTGGAGGTTACCGATATTGACATGCACTGTGTATACACTTTCCGTAATATTAGAAAAGTTAAATTTAAAAATATTTTTTTCATTAAAAGAGCTAAGTTTTAATTTATTTATTTCTCATACCGATACCAATGAAAATATAGTTGAATCACAATTATGCTACTTTTGAAAATAAAGAATGTTAGTGGAAGAAATAATTGTAAATTACTCATATTTTAAGTTTTATACCATATGTGTATATGTCCTATAAAAACTTGTATATTTTTCAAACTTGATCATTTTAATAAAATGGAAGGAGTATATAGTAGATCTGGAAAAGAATGAGGTGAATTCTGCAGTGTATAAGATCATTGTCGTCTTGGTTCAATGATTTTGCATGTATACGTGGAAAGCATTTATGATTGAATTAATTGCGATTCAGTACTTTTTTTATACTCCTTCTATTTTATTAGAGGAGTCTATTTTGATGAACTAAAACAGTACACGCCTCAGGCCTAGCTTCGATTAGCTGATGCACAACACTCAATTTGCCTTGGATGACTGCCACATGCAAAGGGGTTCTCCGGAATCGATCCTCGGCCAAACACATGCTCCGACTAGCATTGATTAGCTCTTGAATGACCCCTGTACTCTTTTTGACGACTGCCAGATGTAAAGGGGTTCTCCCAAATCGATCCTCGGCAGCAAAACACATGTCAGGAATCACATGCAAAATTTCTCTCACAAATTCCACGTTGCCGAACATGGCGGCAACGTGAAGAGGACTCATATCTTGGCAATTCAGAGTGGCTTTCTCAAGAATAAGTGGATCTTGTTTAATTAACTGATCAAGAGCGGCAACATCATTTTTCATTGCTGCATCATGGAGGGTTTTTATATCCATTTTCTGTTTTGGGGTAACTCGATCTCCATTATCCTCTGCTTTTAGGCACAAAAATGCAAGTTCGGAAGAGTGTATAGGATCAAAAAACAGAGAACTAAATGTGTAACATCATGGAGAGAGGGGAGGGGGCCGAGGGGCCATGGGGAAACGAACATGTTTGATGGGTAATCAAATAGCTTTGAAAACAACAACCATTATCAAGAACTTTTTGGAGGTGAGCTATATTGACATGCACTATGTATACTCTGTCCGTACTATTAGGCGAGTTAAATTTTTTTTAAAAAAAATATTCATTTAGAAGAGCTAAATTTTAATTTATTTACTTCTTATACTCGTACTAATAAAAATATAGTTGAATCACAATTATGCTACTTTTGAAAATAAAGATGTTAGTGGAAGAAATAATTGTAAATTACTTATTATATTTTAAGTTTTGTATTGTACGTGTATATATCCCATAAGAACTTGTACATTTTCTAAACTTAATCATTGTAATAAAATGGAAGGAGTATATAGTAGATCTGGAAAAGAATGAGGTGAATTCTGCAGTGTATAAGATCATTGTCGTCTTGGTTCAATGATTTTGCATGTATACGGGGATAGCATTTATGATTGAATTAATTGTGATTCAGTACTTCTTTTTATACTCCCTCTGTTCCATTAGAAGAATCCATTTTAATGAACTAAAATAGTACAATAAAGTAGATTTTTCTAATTTAACAGAAAGAGCATTTTATAAACGAAGTTATGTATACTATACATTTTTTCGAGAAGTTTTGGATGCACGGATCTTAACGCTAGTCTTTTTTGTTTTGTATTTTTCCTTTTCACAATAGTACTGATACTTATGTAAGCTTGAGAGTGATGCTCTATCCGCATTGCGAAAACGTTGATAATAATTGAGTATTTGAATTTTGAAAACTAAAAGTTCATGGGTAATTTACAATTAAGAAAAAGTTTGGAGTAATTTTTGTAATTAATTATGGTAAAATTGAAACAAGAGCAAACTACCAATTTGGTCCCTCACAAATGACTCAATACTCTTTTTTGTCCCTCACATTTCAAATGATGAGAAATTGTCCTTCACATTTCAAAAAGTACACTCTTTTGGTCCCTTACTAACTTTTCATCCATTTTTCCATTCAAAAAGTCACATGATACTCACATGCTCAATATTTATGCAAAAAATTCCATTTATGATATAGTAGGAAGATAAATTCTTAAAAATGGTGCTAATTTTTTGTAATTATTCTTAAGGGCATGTAACTATAATTAATATTTTAATTATTTTGTGAATGACTTATTTTATCCATATTTAATTTCTAATAACTAATTACTATACAATATAGACTTACAATTATCAAAGATTTTTTCTTGAAATAATAATTTTTTACAACCTCTTTCAAATTTTCTTTTAGATATTAAAGAAAACTTAGTTATGTGAATATGAAATTAATTTTTAATGACTGAAGTAGACATAATATTAATATTTATTTTAAATAAAAAAATTTCTTTATACATATATGTATATCAGAAAATTTAAGTTTATGTTTATATTTTTGAGTAACAAACTTTGTAAATTCAAATGCACTAATACAAATAAAATAATTTTAAACGTTAAGGGATAGTAATTTATACTCTCGGTTTATTTTGGTTACATTTTATAATTTTCTATGAAAGGGTTCTGTTTTAAAAAATTTCTTATACCAATAAAAAAAATTGTATATTAATATTTCTCATATCTTTACTATATATTTATAATTAATATAAGTATAAAAAGTATTATAAAAATTGTGAAAAGAATAATGATAAGTTACTTAATACCAAGTTTTATTATATATTTATATAATTTTATCATTTAATTGTTCAACATGTGAGTGGCATGTGATTTTTTGGATGAAAAAATAGATGGAAAGTTAGTAAAGGACCAAAAGAGTACACTATTGAAATGTGAAAGATATTTTCTCACCTTTGAAAATGTATGTGATAAAAAAAAATATTGAATGATTTGTGAGGGACCAAAATGATAATTTAATTTGCTCTTGAAACAAAGATAGTCAAGAATATTTGCGCCAACCGGTGACGTTATACGTGACATCGTCCCATATCTACTCATGGAGACTTGGTTAAAGATATATAGTCTTCCACTTGGTCTGCCATAATAATTATTTCTTCAATAATTGGTGTCCTTAATTGACTGACGTGAACTTATAACATCCTAACCAAAATAATAGGGGCATGATATTTGCAGCGACGGAATCGATATTTGCAGCGACATTTTTTTATAAAAAGATTAAAATGCCCTTGGAGAAAAAAAAATTAAAATTTTCTATTCCTACTGTCTACTAATATTAAAAATAAAAAAAATAAAAAAAAACCCAGAACCATCGCCGGTCGTCGGCGATGGTTTTGGGTAAAACCATCGTCGTCGCCCGGCGACGGTGATGGTGTAGAACCATCGCCGTCGCCCGGCGATGGTTTTCTCCAATACCATCGCCGGGCGATGGTACCCCCCCCCCCCCCCCCCTTTATGTTGAGATTTTTGATATTTGCAGCGACCACCGGGCGGATCTTCCCCATTCCGGTAAAAAATTTCACAATTTTGACAAAACTACTAATATATTCGGACATAATACAAGTAAAATAATTAATAAAACAACATTAAAAAAAATTTTAAAAATCCAGAACCATCGCCGGTCGCCGGCGATGGTTTTGGCCTAAACCATCGCCGGCGACCGGCGATGGTTTATCAAGATATAAACCATCGCCGGTTTGTAGAAAACCATCGCCGGCGATGGTTCTGGATTTTTTTTTTTTTTATTTCAGCAGATTGGAAAATTTAAATTTTTTTAATTTTTTTTTTACCCCAAGGGCATTTCGGTCTTTTCACGCAAAAATGTCGCTGCAAATATCGAAACCGTCGCTGCAAATATCAATTCCGAAATAATAATGTGATGTTTTCTTCTGCCTCCACAAAAAAAAGTCATATTTCTACGAAAGTATAACTTTTTATAAGTTTAAAAGTGTAAAATATGTGAAATAATAATTTGTTATAAATTTTTTCACAAATGCCTATTGTTTATTATATTAGTAAATGTGTGAAAAGTGAAATAAATTTTTTTTAAAAAATTGACTCTTTGATTGAAACAAAATTAAAATAAAAAAATTTTATTGGATTATATCAATATTTTTGAAATAACTACTATAAAATTATAAAACACTTATTTGAGAAGAGAGAAAATTAATATATCTTATAAAATCATTATCTTCGTCTAATAATTTTGTATGTACACGTGAAAAACATGTAACTTTTTTAATCAATTCTTTTATGAATATTTGATCTATTTATTACTCGTAATGCGCTTTAATTTCATCACTTGTTTAAGAAGAAAATGATAACTGAACACATGAGTTCAAATAACATATACTTTCTCCGTAGAAAATTTCACTTTCAAAATATTCTTTTTTCCAATTGAAAATTTCACTCTTAAATTTTTTACTCTCTCTATTTTTGTTAATATAATAATGTGTAGTTCACAATAAACTCGAAGACCGTTCTTATACATTTAGGAGCCCTGTTCTGTTTTTTCTTTTTCTTTTTTATTAAAGTTCTTAGTGGATTCGCAATTATTTCATCCAGTTGAACATGGTTCAAATTTATAGTATTGGACCCTTTTATATTATCATAAATGTAAATATATATATATATATATATTCATCAATAACGCTTTTAATTTTATTTTTTAAAATATGTATTAGGTTCAAACTCATGATCTCAAACTTATAAAACTCACATTAACTACCACTCCAACCCTTCCCCATCAATAACGCTTTTAAAATAAAAAAAAATTTCAATCAAAAAGAAAATATAAAAATTTACTTAAAAAGTGTTATTTATTTTTGGTATATAGATGCAAAATCATCCTCAAGTTGGCTATGTCACCTTATTCTAAAAGTTTATTTTTAATTACAATTAAACCAAGTTGTTTAGCCTCTTTTGCAACATATAGCTAAACCCAAAAACAATTTAAGTCACAATTAAAATATAAGAATACCCAAATACAAATTTCATAAAATAAAATAATATAATATAATATAATATATCATATCAATTATGACAAGGTGACATTCGAGGGTAAGGCCCTAATTTGAAGAGCAGCCCTTTCTATTAAAAAAAATTAATCAAATTTTATTACGTTGAATGTAGTTTAGTGTAACGAAAAAAAAAAAGAAAAAAAAAATTCATGAGTTGATGTAAAAATTAGGCCTTCATAAGTAGGAGGCCCTGCACATATGCACAGGTTGCAGATGCCCAAGGCTGGCATTAATAAACTCACACTTAAAGTAATGATATAAATAAAATAAATGATCTCAAATTAATTATTTTAGGTATTGTATACATTGATAATCATAAAAAGTTGTATATATGTGATGATTTTTTCTAGTGGAATAGAAGAAGAACTTTCTCAATATAAGAAAAAATTATTTTATCTATTTTATTAGAAGAGTTAACATTATAATACTAAAAAAAGTATTAAAAAAGTTGACTTTTCTAATGTGACAAAAGAGTAATTCTTACAAGCGTACTTCATGCTTGCGCCAACGAGTGACGTGTAGTATAGGACGTCGTCCAATTTATGCTTTTACTTTCACTAAAGTTGGTTAAATTTTCTGTTAAAATAATGGATTGCCCCCACTTTCTTATTATTATTTTGTTAAATAATTATGTTGGTTTTGTATCATTTATTTGGTCTCTTCACTTGAAACTGATTTATTTTGGTTTATTAACGTGAAATTTTGTTTCAAAATGGTACCCAAATCCAAATTCTGATAATATTTAAACTATTTTTGACTAGCATGTAAGATTCACACTCATTAATACGAAAAAAGATAAAAAATAAATGTTAAATAATTTTGTTCGCCTTTAATTTAATTTGAAACAACTCGTGTGTTAATCGAAAATAACTCAAATATTGTCAAATTTTGGAGTTAGAATCATTTTGAATCAAATTTGCAAGTTAATGAACCAAAATAAAATAATTTCAAATTAAAAGGCCAAATAGATACAACATCCCAACTTAAAAAATCAGCATAATAATTTAACTTTTGTTATCTTGTTCTTTGCCTCGACAATTATTTGTCCAATAATTGGTGTCCCTAATTGATTTGGTAAATTATAGTTACCTTCCTCGATGCTTATAGAACAACAAATAAGCTCCGTAATTTAATAAACTAAATTTTTTAGGAACAATTTTGTTCAGTGTTAACTTTAACTGTAATATTTCCTTTGAGTACTAATAGTTGTTTATATTTTACTAGCAATATATAATGCTAAGGTGTATCGAGTCAGAAACTTGTGTTTTTCTTTCAACTTTCAAAGTTGAAGGAAATCAATGGTCTATGTTGGCCACTTTATAGGACCATTTGATCCATTAAATTTATTAGGAATATAATCTACTTATTTTTGAAAATAAATAAATAAACTAACCAAACGACTAGGCTCAATGTTTGTAACACTAATTTTGTATCAACCTCGTGCTTTTCATTACTAAACATTTGACGATGGTTTTTTATTATTTTATTTAGATCTTTATGTGTGGGTTTAGATTAGTATATATATGATTCACCATATTTACAAATGTTTCTATATTTAGTTGTTGTCAAAATTAAATTATATAATCGTACTTTTGTTGACTATTCTTTCAAATATAATTAGTGTTAAGGAATTTAGATCAACATCTAGATTAACTTGTTTAAAAACATGACAGTTGTAAGTAAATTAATAATTTCTAATATTAATTGGCACTTTTGTAAGGAAATAACTCAAAAGACTACTTATACGTGTCATCTCTGTTAATTGAGCTAGGATCAAATTCTCAGTAAGTGATCCAAACTACCTTAAAATTCCTAAATCACGTACAAAATTACTCTACTCCATACTAACTTGAGCATCATAGTTTAGGTTTTTCTTCTTTTTTTTTTTTTTTTTTTTTTTTTTGGGTACAACTCCCTTCACTTGCAAGTTGCTGTTTAATCGAAGTCTAGAAGTGTTCTCGTCCGAATTATATTCTCATATGTCATTGTGTGCTTCATCAAACATTGTTACTAATATAATAATATAACACAGTTAACCCATGGTTAGAAAATTAGATGTAAAAGTGGAAAAAACAATCCCAAATTATTATTATTATTTAATGACTTTTTGGGTTGAAACTAGACATGGATAGATTAATCTACGCGACTGTTATCGTCGTCATTTTCTGGGAAATTGTTTGTGAGATTAAAGTTTCTTCATAGTATAGTAGAATATGTTTTTTTCCGGGTTTGGAGTTGTGTTGTGGGTGATAATGAGCCGAACTGAATTTTGAATAGTTATCGAGTCCTAAATCTTGTTTGTTTATTTATTAATCGAGCCGAGACCGAACTTTTTCGTTAACATTCGTATACATTCTGTATCATCATTAACTAACATAAAATTATAACGTTTAGTTAATTTAACAGATTGTATCAACCTATACAGGGCTGTTCCTACCCCAAAAAAGGTTCGGTTCGATAATATAAATTTGGGCATTTTTATATTATCATAAATGTGTGTGTGTGTATTCATTAATAGCACTTTTTAAATAAAACATTTCTAACCAAGAGGAAAATATAAATATAAAAATTTACTTAAAAATTGACTTCTTGTTACATATTTAACTGCAAAATCATCCATCAAGTTGTTTATGTCAAATTCTTCCAGAAGTCCATAAGTCTGAATTTTAAGATGACTGAATGATAAATTAAGGCTGAATTTTAAGACCTAAGTCACACGTACAGATTATAGCCAATTATGAATTAAAATAAAATAATTGCACGACATATATTTTGATCTATATATACAACAAATAAATAAATCAAACTAATCAATTTCTAAAAGTAACAATTTATATTAGCATAACCAGTTTATATCACATTGTTACAACAACCAGCGGAAGAAAAGTATATATTACCTAGTGATACAAACTGATATTATAAGGTGATAATGTTGGAAGAACGAAACGCAGTATTATTGCCTTTGATGTTGAGAATTTTGAATCCAAAAAATAATAAGAAACTGAATCAATATAAACCAAACTAATTATCGTATGCACACAATTAGGCAGCGGACCAAAACAGCTGCAACATTTTTCTATTTTGCTCTGTATTTTTCTTTGTGATTACAATGACAACCCATTGCATGTATTTATAAATTATCACTGAATCCTACACTGATTCAGATTGCAACTATTTCCTAAACAATTAGATTTTTTTAAAAAAATATGAAACCAAACAGGAAACTAGTTTTATTATTATTATTATTTAGTTTAATTAAACTAAATAAGAAATTTAGTATTATTATTATTATTATTATATTAAATTAATCACAAGGGAGGAAAAACGTGTACAGACCTTTTTTTTTTTTTTTTTTTTTTGATATTAAACGTGTACAGACCTACTAGTCAATCTATGCAATATATGTACATAAATATATATATATATATATATATATAATAAAACATAATTAATAGTGGGGCCTATGGGGCCCTGCACCATCGCCCGTGTGAGATGCGTGCAGGGCCTGCCCTGAACCTATAAAAAATATTAAAATTTAATTTAAATCCATATATTGATATTTATGTACATATAAATGTGTATAAAGATTCAATTATTTGTATTATTTAACAATTTAATAGTCTATTCATCAGCGATAAACTTGTTCATGTTCATTTATTATCGAGTTTAAGAATTATATTCATATTCGTTGATTATCGTCATGTTCTCAGCCCTAGTTGTGATGCCACGCCAGTGTCCATTAGGCTCTAAGAACGACGAAATCAGTAGCGTAGAGAAATCAATCATAGTTGGCAAAGACCCTAACTAGAATAATACTCCCTCCGTCCCACTCAACGAGTCCACTTTGAAATGTGTACTACTTATTATAGGTTACCATATTTTTCACTTATATCCTTACTTTAAAAGTAAGGGTTAATTGTGAACCACACATTGTTATATTAGTAAGGCCATGTAATGTAAATAAATTCAAAATGAACTCTTTAAATGAGACAAAAAAAATCTTTGAAAGTGAACTCTTTGAGTGGGACGAAGGGAGTATTATGTATGAATGTGTCCACAATAAAGAATCCGAGTTGATGAATACTATAATTTGGAAAAAATTCTCTGAAAACTTTGGCCGGCCATTTGGAAGCCGGGGATCGGAATCGACTTGGGCACCACCTACTCCTGCGTGGGTTATTGAAAACACGATCGCGTTGAGATTATAGGCAACGACTAAGGCAACAGAACGATGCCGTCTTAGTTGTTTTCACTGATAATGAGCGTCTTGTCGGCGATGCTGCTCTCAACCAAGCTTCCATGAATTCTATCAACACCGTCTTCGGTAAGTCAAATTCAAATCCCTTACGATTTAAGTGAATTGGCAGGATCTGACTTTTGATTTATGAACCCTTTTGCGATTTCTTTGCGGCCAAGAAGGGCTAATAAATTTAGGCGAGTTTCTTTTCCTTTTTTTTTTTAATAATAAAAGTGGGTATGTTCACTCTTTTATTGAAAGCTTGAAGAAAGTACCCTTTTATTGAAAGCTTGAAGAAAGTACAGCGAGGGAGGTAGAGCCCCTTAAAAACCTAGCATAAGAAAAGTTCTGAAACAAAGAAAAAAAAAAAAAGGAACTATTTAGATGGTTTTGAGCCTTTGCATAATCTTTTTTTTTTTGAAGTGGTCATGTTTGAATGGTTTTCGCAGATAAGGAATGATCCTTTCGTCGCCTAGATTTTTTTAATATCACTGGCACGAATTTTTCCGAATTTCAAGGCGAGTTTCTTTTCGTTTATAGAAAAGGGCACGGTTCAAATTGAGAAACAGAGGAGGATCTTCTTTCAAAGAGGAACTTTTAACCAATTACTTAAAAGAAAGAGGGAAATTTTTACTGTTGAAGTTCAATTAATTTAACGTTTTCAAGTTTCAATATTTGACCGTAGAAGAATGAGAATGGCATAATAATTAAGCTTGTTCTTCAGTTTTTGAGTTTGAAACTCTAGTCTTCAAAGATAGCAGAAATTGTGTCTTTGAAGCTGATCGAATTTTTGTTTTAGATGCTAAGAGATTGATTGGTAGGAAATTTAGCGATGAGTTAGTACAGAGTGACATGACCCTCTGGCCGTTCAAAGTGATTTCCGGCGAGGAGGACAGGCCGGTTATTGTTGTCACATGCAAGGGTGAGGAAAAGTGATCTACCGAATTTGGCTTTAGTATTTTAGGATTTAATTGGCAGTTCTCACGGGCTTTTGTCCAAAGTTTTAAGTGTTTTGTGCAGATTCGGGAGAACAGCCAATTGAGGAGAAGAAGTGCAAAAGTGGACCTTTTGGAGCACAAAAGAGCAGATAAGGAAGCCCACGCATGTTTGGGCCAAGAAAGGAAGAAATCCCAGGGAAGCTTGTGGGTTAAGTCTTGCGGATTCATGAAGAAAACGGAATTCACTAATCCGTATGCAAGGAGGATTAAAGAAGGAATCAATTGCCTAATTGAATAAGGAAATTGAAAAGTTCGCATGTGCAAGATTGATTCTCTTTCCAATCAAGGACCTAATTGATAGATCTCCTTAATTAACTAGAAGATAGATTTTATTTCAATTACTAGATTTTCATAAGTCCAAAAATAAGCAATCCAGATATTCATAAGGCACGCTTGCACGCTACCTTCTTTTAGTTTTTTTTTTTTTCTCTCGGATTTATTCCATTAGCAAGTATATATAGTTTATTTTTAATTCTTTTTTTGATACAATCAAGTTCTGTTCGGAGCAAGTATATATGCATGTATGAAACTTGTGATTAAACCAAGTCTAATTACTAACCACTCACCAGCTCGTTCAGCCCCCTCTCAGTTCAATCCGCGAACAACCACGATCCACCACCCAAAATTTGAAAAAATCCCGCAAATCTTTCCAGCTCCTCCCCAAAGTCAAGCTGATCAAGAGAATGCTTGGCCGAAATCAAACATGTAGAGTTCCTATGGATAGTGAACTCATAGCTCGCATGCCTACTGAACCACGCGCTCCATTACCTTTCAATCCTTACTATCCACACGAGTCGCACAGTGATCGTAGTCTAGAAGATGATGAGGTCTATGGCCCCTGGGAAATAGATGCTGAGAATGAAGATGAACAATTAACACAACCGCGAAGAGGTCGAATACCAGAATGTTTCGTCTAGTATGAACATCGGAAGCTGCGAAACAAGCCCTAAATAGACTACTGCAGATTCAATAAACATGGGCACAAATTGTAAGGTGTAACAGCCGATTTTATTTACTTTTCTTTTATTTTCTTGCATTTTATTTTATCTTATTTCTATTAAATAAAAAAAATAAAAAAACCAAGTCTAATTACTATGTTCCTAAATTGATCGGTGTTTATAAGTATAAATACTAAGATTCTATTGAGCCTGATCAACTTAGTTTAATCTGGTAGAGCTTTTGAATAGAACAACTTCCGGTCGTTGGGTACTGATTAATTGGGTAATGATCTCTTGATTTACGATGATAGAAATTGTTAGTGTTAGGTTTCTCTAATTCGTAATGATGCTAATTGATTAATAAGGTGTTTGTTGGGTACTCGCGGCCTGTTAGTTAAATTGGTTAGAGAAATAATCCTGTCTGTAGGGGGCTCTTGGGGATTATTGAATAACTGAGGAGAAATTAGATTGTCTGCAGGGGACCCAAGGTAATCTATAACTAACCGGATAGAATAATTAGACAAGGTAAGTGTTCATGATTATATGAATGTGATGAAGGTGGATTACATAATGATTTAATATTCTCTCTATATTTGATACAAGGTTATTATTTACTTTCTCTTAAGTAGTTATAAGTGACAATCTAAGGTCTCTTAAGAGGCACAAAGGGAAATACAAGTCAAAACTGGCTACAAAGCATTAATTGGAATAAGAAATTGAGAATTACTGTCCCCGTGGATCGATCTTGTCTTCTATTGTACTACATTTATTTAAGCATATGATCACTGGTTAAAAACAGTGTTTTTACTGTATTTGGTGAGGTGCGACAATCCTCTATCAAATTGGCGCAGTTGCCGGGGACGATTTCCAATTTTTAATTTATTTTTTTCTATTAATGTGCACCAGTGTGTTTCTATGCAGTGTATAAACAGGTCCTCGAAACCCATTTTATTGAGTGATCCCGAGATCGAGAAGACTGCTCGGCCACTTACAAAGGAAGCACGGGAACGCAAGTTAGCAGAACAAGCTAACCTGGATTCTGCCAAGGGACCTCTTGAGCAAGCGGACGATTCCTCCAGTACTATGTCAACCATTCCTAATTCAAAAACTAACAGAATAACAGCAGGAGGTTCCTGCAGCTGAGCCAACATTGAAGGAACTGAGTAGTCACAAAACTACTGAAATGGTCGCCGGGATTCTGATTTGTTACTGTCTTCCAGCAAAACATTGTCGGACAAGTTAACCCTGGCTTGGAATGCCATTGTTGCGATGAGTGAGGCGACTACATGAGTATTTGGGGACGGGATCTAGCTGCTTTTTAAACTTTATATCCTGCTAATAGTTAAATTTTAACATTGATTTTATCTATAGAAAACACTCCCTCTCATACCACATCAAGAGTCCGTTGCTAATTTTTTTTTTTTTTCAAAAATAAAATAAAATTTTCATTAATGGTGTTGGAAATCGTCTAACAGAGATTGGCAATAGAAGATTAAGAAACAGTTAATACATTGCAAAAAATTTGATCTGATTTTTATCAGATCTTATTCACCACACCAGTGTATCTGATAGACTAAACTGTAAATCTATACTAATATAGATATAAACATAGTAGAAATATAAAACCGAACAAATCTTATGTCGACGGTTACGGATCTGCCACTAATTTCTAATGAAAGTTTCGAGACTGAATCTTCAACCAAATCTTCATACACCATGGCAATGAATAGATTATCACCAAGAACTCATACACTATAGCCATGATAAATAAAATCACCATAGCCATGGAGGAAATCACTGTAGCCAGAGAGAAAATCTCGACAGCCAAGAAAGAAAACACCATAAACATGAAGAAAAACACAAGAAACAACGAGAAATTGAAGGACAAACTTCAAATCAAGTGAAAACTAACTAACAAATAACCAGAAACAAGAGAAAAACTACTTCCCTCTTCCTCCGTGAGGGAGGATGAGGAAAGAAGATGGTGAATTTTAAGTTTTTGAGAGAAGGGAAGGGGAGGGGGAGAGAGGTTGTTAGGGCAAGAGACAAAGAAATGTTTCTAAGAGTCCGTTGCTAATTAAAAATATTTGTACTATTGGACTTTGGTCACAAGGAAGAGTATAAAAGTTAAAATTCAGCCTTTAATTAAATCTAAATATAGAGTAAATTATATGCAATTTATCGGTGAACAGTTTAATAATTTAGTAAAGGCGGGAAAAACAATATTTTCATTCAAAATGTCAGGAATAGTAAAAACTTTTCATTCTATTATTTTATTTCCAGGACTTGTATACTCTGTAGTACAAAGTTATAAATAGGATAAATGATGCTTTTCCCCAATATATAATAATCTTCGCACAAAAATTACCCATAAAATAAACTTTTTAACATATACAATATCTTCTATATTTATCGACCAAATTACCACACGAACGGAGAAATTTTTTTTGAACTAATGGTTTTTGATATAAAAAAACATATTTCTACAAGTGCGCAATTGAAAATTATTGGCATCATATTTTTCCCAAGCAAACATCCGAAAAAATATATAAAAAATGTTTAATGATGTCACATATATATATTTAGTATTTCATGCCTGTTGGATATGGGCTGCCGAGTCCAGTAGTGACAGCTCAAGAAGATCCCTTCATAATGAAAGCCCAATTTCAAGATAAAGCCCAAGGCCAAGTTCCAAATAGAAGGTTCTCAATTTAGGCCACCTGGTGGATGTTCTCATCAGCTGTTGATGGATAAGATGACTCGTTAATCGAGAGGAAATTTGTGAAGAGTTAGAAGAGAATACTCAAGTTATTGAGTTTCTATTGAACTCCGGCCGACACCAATGACGACCGACTCTAGAGGAAGCTGAAACTCGGGGCCTATAAATAATTTCTACGTGAGGGGTAATGGATTTCCTATTGTTAAGTATGTGAATTATATTTATACAAGTAGTTTACTGATTTGAGCATCGGAATGATAATGAGAGTTAGTTACCAACTTCAAGAAAGTTGCCGGAACGAGTTTGCTGACTCTGGTAGGAATTCCAGACACAACAACACCTAAAAAACATAGAAAAAGATTCATGACATCACAAATTAGGTTTGATTTGGTATTTCACATATCTTAAAATTTAGTAATTCAACTCAACCGTCACAATAAAGAGAATAAAGCAAAATAGATCCCAGATACTAGAACATGGATAAGAAAATAATCTGATTCACTCATATTAAGTAATGACTAAGCACCTCCTGACATAGAACGAAAAACCTAATCTGCTTGTCTTCATTGAATGAAACTATCTCCAGAGGTTCAATTCCTTTCTTCTAGCTCCATCACGCGTGAGAAAACAACCCCCCATTCAGCCTTGACGGATTCAGGTACGGTTGGATCGCCAATGTATGGTGTCCAGCCATCAGCATCATCATCCCCTATAAACCAGGTTACACTCTGTGGTGGGTTTTCAAAGTCAAAATGATCTAAATCTGAAAAGTCCCTTGGGTTAGATTTCTCAGAGTGGCTAGGGCTGTCAGAATCAGTTTTCGACTTCCTACTGATCTTGCGCTTACTTCCAGTTTCCAAGTAGTGCTAGACCTCTGCCTTTGATCGGAATCTTTGGCTTGCGGGTGAAATGAAATATCGATCAGAGGCTCAGGCAGTGGCACCGGAAGCGTGAACCTTCACTTCCATCCTCCAACCCTCCGGCAAACAGGAAGTACGCTCCTCCACCGGTTTCTTTTGCCGGAACTGTGACACAGGGGCGGCCAGTGTAGTGGGTTCCGCCTCCGTCGATTCCATGGCGGCCAACCACCCTTAATAATCTGATTCAGTTTATGTTAAAAGACAAGAAATGAAAATCTAGTAGAAAACGTAAAAGTTGAAATTATGCTACAATGACACACTAAACATTTATGTCACTATACATGGAATTGACTATATAAATAGTATATCATCATCATCATGTATAGTTGCGAAAATAAAATAAAATAAATATCAGAAAATAAAAATAACAATAAAATATATGTGAATTTATAAGAAAGGATGAAAATCTAGATACCTTTAATTTAAAGAAAATTTTTGAAACACAAAAGCACCAAATGTCATGACAATTCCGTATTCTCGAGCCCATATTAATATGTTTGGTAAGTAAAAAATTTATATTGAGGTTTCGATGTGGGATAGATGTGTCCACATTTTTGCCGTCCATTTAAAAATAATAATAATCAACCGTTTTGACGTGGGATATGTGTGCCTCTATTATTGCGTTCTACACCTTAAAAAAATATGAAAATCTTCCGATGTGGGATATGAGTGATAGTTAATTGGGAAAATTTTGGTTAAGAGAGGTGGAGATTTTTATATTAGTATATAGGGCAAAACTTTTGCTTAATTATTAATAAGGGCCGTGAGGTATTTATTTTAGAATAAAAATTAGAAGTGTATATGAAAAGACAGAAACACCCTACAAAATTCTTTCCCCTTTTTTAACCAACCTCAATGGAAAAAATAATAGAACGGCAACAAGCTTCGGGTTTAAGAATTCAGCTGGTTCAAGGTACTTTCGTTGGACTCATTCTCCGCCGTAGGAGCTTGGAAGTGCCCAATGACAAAAATACCCTTCAAAGTTACACCACAGGAATTACTCCTAACTTCTGTAGTTGGCCGCCACTCCGTTCGCATCCTCTCTTATGATCAGGGAGACTCTCCCTAAGAAGGTTTTTTCTTTTGTTCACCTTAGGTGGGATTCAATCTCATGCATTCATTTTAATGTTGAATAAACCAAATCACTTGAAGATAAACACTCAAAGTAACAATCATAAAAATTATAGAACATACGTACATCTCCTTCACATTTGCCGACCTGAGATTGAACCCCTTTTCTCAAAGCTCTGAGATGACTTCATTCCTCATTCTCACCCACAATTAAGAGCCTTCCAATTCAAACATTTAGTCTTGCAATTGCTTAAATAATTGAAAGAATCTTTTATCCAATTTGATGATCCCTTTTGGCCCAGTCCCGATCTTCCCACCTTTTGCCAGCAATACAAAACTGTGGCTAAGAAATTTCCCAGCGCCAACTCTCTATCTCAAATTCCCACGGGTCTTTCATAGTAACCCACTCAGCATCTAAGAGATTGATAGGTGTCGTTTCAACTACTAAAAACATTTATAAAAAATTACTAAAAACTAGTATAGTAATAAGCAGGATCGTCTCCACAGGGACTGGTAACTTTATTTCTCTCGTAAAACAAAACACATTAAAACACCTAGTTGAAGACATAATCTCAGTTAATTCATGCAATTGATCATCGATGCAAATATATTCATGCAAACATAAATCAATCAGTTATAGGTTACCGTGAATCCGCATCAGACATAACTCAATCTCCCCTTACTTTATTGACAATTACCGTGAATCCGCACAGACATAATTGCTACTCTAATTAACAAGGAACAGGCCGTAAGGCATCGACACCCATTAACCAAGTTAACAGCCTTAACATTTAGGGAAACCCGATTTTAATTATTCCTACCCGCGTTACCAGTTCAGAATTACTAACCCTTTACCATGCATTACCTGAAGGTAATTTTACCACTAATTAACATATCCACTAAATGACATGAAGTAGTGAGACAGATTAATTGGTTCTACCCGAATTTAAACAAGTTGCGCAGGCTTATATAAATTCAAGTAATAAAAGTTATAAACCCAGAGTAAAAAGGAATTCATGCATGCATTACACGAAGAACAATTAGATCTCACAATTGTAAGAACAACGTTGATCAATCCTCAACTAGAAAATAAAATATAACAATAACACTAAATTAAAGAAAAGAAAAGAAATTAACATTAATTAAAGAGGGAGAAGGTAGAGAGCCGAAGCTCTCTACTGTGAAGGCATGAAAATTATAGTACAAAACATCTCTTTATATAGGAAATTTATCCAACTAATCTCCTAATAAGATTAGGAAAAGGAAACAGCTAATTAACTTGTAAATTAAGTAAACAACCTAATTAGATAATGAATAAATTAAGCCATAGGCGGCTAAAACGTAAAAGAGGACAAGGAAATTCCAAATCTCCTACTTGCTTCACAAGTCAATTAAGACTTTTCTTCCATAATGCCACCTGGCTGCTTAAGTGATTCACACGCATGCAATTTGGAATTGGAATCCAATTAGCTTGCTGCTCATTCAATTTACACGCCTGCATTCAATCTTGAACTTGGATTGGATTTTTGGCTTTAATTAATTCATTAACTTAGCCCATAAAGAATTAGCTTTCAGCCTAACAAAGTAGAGTTCATCCCAGGTAGCAATTATCAGGTCCGCTTGGTCCTTCTCTAGTCCAATTAAATCACATCAGGTTCAGGAATTCATTTATTATTCATGCGTCCGTTTGGTTTGGGCAGATGGAACCTCGTTTTGGATCTATTTTCTAAGCTTGCTCCAGTCCAGGATTTCTGCTGCAAATCATCTCAAAATCAACTCCTTTTGCAATTCTTTCTTATTTCTTCTTTGCTTCCTAAAACCTATAATAATCACCACAAATAGCTGCACATACCCGTGAGATCTGACAATAAACCTCTAAAATAATCGTACTAATTAGACCGTATCAAATATCCCCACACTTGAATAACGCTTGCCCTCAAGCGTGAAGTGAAGAATACAACCATACAAAGCATCTTGATCATATCCCTTGACAGAATAGACTTGGACTCAAGATAACAAAAACATACACTAAACTTCAACCAGAAAATACTATTGACTCGAGGACTGACTCAAAAAACAACTACTACCACTTTGACTCAAAACAAGACTCAACAACTCTGCCATTTCTCTTATTCTGGAACTTACTCACCCCACAAAATCAGCACTTCAATTCATATGCATGTGTTCTATTTACTACACAAAAATTAGTCCTTCCATTGGCTAAATCCAAAAACATGCAATAATTCCCAAAAACAGCACTCTATGGTCAGTGATTCACACAATCTCACATTTTTCAGAAAAAAATCAAGATAAAGTAAATCCTATTCTAGCCAGAATCATGCATGCTTGATAGTCGACCATCGCCACAGTATAGAAGGAATAGATACACAGCAGTCAAGAAACAACCTTCTACTCAAGGGACGGAACGTAAGGCTTGGGTTCGAACCTTTTGACAGATCCTAAGGGTTCTAGGCCACCTGCAAAAAATTCAAACCCAGTGTGTTCTCAAAAATTAAACTTCAGCTGTTGTACCTTTCTTCAGAATTCTTCACAGCCCCTTTCGGTTTGGGCAAACTGGCGCATGTTTCATTCAGCATTTTTGCACTTTTTTCAGATTATGGCTCACAAATTCAGCACATTAAATTTCTACCCAGCTCATCATATATCACAATTTTAGCACTTTGCAGAATTTCACAACATCAACAACTTTTTCTTTCTCTCTTTTTCTCTACTTTCCATGAGCTTTTTAACATTGGGCACACATATACATTGCCAAATAATCCACACATATTGTTTAAACATTGCACCACTTGACTTCATTCATAATTCAGCAACTCAACACACTGGGGGGGTAGAAAGGATTTATCACAAAAATTGGCCTTGGCTTATTTACTGACTAAAAAAAATATTTGTATACAAGGCTTCAACTTTGCTTCTAGGGATATAACAAGATAGGTTAAAAAAGCAAGCCAAAAGTGGTTAATCCTAAGAAGGTTCCCCATCATCCCGCTATATACTATTCATACCATCTTGAAAGTCTGACAGGCAAGCAAATGATTCTCCCCGAACAATTCAGCATTTAGGGTCAGTACAATGGCTTAAAAAAAGGGAAAACATGCATATTTCCAGATTTAACTAATTCAGGACTTCACAGATTAATTTTCAAAACTTCAGCATGCATACTTCATGTCATACTTCATCTATGATGCATATTTCATATCCAAATCAGATTAAAGGCAGCGACACTTGACTCACAAACAGGACAAAAACAAAAATTTTAGAACAAAAATTTTAGGACAAATGTCCCTTACATCCCCACACTTAAACCATTGCTTGTCCTCAAGCAAATAGAATAAAAGCAAGGAAAACCTACTAACCCACAAAACAAATAATGAAAACTGACACAACTGACAAAAGAAAAAGAAAACTGTCCTGGCAATATTCCCTGCGATTCCATGACCATGATTAGGGAACAAAGGTGCGATGCAGCAATGAGGTTGATCAGGTCTCAAGTACATCTTGACACATGTACGCACGTCCCTTCAAAGAAAGCTCACACACAAAGTGGGAAATAATCTGCTATGATGGTTAGGAACATGGCACAACAATAAAGAACAGCAAAATCCCGACTAAAAGTAGTCGTCAGTGATACTATAAGAGTGATAAGTGTCATTCAGCAGAAAAGAGCATCACCACCTCATAAATAGAACTAATATCTCGACTAAAAGTAGTCGGCAAGCAAAGCACAAGCACAAGAAGCATGGTCATCAGAAAAAAAAAAATGGGCATTGAAAAAGTTCAGTACCTAGATAGCGTGAGGAAACTAGAAAATTCAGTCATGGCATAATCCTATATCAGTCTCAGCTATTACTCAAGTACTCAGAGTAAATAACACACTTTCCCTCAACAAAATATGACTAAAAGTAGCCATCGCAGATCTTCACCATGCTCAAACACAGTCAAACAAGTAATAGTCCATTTGCATTCAACCTTATTAATGATATAAGAATTTAAATCCAAACTAAACTTAGACTATCACAAGCTTACAAACATTTTTTTTTTTTTTTCAATATTGAGCATACAGTAAAGCACTCTCAAAACAGTAGCTGGAAAAAAAAAACTAATAGGAGTTCACTGAAATAAGAAGAACGATGCAATCAGCTCAACAAAATATTTAGCAATTCACTTCACAAAAACATTCTCCTAATTCAAGACTTCCCTTTGACAAATCTCTACCATAGTAAGTTCCAACAATTTCCACACAAACTTCAGCACTTTACCCAGGTTTCATAGTATTTAAAACAATTGCTGGATCAGCTTAATTAACCCATAGCCTTGATTCCTAAAAATTCCAATCATCCAGAACATTTAAACCTAGAGACTTTTTAGAAAATCCACCCCTTTTTGCACAAAGCACACTTCAACAATTTACCCAAGCATTCAGAAAAAACAAAACACTCCCCCAACAAAACACAACTAAAAGCAGTCGCCAAAACACTCCTTAGACTAAAAGTAGTCATCAAATAAGGACTCCAAAAGAATTTCCAAAAATTAAAACCCAGGTTCCAGAAAAATCTTAGCTCAAAATTGTTCCAAAAGAAATCAGCTTGAGTTCCAGACAAAAATTCCCATATGCACAAGACTCAATTACGAACTTTCAACCTCAATAAGGACAATTAGAGCTATTACTTGAAACAAGGCATTATCCAATTCTTGCAATTTTCAGCACATAAAGATTCAGCATATTCAATAAATGCAACCAAGAATTTATTCACATAGTGCAAAAAACTAACCCCACAAATAATTTTCAGAAAATTAAAGCACTTGGGTTAGTTACAACTAAGCAAAAGGGTCCCTCATTATCCAAAGATTCAGCTGTCAAAGTATCAAAAAGACTTTTCTTATGCAGCCAAAAATTTAACCCACACCACTGCAGCATTATGCAATTATATCCCCCACCAATTTGTTAAGGAAAAATACATTTAACCACAAAAGATATATTGTTGCAAGGGCATATCAACCAATCCTTTCCGCAGCGCAAAAATAAATCAAAAAAAAAAAAAAACGGGCAGCCTGGAAAGAATATAACAGTACCACCACATTATTCAAACAATTAGGAAGACACATAAGCATGTACTTTTGCGGACCTAAAGAGCCAGAGCACTTGTCTGGGCCTGTGCTAAATCGAGAATAGAGGTGATGAACAGAACCGTCCGGCTGGGAGCTGCTATTTGCAGAGCTATGGCAAGGAATCAATGGGCCCAACCGATGACGAGCAGCCCATGGAAGTCTGAACAGAAGAGAACAAAGCTCTGAATCGCGGTGGCTTTGGTTCGCCCAGATGAGTTGGACGGCTGCCGCTAGTTGATGTTGCCAATTTGTCCATGCTGCTGTTGCTAAAATAATTGAATACCTGCAAAACAAAAACAGAGCAAGCCAGAGGTAGAAGAGACGCCATCGGGTGGCTTTGTAGTGGAGGCGGCGGCGGTGCTCGGAAGAAAACCTAGCCCGCCGGAAAAAATGGAGGTACGGTGGAGAAGATGAAAATTTGGGCGTATGGGTGGTGGTGAAAAATTGAAGTGGGCCGTTGGTGGAATAAGAAATTAGAGATTTATTTTAACTTTCTTTTTTTTTTTTACAGAAAAGAAAGAAAAACTGGCAGAAGTGGAAAGTTAAAAACAAAAACAATTTTTTAAAAAAAAAAATAGAGGGAAATAAAATTAAAACCAATCCCCGGCAACGGCGCCATTTTGATAGGTGTCGTTTCAACTACCAAAAACATTTATAAAAACCTAGTAAAAACTAGTATAGTAATAAGCAGGATCGTCTCCACAGGGACTGGTAACTTTATTTCTCTCGTAAAACAAAACACATTAAACACCTAGTTGAAGACATAATCTCAGTTAATTCATGCAATTGATCATCGATGCAAATATATTCATGCAGTTACACCATCAAGTAGCTTTACAATAGTTATGAAGACATCATGCACCAATTCCCCCTTACTTTATCGACAATTACCGTGAATCCGCACAGACATAATTGCTACTCTAATTAACAAGAAACAGGTCGTAAGGCATCGACACCTATTAACCAAGTTAACAGCCTTAAGATTTAGCGAAACCCGATTTTAGTTATTCCTACCCTCGTCACCAGTTCAGAATTACTAACCCTTTACCCTGCATTACCTGAAGGTAATTTTACCACTAATTAACATATCCACTAAATGACATGAAGTAGTGAGACAAATTAATTGGTTCTACCCGAATTTAAACAAGTTGCGCAGGCTTATATAAATTCAAGTAATAAAAGTTATAAACCCAGAGTAAAAAGGAATTCATGCATACATTACACGAAAAACAATTAGATCTCATAATTGTAAAAACAATGTTGATCAATCCTCAACTAGAAAATAAAATAAAACAATAACACTAAATTAAAGAAAAGAAAAGAAATTAACATTAATTAAAGAGGGAGAAGGTAGAGAGCCGAAGCTCTCTATTGTGAAGGCATGAAAATGCTCCATATCAATTTACACGCCTGCATTCAATCTTGAACTTGGATTGGATTTTTGGCTTTAATTAATTCATTAACTTAGCCCATAAAGAATTAGCTTTCAGCCCAACAAAGTAGAGTTCAGCCCAGGTAGCAATTATCAGGTCCGCTTGGTCCTTCTCTAGTCCAATTAAATCACATCAGGTTCAGGAATTCATTTATTATTCATGCGTCCGTTTGGGCAGATAGAACCTCGTTTTGGATCTATTTTCTAAGCTTGCTCCAGTCCAGGATTTCTACTGCAAATCATCTCAAAATCAACTCCTTTTGCAACTCTTTCTTATTTCTTCTTTGCTTCCTAAAACCTGTAATAATCACCACAAATAGCTGCACATACCCGTGAGATCGACAATAAACCTCTAAAATAATCGTACTAATTAGACCGTATCAGAGATCTTCCCCTTTCTAATTCACCAAAGATTTTGTCCTCAGATTTTTCTTACTCTGCCTCAAAGTCTCGTGAAAAAGTATGGCCTGAACCTCCTTTTTGAAGTGCTTGTGAATGATGAGTTTACTGGACCCTTTCAGGATCGTCATTATCAGAATACAACTTCTTCAAATAGCTAACATGAAAGGTTGGCTGCACCTTCAACCGATCTAGAAACTTCAGCTTATACGCAACATTCCAAACTTTTTGCAGAACTTTGAATCACCATCATACTTTGGAACAAAACCACGATGCACCGATTTCGCAGAAATCTTCTTCCAAATTTGTGGAGTAAGTTTCACTAGCACAATCTTACCGACTACACAATTGTCTCTTCTTATTTGAACGTCTAAAAAAATAATTATATTATCTCAAATTTTGTTCTGGCTCCACCACTAAACTCGCCGGTGATCATAGTACATGCTTAGAATACACTTGCGTGGTTGTGACAATATGCTAGTGATCACATCTTTAGAAAAATAGTTAATTCTTCTTCTCCAATTCTGGCTAGGGCTGCTCAAATATTGATATCCGATCTGAAATGACCCGATCTGATCTGAACGGATAGGATCGGCTTTGGATAGGTGATCCGAAACTTCGGATCAGGCTCTCTTCGGATCGGATTGGACCCGATACGAAATACCTTTTTATTTTTCCCTTTTTTAATTAGCTTTAGTTGCTCGAGTCTTTACCTTCAAAAATGTCCAATTATTCTTGGGTTAAACAGAAATTAGCCAAATAAAATCAATTAACAAGCCACAAAGGCACTGACAGATGACCTTTTTGCAAAATCTCAGAGTGGACTGTCAAAGAATTGGCTCCCCCAGCCGGAAAGCCAAAAAAAAAGGGGAAGGGAGGGAAGGGATTTGACTCCAATTATGAGATTGGTCTCTCTGTTTGGTTTGGAATCTTGGGGGGACAAAAAAAAGGCAAGAGAGGAGAGAAATCCAAAACCTTTTCAGTGAACGATTGAGATGAAACGACCTGGAGCAAATCCAACAACCCACTTCCAGCGAAGGCGACAGCGCAGCGAAGGTGAATTGAACAACCCACTTCCGGCGACGGCAATGGCGCAGCAAAGGTGACGGTCAACGACAGTGCAGTCTTTCGGAATAGTGTTATTTTTGCTTTCATTTGTTTTGTTAATCCGCGGGTATCAGTTTAATTTTATTCAAATATCAATTTTGAAAAGAAAAATGAAACGTGCATATTATTCACGTGAACAGTACTGGAAATATTCACTGAAACAGTAAACGCATACATAAACCTGTTTCACACTAGACTAACTCTACTAACTCCTTTATAGTATAATTCATATCCAACTTAATTTATTCCATATTCTAGTACTTAAGTTATAGTATAAGATTTGTACAAGGTAAAAGAAGTACAATTATAAAACCTGGGTGGACTAGATATGTTCCATTAACATTTTTCCTCATCATAACTTAATTGCTAAAATTGCTTTGCCTTTTGACAACTCAACTCTTAAGTGTCCTCAGCTCAGTGCCATAGCGTCGTTAACCTTTGGTTTGTGTTTAATCAGCATCCTTCTAGCAGACTTGACTCCATATGACATTATCTAATGCAGCCTTGAAGCGTGACATTCTGAAAATAGACTCTTTGAGTGAGACGGAATGAACAAATAATTAAAAGGCTCTTGCACGGCTAGGAACCTCCCAACCCCTTTGGCGAGACTTGTTGCTTCGGATTTGGCTCACGTTCCCTTTATTTGCCTTTAAACTCTTTTTGTAATTTTTCCACGGACTCCACAGAGTATTTAATAAAGGCACCACCCAGATTTATATTTTAAAAAACAAAAAAATTAAAAGGTTTTTACAAAAATGATAATCTAAAGATTCTAAAACATAATTTTAACTATAAAAATACTTTTAACGAATACTTCTCCAAAGGTGTAAAAACTATTTAATGGACATTAATTTTTCCAATGTTTTATAAAAGCTGGTTGAAATCCAAACAAACCAAACCTTATATTACAGTGCATTCAATTTTATTCACTCTACTAGTTTAGCAGCAAAGAGTTAACTCTTACATATCCTTATACACATGCAATTATACACAATTATACACGCACACACTATAATTATCAGCGATAACAAATTAGAATACAAATACTCTCACGCACACACAATATTATATAAGTAACTCCACCACACAAATATCACTTAAAAGCCGATCTCTCTTACGTCTATATGCTTAGCAGAGTTAACTTCCGACGGAACAGATCCTTTCTTTATCATTGATTTAGCATTCAGCTGGAATTTCCCACGGACGTCAGTTATTCTTTTCTTCATCTTTGCCAACACATCAGTCACCTCAGTCCCTATATGTCGTCTGAGCCCACTGTTTACGAACCGAATCGTGTTTCCCAACAGCAACAGCCCCAACACGCCACACCAAACGATCACGCCAATCCTCACTTCCGTGAGCAAAGCCTGATCGTGCGGCGTAACCATGGAAATCGATACACTGTAAGTTAAAGCTACGGCGGTCACCGTCAGCCACATAATCATCATCAAAGCCCACATAAAGAACTTGTGCCTGAACGGCAAACCGCTGATGAGGAACAAGATTGTGCTCAGAGATGAAACGAAGGCCACTGTGTTAACCTGAATGAAAGTTCTGTAATTGCTCCATTTTCGGAAAGCCATCACAGATTCTCCGGCGAAATAGTCACCGGGAAGTGGAGATGGAGATTCCGATTTGTGGCTGTCTTCCTGCCAAACGCCGCCGGAGGGATTTACGCCGGCCTGGAAAGCCATTGTTGCGACGAGCGAGGCGACTACCAAGAGTGTGTTCCTTTCTTTGGATAACCATTTGTTGCCGGCTTCTAGAGTGTTGCAGCCTCGTTTGGCTCCGGCCTGTAAAAGATGACTTCGTGTGGGCTCTGTTTGTTTTTCGGGAATAAGGTCTAAGGCAGTGCACTCATTTGCATTCGTCGCATTCACATCGACTTTGCTTTTGTCCACCAAGTATTTGACGATGGGATCCACCTGCTTTTCAAACTTGCTAATAATTAAAATTTAACATTGCTTTTCTTTATAGAAAAATACTACAAATTAAGTTCCCTTGTTACTTAGAAACAAATTGTACCATCGAACTCAAATATATTCATCCACTGTTTAGGGTTTGAAAATATATAGAACTTAAATCACTTGGTCCTCCCTTAATTTGAGTTGTTATCTCGCTATAGTTCCTTACTTTGAAAGTTCTCCGTTTTCTCCGGAATTAAGAAATAGTTCTAAATAGTTACGAGTCAAATTTAGGTAATAGAATTGTTTCTAATTCACAAGGACAATGAATGAAAAAAGAATATATATATATATATATATATAAAATAACTTAGTTTGTTCTTTAACTTAGCTTGTCGTCTCCATTCCTTAGCGAAAAATAATTCAGATGTTGGCGAAATTTTATTTTGAGACTGTTTAAGAACCTTTTTTTGGAAGTCGATAGACTAAACCATACTTTTTCATGTGGAGAGATCAAAATGAGATAACAAGTTAAGAATGAAGGCAATAAGATTAAATAACAAGTTAAGAGACTAACGCAATGATTAATAATAAAGAGATAGATAGAGACAGAAGGCTACCTGATCAGTTTCTTCCCGCGGGCAGGCTGCCGCGGTTTGCCCGGCCCAAACGGCCAGATGCAGGACGGTCATCCCATTATCATCCTTCCGATTCACAAAATCCTTGTCTTTTATGGTCTCCACGAGCCATTCCAAAGCCTCCCGCTGATTATGCTTCACGCACAAATGCAGAACATTCCCTCCGCCTTCCACCCTTTCTTGAGCTGCTAGTGGCCTAGCTTTCATCAGCTCTTTCAACACATCCAATCTGCCCTTGACGACCGCAAGATGTAAAGGGGTTCTCCCAAATCGATCGCCAGCAAAACACATATCAGGATTGACGCGCAAAATTTCTTTCACAAAGTCCACGTTGCCGAACATGGCGGCAACGTGAAGAGGACTCATATCTTGACAATTCAGAGTGGCTTTCTCGAGAATGAGTGGATCTTGTTTAACTAACTGATAAAGAGTGGTAACATCATCTTTCATTGCAGCATCATGGAGGGTTTCTATATCCATTTTTTCTGCTTTGGGTAACTCGAACTCCATAATCCTCTGCTTTTATAGGCACAAGAATGCAAGTTCGGAAGAGTGTATAGGATTAAAAAACAGAGAACTAAATGTGTAACATCATGGAGGGAGGGGAGGGAGGGGCCATGGGGAAACGACCATGTTTGATGGGTAATCAAATAGCTTTGAAAACAACAAGCATTATCAAGAACTTTTTGGAGGTTACCGATATTGAGATGCACTGTGTATACTCTCTGCGTACTATTAAAAGAGTCAAATTTAAAAATATTTTTTTTCATTAGAAGAATCAAGTTTTAATTTATTCACTTCTCATACTCGTACTAATAAAAATATAGTTGAATCACAATTATGCTACTTTTGAAAATAAAGGATGTTAGTGAAAGAAATAATTGTAAATAACTTATATTTTAAGTTTTGTACCGTACGTGTATATATTTCATAAAAATTTGTATATTTTTCAAACTTGATTATTCTAATAAAATAGAAGGAATATACAGTAGATCTGGAAAAGAATGAGGTGAATTCTGCAGTGTCTAAGATCATTGTCGTCACGGTTCAATGATTTTGCATGTATACGTGGAAAGCATTTATGATTGAATTAATTGCGATTCAGTACTTCTTTTTATACTTTCTCCATTTTATTAGAAAAGTATATTTTAATAAACTAAAATAATACAACAAAATAAACTCTTCTAATAGAAGTGAGGGAGCATTTTATAAACGAGTTTATGTATACTACACATTTTTTCGAAAAGGTTTGCAGACGCACACGTCTTAACACTGAGTTTTTTTTTTTTTTTTGTTCCTTTTCGCAATATTGATACTTATGTAAGCTTGAGAGTGATACTCCATCCGCATTGCGAAAACGTTGATAATAATTGAGTATTTGAATTTTGAAAACTAAAAGTTCATGGGTAATTTACAATTAAGAAAAAGTTTGGAGTAATTTTTGTAATCAGTTCTAGAAAATTGACGTCGTCCAGTGACGTTTACGTGACGTCGTCCTATATCTATTCATGGAGACTTGGTTAAAGATATAGTCTTCCCCTTGGTCTGCCATGATAATTATTTCTTCAATAATTTGTGTCATTAATTGACTGACGTGAACTTATAACATCCTAACCAAAATAATAATGTGATGTTTTCTTCGCCTCCATAAAAAAAAGTTATATTTCTTTTAAGTTTAAAAATGTACAATATGGGAAATAAATAATTTATTATAATTTTTTTCACAAATGTTTATACTTTATTATATTAATAAATGTGTGAAAAGTAAAATAAAATTTTTTTAAAAAATTGACTCTTTCTTTAAAATAAAATATAAAAAAATTTATTAGAGCGTATCGGTATTTTTTTAAATAACTACTATAAAATTATAAGACACTTATTTGAGAAGAGAGAAAATATATCTTATAAAATCATTGTCTTCGTCTAATAATTTAGTATGTACACGTGAAAAACATGTAACTTTTTTAATCAATTCTTTTATGAATATTTGATCAATTTATTACGCGTAATGCGCTCTAATTTCATCACTTGTTTAAGAAGAAAATGATAACCGAACACATGAGTTCAAATAACATATACTTTCTCCGTTTCAATAGAAAATTTCACTTTCAAAATATTCTTTGTTCAAATTGAAGATTTCACTTTTAAACTTTTTACTCTTATTATTTTTATTAATATAATTATTTGTGGTTCACAATAAACTCGAGCGCCATTCCTATACATTTAGGAGCCCTGTTCTGTTTTTTTCTTTTTCTTTTTTATTAAGGTTCTTAGTGGATCTCGCAATTAAACTATTTCATCCAGTTGAACAGTGTTCAAATTTATAGTATTGGACCCTTTTATATTATCATAAATTATATATATTCATCAAAAATGCTTTTAATTTTATTTTTTAAAATATGTATCAAGTTCAAACTCATGATCTCAAACTTATAAAACTCCCATTAACTACCACTCTAACCCTCCCCCATCAAAACACTTTTAAAATTAAAAAAAATTCAATCAAAAAGAAAATATAAAAATTCACTTAAAAAGTGTCATTTATTTTTGGTATATTTAGATACAAAATCATCCTCAAGTTAGCTATGCGATCACCTTCTTCTAAAAGTTTGTTTTTAATTGCAATTAAACCTAGTTGTTTAGCCTCTTTTGCAACATATAGCTAAACCCAAAAACAATTTAAGTCACAATTAAAATATAAAAATACCCAAACGCAAATTTTAGGTGTTGTATACATTAATATTCATAAAAAAAATTGTATCTGTGTGATGAATTTTTCTAGTGAAATAGAAGAAGAAATTTCTCAATATAAGGAAAAATTATTTTATCTGTTTTATTAGAAGAGTTAACTATATAATACTAAAAATAATATTTAAAAAGTTGACTTTTCTAATGTGAAGGAAGAGTAATTCTTACAAGGATACTTCATGCTTGCGCCAACGAGTGACGTGTGGTATAAGACGTCGTCCAATTTATGCTTTTACTTTCACTAAAGTTGGTTAAATTTCTGTTAAAATAATGGATTGCCCACTTTCTAATTATTATTTGGTTAAATAATTATGTTCGTTTCTTAAGTTGGGATATTGTATCATTTATTTGGTCTCTTAACTTAAAATTGATTTATTTTCATTTATTAACTTGAAATTTTGTTTTAAAATGGTCCCCAAATCCAAATTCTGATAATATTTAAATTATTTTCGGCTAGCGTGTAAAATTCATACACATTAATACGGACAAAAGATGAAAAAAAAATAAATATTAAATAATTTTATTCACTCTTAATTTAATTTGAAACAACTCGTGTGTTAATCGAAAATAACTCAAATATTATCAACATTTAGAGTTTGAATCATTTTGAAACAAATTTTCAAGTTAATGGACCAAAATGAAATAATTTCAAGTTAAAAGACCAAATAGATACAACATCTTAACTTAAAAAATCAGTGTAATAATTTAACTTTTGTTATCTTGTTCTTTGCCTCGACAATTATTTGTCCAATAACTGGTGTCCCTAATTGATTGGGTAAATTATAGAAACCAACAAATAAACTTCGTAATTTAATACATTAAATTTTTAGGGACAATTTTGTTTCGTGTTAATTTCAGATGTAATATTTCTTTTGAGTACTGATAGTTGTTTATATTTTACTAACAATGTATAATGCTAGGGTGTATCGAGTAGGGGTGTCAAATGGGCGGGTTGGGTGGGTATTAAATGGGTATTAAGTTAATGGGTATGGCTACCCATTACTCATTCAATTAATAGTCTTAATTCAAATGAGTAATGGGTAGCTATGGGTACCCATGGGTACCCATAATACCCATTATACAAAAATGTAATGTTTATTTAATGGTTTATGAATAAATTTTTTTCAAAGTTTTTTAATTTCATTTTAATTACTTTTTTTTAAAAGCGAATTTTAATTCTTTGAATCTATTCTAAAATTTGAAATATTATATATTATATACTTTTATATTTAATCGTATGTAGTTTTTTTTGTCCAAACACAATTTTTAATTTTTTATATTTATATAAACCCGTGCATGCCTTGACCCCGACCCGAGGCCCGAAATTGGGCCCGGCCCCAAACTAGCCCAGAACTAGGCCTGAATCATGGGCCCAAACTGAACCATCCCAGCCCGATCCCAAACCTAGCCCGAAACCCGAGCCTGAACTCAACTTGGAAACCGAACAAATTTTGAATTAGTATTTATAAGTGGGTAATTTAAAAATATTATAAAAGAATAAATGGGAAAAAATGCAAAGTAATTGTAGGACACGAATAATAAAGAAAAAGAAAAAATAACTTTGAAGAAAAAAAGTAAAATGAGCCCACTAAAATAGGTGAGTTGTTGGGTTTTTGTTTATATTTTTAAGGGTAGTTTTGTATGGGTATTTTTTGGCTTAGGATCCCCTGTTATACTTTCCTGTTACACTATGTGTTACACATCTTAATTACTCAACGTTAATATTCTTTTTTAAATTAATTTTTCACCAATGATATTAATTAGCATTATAATAAATTTTTGGATTAAGGGTTCACCCATTTTGGTTTAGGATATATTTATTTTAATTTATTGAGATTAAAAAATCAAAAAAATACTATAAAATTATATTAAAATACAAGATTAATGTAAAAAAATAAAATAATTATATTAAAATTATGTAGAATGCCAATGAATAGCATTGGTGAAAAAATTAATTTAAAAAAGAATATTAACATTGAGTTATTAAGATGTGTAACACATAGTGTAACAGGAAAGTGTAACAGGAGATCTTGAGCCGTATTTTTGGTACCCATGATGGGCGAGTTTTAGGGTACCCAATGGGCTACCATAAACCCGCTCATTACATGTTTAGCCTAAGCCCACCCAACCTATTATTTTTTTAGGTGGATTTTATTGGATTAAAACCCAATGAGTTTGGGCGATTTTTGGGTTAATAGTTTTTTTACCACCCCTAGTATCGGGTCAGGAACTCATGTTTTTCTTTCAACTTTCAAAGTTGAAGGAAATCAATGGTCTATGTTGATCACTTTGTAGGATCATTTGATCCATCAAATTTATTATAAATATAATCTACTTATTTCTGGAAATAAATAAATAAACTAACCAAACGACTAGGCTAAATGTTTGTAACACTAATTTTGTATCAACCTCATGCTTTTCATTATTAAATATTTGACGATGATTTTTTATTATTTTATTTAGATCTTTATGTGTGGGTTTGGATTAGTATATATATGATTCACCATATTTACAAATGATTCTATATTTAGTTGTTGTCAAAATTAAATTATATAATCGTACTTTTGTTGACTATTCTTTCAAATTAAAGTATAATTAGAGTTAATGAATTTAGATCAAAATCAAAATAGTTCAACATCTAGATTAACTTGTTTAAAAACATTTGACAGTTGTAAATAAATTAATAATTTCTAATATTAATTGGATCTTTTGTAAGGAAATAACTCAAAAGACTACTTATATCTGCGTCATCTCTGTTAATTGAGCTAGGATCAAATTCTCAGCAAGTGATCCAAACTACCTTAAAATTCATAAATCATGTACAAAATTACTACTCCATACTAACTTGAGCGTCATAATTTTTTTTTTTTTTTGGGTACAAAATTACTACTTCACTTGCAAGTTGCTGATTAATCAAAGTCTAAAGCATTTTCGTCTGAATTATATTGTCATCTGCCAATGTGTGCTTCATCAAACATTGTTACTAATATAATAATATATGACGTATTTAACCCCGTAGTTAGGAAATTAGATGTAAAAGTGGAAAAAACAATCCCAAATTATTATTAATATTTAATGACTTTTTGGGTTGAAACTAGACATGGATAGATTAATCTACGAGACTGTTATCGTTTGATAAACCCGGTCGTAGGACTATCAAATGCAGTAAAAATACTGTTAAAAACCTGCACCAATTTAGCTAAATAAAATGTAGCACAGCAAAGTACATGATCGATCCACAGAGATGACAAATTCAACACAATTTCCAAATTAACATGCAGTTTAACCAAACTTGACTAGCAGTCACCTTTTGTGTCTTCTAGAGACCTTGAATTTGTAGAAATGTGAAATAAGCAAAACCAAATATGCAAAATAGATTAAGAATCAATTAAGAAGAATATCCTAGCATTATGCAATCCACCTTAACCGTATGCATGTAATCATAAACCCCTTTTACTGTCTAATTATCCTATGTCGTTTCAGTTATAGATTACCGCGAGTCCCCGCAATCATAATCCAATTCTCCCTTAATGAATCGATAACCCCCGTGAGTCCCCACAGTCAAGGTAATTTCCCTATCTAGTTTAATTAACAGACCTCGAGTTCCCGCAATCACCGTATTAACTAAGCTAGAAGCATTAAGAATAAGAAGAACCCAAAACCAATAACCCCCCTAGACGATGCTCAAGAGATTACTACCCAATTAAACCTGTACTACTCGGCAAAATAGTCGTGCCACTCACTGGCCCTACCAGATCTATATTAAGGTGATCAAACTTAATACGACCTTAGTTTTTAGACATATAAACACAGACAATTATGGAACTAGTTAATTATACTGGAATTCATGCTTTGGTTTCATACATGCAATGGTTAAGGTTTCTCACATAATACTAGAATAAGAGAATTTAGCTACTCATAGAATTAAACATCTCACGAAATAAGATTAAAGCAGCCATGAAATGAAGGCAATGATGGAATATGAAAAAGAGATACTTTACTGAATATTGCTACTGGAGATTCTTCCCGTTTGGGCAATGGGTAGCCATCCGGAAGGAACTCTCAAATAAAATAGAACTACTGCAAGAATAATGTATCGTGAAATTCTAACTCAATCAGAACTAAAGAAAGTACTCTACGTGAATAAAGAATGAGAAACTAAAATGAATACTGAGTGTAAATCTGAATGACTTCTACCTAGAGAGCACCCCTATTTATAGAGAGGAAAACAATCATCTCTCAGTAAAAATATCCCATCAGTTAAGGAGTAGAGCAATCTTTGACAAAGTCAGCACATCACTCAGATGAAGGAAACAACCGATTAATTTTCTGGAGATTCTTCTAGAGCTTCTGCTTTTAACTTTCACTACAGTAATTTCTGGATCCTTCTAGAACTTCAGTTTTTACTTCTACTGCAGTAATTTTTGGATCCTTCTAGAACTTCAGCTGCTCTACTGGGCTTCAGTTTTCTTCTTCTTTTTGGGCCACAACCCGTGTGGCATTCTGCCCGAACATCTATTGCTCCAAAATCCTTGTTTTAGCGTCTTTCCTCCTTATTTGGGCTGTTCTCCAAACCTGTCATAAAACACTAACAACTTGGGCAAAATCCCGTGAAAACTGCCTTCAAAGATGCTAAAATAATAGTCCAAAACTGGTCAGATCAGTTGTCATTTTCTAGGAATTGTTTGTGAGATTAAAGGTTCTTCATACGTAGTAGAATATGTCTTTGCCGGGTTTGGAGTTGTGATTATTGCTGATAACGAGTTGAGCCGAATTTTGAAGTGTTCTTTTATTTATCGAGCCCCAAATCTTGTTCTTGTTCGTTTATTTATTAATCGAACCGAGACCGAACTTATTCGTTAACATTCATATATGTTCTATCTCGTCATTAACTAACATATAAAATTGTAACGTTTATTTAATTTAACATATTGTATCAACCTTCATAAATATTAAAATTTAATTTAAACTCATATATTGATATTTATGTACATATAAATATGTATAAAGATTGAATTATTTGTATTATTTAACAATTTAATGTGTATACATATTTTATTTATATTATATAATTAATATTTTAATAGTCTGTTCATCAGCGGTGAACTTGTTCATATTCATTTAGTATCGAGTTTAAGAATCATATTTATATTCGTTGATTATCTTCGTGTTCTCAGCCCTAGTTGTGATGCCACGCCAGTGTTCAGTAGGCTCTAAGAACGACGAAATTAGAGAAATCAATCATAGTTGACAAAGACCCTAACTAGAATAATATTATGTATCAATGTGTGCACAATAAAGAATCCGAGTCGATGAATACTATAATTTGGAAAAAATTCTCTGAAAACTTTCGCCGGCACTTTGATTATCACGACTCGCGAGTGAAATGGGGGTAGTAAAAGGTCGGAATCCGGCGATCGGAATCGACTTGGGCACCACCTACTCCTGCGTGGGTTACTGGAAACACGATCGTGTTGAGATTATAGCGTCTTACGTTGCATTCACTGATAATGAGCGTCTTGTCGGCGATGCTGCTCTCAACCAAGCTTCCATGAATTCTATCAACACCGTCTTCGGTAAGTCAAATTCAAATCCCTTACGATTTGAGTGAATTGGCAGGATCTGACTTTTGATTTAGGAACCCTTTTGCGATTTCTTAGCTGCCAAGAAGCGCTGATAAATTTAGGCGAGTTTCTTAGCTGCCAAGAAGCGCTGATAAATTTAGGCGAGTTTCTTTTCGTTTTTTTTAATTTATAATAAAAGTGGGAATGTTCACCCTTTTATTGAAAGCTTGAAGAAAGTACAGCGAGGGAGGTAGAGCCCCTTAAAAATCTAGCATAAGAAAAGTTCTGAAAAAAAGAAACAAAAAAAAAATGGAACTATTTAGATCATTTTGATGCTCCAACTAAAGTTGGGTAGTTCCTTTTTTGAAGTGGCCATGCTTGAATGGTTTTCGTAGATAAAGAATGATCGTTTCATCGTCGTGATTTTTTTAATATCACTTGCATGAATTTTTCCTAGTCTGTTATGATATCTAGGTGAGTTTCTTTTGGTTTATAGAAAAGGGCACGATTCAAACTGAGAAACAGAGGAGGATCTTCTTTCAGACGAACTTTTAACCAATTACTTAAAAGAAAGAGGGAAATTTTTACTGTTGTAGTTCGATTAATTTAACGTTTTCAAGTTTCAAATTTTGAGGGTGGAAAAATGAGAATAGCATAATAATTAAGCTTGTTCTTCAATTTTTGCGTTTGAAACTCTAGTCTTGTAAGATATTAGAAATTGTGTATCCTATGCTGATCGATTTTTGCTTTTTTCTAGATGCTAAGAGATTGATTGGGAGGAAATTTAATGATGATTTAGTACAAGATGACATGAAACTCTGGCCGTTTAAAGTCATTTCCGGCGAGGAGGACAGGCCGGTTATTGTTGTCACAAGCAAGAGTGAGGAAAAGCAATTTGCAGCCGAAGAGATTTCTTCCATGGTTCTAACAAAGATGAAGGAGACTGCCGAGTCGTACATCGGGTCAACGGTGGAGGATGCAGTTGTCACAGTCCCGGCCTATTTCAACGATTCTCAGCGTCAGGCAACCAAGGACGCCGGAGCCATCGCCGGGCTCAATGTACTGCGCATCACTGCTGAACCGACAGCTGCGGCGATTGCTTACGGTCTCAGCGATGAGTCCAGCATCACAGGGAAGAAGAATGTTCTTGTTTTCGATCTCGGCGGTGGTACTTTTGATGTCTCTGTTGTCACCATTAAAGGGGGTAAATTTGAAGTGAAGGCCACAGCTGGGGATACTCACCTTGGAGGGGAGGACTTTGACAATAGAATGGTGAAATATTATGCTGAAGTATTCAAGAGAAAGCACAACAAGGATAGAACTTCAAATCCTAAAGCTATAAGAAGATTGAGAACAGCTTGTGAGAGGGCGAAGAGGATCCTTTCCTCTTCTTCTGAGACAAGAATCGAGATTGATGCGTTGTTCGAAGGCATTGATTTCTCAGCTACTGTTACACGGCCACGATTCGAGGAGCTAAACATGGATTTGTTTGTCAAATGTATGGAAACAGTTGACAAGTGTTTGATGGATGCCCAAATGAACAAGAACGCGGTGGATGACGTCGTCCTGGTGGGTGGCTCGAGCAGGATTCCAAAGGTTCAGGAATTGTTACAAGAATTCCTCGACGGGAAGGAACTTTGCAGAAGCATTAATCCGGAAGAAGCTGTTGCTTACGGCGCAGCCATTCAAGCATCAATTTTGAGTGGCGGGGGCGATGAGATGAAGGTTCAGGACCTTGCTCTAGTGGAAGTTTCCTCATTATCTCTGGGTGTCGAATCTAGAGGACAAGTAATGAATGTCTTTATTCCTAGGAACACCATAATCCCCACCAGAGTGAAGAAATCATTCAAACCCATGCTTGACGACCAATGCGACGCGACAGTTAAGGTGTTGGAGGGCGAGAGAGCAAAATCTACAGACAACAATGTGTTAGGAGAGTTAAAATTCGACCTACCATCAGGCCATAAAGGAGCTGTTAAGTTTGACGTTTGGTTTGATCTAGACGCCAATGGCATTCTGAATGTTTCCGCCCGAGAAGGTGTCGCCGGCGAGGAGAAAAGCATCACTCTTGCAAGTGGAAGATTATCAAGGCAGGAGATCGAGAGGATGATGATGGAAGCTCAAAAATACAAGGCCGAGGACGAGGAGTACAAGAAGAAGAATGCTGCAAGGATTGTTCTTGAGGATTACGCCTACAACATGAGAGATACTGTGAAATATAACACTTCAATGGCTCCAGCTGATAAAAAGAAGATTGAAGATGCAATTGCAGGAGCCCTTCAATGGATAAATGCTAATAAGGTGGCCGAAGTTCATGAATTTGAGAAGAAGAAAACAGAGTTGGAAAGCGTCTGCAAACCAATTTCTCTTGGCAAGAAAAAAGGGATTCTCAGGCTTTTGAGGAAATGGAAGAAAAAAATTTAGGAATATCAGCACTTTGATCTTGGTTCTTGTTTGTACTTGTGTTTTGTATTTTAAACCGCGTACAGAATCTCATTCAAAATCATGGAATCTTAAATGAACTTTCAAGTGAAGTAATTTCGTTCAAAATCGTGAAACGCTCTATGGATTTCTTGTTCTAGCTTTTTAGCCCTTCACTTTCACATCTAATATGAACATCAAGATTGATAGCTAAGTAATAATATTCTTCAATAAATTTAGTGAGTTTGGCAGAACAAAACGATGAGACCCTAGGTCAAGAACTTGAAGATTTTGAAAGCTTTGAAGAGCCGAGTGATTTTGATGGTTTCTTTTTTTCTTTTCTTTTTTTGAGGCAATGTGAACTCGCACAGCCGCCATTGAGAAACAAAATCTGGGGCAGCATCTCACAAACACTAATCACTCGCGCGTGTAGCGGCAAAACAGGCTAACATATGCGCAATGACATTTCGTGACCTATTAGCTGCCCTGATCCCAAAAGACCCCTGCTCCACCAAAGCCTGAGCTCCAGCCGAGGGTGGAGTTCGCCGTGAACCACCAGAATCACTTCCAAAACAACATGGCAGAAACTAGAAGATACAGAAAATGTTGTGCCATTAGATGTGCAAAGTGAAAGCTAGTAGAAGTACAACAAACCAAATAAAACGCTCATGATTTTGAAGGAAATTAATTGCACTTAGTTAAGGTTCCTAAGATCAAGTCTCTGCAGCTATAACTATAAGACTATTCTGTTTTCTTGATTTTGAACGAAATGTTCTGCACTTCTTTCAAAAACTAAAAGAGAATGAAAAAAGACAAGAACCAAGATCAGTGTTGCTTCACATACTCATGCCGATGTTCCTAAGATTTCTTCATCAATTTTTGCATCAGCATCAGAATCCCATTTTTCTTTCCAAAACCACTTGCTTTGCAGATGCCTTCCAGCTCCATTTTCTTCTTCTCAAATTCATGAACCTCAGCGAGCTTATTAGCATTCATCCACTGAAGGGCTTCTGCAATTGCATCTTCAATCTTCTTTCTGTCAGCTGGAGCAATCGATCTCTTCTTTTTTAAGGCATCTCTCATGTCGAAGGCGTAATCCTCTAGGGCAATCCTAGCATCATTCTTCTTCCAGTAATCCTCGTCCTCGCCTTTGAATTTCTGAGCTTTCATTATCATCCTCTCGATCTCCTACCTCGATAATCTTCCACTGGCAAGAGTGATGTACTTCTCCTCGCCGGTGGCTTTTTCCCTGGCGAAAACATCCAGAATGCCATTGCCATCCAGATGAAACCAAATGTGAAACTTAACAGCTCCTTTATGGCCTGATTGTAGGTCGAAGTTTAACTCTCCTAACACATTGCTGTCTGTAGATTTGGCTCTCTCACCCTCCAACACTTTAATTATCGCACCAGGTTGGTCGTCAAGCGCGAGTTTGAATGATTTCTTCACATACGTGGGGATTCTGGTGTTCCTAGGAATGAACACAGACATGACTTTTCCTCTAGCTTCGACACCGAGAGATGATGAGGAAACTTCCAGCATAGCAAGGCCCGGAAGTTTTATCTCACGCCCCGGCCACTCCAGATTGCTGCTTGAACAGCTGCGCCGTAAGCAACGGCTTCATCAGGGTTAATCCTTCTGCAAAGCTCCTTCCCATTGAAAAATTCTTGTAACAATTCCTGAACCTTTGGGATCCTGCTCGAGCCGCCCACCAGGACGACATCATCCAACGCTTTATTGTTCATTTGGGCATCCATCAAACACTTTTCAACCGTTTCCATACATTTGACAAACAAATCCATGTTTAGCTCCTCGAATCGTCGCCGTGTAACAGTCGCTGAAAAATCAATGCCTTCAAATAAGGCATCAATCTCGATTCTTGTCTCAGACGAAGAGGAAAGGATCCTCTTAGCCCTCTCAGAAGCTGTTCTCAATCTCCTTATGGCTTTAGGATTTGAAGTTATATCCTTGTCGTGCTTTCTCCTGAATTCTTCGGTATAGTATTTCACCATTCTATTGTCAACGTCCTCGCCTCCAAGGTGAGTATCCCCAGCTGTGGCTTTCACTTGAAACCTTTCCCTTTTAATGGTGGCAACAGAGACATCAAAAGTACCACCGCTGCGATCGAAAACAAGAACATTCTTCTTCCCTGATATGGTGGTCCTGCTGCTGAGACCGTAAGCAATGGCGGCGGCTGTCGGCTCGTTGATGATGCGAAGTAAATTGAGCCCGGCGATGGCTCCGGCTTCCTCGGTTGCCTGACGCTGAGAATCATTGAAATAGGCCGGGACTGCGACAACCGCATCCTCCACAGTTGACCCGATGTATGACTCAGCAATCTCCTTCATCTTTGCTAGAACCATACAAGAAATCTCTTCTGCAGAAAATTGCTTGTCCTCGCCCTTGCTTGTGACCACTATAACCGGCCTGTCCGCCTCGCCGGAACCGACTTTGAACGGCCAGAGCTTCATGTCACTCTGTACTAACTCATCGCTGAATTTCTTACCGATCAATCGTTTAGCATCTTGAAAAAAAGAAGGAAATAGATCCGATCAGCATTAAATACACAATTTCTAACACCAGGACGGGAGTTTTTCAATCGAAAATTAATAACTAAAATGCAAAACTTATAGATCCAAATCCTCTGTTTCTGAATCTGAACCATGGATTTTATTTACATATCAGAAGAATTCCATGTTTCCCTTACACAATTTTACAGTTGAAGCGACACAAAAAAAAAAAAAAAAAAAAAACCCAACATAAAACAAAAAACAAAAACAGCAAAATATATACAATCATAAGTAGAAGTAGAACATCGTATTGGTTTAAGGTTTTTAGTTTCGATTGCCGAAGATGGTGTTGATGGGGTTCATGGAAGCTTGGTTGAGAGCAGCATTGCCGACAAGACGCTCATTATCGGTGAAAGCTAGACGGGGTTGTCCTGTTCCCTTGTTCGTTTGGTATAATCTCAACACGACCGTGTTGACAGCAACCAACGCAGTCAATTCCGATCGCCGGAATGGTGCCTTGTACGCCCATTTCCATATGAAAGTCAAAGTAATCAAGATTCAAAACAGAAAAAAAATGAAGGATTGCAGAGAATACACGAATTAGAACTACATTTGTAGAGTGATGAATGAGGTAATTTTAGGCCATATACGTTATCTCCCCTGTTTTGCCAAACATGGATTTTTTTTTTTTTCTTTTTCGAAAAATGTTTAAATGATTCATCATTTAAAATCAATGCCCTTCTTCTTCAGAGGCAACACTTTTATTTTCCTCAAATACTTTTGAATAGTAGATGGTGTAGGCGATATTTCAACTCTTAAAACTGATGCACTGTTTTTCTTTACGGGTGATTATGTATGTAGAACTAAAAATAGACAATACATCGAAAGCTATAACTGATGCACCACTATATACCAACAGCAAAACGTGATACTTCAGCAGTTTCACTCATAACATAATCGCGATAGATTAAAGGCTATAACCAATACACTATACATCATGGGCGATATACGTACTTTCATAACGTACATGCAATACTTTTGAGACTAATGACCCATTTGATAAAAATTAATGCCTAGATTTTGAATGATGATCAACATCTTAATCAAAATGTTAACTACTTAAACTTTTTTAATAAATATCCTCATTTGAATGTAAAAATATTAAAAATGTATAGTTTAACCCCTGCTTTAATAATTTTTCCAATTTCTTTAATAATTTTTCCAATTTTATAGACTATACCTAATATTTTTTCCAACTTTTAACCCAAAATTCCAAGGACGAACACTACGACAATATCAGTTGCGTAGAGAAATCAAATGACTACAATTACAATACAAGGATAGTACTCTAAGAGAAAATAGGAACAAAAAATTTGAAATATTATTTTTGGCACTACACTTTTTCGGTAAAGTGTTGAATTAATTCCAATACAAGTCACGACTCTAAACCCGTTAAGGAAATTTTTACTTTTTTTTTGTTTTTTTTTTTGAAACGAGGAAATTTTTACTAATTATGAAATGGCGAAAAACATTTACCTCCTCAAATTTGGTCCAATTGCAAATCAGTCTCGGTGATTTTAAAATTTACAAATACATCTATTTGGTTTGTTCAGGATTACAAAATCGATTTCTGTTAGTTATGGCTGAGATCAAACACGAATTTTCACAAACAAATTCATGACTGACTTGACAAAAGTTTAACTCAAATTCATTAATGTAATAAACAAACGAATATAAATAAAATTTTAGACTCAATTATTTAATATAAAAACATCAGAGTTTGAATCCTCCAAATATTGATTCGGCTCGAAGTGATATCACCCTTAGTATTTGTCAAGAAAATAAATACAAGACAAAAATTTTATTATATTCTATACATTTATTAATAGAGTGAGTATCTAGTCAAACCTTTTGTGATATAAGTGATATCCTTTTTCTTAAGAAATAGAAGATAAATCAACAGCTAATCTCAATACATTAGAGATTATACGCTATATGAGATACATCATATGCTATATGCAAGACATAATTTTTCAGCAAGTAAATCATAATTGTGCTAGATCTTACTCTCCACAACAATTACAGTTACCCCTGAAGTTTCATTGACATAAAAATTCCACTCGAGTTTAGTCAAACCTCCTATCAATTTGGGGGAAAAAAAATTAACACAATCAATAAAACGGATAGTCAGTTCCACACTTAATTTAAAATAATATATATATATATATAATGAACACGTGGAACTTTTTGTTTATTACTTGAAAAAATTTTGAACACGGAGAGGGATAATGGTAATTTCTCCAAATCTTAAGGGGCTAAATGTAAATTTCCCGTTTAAATTACATAATTCGCTCTGCTATCATTTGTCTTTATTTTGGTTTTTGGCACTCACGCAAAGTGAATGGGTGAGTGAGATGAATGATACTAGTACTACCAGAGGGGGGAAAATATTGATTTTACTCCTGCGTTGGTTGCTGGAAAAACGGCCGTGTTGAGATTATAGCCAACGACCAAGGCAACAGGACTACCCCGTCCTATGTAGCTTTCACCGATATGAGCGTCTTGTCGGCGATGCTGCTCTCAACCAAGCTTCCATGAACTCCGTCAACACCGTCTTCGGTAATCGAAACTAGAAACCCATACGATGTTATACTTCTACTTATGATTATATGTATTTTGCTGTTTTTGTTTTGAAGTTTTCCGTCAGGTTCGGTGGGGTTTTTTTCTGTCGCTTCAACTGTAAAATTATGTAAGCGGGACGAAAGGGAAACAGGGAATTCTTCTGACATTTAGACGAGTTTTATTGCCATGGTTCAGATTCAGAAACAGAGGGTGTTCTTGTTAACTGGGAGATTTTCTTTCTGCAACAGAGTTTAGATCTATAAAAGGTTTTGTTTTGCGTTTGATATTAGAAATTGTGGATTTAATGCTGATCAGATCTATTTCCTTTTTCTCAAGATGCTAAGCGATTGATGGGTAAGAAATTCAGCGATGAGTCAGTGCAGAGTGACATGAAGCTCTGGCCGTTTAAAGTCATTTCCGGCGAGGAGGACAGGCCGGTTATTGTTGTCATAAGCAAGGGCGAGGAAAAGCAATTTGCAGCCGAAGAGATTTCTTTCCTTGGTTCTAACAAAGATGAAAGAAATTGCTGCGTCGTACATCTGGTCACTGTGGAGGATGCGGTTGTCGCAGTCCCGGTCTATTCCAATGACTCAGCGTCAGGCGACGAAGGACGCCGGAGCCATGCAGAAACACTCCAGTACATGTGATGCAGTAGCCTGTAGCAGCACCAGCAACACTTCAGTGGGTGTAAACGTAGCTGATTATTTAGCTACTAAACGGAGGAAGAAATCTGCCATGTGCAATGTTTATAGTGCTGCAGTTAGTTAGTTAGAAAGTGATGTCACTGTACAGCTGTACTTAGGGATATTCTTGTAATTAGTTCAATGAGTACTTACCCTATATAAGTAGCTATTGTACAGAATTGATAATTATGTGTTCATAATAATAATATCTCAGATTCCAGAAGTTTCACGGATCCTCTTTCTTCTTTGTTCTCTTGAATTCATCTCTCTGCTAGTTTTCACATGGTATCAGAGCCAGATCTGATTGAAGATTGATCTCATCTAAGCTGAGAAGTTAGCCGCTGAAGTTTCTGGAAATGGAAGACAGTAACAGTGAAGAAATCCATGGTGATGAGGTATTTCAATTGAATGATTCAATGATGGTGAAAGGAAATGAAAACACCAATGTCTCACTGGTTTCCAGTGTTCTGACCGAAGGAAACTACTTGTCATGGAGGAGATCAATGATGATTGCACTTGGAGCAAAGGAAAAATTAGGATTCATTCTTCCTAATAGCAGATCACCTTTGGAGACCTCTCCTGACTTCACGAAATGGAAAAAGGCAGACTGCACTGTGATTTCGTGGATCTTGAGCTCAATGTCCAAGGATATAGCTGATGCATTCATCTATGCTCCAACTGCTAAAGATCTATGGCAGGAAATTGCTGAAAGATATGGTAGTGGCCATGGATCTATGCTTTATGACATCATAAAGGAGATGAACTCCACTAATCAAGGTAATATGAGTTTGGCTCAGTATTACAACAAATTGAAGAAGTTTTGGGATGAATTGATTCAGTTGAAGCCATTGCCTGTTTGTAATTGTGGAGCTGCAAGAGAAATGCTAGAAAGGGAGTCTGAGGCCATGCTAATGCAGTTCCTCATGGGATTGGATGATAGCTATGACATGGCTAGAAGCCAGATCCTCATCATGGATCCCCTGCCTACAGCAAACAAGGCTTATTCAATTGTTCTGAAAGTTGAGTCTAAGAAACAATCTCAGGTTTTTGCAAACTCTGATGCAAACAGTGCGTGTATGATCCGCACTCAAAATGAGAAAATTGAAAGTTCCTACAGAGGAGCAAACAGTAACAAGAAGGCTGATGGAAGGAAAAACAGCCTAAAATGCAGTTTCTGTAATAGAGAGGGACATGCAAGAGACTCATGTTTCAAGTTGCACGGTTATCCTGATTGGTGGAAGGGACAGAAACCAAAAGGAAATATGAGGCCAATGGTGAATGCAGTGGAGACTCCACTTGACCTGGAAGAGAATCAATCTGGCTCAAGCCAAACTGCTAACCAAAACTTACAGCTGCAAGGTCTGATTACTGGATTTCTTCAAGAGCTGAACAAACTCGCAAAAGGAGGTAACAATGATCCTAATCTGGTGAATCTTGCTCATCTGAATGATTTCTCAGGTATGAATGCTCCTTTACATTTTGGTTTTCTGGCCTTACTAAGTAGAGATTCTTGGATAATTGATTCAGGTGCCAGTAATCACATGTGTCTTGATTCATCTTTGTTTCATATTTCCAAAGCTACTGCTGTCTGTACACCTGTTTACCTGCCAGATGGCTCTGTCAAATTTGTTGAGAAAATAGGAAACATTAGGCTAACTAAGACTCTCAGTCTCATAGAATGCTTGCATGTTCCTTCCTTTCGTTTTAACTTTCAGTAAGCAAGCTAGCTAAAACATCTTCTGTGTTTGTTTCTTTCTTTGCAAACTTCTGTGTGATGCAGGACCTTAGAACACAAAAGGTTCTTGGTGTAGGAAAGGAAATGAAGGGATTATACATTCTTGATTCGACTTCATTTGATCTTAAAATCATTGAAAAGCACAAACACATCATGCACTCATCTCAGCAGTTGCCAAAGGAAGTTGGATTGTCAGCTGAAGCATCATCACTGACAAACAGTAACCTCTGGCACTCTAGACTACGTCACCCATCAAATACTGTCATTAAACACATATTTCCTGATGTAATGTGCATAGATCATTGTAGTATCTGCCCTTTGGCAAAACAACAAAGACTGAGTTTTCCACTCAGCAATAATAAAAGCCCTCATTGTTTTGATTTGCTGCATTTAGATGTTTGGGGACCATTTCATCAATCTACTGTTTCTGGAGCTCAATATTTTCTCACTGTTGTAGATGATCATTCCCGATACACCTGGACCTTCCTCCTTAGACACAAATCCCAAGTCCCACACATTGTTGCCTCCCTTTTAAACATGATCAAAACCCAATTTCAGACCTCAGTTAAAATGCTAAGATCAGATAATGGTTCTGAGTTCATAAACCATACCTTGCAAGCCACCCTATCTCAACATGGAATCATCCACCAAACATCTACACCATATACTCCACAGCAAAATGGTATTGCTGAAAGGAAACACAAACACCTTCTCCAAGTTGCTAGGGCTCTCATGTTCCACTCTTCCCTTCCTAAAAAGTTTTGGGGTGATTCCATCTTGACTGCCACATACCTCATTAACAGACTTCCCTCATCATTACTGAAATGGCAATCTCCATATCAGATTCTCTATCACAAATCACCTGATCTTACTCACCTAAGAACCTTTGGCAGTTTATGCTATGCTACCAATCTTGACCCATCCAAGGATAAATTTTCTCCTAGAGCTCATAAATCCATCTTCATAGGGTATCCTCCTTTTCAGAAAGCATATAAGCTTTACAATCTCATCACTCACAAAACATACACATCTAGAGATGTAGTTTTCCATGAAAATGTCTTTCCTTTCCAACATTCCAAAGTTCTGCATCAGGGTAATCCACTTCCTATACCAGTACATGAACCCGACTCTTATTGTGTTCCTCAAGACCCTGATCCTGAAGCTCAACATCATTCCCCATTACAACATTTCTCTCCTCCACATGAGCCTTCTCACTCACTCACCTCTATCTGCTAACTCTCCAGAGTCACCACCACACCAAACCACTACACCTCCCCTAGATCCACCTTTAGCAAATAGAAGAAGCACTAGACAGAAACAACCACCTACTTGGCTCACAGATTTTGTCCTACCTAAAGCCCATTGTGTTGTTTCTTCTAAATCTTCTGTTCTTGATTCTACTGCATATCCCATTCATACATTTCCATTCATTTCCAATTCATGCTTTTCTGAATCATACATGTCCTTTTTGGCTAATGTATCAAATGTCCAAGAACCTCACTCATATAACCAGGCCAAAAATCATCCTGAATGGATCCAGGCAATGGATTTGGAGTTACAGGCCTTGGATCAGAATGAAACTTGGGAACTTACTTAGTTGCCTCCTGGCAAGAAGCCCATTGGTTCTAGATGGGTCTACAAGGTGAAGATGAAACCAGATGGCACTATTGACAAATATAAAGCTAGATTAGTTGCCAAAGGTTTTCACCAGATTGAAGGAGTGGATTACACTGACAGTTTTTCCCCTGTTGCTAAAGCTATTACTGTACGAATTCTCTTAGCTATGGCTGCCTCTTATTCTTGGCCTTTGCATCAGCTTGATGTTAATAATGCCTTTTTACATGGCACTCTTGAGGAGGATGTTTACATGCAGCCTCCCCCTGGCTATCACAAAGCTCTTCCTGGCCAAGTCTGCAAGCTTAGGAAGTCCCTTTATGGTCTGAAGCAGGCCTCTCGGCGCTGGAATCATGAGTTTACAGCTCAACTCACACATTTTGGTTTTCACCAATCTCCACATGATCACTGTCTCTTTATTAAACAGTCTTAGGATAGCTTCTTGGCCTTAATTGTGTATGTGGATGACATCCTGATTACTGGTTCTTCAGACACTGATATTCTTGCGGTGAAGCAATTTCTGGATCACAAATTTACTATCAAAGACTTAGGCTATGCTAAGTACTTTCTTGGTATAGAAATTGCTCGTTGTTCTGATGGCCTCTACTTAAATCAGAGGAAATATGTACTAGATGTTCTTGATGATGCTGGATTACTTGGTGCCAAGCCTGCTTCCACCCCTGCATTGAAAGGTGTTAACCTTGCTGATACTAAATTTCCCCTCCTTGAGGATCCATCAGTTCAGAAGATTAATTGGCCGCCTCCTCTACCGTCACTTCACCCGGCCTGACATTACACATGTTGTGCAACAACTAAGCCAGCATATGCAAGCTCCTAGACAGCACCATTGAAATGCTGCTGTTCATCTCCTTAAGTATCTTAAAGGTACTCCCTCACAAGGTCTCTTTTACCCTGCCAATTCTTCCTTTAAACTTCAAGGTTTTTGTGATGCGGATTGGGGTGCTTGCACACTTACTCGGAAATCTATCACTGGGTATTGCATCTTTCTTGGCGGTGCTCTTATATCTTGGAAAGCTAAGAAACAATCCACTGTATCTCGCTCTACTGCTGAGGCTGAGTATCGTGCTCTTGCTATTACAACTTGTGAGCTTCAGTGGATTGTTTACCTTCTCAAGGATCTTCAAGTTCCTGTTTCACTTCCCATCCCTCTCTGGTGTGACAGTAAAGCTGCTATCCACATTACAGCAAATCCAGTGTTTCATGAATGTACCAAACACTTGGATATTGACTGTCATGTTGTGCGCAACAAGTTTAAAGAAGGCTTTCTGCTTCCTCAGCATGTTCCCTCCACAGATCAACTTGCAGACCTTCTCACTAAGCCCCTTCCTGCAGTTCAGTTTCAGTATCTTATTTCCAAGTTAGGCTTGGTGGATTTTCACCAAGTCCAACTTGAGCGGGGGATGCAGAAACACTCCAGTACATGTGGTGAAGTAGCCTGTAGCAGCACCAGCAACACTTCAGTGGGTGCAAACGTAGCTGATTATTTAGCTACTAAACGGAGGAAGAAATCTGCCATGTGCAATGTTTATAGTGCTGCAGTTAGTTAGTTAGAAAGTGATGTCACTGTACAGCTGTACTTAGGGATATTCTTGTAATTAGTTCAGTGAGTACTTACCCTATATAAGTAGCTATTGTACAGAATTGATAATTATGTGTTCATAATAATAATATCTCAGATTCCAGAAGTTTCACGGATCCTCTTTCTTCTCTGTTCTCTTGAATTCATCTCTCTGCTAGTTTTCACAAGCCATCGCTGGGCTCAATTTACTCCGCATCATCAGTGAGCCGACAGCCGCTGCCATTGCTTACGGTCTCAGAGATAAGTCCAGCATCATAACTGGGAAGAAGAATGTTCTTGTTTTCAATCTCGGTGGTGGTACTTTTGATATCTCTGTTGTCACCATTAAAGAGGGCAAGTTTGAAGTGAAGGCCACAGCTGGAGATACCTTGGTGGGCAGGATTTTGACAATAGGATGGTGAAACACTGTGTTGAAGAATTCAAGATAAAGCACAAGAAAGATCTAACTGAAACTCCCAAATCCATCAGGAGATTGAGAACAGCTTGTGAGAGGGCCAAGAGAATCCTTTCCTCTTCATCTGAGACAACAATCGAGGTCGAGGCCTTACTCGAAGGCATCGATTTTTCAACCACTGTTACTCGGGCACGATTTGAATTTCTCAACTTGGATTTCTTCCTGAAGTGCGTGGAAACGGTTGAAAAGTGTTTGATCGATGCCCAAATGAACAAGAACGCTTTGGATGATGTCGTCCTGGTGGGCGGTTTGAGCAGAATCCCAAAACTTCAGCAATTGCTACAAGAATTTCTCAACGGGAAGGAGCTTTGCAGAAGCATTAACCCCGATGAAGCTGTTGCTTACGGCGCAGCCGTTCAAGCCTCAATCTTGAGTGGCCGGGGCTATGATATAATGATTCTTCCGGGCCTGGATATGGTGGAAGTTGCCCCGTTATCTCTCGGTGCGAAACAAGATGACCGGTCATGTCTGTCATAATTCCTAGGAACACCATCCTCCCTTCCAGAATGAAGAAAACTTTCACAACCGCAGTTGATGACCAATCTCTATGCGCAATCAAAGTGTTTGAAGGTGAGAGAGCGAAATCTGCAGGCAACAATTTGTTAGGAGAATTTAGCCTCTCAGTACAATTAGCCCCTAGAGGAGTTCCTAAGGTCGACGTTTGCTTTGATCTGGACGCCAATGGCATTCTGAAAGTATCCGCCACGGAAAGAGCCACGGGCCAGGAGAAGAACATCAGCCTGGCCAGTGGAAGATTATCGAGCCGGGAGATCCAAAAGATGATAATGGAAGCTAAGAAATTCAAAGCCGAGGATGAAGAATACAAGAATAAGAATCGTGCTCGGAATTCCCTTGAGAATTACGCGTACAACACGAGATATGCCTCGAAAAAGGAAAAATCAATGGCTCCAGCTGACAGAAAGAAGATTGAAGATGCAATTGCAGAAGCCCTTCAGTGGACGAATGCTAATAAGCTCGCCGAGGTTCATGAATTTGAGTAGAAGAAAAAGGAACTGAAAGGCATCTGCAAAGCAAGTGGTCTTGGAAAGAAAACTGGGATTCTGATGCTGATGCGAAAATTGATGAAGAAATTCTAGGAACATCAACATGAGTATTTTGCGAAGAATACAAGGAAGAGCAACATCAACACTGATCCTGGTTCTTGTCTTTTTATCATTTTCCTTTAGTTTTTGAAACAAGTGCAGAATATTTCGTTCAAAATCAAGAACACAGCATAGTCTTATAGTTTTAGCTACAGAGACTTGATCTTAGGAACCTTAATTACTGAAGGGCAAGTAACTACTTCTACCTTTAAGCTTTCACGTTCACTTTCACATCTAATGGAACAATATTTTCTTTATCTTCTGGGAGTTTTTTTTTTGCCCTCTGTATGGAGACTGGAGAGTAATATATTATGACATAAAACTATGTCTGAATTCGTTGTACCCAAAATGAAGAAATGGAAGTGTAATGACCGCGTGTATCGAATTTAGTTCGTAAAGGGCCGTGTACTATTTTTGAGCGATGAAGTATTGACTTTAGTATATGAAATATCGCGTGTATGTTAAAACACAAGTATCAAGTGTATTGAATTTTAAATGTTGAAATATCACATACCTTCTCTAAATGCTAAAATATTGAGTTTAACCTCTAAAGTATCGGATATATATTAAAGCAACAAGAATCCTTGTGTGTATGTTAGTATCCGCATAAGTAAAAGTTTATGGAAAATTACATTTACCCCACCTGACTATTGGTGAAATTATATCTCTTTATATTTTAACAATATACATTTACTTTTCTCCGATTTGGTCCTAATGATATATATTGTAACCAATAACATAGATGTGAATTATATATCACTAGTGAGATATTTGGCATGAGTCCTACCTGTTTATTGAATTTTTTTTTTTAATATGTAACAAAAAAATTCTAAATTGTAAGACAATTCAGCAAAATTACAAGTAAAATTGGTTTCACATGCGAAACTACATATAATGGAAAAGTATTTCGCAAAAACTTATATGAATCGGGTTCATATATGCGATGCAATTTGGGACGCGACTATAACCTTAACTTTTTATATCGTGAGTATAAAAATGCACTTATATTACTCAAACTTAAAATATCTACATGGTGAATAATTAATTTTATCACCAACAATTCTTTCACACTTCAACCATAATTGTTAAATTGATGCCAGTGTTAATAGTTGGGTGCCAGTTAGAACCAAAACCTTGAATATGAGTAACGGAAATGTATTCAGAAAGGGATAATCACACTTTTCGTCATTTTTATTTGAGGTCATTATACTTTTAGGTACTTATGTTCAACTCGTCGCAAAAAAACCACTTTTGTATGTATATTATTATACTTTTTGCCATTTTAAACCTTGTAATATTTCTCAACAGTCAATGACTCAATCCCTAGTATGAGTTCTTTATCCAAAATAAATTTTCTTTTGTAGTACCTAAATCTATAACATTTGTTTTTTGAGATACATAATTAGCGCTAAAAAAATTTATTTTATGTGTCACAATCACTAAAGTACTGGCTCGTGCACTTAATAACATTAGAAAAAGAAATGAATAATGCCAAAATGGATCAGGCAGAAATGGGTCAAGGAGCCCATTGGTCTGTGTTCCCAACCCACTGTCCACTGATAATCCCACAGTTTTGATGATCAATCAAAGGGCCGAATGTAACGTCTCCTCTGAACAAAGATCCAAACCTATCTCATCATCACCCGAAACTAAGAGTACCTCTTTCTCTTTTTTTCCTTTCTTCTTTTTGAGTAAATTACAAAACTTTCCATAGAGTTTGTTCAAATTATCCTTTTCAAAAATAAAAATAAAAATTATCAATCAGGTTCTAAAGTTTCACAAACACGGTAAAACCTTGTATCTAACGTGTCTGATAATCCAAGAGCGCGCATATCGAGTTTAATCTTTTTAAGTATTGCGGATCTGTTATGTTTTCAATTTAGATGTTGAAGTATAACATGCTATTTTTAAGTGTTGAAATATTGAGTTTAACCATTGAAATATTGAGATTAAGTGTCGAAATATCACAATTATCTTAAAACAATAAAAATTATCTATATTGAAAAAAACCACGCGTATCGTGTTTAATTGCTAAAGTCCTACATGTTTAACCGTAAGACGTTCGAACACAAAACTCTCTCAAAAACAGAACCAATAAGACGTGTATAATGCAAATTCAAAGTTGCTTTGGTACTCTCTACGTTTCATTATATGAGTTCACTTTAACGAATGTACAAAATTATTATGAATGTCAATGTACAACACATTAAATAATTAATTTGACACAATTCATTCAATTTATATTCTTACTTATTAAGTATTGGTTAATTGTGAACAATGAATGATTATATTAGTAAGGGTAGAGGAGTAAAAATATTTCAAAGTTAAGTTTTTTAGAACAAAAAATATTTTTCAAAGTAAACTCTTTTAATGGAGTAAAAAGAGTAATCTTTTTAAATGCTAAGATATGATCAGTAACTTTTTGAAATGTTAAGGTCCAATTAACAATTCTTTAAGCATCAGGACTCGTTAAATAATTTGCACAAGCCTTGGGAGCTTTCTGTAATTCCCTCTTTTCCTCTTATCGGTCGAATCAAAATCCCAAGTAAGGTTCTCGAAAAGATAACCGACACGTGTCGGTTTCCACTTGATCCGCAAAACCCTCAAACCCAAATGCCTCTTCCTCCTCCGCCACCTTTCCTTTCTGTTTCACTTTTTCCACACTCTCTATTTATCTCCGCAACAGCGCCATCTCCAAAATTCCCAATCCTCCAACGATTTTGCTGAGAATTTGTAGATTTTCTCGGCCGTGTTTTTTTGATGATCTTGTTAATCTGACCCTCCTCCTCTCCCGTCGCGGGCCAGGTTCAAAATCTTCTCTTTTTCTGCTCCTGGTTTTTCGTGGATTGTCTTTGATTTTATATTTTTGTTCCAATGGTCTGCTCGGGATGTTTGATCTCTTCTTGCTGACACACTTCCGCTCCCAAATCTGTCTGCGTAAACGCAAAAAAGGAGTGTTGATTCGGAATCACTCGCTTCCTCGCTAAGATTTTTGTACAGATAAGCGCGAGATTGTAGTTTTGGTTGCTTGCTGTGGAGAGCATATGAGAGTTTCTGTCTCCTTTTTTCTGTTTCCTTTTCGGTTGATTTGAGTTAGGCCCATTAGAGTTCTGTAGAGATCAGGAAGAGGGTTGGTTTTGTTTTAATCTGCGGGGGATTCTGGATTTCTCTTTTCGTCTTTGTTGTTTGTTTTGTTATCTTTGTACATATAACGAACGGTTTTTAGTCTAGATACTGTTTGTTAGAGTTGGGAATCTGGGATATTAGTTTGGTAAAAAGTTTTATCATCAATCCGGACTAGTATTATTGGGTTGAAATTACTTGAAAAGTGGCGAAAATGAGCTTGAGTGCGGCTGAGGATGATTCAGCTACAGAAATTCATCTTCCAGCCGATATTGATTGGGAGATGCTTGACAAATCCAAGTTTTTCTTCCTCGGGGCCGCCTTATTTTCAGGTGTTTCAGCTGCACTTTACCCTATTGTGGTGTTAAAGACCAGGCAACAAGTGATGTTGAAGGAAATCCCCTGTTGTAAAATGGCCGTTTCAATCCTAAAGAACGAAGGATGCAGGGGTTTTTACAGGGGATTTGGTACTTCCCTGATGGGAACAATCCCGGCCAGAGCCCTCTACATGGGAGCTCTTGAAATGACCAAGAGCAATGTGGGTTCCGCAACTGTTCATTTGGGAATGTCTGAGGCCTCTGCTTCGGCCGTTGCTAATGCTGCGGCTGGTCTCAGTGCTGCAATGGCTGCCCAGTTGGTTTGGACGCCGGTTGACGTCGTGAGTCAGAGACTGATGGTCCAAGGAGGCTGTGTTAATCTCCAATCCGGCAATGCTGTTGCTCTGAAAACGTACAATGGTGGCATAGATGCCTTCAGGAGAATACTACACGCCGACGGGGTGCGGGGATTGTACAGGGGATTCGGGATATCCATACTGACTTACGCACCTTCGAATGCCGTATGGTGGGCGTCTTACTCTGTTGTGCACAGAATGGTTTGGGGTTGCATAGGCGCCTATGGTTGCAAGAAAGATGAAAATGGCTACAGGCCTGATGGAAAGGCCATTGTTGCTGTTCAGGGATTAAGCGCCGCTTTGGCTAGCGGAGTTTCTGCGTTGGTCACAATGCCACTCGATACAGTTAAGACCAGAATGCAAGTTCTGGACGAAGAAGGCAGTGGCCGGAGGCCGCCCACGGTTCTGCAAACCGTGAGGAAGTTAGTGAAGGAAGGCGGATTCGGCGCTTGCTACCGAGGTTTGGCCCCAAGGTGGGCGTCTATGTCGATGTCTGCAACTACTATGATTACCACTTACGAGTTCCTCAAGCGGCTATCGGCAAAATCTCAAGAGGGCTTTTCTTGAACAAGAGTTCTTTGTTTTGGAAGAATGAAAAGCTTAGACTTAAAAGAGACATTTTTTGTGTTTCTCAACTTCAACCTTCCTATCCTATGTTCTTCAAGCTGTTGGCAATGCCAAGTTGTAGGAATCTCAATGTAAATGTGTACAAATGCAATGAACAAGCTTTTATGTTTACAATCAAAGAGTTTTTTTTTATGTATTTGAGTGAACTGCAAAACACATCACTTAACTATGAGTGTTTTGCAAAAAATAATATTTTACTAAAAATATTTTTTTTATGACACTCAATTTTCATTTTTGTTCAAAAAGAGCATTTTTAATAAAATGTTATTTTTTGCAAAACACTCATAGTTAATGATGTGTTTTACAGTTCACTTTAAGTATTTTGTGGAAGTTGTTGCCCTTGAAGGAAATGGTTTACAACCCCATTGCAATTGCAAACACTGGGTTGCACCATCATGTATGTGTCTCAACCGAACACGATGGAGAACTATAATTCATGTTGTTAAGTAATAGGATAAAGGCTTAGTAGTTTTTGAAAGGTAAGGAAGAATGTGAAAAGCAATATCGAAATGAGTAAACGCCTCCTTCTTTCTTTTAAAGTGAATGTGAAGAAACACGTGATGTGCTTGGTAGAGATGGTCAGCCGAATCGTATTCCAAGCACAAACATCGACTGAAATTTTGGTTCTAGGTTCCAACACTTTTGCGATATTCATGAAAAGATTTTTGCCGTACAACTTTGGTATCACAATCGTCGCATAATGTGACGTTGACTGCAATGGAATGACCATTTGTTTCTTCTTATTCTTTCTTTCTTCCTTCTGTCAAAAGAAAAATGATATTATATGTCTAAAATATTGTATCCAATTATATTGTAATGGAACGGCGCAGTTTTACTTTAATACGACGTCTCTAATAAATTAACGTAATTTCACTTTAAAATTATATCGTTTTACTAACTTGTAAGATTGTTCGTTTGCATGTTTTCAATACATATTTTTATTATTCAACTACTTTCATATTTAAAATCAAATTTTGGAAATATATTTTGGAAATCCTCTCAGAATTTCCACCTCTGCCCAAATGGAGAGATCAACCACTCAAAACATGCTGAGAGAGACTGCACGTATAGTCCATTTATCCACTTTGGAATTTGGAGAGGCGGAACCTAATTGTTAGACCAGCAAGCGATTGCCAACTTTAACTTTAATTGTCCACAAATGATAAATAAGTGTATTTTCAATAATAAAAATTTATTATAAAATGTGAAATACACTTTAAAAACAAAAAAGTTGAAAACATAATAATATTAGATGTGTGTGGCGTGTTGAAATGAGAATGTGAATGGGAAAGGGGCATATAATATTTGGAAATGAAGAATCTCTTATTAAAAAAATTTAGGTTGCCTTTTATGATACATCTTCCGTCTTACTTAAGGAATTCACTTTTAAAAATAAAATTATTATCTTATTTAAACAGTCCACTTTGAATTTGTTTACATTACGTACCTTACTTTGAATTTGTTTATAAAGTAAGGATATAACTGAAAAGAGTAATGATAACTCAACTAATATTTTTAACTTTTTCATAGCAAGTGAGGTGTCATACATTCATTGGTTACACTTTTATAAAATAATTATTAATAATACATTATTATCAATGAATGCATGACATCTCAATGGCTATGAGAACGATGAGGAGATTAGTTGAGTTGTATATCATTACTCAAGTAAAAAATTATGGTATCAAATTACTCATTTTATGTGTTGTACCTCACAACCTATAATAAGTTACATATTTCAAAGTGAACTCTTTGAGCGAGACGGACAGACTATATAATTGCTCAAATGATTAGATTCCTACATGAACCGAACATAAAAAATTTAATCCCAAAAAGCATTTGTTCATCCTCTCATTCTCATTCTTACGCGGCAAGCGCACCCAGAGATGATTTTTTAATAATTAGTGTTGAAATTTGATCCTAAGTCAAGTTAGCAATCTTAAAAGAGTCTTGTTAGGGTGAAAGGGTTAGAAAATGGACCACTATTATCCAAAATTCAGTTGCATTTGGAGTCCTTAAACATTTCCGTCAATGCCAATGGACCACTTTCCGACCTTTTTAAAAAACAAAATTGGGATAAGCTTAGAACAATTAGGCAATAGTTGTTCTCCTTAATAAAGAATTAAAAATGAAAAAAAATAAAACAACAATAATTGTACCTTTATTTACTACATTTAAGTATAAAAACATCTTCCTTTTCATAAGGTCATTCTCTTGAGTTTTAATTTGAATTAATGATATTTTATTTTATTTTGTATACATTAATCATGCTACAGCGTTTTCTTACCATATTCAAACTATTTTAATCATTTTTTTGGAATTACTCTTTTTTTTTTCTTTTCTTTTCTAATACATTCATTATTTATTCGATCTAATCTAATATATTTGCATATTGATATCAACATTATAGTCTTTCCTATTTATTTCAACTTGCTTGAGTTATACTCTCTCGGATCTAAAATAAAAGTCGTTTAAAATTCTTTTAGACAGATTGAAATCTACAAAAAAACACCCTTTAACTATTATAATTTAATAGTACAAGGAGTTTTGAAGTTGTAATCCAATTAATATATAAACATAATTAAACATGATTGTATATTCATTCTTGCTACATATAAATTAATCTGACTAGAGCTTCCATCTCCTTCAGTTTATCTTCCAATAAATATTTAAGATAAGTTAGGACAAGGTTAAGTTAAAAAGAAAATTTACATTTTTAGTTAAACGTCGTTTATTTTGAAGATTGTTTCCCTCTTAAACGATTTATTTGAGTACATTTCTATTAATTCTCATATCTGGTTAACACAATAGCTCGAAATTCATATCATACATGAACTCGTCTCGTTTCGATGGAGATTTTTTTGTTTTTCTAATGATTAATTGCAAATACCTGTATTTTACAATAACTTTAACATTTCATTTCCCCGCTCCCGGAGTTTAGCAAAAAGGTATGAAATTGTGAAAGTATTATCTCTCCGTCCTACATTAAGCGTTTTTTTGTCATGCGTTTAGCACCTTCCTATTTTTATACTTCCAATACACTTTTTACATTTACATATCATTTTTTTCAAAACCAAGTTTTGATATCCAAAACGAACAGGGTACATAGAAAATTTCAATTATCAACCAGAATGCTTTTATAATTAACCCAAAAGTAAGGCAAACTCAATTAATCCCAACATTAATAGACCATATATATATACATAGGCTATAGCATCATGCAGTAGTTATATAGACCACAAATCCAAAGCATGGCAATAGCTACAAAACAAGCAGCAGATGCAAAAGCTTCACAAGAATAGGAAGATGCTAAAGGTAAACATTAACATTGCAAATTAAACCACCAATTCAGTTCAGTTTGTAAACTAAACAATTGACGTAAACACAAATCCTACACATAATAACTCAGAAAATTTTAGACATAAATAACATATTTCCAACTGCTGACCAGAGTTGCTTTGACCTAACATGGGACCCAATTAGAAGAATTTGACTTCAGTTTCAGTTCACTTCAGTTCATACTACTCATGATCTCAGGGTTGCTGCATATTTAAATTAACCAACCAACCAAGTCAAGGGCGGGCTCTTTTGTTGCTACAAGATGGGCATTTGTATTGCTTAATATGCTCAGCTCTTGCAGGGGTGATCTTCACACACTTCCCATGGAACCACTTCTCACAGATGTCACAGCAGATCCAGAATTCGTCTGCTCCATAGTTCTCCCCGCATGCACCGCACAAAGTGTCCCCGTGGTCTTCTTCTTCCTCCTCGAGACCATCCTCGTCCTCATCCTTCGGTACTCCTCTTGCATACTTGCCTTGAGTATCAGATCCACGCTGTTTCAATCAACAAACCTTTTAATGTAACCAAGTGAACCAAGCCAAGAAAAGAAATGCAAAAGAAAAAACCATCACTTTCCAAGAAGTATTACCCCCACCCCAGCAACCATAAGGTTGTTCTTTTTCACTTCATCAACTGCTGTATGACAAATCATGGAAGCCTTACAACATAAGAAACCAAACATAAGAGATGTTAATTCACATTCTCTGCTTCTCTAGGAACTAAATCTTTCTCAACAAGAAAAGAGATAACCAAATTACCAGAAACTTACAACATAAAAGAAAATTAATAATAAGAATATTAAGCCTTCTGGTAGCCATCAAATAAGATCGGGTTCAGATGTTTATCAGGTAGTAATCCATTCATGGCATAAATTAAAACTCGAGCTTGATAGAAACATATAAGACTTGGATCCAAAAACAAATATATGTGTAATATATATTATTAATGCATCTGATGACATGGGGTGGTTATGAAAGGCTTCTTTTAGAGTTTTGCCTACCACCAAATCACACAAAACTTACCGTAGAGTTTGTCTTTGATTTGTTGTTACTACTGTGATTTGATACTGATGACTTCTCCTTTGATTGTTTTTTCACAGCCCCTGTCACAACTTCAAATACCGTTGGCAGATCATTTATCATATTAAAAAGTCGTTTCCTGCACAAAGACATAATGATGTTAATTAATATGTAAATTTTCAAGCTAGAAGAAAAGAAACCATGGAGAAGTTTAACTTAAAGAAGAGTCATGTAGGTTGCAGAACCCATCTCATATGATCGAAGCCACAAAACAGTACCTTTTGCATCTCACTCAAATCCAGATTTCGAAAGGATGAAACTCATAATGAAAAAAATACAGAACACTAAAGGAAAAGATACTAGTGAGGCAGTCAACATTCAAGGCCTCATGCTTCTGTTTCATAACAAAGTAAGAGGAAAGAATTGATTTTGTTATCCAGTAAATAAATATAATAATGTCAAAGTTAGGAAGTAATAATAATGATATGCACCTGCAAACACGCGCACACAAAAATATCACACTTCCTAAGCATTCAATTATATTGAGTGCTTTCTGCTCAATTCTGATTGTTCATCATCATAATGTGAAACCAACCATGGTTAATTTTCAAGATAAAATAGAGATACAAAGATCTTATCCAGCACTTTTGTGCAACAATGCTTTTACTAAGACATGTCTTGGTATTGAGAAACTGCAAATTTAATACTGTTCAGGAACTTGAATATTAGAAGGAAAAGAAGAAAAAAAATCACCAATTCCACATTTTATTTGAAGAATACCACTCCCGATTTAATCCTGTTGAGGAACTTGAAAATTAGAAGGGAAAAAGAATCATCAATTCCACATTTTAGTTGAAGAATACCACTCCCAGCACAACAGCAATTTAACACATTCTAGAAAGAGACCCACACAAAGTCATTCAAAGATATGTTACCTATCAGCTTTGTCAAAACCGAATCTAGCACCAAAGTAGAAAGAAACAGCAAGCAACCATGCGTCACTGTGAACAGCAACCAATGACAGCCAATCTTTCTCTTGCATGCCATCTCGAGCAAAGTTTATACCAAGAGCAGGCTCTGGAAGCTCTGGAGGCACCTCTTCAGCGGGTAAATTCACCTCCCACTGCTCATCAGGAAGTCCATAAAGGCAAAGGTTCTCCTTATCTGCAAATAGAAAAATATTACTGCTCATCAGGAAGTTCAGAAGAGCCAAAAATTCCATAGCTAAAGAACACAGAATAAAGGCAGCCAGAAAGCCAAAATGATGATGAGTGCACCAATCAAACAGTTATTCAAGATAAAAGCAATGGGTAGATTCTTATGATTGTAAGATAAGAATGACTAATAGTGACTGAGCATAAGTACACATGAGAAAGAAATGAAGGAATTGGTAGACAATGAGGGTCCAGCAGACATCAATAACAAACAACCATGAGCAAGGTTGACAAACACAGAAGGCGAGAATGCCAAGAAACACCAAAAAATAAGCAACCTCTGAAAGAAAATCATCTGCAAGAGATAATAAAAGTGAAACCTTCAAGCACTGGTGAACACAAACAATACTTATTCACAATGGCTACAGACCAGCAACATAAGAAGTGAAACAAGCATGCATATTAGAGAAAAGAAGGTGAACAGTCATATTACTTTACTACTTAGGACATACTTTGACAAAAAGATTACTAAGATCAATCAATTAAGACTATAAAGTTCTTTTCAAAAGATTATATGATATTAAAATTCAACATTTAGAAATACAAACTACCAATTACAGAATCTGGTCACCAGCTTCTTTAAGAACATTTGGTAGCAAACGATTAATGAAGTGAAGAAAGCTCAACCGCTCCCAGACTCCCATATCTCTAAGTCAAAGTAAACAAATACATGACGAGCTGATTGATGTGTCTTCAAAGTAAACAAATAAAGAGCAATGCATATTGAATATGAAGATAAACAAAACTTAAGTGTCTTCATTCTGGCCATCATGCAATATCTCTCAATAATTCATTTGCCAGATTCAAGGAGGACACAACATTGTACAAATTCACATCAACAAGGTTTAAAGAATCCAGCAAGCATCCTACATCACCAAGAAAATGCCCTTTACATTAACTACAAGAACATTGTCAAAATAACCCAATACGATTTCCAAAACTAACTGGAATGTAATCCTTCACCTCAGACAAAAGAAACAATAGAACAACATATCTCAACCAAAGCTCACAAATAATCATACCCATAGTTAAGACTGGAAAAGTTAACCACAAATTTACATTTTGACTGAGCAGACACAAGCTACCGTTGCGTGATGGGCTTCATGTTAAAAAAATAAAAATGCTAAACAATCAAGAACCAACACAAATTTGCCTATCAGTACGCAAAAAGTTAGGAGCACAATCTGTAAACAGGCAAAATACACACTATAATAAACTATTTCCATGCAGATAAGCACCACAGGAATTTTAAAAAATTTCCATAAAAAGTAATGAACCAAATTTCTGTCAAATAACAGCGTTCTCCAAACCTCGATTACATAAAAAGCGAAGACAACTGAAATTCCACAACAAAAAAAAAGTAAAAATTAGTCCAAGTAATTCAAATTTAAATCACGAAAACAAAAAGTAGAAAACAAAATGGGAATTATACCAGGGTCGCATTGCTGATAGAACCGTTCAACATCTGGGTCAAAACAAAACAAAAAAAGGCGGCAAAAGTTAGCAAGGTTAACAAATCCTCAAAACCCAGAAAAACCCCTCAAAAAAAACACCTCAAAAAACCAGAGAAACTGAAATTAACAGCAATTACCACTAGTAAACCACCACACATACAAATCCACTTACTGACTTTTTTTCAAAAAAAAAAAAAAAAGGAAAAAATAAATTACCAGTAGTGAGGGCTTTAATTAACCCATTTCTCCGACCCCTGAAATCCCTAAAAACCTCCTCCACCGTCCTTGGACCGAACTGAGGATTGGCGTCCATTACCACAGTAAAATTCTAATGCGCACTGTTCCACAAGTGCAAAAACCTCCCAATTAGGTCTCCTGGAGCTGCAACTGAGAGAGAGCCGAAGTCACCGAAATGGATGAGTTGAAAGAAATTGAGATATGTAGAGAGAGAAAGTACTATTATTAAGATTATTTGGTTGAAGAAAGAGAGAGAGATACAGTGTTTGTGGGGTTGAAAAAACTTGAGAGGAGGGAAAATTTTGGGGGAAATTTTTTTTTTTTGACACTTTACCTTTTGTGGTTCTTTCTTTTGTTTCTTCTTCAGCGGCTTTGGGCAGAAACAAAGAAATTTGAGAAATTTTTACAGACAAAGAAGAGAGGATGTAGGAAAAAGCTTCTTCTCCAATGGAATTTAAAGCCTACTATAATGTGGATTTCATAAGAGTTGGAGGAGTCCGGATCAGGAGTTGTGGGCCATTCACTCTTTTGTTTTTTTGGGTTTGGGCCGTTTCGTATTCTTTGGGCCTTCATAAGAAGGCGGAGGAATTCTGTTACGACTTTTACAGAGAGGGTGCCCATGGTTATAAATCACGCCCAAGTCTCATACGTTGACAATGTGGGATGCAATAGTCATGACAGATTCTGGATCATATCTTACAATGTTGTAAATATCGCAATTCGTATAGTTTGATCTTTCAGTCTTACTATCCATTTACCCCACATCAGTTTTAGCTCAAATCCTTAAAAAATTATTAATATAGATCAAATAATAATGAGATTATCAGTAATTTGAGGCAAGCATATTTTGTTTTGTGTAGATCTCGATAATATTTATAATGTCGAAGGTCAAAGTTATAAAACAATATATAGTTTGATTATTTAGTAATTTTTTATTATGTGTTTCTTACATAATGAGATTATGTGCGAATTTACTACTCGCTCGTCTTAGTGAAATAGTTCACTTTAAAAAATATACAATTTAGTATGAGTTGTCTGATAGAACACTTATGATAAGAAATTTGTTCAATATATTTTTCATTTATATCCGTACTTTTAAAATAAGAGTTAATTGTGGATCACATTATATTATATTAGTAAGGATATATAATTTATACAAATAAAAAGTGGGTTATTTTATTGGGACTATTAAATATTTTATTATTTCTTTTTTGAATGAGGGCTCTTTAAATGGAATCTGGAGAGTACCGCATTGCACAGACTGCATCATAGATAGAGATCGAGGTGCCAAATGATCGTAGATTGTAACATGTACGAATTAGTTACTAACTTTGCTTGCTCCGAGCCATAAAAAGATTTTATTTTATTTCACTAACATTTTGTGATTATGAATTATAACTACTTTTGCAGTTAACTCTACTCCATTTAAAAAATGTATCATTTGCTGTCATTTTGAAAATTTTCAGCCATTTTATAAGAGTAAATTTGTCAAAAGGGAGCAAAGAATATTTTCTTAAATTATTAAAATAAAATTTTCAAAAATGATGATAACTGACCAAAGTGTTCTCATCAAAATTATTACCTTTTATAAAATTAACTCTTGCACGTCAATCAAAAGAGAATATTGTGATATGCAATTGGAGCCCCAGGAACGAGGTTAGGCCCCAGTGATTGTGACACATAGAGGGTCACTCAGATGTCGGTAGGGGAGCAAAAGGAAATCGATTCGAATTCGTTCCAAACCGATCTGAATCCGAAGTTTCGGATAGGTTTTGGATTTTAATCCGATGGCGCAGTTTAGGATCGGGTTTTTAACCAAAACCGGGTTTTATCCGAAATCCGTGATTCTCTCTGTTTTTTTTTTTAAAAAAAATTCATTTTAGCTTTTTTTTTTTTTTTTTTGTTAATTTTTGTTTCCAATCAGTTTCGGATTATCTGAAAAAAAAAATCCGAAACCAAACATTATCCGGAAAAAAATCCAATCCGAAATTTCAGATCGGTTTCGGATCGGATCAAAGGTTCGGACGGTTTTTGGATTATTTTGCTCACCCCTAGATGTCGGGCGCTCGATTACTACCTCTATTAGTTATGCCTATTTAGAGTGCAAGCTGATAGAATTCTGCACGAGACTCCCCTATTTCGTTCTTCTCTTCCTCTACTTTCGATGTAATAGACCAAACTATGAAATATAATGATGAATTCAGGAAACCCATTCACCTCATAAAGAATGTTGCTAATTATCAAAATATCATATAATGTTAACAGAATTATAATAACTTTGACTACATTTGCTTTGTTCAGGAAACCTTTGCAATGAACTAACTGTAAGAGAAACGAGATTTGCATGATCAAATAATTAGCAGCATGAGAGTGCACGACTTCTTCTCTAAATACTTTTAAAACGAAAAGTTTACAAATTTAGATTTTAATAGATCATACAAAATCTCAAAATCTGAATTTAATTCCCAGTATTTGATCATTTAAGAAACACAGTTCCTAAATTTTTTGGGTAGGTACGACAAATTAATCTTTAGACTTTAATTTATAACAACTTTGAAATTATCAATAGAGAGTGACATTGAATTACCAGTTAATTTCACCTTGTTCTCATTGAGGATGCTATTTCAGGTGTTCTCGCGATGTGTGGTGAGGAGCTACTTGCCCTGAGGGCAATGGGGCTGGCGGTGTGTGTGGCGCAGGGTATTGATACGCATATTGTTGGAGAGATTTTTTGACTAGAGAAGCAAAGAATACAATTGCACACCATCTCTTGTTAAGTTTGGTTTCACGTGTCCGAGTATAGAATGTGTACATGCCTCCTGAGTTTGTTTTTTAATCGTTACTAGACGATTTCAAGTACTATTATTAATATTTCGCTTTTCTCCATTAAAAAAAAAAGCAGTTAATTTACTGTACTTACTTTTACAGTTTAATGAAACTAAATTACAAATATAATCTCTTTGTAAAGTTAACCCAATGTTAATTATCCTCAAATTCATTGCAATTATAACATTAATGACTAAATTTGTCACAATAAAATTTAGAGGACCAATACCAAATGTGGTGTGTTAATTTAAAATCGACCTACTTTTTCCTTCAAAAGCTGGGAAAAAAAAAAAAAAAAAAGCCAACCACTTAATCTGCGAGTTGTGAAAAAAAAAAAAAAAATTTTGAAGCAACAATTAAATTAGAGAACAACTCAAAAGGTAACATCGAGGGAACACAAACCCAATGTGGGATAGGTTTTTTTGAAACAATAGTTAAGTTAGACAACAACTTTCCCTGTGGTTGTGGATGGAGGGCGGTAGTGTTTTATTTTTATGTATCCAGTTAGAAATTAGGAATTCGAATCTCACTTCGTACAGGAACGCAACAACCATTTCCTCTTCGGCACACATAAAAAGAAAACCATAAATATAGGTGAAAATTAAAGTTTTTCCAATCCAAAACTAGTTGTATCTTGATCCGTTTCTTGAATCAAGTTGTGAAGAGATGATTCAGTATATATGTTGCACCATACAAAATAGTGCACTCAAATACATTTATGAGATGAGTGTTAATTTCTTGCGGAAGCGATGAACATAGAGCGGGAACAGATTGTTTCACCAAGTAATTGAAGAACAACTCAAATCAAGCACAATATTTCAAATCACACAGAATCCATTACAGAAAGGTTAACAATGGAATGGAATTGGAGAGCACAACGACTCTCCTTCCTCTCATCATCTGAATTGTTAGCAATCCTTATTACAAACAAACTAAAACAGGCAAAAAACTTAAACAAAGCCAAAGCCACACACATTAGTCCAGCAATGTGGATTCCAGATGAAAGCCACAGAGAAAGAACAGTCGGAAAAGTCACAAATCCTACATGATAGTCACAGTTTCTTTATTCCAGTTTCTAAGAAAGCAGGAGTAAAATAGCCAAGGATGATCTGCCATGTATCCATTGAGTGCGTAGTCATTTCTGCGCACGTCCATCAATGGATAAGAAAAGCCGATTTCCAGCTTCTAAATGCATGAAATCTTCTCCAATGGGCGTGCCCAAGCGGTAGGAAGAGGTCATTGGGACCCTTACCTCTTGCTGCTGGAAGATGTCGTCACCATTGAAGATGCTTGTGACATCGGAGGCACAGGGAGTGGATGTTTCCCAGCTCACATTATCCGAGTGCTGTGCTTCGGAGCAGTTTGCTTCTCCAAAGAACTTCTTCTCAGAAACATTCTTGCAATAGCTTGGGGCTGACAGCTGAGATTGCTTCATGTTTTTCGTATTCAGAAAGCGCCCTCCAGCACCTCTAGGCCTCTTTAACGCGTGAACATGGCGAGACTCATGAAGATAGGGCTGCATAAAACAAAAGTAATGCTCAGAGGAAGCTAACAAAGTTTATTACTCCCTCTGCTCTATTAGAAGAGTCCACTTTGTAATATTGTTTTACAGAGTGGACTCTTTTAATGGAAGAGAGGGAGTACATGGGGCAGCAAGTGAGTTTTAAAGCTACCATACCCTTCGGGACTTGAGAAGTTTGTTGTGAGCCTCAAGATTTGCCCGAACTTGTCTGCGCTTGAGGATTGCGCGGAATTGCTTAGCATTCACAAAGATAGGTATGTTTTCTGCACATTCAAGAGAAGGAAGAGGAACTCTTGCCGGTGTAAACCCCACCATTGGAGGATAAATCTAGTCATCATGCAGAAAGCATTTCAATAAGATAGCACTATAAAGAACAGGAAAAGCCGACTATTTTCAAAGACTCTTCAAGGGAGAAATCATACTCATATCAAGTAATTCATCACAACTTTTCATAGAAACTGATGTGACATGCATTCATTGGCTACATTTTTCTGAAATAACTTACAAAAGCATTTTGCCCGTAAGCAGCTACAAGCCCGCCAAAGTAGGATTCGGTGCTGGGAAAGGTTTTGCAAGCCTGTAAATAATTTGTCGCTAAGTTTAGAAGGCAAAGCTAATGGACTCCAATCTAATTTGATGTAAACATGACATATTTCCAATCAGAGTGTTCCTGAAAATGAACTCACCGTAGATTTGTTATAGTTCAATTGTACTTGACCGAATCCGAAGTCTGTGCTGCCACACAGAAAAGGTGACCTCTGGTATTGGTCTCCATTCCTTCCACAAGTTTCATCACTACCTAGAGGACAAAGAACACCTCTAAGATTAGTCAATAAAGGGCAGGCCATGAGCGATCTACTACGATCAACATGGAGGAAAAATCTCCAATACTTTTGGTGAAGAATGTATATGTTCAATACAATTTAGGTGTTCAAAGATATGTACCAATCCGGCGTGTTTATAATAACTACTTTTAACATTCAGAACAGATTTTATAAGAATATAAGCAGATGAACGAGCTCTCCCATGCAGATTAGTGAACTACAATCTCAAAATAGACAAAACTAAGATGCAGGTGGATGGGAGTTTGAAACTTCAGTTTTTCGGTGAAATCACAGCTGTAAGTACATCTTAAAAGAGTGGTGATACACACAGTGAAAATTCATAGTGAATTCTCACGGTAACCACATGGAAGAATGTTATTGGATTTATTATTGTAACTACTAAGTGGCTCCAATCATATAATGTTACATCAGTCTCCGAGTCTTTTCACTATCCTAATCATTTCCCATCTAAAAATTTCTTAGTTTCATTTGATTGAGGAACTCAAAATAGAACAGATAACATCACAAAGAATATCAAATCTTACCATGCTGAGACCCAATGTTCTGCACAGAAGGGCTGTTCCTCGCCGCATCAGCAATCCCATAATGGGACTGACTGCAGGTTGACAAAGTTGATGAGGAATCCTGCTCTTGAACCCGAGAATCCGATTGCTTCGGACAGTGGAAATCATTGGGAGATTCTTCTCGTACGGTAATCGTGCTCTTGGAAGGAGAATACTTTGATTGCTCTGTGGAGTTCCACAGAGAAGAGCAAGTAATGAAAAAAGGTGTTAATGATTGATCATCTTTCATACAAGAGCTTTGCATCCTGGATAGTACTAGCACTTTCAACCTTTTATTCACCTAGATGAGACCTTTAAATTCCTGTAAATCCATCCAAATGTCAATGTAAACTGTAAATATTTGCATCCTAAGAATAACCCTGAACAAACAAACATTATACTGCCAAAAAAATTTTTAAAAAGAGTAAGAGAGGTACAAGTGAACCATGTAACAGAATGTAACACAGTGAAAAAAACTCGAGAAATTCTCTCAGGGAATGATGTGGCAACAACTACTAACCAGTTTTATTTGTAATTATCCGATAACCTTCCTCCAAGTGGTTGCCAAATCATTCCCCAAGGAATTTCCCTAAACTTTTTCACTGTGTATATCACCGCTCGTAACAGTCAGTAAACCAGACAGCTACTGCAAGCAAATACAGCTGAAAAGCTTTAAACACAAGGTTTTATAAGGTTCCCTTTGTGTGCCTAAGGTGCACAAAATTGATTAATTTTAATATTTCTAGGGAATCAATGGAAACCATTACACAAACTCTAAGCATTACAGTCACCCAAAATTTGTCATTCTAACCAGACCTGTCATCTTAACATATGTCCAAACAAACAGAGGGATTTGTTTAATGGAAACGTGCAGAAACAGAGACATAATATTTCAGAACAAATCAGCCAAGAATTATAGTAATTTCCAAAAGTTCAAGAGGACCAATAGCAGAAGAAGACACAATGATTAATAAACCAGACACAAAAGAAAACAGCAAGGGAAAAAAGAACAATCATCCAATTCAAAGAGCCAAAAGAAAGAAAGAATCAAACTTTGGAAACCAAGAATAGAAAGAGACCTGTAGAAGCATGAAATTCCCCAAAGATTGACAGAGAAAACTTGTGTGGTTCTTGGCTTCCTTTGCAAATGAAGACTCTAATGCTTGTACTTCTTTCCCCCTTAAAGAAACAGACTATTGCTCCTTTCACGTCAAAATTAAAAGGGCGAAAAAAAAAGAAAGGGAAAAAGAGAGAAAGACCCTTTACTCATGAAACGACAAGTTTGCATCTAGTAAAATTCCATTACAATTTTACAAACAGTCAAACGCCACTCACCACCACCAACACCAACACCAGTGACCTCTACTCCCCTCTTGATGGACCCCCTAGACACCTCAAGAAAAATTAAAAAAATCAAATATTTTTTCTATTTTCCCTGCAATTTCATTTGAATGAATCCACTTGTTCATCTGCACATAATACATCAGAGGATGAAAGAGAAGATGAACTAAAATAATAATAAGAGAAATAGATCAAATCTTTCTGGGTTTTATATTACTCTAAACTGGCCACTAAACTGCCCTTGTAGTTTATTATTTGTTCAACCGCATACACCATCTGAAGAGATTATTCTATGCATTCGCACTCCATAAAACTATTAAGTTAGCAAAAAGATCTCATCATCCAAATCCAAACATTAACATATTCATCTATCTCAATACACGATGGTTAAAAAGTTAGTGAAAAAATAATGCAGTATCCCAAAAAGCATTAGGATTCTGATTTCTCTGTGAAGGAAGGAAAGATCAAACAAGTGCCCCATTTGTCAAAAGATAATGAGGTCTGCGGTATCCCAATTGCCTCCAAAATTAGTTTTTTAAAGGGTTCACATCGGGAGGTCCACATAGGTTTTTTTTTTTTTCCAGGACCACCATCCTTAAATCTGAAGCTCATATGCCACTCCATGCCATCCTACAAACAACAGGAATAATAATTGAACTTAACAAATGGCACTACTTTTCCACCTTTAACATGGAAATCATCCTTTTTTTAGTGTACCTGACTCGCTGTAATTTGTCCCTGAACCCAAAAGTTTCAAGCTTCAACCTTGACAAAGCAGATAATCATAAAAGAAGACCAAAGTGTGATGGATAGTTCTGGATTGAAACAATGCCTTTTGTGATTGGAAATATCAATTTTATATTCATCATGCTGTTTAAAAATTATAATTATAGTAATGAAATCATACCTGTTTTGGAAGAAACTTGAAAAATAAACAATTTTTTGCGTACAACTCATAGTTTGCAAAATCCCGATTATACGAAATCGATCATAACTCTGATTCTATTCTATCTTAAATTTATTTTACTAAAAATTAGCTAAAATAAGAGTAAATTTTATAAATGAATATTTTATAAATAAGAGTAATATTATACATGCATATATTTTATGTAGGATCTTACAATTGTATCCTATCAATCCTAATCTTATATCCAAATCAATTCCACCTGAGATCTCGATCTTACAAACTATGTTACAACTTGAAAAATCTTGTTTCTTCCATCCTTGTAGTTTTCTCTTATCAAATTACTTTGTGTAGTACATATTTTGTGCCACACACAACATGAAGTGAGACTCCCAAGTTGATTGTGGCAATAGCATTTGACTTTCTAATACGCTTTAAAGTGTGTAAAGCAGTCATGAAGTGGGACTCAAAAGCTAATTGGGAAAGGAGAACGAGACAAAACTATGGCAGTTTTGGGATTTTTCCGCTGAAGAAAGTGCCTCACAGTTGAGAAGCACAACAAAAGATATTGGATAATGGAAAATTACTAATGAAAAAAAAGAAGAAAAAAGGTAAATAATCATCCTCCGAACTTGATAGTATTACTTTATAGAAAATGCACTAAATGACGAAGGAGTCCACAGTGGCAATCTAAACTTGATCTTATCAGTTAATGTCATTATTAAACCTTCCAAACTTCCAATCTAAATACTCCTTTAATTGTAGGAAATATTACATTTTGGTCACTAACCTTATCAAAATTATATTTTAACCCCCAAAAGTTTCTACAAATTACATTCTAATCCCTCATATTTCGATACTTAGAATTTACCTTAAAATGGTGTGTTTGGTGTATGGGAATGGGAATAGAATCGGAGGACATCTCATATCAGGGAATGTATGAATATTTTATTAAAGAAATTTTAAATTACCATTTAAAAAATATAATAGTTTAAATAATCATATTTATATATGAGCCAAGCATAAAAATTTTAATAACATAAATCGCTTGCATGTTCTCCCAATTTCCATTTCCGCCGCCAAACACATCCAAAGTTACATCTCAATCATTCTATGGGGGTTGATACATAACTTATCAAAATTTCAAGATCTAATATGTAATGTAGCAAAAGGGTTAGGGGCCATAATGTAATTTGTTAAAATATCAAGATCTAGTATGTAATTTAGCAAAACGTTAGTGTCCAAACCAAATTGAAGTTTGGCCTTAGTTGCATTCATGGTAGGTTTCAGATCGAATCTTCATAAAACAAATTATTGACTTACACATCATTGATGCTAAGGATAATTTAGTTTAATTAATGTGCTAAAGTATAATTAGTGGACTTTAAGCTTCCAATCTCATGATTTTTTATAATCTAAGAATAAGATAATAATGGGTGGATCACATTCTCCAAAACGACAAACTGATGAGATGTTATGATCGTTTTAAAACTTCAACTTGACACAATGTTCAATTAAGCAAACGACAATCCCACCGTCAATACTTTAAGGTTAACAAACCATCAAATCCAATTCTTTTAAACAGCTACCAACCATGTACCATAACATTAAAGTAAAATAATTTTGCCATAATACATAGTTGGTACAAGGTAGTCAGTACAGGTGATATGATTTGATATAGAGTAATCGGTACATGTGATTTGACTTTCATAAGTCCTTTAGATTACTTGTACCAGTTATGTATTACAACTTTAACGTACATGTGTTTTGATAGTGAAATTATAAATGAGCATGAGAGGCACTTCAGATCTGGTGTCACATTCGAGATATTGTCCCTTTTACAATTCAATGGTGCCCAAAAGTGGACCGGACCCCACATAATTCGTGAGGAGAGATACGACAGTGTCATATTCACGAAACTAAATTCCCCTATATGAAAAGATCTATGTCTTAAAGTCGTAGTACAAAGTTGATACACGATGAGTGATATTCTGACATCTATCACTGAACGTTTCCATCTTGCAATGAAATAGCAGATACTTGCATGTATATGTTTCCTTAATCTAGGGGAACTTTGTAACTGAAGAGTACTGTGAAAAGGACATACAATTGACAACAATTCAGATTCAACATCAATTCATAGGTTAGATACGATGGAGATTTCCAATTTACACGTGTTGTTAACAAAGGTATCTACGCAATTTTAATGGCAGTCATTTTTGTGGATGTAATAGTAAGGAATCCAGAATTTTTAATGAGTACCCGAGTGGCAAAGGCAAGTTCAGGAGTCCATACTATTTGATCAAACTTGAGAAACATGGAAATTTCTCCAGCTTTGTGTACCATTGTGTCATGGGTCGTCGTCCCGAGACATCAGTAGGATTGCGGGGCAAGTGTGAGAAAATTGACCCGTAACATAGTGTTGGGCTTTCCCTCATATTTGGAGGAGCCCAAATTAGGCCCATTAGACTGTTTTTCTTTTAACCCTTTCTTTAGGGATTGGGTGAGAAGAGTGTGTGAGAGGTGCAGCACAAAAAGAAAGAAGAAAAACCGCAGCATTTTTCCCAGCCAGGACCAGTTCAGCCAAAACGGAGATTTCTCAGCGATCAACCGTTGGATTGTCCTGAAACTTTGCCACAGTGTTCACCACACGTAGAGGTATGTTTGGAACGGTGGAGATCTGGTTTTGAGCATTTTAAGTCCGTCTTCTGTGCGTATAACAGAGACGTGAGTTTGGGGAAATCTTTGGTTTATTTGCTATATTGATTCTTATTGTGTTCCAAGATTGTGTTGTATATCTTGATGTTGTTGATGGATGCCTCTAATATCTTGATGTTGTTGATGAATGCCTCTAATCTGAATTAGAGAGAACTCTTGGTTGTACCCATTATTCATTTTAGTGGAGATTAAGTGGCCTAAGGTCCCGTGGATGTTTCCTCCTTGTTAACGGAGGTTTTACCACGCTAAAATTGTTGTGCTGTCAATTTGTTCATTTGTTGCTTGTTTCGTTTTGATCTCTATTTATTTGTTTCCTAAAAGATTCACACAAAGAAGGAGAATATGGTTGATTCCACTGTTTAGAGTTTGTTTAAGTTTGCATTGAAATTGTGGATCTTCCAATAAAGTGGTATCAGAGCTGTGGTTATTATTGTTGAATTTCTTGTGTTGAATAATGGAAGCAAATTTGAGTAGAATGATCACTTTGAATGGTTCTAATTATCACACTTGGAAAGGAAAGATGGAAGATCTCCTTTATGTCAAACAGTTTCATTTGTCGGTGTTTGCCTCTGAGAAGCCAGAAAATATGTCTGAAGAAGAATGGACTTTGTTGCATCGACAAGTCTGTGGGTATATAAGGCAGTGGGTAGATGATAATGTTTTGAATCATATTAGTGGGGAAACACATGCACGGTCACTCTGGAGTAAACTTGAGGAGTTGTATGCTCGAAAAACAGGAAATAATAAAATGTTTCTCATAAAGCAGTTGATGGCATTAAAGTATCAAGATGGAACTCCGTTGACAGATCACTTGAATACGTTCCAAGGAATAATCAATCAGTTAGCTGGAATGGGTATCAAGTTTGATGATGAGATTCAGGGGTTATGTTTATTGGGTACGTTGCCGGACTCTTGGGAAACATTCAGAATGTCATTAAGTAACTCAGCTCCAAATGGTGTAATCAACATGGATCTGGCTAAGAGCAGTGTTTTAAATGAAGAAATGAGAAGAAAATCACATGGGTCTTCTCAGCAGTCAGAGATTTTGGTTACAGAAAGAAGAGGGAGAAGTAAAAGCAGAGGTTTCAAGAATAAAGAAAAAGGAAGAAGTAAGTCCAACAGGTTTGCTAATGTTGAGTGTCATCACTGTGGCATGAAAGGACACATCAAGAAATATTGTAGACAGTTGAAGCGGGATAACAAGAAGAAAGACAAAGAACAAGAGGGTGATGTTGGCAAGGAAAATGATCGAGTTGCCACCGCTAGTACAGAAGACTTTCTCGTTGTTTATGATGAAGATGTTGTCAATGTTGCATGTCACGAGATCAGTTGGGTTATTGATAGTGGAGCCTCCATTCATGCTACATCTCAAGAGGACTTCTTTACATCCTATACAGCAGGTGATTTTGGGACGGTGATTTTGGGTAATGATGGTTTGGTTAAAGTCATTGGTATCGGAGATGTGTGTTTGGAGATGAACAATGGCACGAGACTACTTCTTAGAGGGGTAAAGCATATTCCTAAAATTCGTTTGAACTTGATCTCTGCAGGTAAACTTGATGATGAAGGATATTGCAATACCTTTAGTAATGGCCAGTGGAAACTTACTAAAGGTGCTATGGTTGTTGCTCGTGGGAACAAGCATTCCAGTTTGTATATACTGCAGGCAAGACTCTCCAAAGGTGTTATTAATGCTGTGACAGATGAGCTCACTGCGGAATTGTGGCATAAGAGACTTGCTCACATGAGTGAGAAAGGCTTGGCAGTATTGGCTAAAAAGAATCTTCTTTCTGGAATGAATAATGCTCATTTAAGAAGATGTACTCATTGTTTGGCAGGGAAGCAGAATAGAGTTTCTTTCAAGAGTTCCCCACCTTCAAGAAAACAAGACATACTTGATTTGGTACATTCAGATGTATGTGGTCCTATGAAGACAAGAACCTTGGGTGGTGCCAGCTATTTTGTGACCTTCATAGATGATTGTTCAAGAAAGTTATGGGTGTACACTTTGAAGAGCAAAGATCAGGTATTAGATGTGTTTAAACAGTTTCAAGCCTTAGTTGAGAGACAGACTGGGAAGAAATTACGGTGCATCAGAACAGATAATGGGGGAGAGTATTCAGGTCCTTTTGATGAGTATTGTAGGCGTCATGGCATTCGACATCAAAAGACACCTCCCAAGACTCCTCAGTTAAATGGGTTGGCTGAGAGAATGAACAGAACATTGGTTGAAAGAGTAAGATGTCTTCTTTCACAGGCTCAGTTGCCGAGATCTTTCTGGGGTGAGGCTTTGAATACAGTTGTATATGTTCTTAATCTCACACCATGTGTTCCTCTTCAGTTTGATGTACCAAACAGAGTTTGGACTGGAAAAGATGTTTCTTATTATCATCTACGCGTTTTTGGTTGCAAGGCATTTGTGCATATACCAAAAGATGAGAGATCTAAGCTCGATGTGAAGACACGACAATGTATCTTCATTGGTTATGGTCTGGATGAATTTGGCTATAGATTTTATGATCCAGTTGAGAAGAAACTAGTAAGGAGTCGTGATGTTGTATTCATGGAAGATCAAACTGTACAAGATGTTGAGAAGATAGAAAAAGGAGTCCATCAGTATAGTGATGATTTGATTGACCTAGATCCAGTTCCTTTATCAATACAGATGGAACAGAATGTTCAAGATGACCAACAGGGTTCAGATGATGCAGATACTCCTATGCAGGCTGAAACAGATCACCAGACTACTGATCAGTTGTCAGAATCAGAAATTCCACTCAGGAGGTCTACCAGAGATCGACGTCCTTCCACACGGTATGATACAGATAAGTATGTGTTATTGACAGATGAGGGGGAACCTCAATGTTATGCAGAAGCGATGGAAGATGGAAACAGGGCTCACTGGTTTGGTGCTATGGAAGATGAGATGCAGTCACTGTATGACAATCACACGTTTGAGCTGGTAAAGTTGCCTAAGGGTAAGAGAGCTCTGAAGAACAAGTGGGTCTACAAGGTGAAGCAAGAAGAACACAGTTCACAACCACGATACAAAGCTAGACTGGTCGTCAAGGGATTCAGTCAGAGAAAAGGTATTGATTTTGATGATATTTTCTCTCCTGTTGTGAAGATGTCTTCCATAAGTGTTGTTCTAGGTCTAGCAGCAAGCTTAGATTTAGAAATTGAGCAAATGGATGTGAAAACTGCTTTTCTTCATGGTGAGTTGGAGGAAGAAATTTATATGGAGCAGCCAGAGGGTTTTGAGGCAAAAGGAAAAGAGGATTATGTATGCCGGTTAAAGAAAAGCCTCTACGGGTTGAAGCAAGCACCTAGACAATGGTATAAGAAGTTTGAGTCAGTTATGGGGAAGCATGGTTACAAGAAGACTAATTCTGACCATTGTGTTTTTGTGCAGAAATTCTCTGATGATGATTTTATCATTTTATTGCTCTATGTTGATGACATGTTGATTGTTGGCAAAAATTCTTTAAGGATTGATAATTTGAAGAAGCAGTTGAGTAAGTCCTTTGCCATGAAGGATTTGGGGCCAGCAAAACAAATTCTTGGTATTCGAATTTGTCGAGACAGGAAAGGAAAGAAGTTGTACATGTCACAGGAACGGTACATTAACAAGGTACTTGAAAGGTTCCGTATGGATAAAGCTAAAGTGGTTTCTTCTCCTTTATCTAACCACTTTAAGTTGAGATCGAGTCAAGGCCCTTCAACAGATAAAGAGAAGGAATATATGAAAAAGGTTCCATATGCCTCAGCAGTAGGAAGCTTAATGTATGCAATGGTGTGTACGAGGCCAGACATAGCTCATGCAGTTGGAGTTGTTAGTCGTTTCCTTTCGAATCCAGGAAGAGAGCATTGGGATGCAGTAAAGTGGATTATGAGATATCTTCGAGGTACTTCCAAGCTAACACTTAGCTTTGGAAGTGGAAAACCAGTGTTAGTTGGATACACTGATTCAGATTTGGCAAGAGATGAAGACTCTCGTAAGTCTACTTCAGGTTATCTAATTACTTTCTCTGGTGGAGCAGTCTCTTGGCAGTCAAGATTGCAAAAGTGTGTAGCACTCTCTACAGCAGAGGCAGAGTTTATAGCAGCAACGGAAGCTTGTAAAGAGTTGTTGTGGATGAAGCAGTTCTTGAGAGAACTTGGTTTCAAGCAGCAGAAATATGTATTGTTCTGCGACAATCAGAGTTCTATTCATCTGGCGAAGAACTCGGCGTTTCACTCAAGATCAAAGCATATTGATGTGAGGTATCATTGGATAAGGGATACTCTTAACAATAAGTTACTTGAACTTGAGAAAATCCATACAGATGAGAATGGATCTGACATGTTGACAAAAGCAGTATCAAGGGAAAAACTTGAAGTTTGTTGTTCAATTGCCGGGATGGCGGATCCCTCCACCTAATCGGGAAAGGGGGAGATTTGTTGGGCTTTCCCTCATATTTGGAGGAGCCCAAATTAGGCCCATTAGACTGTTTTTCTTTTAACCCTTTCTTTAGGGATTGGGTGAGAAGAGTGTGTGAGAGGTGCAGCACAAAAAGAAAGAAGAAAAACCGCAGCATTTTTCCCAGCCAGGACCAGTTCAGCCAAAACGGAGATTTCTCAGCGATCAACCGTTGGATTGTCCTGAAACTTTGCCACAATGTTCACCACACGTAGAGGTATGTTTTGAACGGTGGAGATCTGGTTTTGAGCATTTTAAGTCCGTCTTCTGTGCGTATAACAGAGACGTGAGTTTGGGGAAATCTTTGGTTTATTTGCTATATTGATTCTTATTGTGTTCCAAGATTGTGTTGTATATCTTGATGTTGTTGATGGATGCCTCTAATATCTTGATGTTGTTGATGAATGCCTCTAATCTGAATTAGAGAGAACTCTTGGTTGTACCCATTATTCATTTTAGTGGAGATTAAGTGGCCTAAGGTCCCGTGGATGTTTCCTCCTTGTTAACGGAGGTTTTACCACGCTAAAATTGTTGTGCTGTCAATTTGTTCATTTGTTGCTTGTTTCGTTTTGATCTCTATTTATTTGTTTCCTAAAAGATTCACACAAAGAAGGAGAATATGGTTGATTCCACTGTTTATAGTTTGTTTAAGTTTGCATTGAAATTGTGAATCTTCCAATACATAGTGCCACCACTTTTCCCATACAAAACAGGAAGAAACTCTTCTCCATTTTCCTACATTCACCTCAGACAGTCATCTAAAACCTTCTGATAACCATGAATCTCAGTTATGGGGCATTTTTGTTTCATCTGCTCAAAAAGATTTTCAATCTCATATGACTTCCCTTTTGTGGTCAATTCAGTCAAAATTACTTCAAAGAACTCGAGATTTATCAAGTAACTCTCGTCGATCATTTCCGAGAAGACCTTCATTGCCATTTCGATGTTTCCCTCGACACAATAGCCTCGAATTATGTGACTGTATAAGGTGGCATCCAGCCTTTCGCCATTCTGAAACATGTCATTCACTAGCATCTCTACATCGCGCATCCTTCCCTTAGCTCCGGCAAGACCAATAATCACCGCGTTGTATGATTGGAAGTTCGGAGAGCAACCCATCCGGGGCATCATCTTCAAGAGATGAACAGCTTTATCAAGCTCACCTTGCTCTATTAAACTCCTAAGAACTAAATTGTATGCATACAGTAACGGTTGAATGCCTTTGTTCTTCATTTCCATAAGAAGATCAATCGCTTTATTCGGCATTCTCAACTTGCAATACTCCTTGACAATAACAGCATATGATTTCTCATCGAGCTCCAACCCCATTCGAACCATCTCCTTGAAACTTTCGATAGCCTCATGAGTTCTCCCGGAAGCGCAATACCCCTTCAGCAAAGCCGTATGCGTAGCGATATTGCTCTTCAATCCATCAAATCTCATCCTAGTTACCATCTTCTTGGCCTCGTCAACAGCCCCATTCATACACAATCCATCAATGAGGGCATTGTAAGTTATCACATTAGGCTCCACTTTCATCTTAACCATTCCATCAAAGCACCTCAAAGCCTTACCTAATTCCCCTGTCTTACAAAAACCATTGATCAAACTGGTCAAAGTAACAACGTCCGGCAAACAAACCCCATTCTCAACCATTTCATCGAACACTTTACAGGCATTCTCCATTAAACCTTTCTTACAGAACCCATTAACCATGGTATTATAAGTGAACAAGTTTTTCTCACCACCCATTTTATCAAACACCTTGTGGGCATAATCAATCATGCCCACTTGACAAAAACCTCTGATCATTATAGTATAAGTAGAAACATTAGGCGTCACGACACCTTCTTTAATCATCTGTCCAAAAAATCCCCAGCCCAATTTAACTCTCTGGGACTTAATTAAAACCCCTAAAAGTGCATTATACGAAAACAAGCAGTCCCCAAATTCTCTCTCTTTCACATGGTGGAAAATCTTAACAGCCCATTTCAGATGGCCTAAATCACCATGTGCTTTAATAAACTTCCCCACCATAAAATCCGATAACCGATCGTGGGATTCCAGTAGATTTTTGGCCAAGGAAAACAGTTTATTCGAAATGAGCTTGTCAGTAATGGCAATGTAGCAATGGTGGTTGTGGAAATAATTGCTGGGGTTGGCGTTTAAGTTAGAAGACCAGTTGAAAAAATAGAGAGAATGGTACGGGCTTGTTTGATTGTTGATGACTTGGATGACTAATTTGGGTGTGAGATGGGATGAGAATTGGTTGAGAGCACAAGAAGGGTCCGGGGGATCGGTGTTTTTCGGCGAGTTTAAAGTTTTCTGAAGGATTGAGGTTATGGTGGGAACTAGGCAAAGGGATTCTTGGACTAGCTGCGGAGGGCGTCTTAGGAGGTGGGAGTTGGCCACGGCGGCCATTGCTTGTCCGGCCATTGCGAATCGCCGCTGCTTAGCTTGGATTTGGACTGATGCGGATGAATTGTTGGTTGATAATTGAGAAATGTTAGTTAATTGAATCAATTAACTATACAAAACAGCACCGGAAAATAAGAGAAAGGATAAAAATCTCAACTAATTTATCATAATATTTTTATAGTAATTCATGAGGTATACATTTATTAGTTAATTAAGTGAAATTAATAATAATTTCATAAAAATGTATCCAATAAATGCATGTCAGATGAGTTGCTATCAAAAACTTATCATGATTAGTTGAAATATCTATCATTACTCGGGAAGTAATATGGAAAGAGTAATGATAGACTCATCAACAAATCAGAACAACTTTTTGATAGCAACTTATGTGGCATGCATGCTACATGAATTACTATCAAAAAGTTATTATAATTTATTGTTGAGTCTAGTATTACTTATATGAAAATTACGCGTTAAATGAGTAGCTATGCAAAGTTATGATATTTAGTTGAAACGTCTATAATTGCTCTTTTAAATAAAACGAGATTGTTTTAAAGTTAAATTACATTGTTTTAATTAAGTTGGACAAAATGTCTTGAACACGTGTTTTTCATTGGGGAAAAAGCAATATAGAAGCACTTGAAGGGAAATATTAAGACACGCTCATGCCATAACTAAAGAATAGGTTGTAATAAGTAACTTTACTAGTGACTATAGCTGAGAATGAATACGAACGCTCACGATAAGTTCGAGATCGGCTCAATAATAAATAAAGACGAACATAATTTTTAGGTTCGGTAATAAACGAACACAAACAAGATGTTAAAAACTCGTTCATGTTCAGAAATAAACTCGATTAATATATTATCTATATAATATAAATTAAATAAGTACATCCAATCTTAAATTGTTAAATAATGCAAATAATTAATAATTTATACAATTTCATAAAAGTAAACATGGGACATACAAATGTATAATTACTTGTTAATTCGGCAATTTTGACAATTCATATAAAATAAAATATAGTGTATCAAACACTAAAAGTCCACTAACTATTACTATTATATTATTAATTTAAAAGTAAATCTCATTCTATATACTAATAATTTTTAATTGGAGGGGCCAAATATATTAACACTGATATTTTTTTTTACTAAAATATACTCCATCCATTCTATTAGAAGGGTCCATTTTGACTAATGTACAATTTATTATGAATGTTGAAGTACAACATCTAGATTAACTAATTTAACACACTTTATCCCATTTATATCCTTATTTATTAAGTATGGATTAATTGTGAACTACACATATTATATTAGTAAGAGTAAGAGAACTAAAAAATTTGAAAGTAAATTCTTCTTTTGCAACAAAATTATTTTTTAAAATGGACAATTCTAATGGAACGGATGAAGTATATAGTTAGTAGATAATTTTTTTTCTTTTAATCGTAAAGGCCTAGCCTACCTAAGCCCCTATAAGTTCCGCCATTAAACACAAAGATAAAAAATGCTAAACGTAGAGAAAGAGAGATAATACTTTGCATTTCTACCAATTTTGCCCTTACTCCTATAATATCACACTAGTGGACCCCCCCCCCCCCCCCCCCCCCCCCCCCCCCCCCCCCCAAGTTTCCATTTCCTTCATTTTCAAACCCAGCCCACCACTGCCAGAAAACCTTGGCGTTGCCGGGACCGTCGCCAATCACCGCGGAGACTCACCAAAGATGATAAATCTTAAATTATTTTCTTAAAAGAAAAACTTCATGATGGCCGGGTGTGGTTGGCAGACCACTCCCACCACCTAAATGCTGCAGCCGGCCTACCGCGACTAAAAGAAACCCCTTTGTAAGGGTTTCATTTCAGTTATGTTCCATTTTAGCAGCCAAATCTAGCTGCACAAATGAAAAAAAATGAAAGCTCCGCAAGGGGGTTTCATTTCAGTTCGATTTTTGCCAAAACCCCCTTTTTTCTTTTATAATCAACAGTCCCTATAATTAATTGTTAATGTATATGTTATAATTAGATGTGCATAGTATATATTGTAATGTATAGTTAGACCCTTTTTTTTGAATTATTTGTGTTTAATTTATACATAAATGCAATGTAAGCTAATTTTTATAATTTAGTGTTTTAATAGGCGTACATTATTATTTTAGACATTAATGAATCTTTGGTTTATTATAATTCATGGTTCACTTAGACATAAATGCATTGTAAGTTAATTTTAGTTTCCTTAATGTTGACATTCTAATAACTATTATGTGTGTATAATTTTGTGCATTTATTTATATTATTAATTGTATACTCACAAACATTTCATGTTCTTTTCTATTTACTTCATAATTGGTTAGAATACGGAGAATGGATGATACTTATAATAAAAACACATATGATAAGGTGAGTGAAAATTTTAATTTGCGTACATTTTAATTAGTGATTCATATATTGGTTATGATTTATATATAAATGTTAAGTGGGGTTGAAAGGTTGAAAATTTTAAGTATATAACATATTCTTATGTTTGTGTAATTTTTTCAATAAATATATTTTATATGATGTTTTTTAGTGTATTTAATTTGGACTTAATATATTATAATATATACTTTAGTTGAGTTCCATAAACATAAAGGTATTATTGCGATATTTAACCATTACTATAAGTAATCCATATTATTTAAAATATTGATTCAGTAAAATCCAATAAAAATTTCAGATTCAATATTATGTAATGTTTATTTATAGTTTCGTTTTGATTAATCCAATAATTAATTGATTTCAAGTAATAAATTTTGTTTATGCAATAGAATCCTACCTATTATTGATAGGATTGTAAGATGAAAATAATGAGGATTTTTCAAATTTTATCTAATTATTCCGCACCAATGAATCTTTTGTGAGTCGAGTAGAGCTTAGGAACTGGGTGAATGCTAGGGTTGTAGAATATAATTTTTCATGCATCGTTTCAAGTTCTAAATATTGCAAAGCCGGATTTGGGAAAGGTAAAACATATCTTGTATGTGATAGAGGTGGGAACCCGAGACAATCAACTAGTAGGAGCACACACACAATTAGTAAAAAATTTGGGTACCCCTTCAAGCTTAGGGTCATCGAAGGTTTCAGAGGGGTTTGGAAATTGATTGTAAATGAGGTCAGATGTGCTCACAATCATGACCTTGGTGTATACGGTGAATGTGACAGATCTACCACCAAGTTCACTCACGCAAGGAAGGCAAATCTAGCGAAATGGTATATGAATAATATAAGTCCAAAGTAGATGGTGCAGGTGTTGCTATAATCCAAACAGTAAATGTGGCTTAAAGCAAATCAACCATGAACTCGAAAAAATTAGAAAGGCCAAAGATGTGTAAATTGACTCCAATACAATACTTCTTACAAATCTTGCAGGATTACCAGTACCACCACTGGTACATTCTAGAAAATGATTGTAACGCTCTTGAAAATATGTTATTTTCTCACTCTACAGTGCCAAGGTCGCTTAGATTGTTTCCCTGCGTGCTAGCCATGGATTCAACATATAAAACGAACAAGTCTGACATGCCGTTATTATAGGTAATTGGAATAGTTCCTACATGTCAAAAATTTTATGTTGATTTTTGTTTCTTGAAGAATGAGATGTTCCCCAGTTACTGTCAAGTAATGATGCGATTGAAAGACTTGTTTGATGAAGACAGTTGGCCGAGAGTTATCATCACCGACAAAGAGTTGGCCCCTTATGAACGCTGTGAATCAATATTTGGAGAAGAAACTAAACGTATGCTTTGTAGGAGACATATTGAGAAGGATGTGAAGAAAAATGTGTTGGATATCACGAAGGATAAAGAACATGCGGATGATATCGTGATGAGTTGGAATAAATTGGTGAAATTCGTAAAGGATGAGCCATTTAAGAATGTTGTAGAACAAATGGATAATATGGATGGTCATTTAAGTGCATTAAAAAAGTATCTCCACGACACTTGGTTGACTCCTTCCAAAAAAATGTTCGTATCAATTTGGACTAAAGAAGTCCTTTATTTCGGGACATACCACAAACAGGTTCATACATTCGATTCTCACTATTTTATTTAATTTTAAAATCCTATATTCTTGTGTCCTCTTTTCTAATTTAATAAATAATAGTTCTTAAAAAATTTCAGGGTCGAGGGTGCATATGCACAAATAAAAGACTAACTTACTAATGCCAGAGGTTCATTTCACACTGTACCTAAAAAGATTCATCAACTTGTAGAGATACAATGTAGGGCCATAAGGAATAATATAGAGAAAGACCGAACGAAAATATTGACTGAATGTCGTTTCCTGCTATTTAGTATGTTGAATCTCAAAGTCTCTCATAAAGTTATCCTATAGCTGATTAAAGAATATAAAAGAGGTAAAATAGTTGAGAGAAGTAGTGAGATTTATGGATGCAAGTTGAAATCTAGTACTGTTTACCGTGTGCCACCGAATGGCGGGTTTGGTGCCTTGCAACAAACGAGTAATTTGCTTGATGTAAAGGACTTCTGGAAGATTCTCACCTTAGAGAAAAATGATCTTCAATTACATGAAATTCAGAGGCAAACGATGGATGACCTTATTCATCATGTGTTTAGGATGGTACTGGAATGCCAAGAACCAGAGAAGTTGGGAATATACGAGGACGCTTACAATCAATTGTATCCCAGCTCTGTTGATCTAAATGAGCCCGTACACAAGCTACATAAGGGTAGCCCCAAAATAAATTCCACACAGAGAGAGCCTTTAGGGTGGGAATATTCCAAGAAGAATGCAACACAAGTAACTAATACATTTCGACATATTTATAATAGTTTATAGATTATCATCACAATATTTTTCTAATTTTGAATACAATTGACATTTGCATGTCCAAGGCTATTGAATACTTTCGATCAGTTAATAGAACATGTAGTTTCACCAGGTACATTTTTCAATTTATTGTATTACAAAATTCAAACTGCATATACCATATTAGCAAATTATGATAACAAATTTCATACAACATTTAATCACTACATGACATTATGTAGGGAATAGATCTAATTAGACTTAGAGCAAACTTGATTGGCCGTTTGATTTGGTGAGAATACTTCATCCGTCGATCATCCCATTTATCAAGGATCATGACAATGTAAATCAGGATGAAAATTATGGGTTCAGAGTAATTGCTATGTTTGTTTACAAGAACGAGCAAGAATTGTTGAGGGTGAATATTCCAAGAAGAATGCAACACAAGTAACTAATACATTTCGACATATTTATAATAGTTTATAGATTGTCATCACAATATTTTTCTAATTTTGAATACAATTGACATTTGCATGTCCAAGGCTATTGAATACTTTCGATCAGTTAATAGAATGTGTAGTTTCACCAGGTATATTTTTCAATTTATTGTATTACAAAATTCAAACTGCATATACCATATTAGCAAATTATGTTAACAAATTTCATACAACATTTAATCACTACACGACATTATGTAGGGAATAGATCTAATTAGACTTAGAGCAAACTTGATTGGCCGTTTGATTTGGTGAGAATACTTTATCCGTCGATCATCCCATTTATCAAGGATCATGACAATGTAAATCAGGATGAAAATTATGGGTTCAGAGTAATTGCTATGTTTGTTTACAAGAATGAGCAAGAATTGTTTAGGGTGAAATATGAATTACTACAACAGTTGAATAATTATCTAGATCTTTACACCACAATCCTTGACGGCGAGCGATACTATCAAAAAGCAAGGTATATATATGAGTGGTCTGTGATTAGGACTGTGGCACCTGAAGAACGTTGGTTTGAGGCACTTTAATTAGGTTTGGTTGTCGCCACGAGATATAAGAAGGTTTTCATTTGGTCATCTCATCCTTAGTTGTTTCTTTCATTGTAGGATCGGGAGTTGGAGTTGAAATATAAAAACTCTTTCATCGATATGGCCCTCATCTACGGTCGTCATTTCATAGTATTGTACTTCAGTTACCCTTATCCCTTACCTACAATTTATCCATTACGGGGCACATATTGTACCCTTGAAATGCGACGCTTGGTGCTTTGTTGAAAGCTCAATTACATGTCGTATTTTTTTAATTCATTAGTTCACTAATGGATAAATCAGAAGTTTCATGTGACTGTATAAAGTAAATGTTATCTTATTATGAAAAGAAATGACAGAATTTCTCCTATAATTGGGCCAATACTCCTTGCCCACAACTAGGGGTGATATCGAGCCGAGCCGAGCCCGAACACACCTATGTTCGAGCTCGACTCGGCTTCATTATCTTGAGCTCGAGCTCGAGTCGAGCCTGGAAATGGAGCTCGAGCTCGTATAAGATTTACGAGCTAGAGCTCAGTAGGCATAAAAGCCATGCTCAAATTCTTTCTCCACTTTGCTGTCATGCTTATCTATTTATAAGGAATTTTCCTCCCAAATCTTCTCTCATTTCTGATGTGGGATTGGATGAAATTCACCTCAAAATTTTGAAATAAAACAAATTTGGCATTGTGGAGATTCGAACCCAAGTTCCCTTGCTTCCTCTTCTCGTGTCTTACCACTGCACCAAATTTATTTTCATGTTATATATATGAATGATAAATTATATATGTATTTTATCCTTTTTAAAAATTACTTTTTCTTATCGAGCTGTTCACGGACGTAATCGAGCCGAGCTCCCTTTTGTTCATTTATTGTTCGTTTATTAATCGAGCCTAAAATTTTGTTCATGTTCGTTTATTAATAAATAAATGATCTCGAACCGAGCTTTTAACGAGTCGATCCCGAGTTTGTTCGTGAACATTCGTGTTCGTTCTCAACCCTACCCACAACCCATAAAACAATAAAATTTCATAAAACTAATATGTCATAATAATAGTAATCATTACTGTCATCATCCGAATTCAAATCCGAACACGAAACACCAAATTCAAATTGTAATAGTAATATTCGAATCATGTCCAACACAAACACAAAACATCACATGTTCATAGGTGATCTACCCCAGTGTACTTTGATCTTGCCTTCGCATCAGTTAGGTTTGGAATCAAATCTTCCATGCTTTGAGTGATCTCATTGAGTGTCTGCCAAAAGATGGGTCCTAGGAATGTACCCCTAGTTTCAGGATGAAGATATAGCATTCGACTACCAAATATTTCAAATGCTACAATAGGTGTGGAAAAATTAACTTTGGTTCCAATTTAAATAACAATAATTTTATAATAATATAATGCATATTTACAAACAAACTCATACTCACCTCAGTAGGAGATAACGCAACGGATGGGTCATCTTCAATTCCATTATCCTCATCCCTGATAATTCGAGGGTGCATGCGAGACAGGTAGTAGTCAAGGTAGTCTTCACAGGCATCATCAGGGTTTATTGCTCTTTCCATTCCGGAAATGAGATAGAACCTCTGATTTTGCCAGAACAAAAGATGGTCATCATGTTTGCAAAGTATTTCAAACAATCTGGCCCTCTATAGCATTTTCTCGGTACATGCACTATGCCAGGTATTATTTGGATGTACCCAAACTGTCTCAATACACGACCCAGCATATATGGCTCTACCAAAGTTCTACAATGTATCATACCGGCGTACAATGTAATTCGATGGACCGATGCAGGATTCGTGTTGAAAGGAGTCCAATTAACCTGATTTTTATCAATATTTTTTATATGCGAGTATAACAATATAAACCATTCTATAAATTATTGCTAGATGGTAAGGGGGGGGGGGGGGGGGGGGGGGGGGGGGGGGGGGGAAACGTATGCAAGTAACTTACCTCATTCACCTTCAACCCATCTAGCACGCGCCTATACAAATGCAAAGCGTCATCTAAATCTCTTCTCCTTGCATATTGAAGTCTCAGTTACCATGCATCAATTGATTCCAGTTGTCTCTCCTTTCCAGACTAAACATTGGAAAATACTCATATATCCAAGCTTAATGAAACATTAAAGTAACTCCTGTTTTGTAATTAAATATGCTAAACTCCTGACAGTAAATATGAAAAATAATATAATTGTTAAACATACCAATAGTAGTATTAAACATCCTCCAATCTGGGCTGTTTGGAACCTGGATGCCCTCCCAAGCTGCCGATACAAGTTTGCTAAACAAGCTGTGCCCCATGCATATTCATGCGTCTTATCCAAATCAATCAAGAACGGAATGTAGTGGGCACTAACAGATGTCTTCGTTTTATCCACGAATAGAGTTGACCCTAAAAGCCACAATAAATATCCTCTTGCGCCGTTCATAGAATCACTAAGTCTATCAGAACATAGACTTTGTATGAAACTCAACCTTACATTTCCATGTCTGCGTTTATATTCTGCTAGGGCTTCAGCTTCACTTATTTTCAATATCTTTGCAAGACTCAAAATCAATTGGTTTGGCTTGGGATTTCCAAATAATACGTCTCCATCAACAGGAATGCCTAAAATGTACGCCACATCATGAAGAGTAATGGTCATCTCTTCAAATGGTAAATGGAAAGAATTTGTTTCCGGCTGCCACCTCTCCACAAAAGCCGATATCAATGAGGCATCCAGTTCATCGTACATGCACTGTGACAAGTGACACAGTCCTGAATTCTCAACAAGGGACTTCATTTTCACCCTACTAATTTTCCTCTTTGATAAACACTCTGTTTGCTTAAGGTATCTCAATATAACCCGCTCCTTTTAAATTACGTTAGAATAAATGAAAATTAACATCAATATATATATATATATGTAATTTAAATAAATAAGAAAAAAAAATTTTCTTACCCATCCATTCCATATGTAATAAGCAACGTGTCCAAGATAACTTTTCAATAGTTCCGGGTCGTTGGGGCCACCATCCAAAGAATGATTTAACTCATTATAAGTCAATAAACCTGTTGACATAGCACTTGTAGCACAAGACGCACTAACCACCATTAAAGCCTTTCCTCTACCGTCACCACTATCACTCGGAGACGGCACAACTGTAATGGGCATTTCTGTGTGAGTCTCATCAGTCTCTTCAAACTCATGATCAACAGAAACACGACCGCTATTCCATACCGGTGCTGCCTCAACCAAAGAAGTGCGTGAACACTCAGCCTTTTCTATATTGTCAAAAAACGGTTGCTTTTGGGGTTCCTCCACATCATCACTACATTTGGGGGCAAATGGATAATTCTTAGGATTTTCAGTTTTCAGGATTTTCAGTTAAACTTTCAAACAATTGAGACATTCTCGCACAATTGGATGTTGTTGGGTTAAATTTCGGCTGCTTTGTGGGACAATGTTTTTTTCCTTTCATCTAAAATTACAAATAAATAAACAACATCAGTGAAGTCTGGTTAATAATATGTTTAAAAATTAACACGAAAATATTTACTCAATAGCAATATAATTACATAATATTCATACATAGCAAAAAAATCATTTTCAACTAACACAGAAATCTTAACAATACATACTTAAATTAAAAAAAACTATAAAACACAAAGGGAAAAAAATTAATAGAGAGAAAAACTCATGATTAATTAATGTCTAAAATAATAAAGTACATCTCTTAAAACACTAAATTATAAAAATTAGCTTTCATAAATTTGGAAAAAAAAAAGTCTACCCATGCATTATAATACCTAAATTGTACACACCTAATTATAATATTTACCTTAACAATTAACATTACCAAGACTAATTAATAAAACATATAAAAGCACTAACCATACTATAATGCCAACATTAAAAATTAGCTTACATTGCACTTGTGTCTAAATTAAACAAAAATAATACAAAAGAAAAAAAATGATCTAACTATGCATTATAATATCTATCTAAATTATAGACACCTAATTATAACATTTACATTAACAATTAATTACAAACGATTCATATAAAGGAAAAAAAAAATAAAATTGCAAAATGGGCAAGTTGCCGGAAAAACGGGCTGCCGGAATCCCGTTTTTCCGGCAAAAAAATGGAACTGAAATGAAACCTTGCTGGAGGCCAGCTGCAGCAGCTAGCTTCCCAGTCCAGCTGCTGCATTTTTGCAGTCAGATCTGGCTGCTTCTGGGTCCGCCACCCAAATCCGGCTAGCCGGAAGGTTTTGTTTGAAAAAAGAAATAAAAATGTAAATATTTACCTTAGTTCCGCGACAGTCGGCGGCGGCGAAGGTTTCCCGGCGAGGTCCAGCTGGGTTTGAAAAGCCAGATCTGGGAAATGGTGGGGCCGAACTTAATTTCTCCAATTTCAGGTATCAATTAGGAATCATAATTGATGCCGTTATTCACTGTTTGGATTTCAGTTTTAGCACTGCACTTGTTTTCTTACCTCATCCATTTTGTCTCTTTTACAGAACTGCTGCTTCTCTTCTAATCTAACAAACAAAAATGGAGTCCCAAATAAAATAAAAATTAAATTAAATCAAAACAGAATCACAATGAAAGGATTTAGAAATTAAAAAATACTCGTAAAAAAATTGGTTGAATTCAGAAGCTACCAAGTTGATGATTTGCTCTGTTCGAATGTTAACCAAAAAAAGGCTTGTTTCTTTCCATGTTTTGTTTGTAATTTTGAAAATATATTTTTAAAAAGTAGTTTTTCAATATTAAAAATGTTTTAAAATATAGTTGAATAGTAAAAAATTATATTAAAAATAATAATAAATAATTATAATAAATTAAATTTATTGTGAAATTGGTGTTAAGAACCATGTGCCATGGACTTCACTGTTGTGGCTTCAATCTTATTATGTTCATTTGGGAAAGGCATGAAAATAATTGAACTTCACATGGAAGATGGATTCCCACTTCTGTTTTCCAGTCATACTTCATTCCCTCTTTTATGCATGAATTAATTAAAGTTACAAGTTATCTTTTAGTTTCATATATGTGTGTATAGTCCCTTCGGGGGACCTCTGATATATGTGTGTATAACCTCCTTTGTGTGTGAGAGAGAAAATGGGGTACGGTAATTAGCAATTGTGTGTGTACGAGAAAAGAGTGTTAATTTTCTGAAATATTAGGAGAGGTATAAAAAGAAAAAGAAAAAAAAAAGTGAGACTATAGTCTCGTTAGAAGAATTATTCAATCATTGAATTTGACCTACCAAATTTTATTAGTAACGCTTTCACGGCTAATGCTGAATGGTTCTTAACAAAACTGTAATTTTCACTATAATAATAATAATAATAATAAAATTTAAAAGAAAGAAAAGAAAAAAAAAATCGTGAATCGAAAAAACAACGTATGAAGTGGTACCTCATTCATTCATTTGGTGTGCTTGGGGTTTCGCATTTGGTTGTTCTTATTTGCTGTACTCTTCGTCCTCCTCATGCTCGAGAAAATATTGGCTGGTTAATAAATACCATGTCGTCGCTGACGTGGTGGTTAATAACCTATTTATTTATTGACATGTAAATTTATTTTTTGACTAAATTTTATTTTTACATTGAATGAATAAATATTATTACTGTTTGCCTGCTACTGTAATTATTTTCTATCCCTATTCTCAATGTAGAATTACACAAGCTCTCTCTCTCTCTCTCTCTCTCTCCAAACTCTCCTCACGGTCATGCGAAACAGATTCTCAAATCTGTAAAATTTTCATCTTCTCATTCTTTTCACTCTAACCAAACATTACTCTCCCCATCTCCTCTTTTATATGTTTAGTAAATTCTGAAGGCAATATCTGAAGAGAAAATTTTGGCAACGTGAAAAAAATTCTCCACTCTTCATACATTTTTTTTTTCGACGCAAAAATATAGCAGGTACTATGAGATGTTGGTTCTTGAAAGCTTGAATCATATAAGAAATATGTATATATGTTAGTGTTGTTTACAGTGATATCTGGAGAACAATCAAAAATTTGAAAGAATTTTTATGTATTCACTGCAATTTTATACTTGAAGAAACATCAATAGTCAAACACAATCCGATTTTCATTTTGTCAAGAGTTGTTACAAAATACTCAAATGAGTTCTACTTGGAACTATTCAAGCGATTATGCTTACAAAAAGTGAAGACTCAATATTTAGCACATTTTCACTTAATACAAAAAGTTACATAAACAAATTGAGAACTTGCAATGATGAGAAGCATTGCTATGAACTTGGATGCTAGAATGCCTATAAACTCTTCCTAGAATGCTGGTTGTGGGATGCTGGTTTCTTCTTGGAATGTTCCTAGGTTCTGTAGAAGTGAACTACAAATGTGGAGCCTTCTGAGCTCCAGCAAGATGAGGAACCAAACAATGTAAGGTAGCCTTCTTCATTGTGTCAATTGATGATATTCCAAGCAACAGAACATTAAAAAATTGGGCCATAGCAGAACATTAAAGCAGCAGAACATCAAATGATCATTCCATCCACGAGCAAGAGAAGCCCCGCAAAGAATTGTTGCAGCAAAGATCTTCTCCTTGTCAGATCCATTGATTGTTATCGCATATATTTTCTCTACTCCTGCTAGGCAACAGTAAAAACATGAAGAACAACTATATAATGAGTTCTAGAACTACCAACAATAACAATACAATAGACTCATAGAAATCAAGAATAAAAATTGCACTCTATTCGTGATTTGGCAAGCTGCAAGAAATAATTTATGAGAATCTGTTTTGCATGACCGTGAGAAGAGTTTGGAGAGAGAGAGAGAGCTTGTGTAATTCTACCTTGAGAATAAGGATAGAAAATAATTACAGTAGCAGACAAGCAGTAATAATATTTATTCATTCAATGTAAGAATAAAATGTAATCAAAAAAATAAATTCACGTCAATAAATGAATGGGTTATTAACCACCATGTCAGTGATGGCGTAGTGTTTATTAACCAGCTAATATTTTCTCCCTTATGCTCTGTCACACAAATGTTGATCCCCATTCCCAGCGTCACAATCACAGTCACGGTCTATTAACTTGAGCTCCCACAACATGGATTCCTTCATCAAATCAAACTAGCAAGGTCCTATTCCTATATAGGACAGCCCCACAGGTTTCTTTTGCCTAAAAGGTTGCATGTGACTGAGACACATGTTACCATAACACTGGTAATCCCCTTGTGCTTGCACTTCAAAATTGCGAGTTCAAATCATTGCCTAAACCATCAAACGGGTTGACGGCCTCTTATTTGATCATAAAAAAAATAGTCATACATCCGGTAAGGGACAAGTCCATAGCCAGTTTGTGGGACAGTAGATGCTCTTTCATTTGATTATGAATGATATAGTCATACATTCAGTAAGAGACCAAAACTATAGCCGGTTTATGAGACAATATATATGGTCTTTTCTTTGGTTGTGAATGATATCGTCATACATCCGGTAAAGGACAAAACCATAACCGGTTTGTGGGACAATAAAAGCCTCCAATGATCATGTATGCGATTGACACCTTAAAGAAAATATGCTTGAGCCAGCGTGGGGATACCTCCATGTTGAAGGGGGAAAAAACAGACTTGACACACACAATATAGGAATCAGGACCAGCCAAAAGTGCATGTAACATATTCAACAAATTCAGCTCTACAACATCACGCGGAGATCATCGTCAAGTCTTCGAACTACATTTGTTTCAAATAATCTAGGAATGGTCTGAAAAATCTAAATGCCATCTCAAGTTAGTTTAAAAAAGCCTTGCATAACATGAAATCAATGGAAGTCCCTTGGTTATGGAATCATTCTCTAACAATTAAAATTGTTCCTACTTTGACATGGATGAAGCTGCTTATGAATAACATTTTCTGCCTACATAATTCAGCCTTGACCTTCTGCTTCTCACAGGAGTGAACCAGTTCTCAACTCTAGACATCTTGGATCTGCACAGCCTCTTGTACTCTCTCGATCGGATGACCCCCTCCATGATCCGAACATCTTCAGAAATCTCATGCCTCGAGAGGGATGCCAAGCTAGGCAATATGTCCTTCTGGAAGTCCTTCATTCTCCTGCCCCTTCTCAATTTCACGCCGTAGTCTTTGTTGTCTGCTCCGATGACTTCCTGAGGCGTTGAAGTGACACAGTAGTCTTCTGTGTTGCTTTCCTGCAGCTTCAGCACCATTGATTCAAATGTGTCCGAGGAACACTCTGGCTGCGGATGATCCTTCCTCTTCTCATTTGCCTCGTCAACCTCAGCAATTCGATCGTTTTCTCTTCTTGAGCATTCGAGAAGAAGGTACATGAGAGATGCAGCACCATCTTGGACCAGAGAATCATTGTGTGCTGACCCTTCTTTCTTCTCATCAGAGGATCCAGATTTTGATTCACCAGGGCTAGGAGGAGATTCATTTTCAGATGACTCAGAATTCGGTGAGGAATTCGCGCGAGAAAGGTCAGATTTTCCCAAATAGATTCCAGACTGCACCGTTTTTAAACTGCACGCGTGATCCGGTGTCATATAATCAGACTTACACGAGGAAGGAGAACTATCTCCATCTTCAACACCATCAGCCATACAACCTAATTGTGATAATACTGCATTTTCATCGTCTGCGATGTCATCATTCACTCCTACCACTGTTTTATCTTTATCATTTCTTCTGGAAAGAGTTGACCCTAACTCTGGATCTTTATGTTGGGAATTCCCAGTGAGACGGTCTTCATTTTCAGAGCAGTCAGGCGGTAACCTCAAACTTGAATCTAGATCAGGAGAGAGAGCTTTACCACCTCTAGTGTTTGAGCTACTGTTAGTGCTATTGGAAGTCATCATCATAATATCCTCTGTGTCTTGTTGAATCAGAGAAACCTCATTCGAACAGTTATTGTCACATACTCTCCAACTAGTTCTATCAGGAGACATGCCTTTATGAATGTCGTCAACTACACTCTCAGTAATACCAGAGCAGGCACCCACTGAAGACTCCATTGCTAGGTCCTTTGAGTCAGAAAGTGATTCGTCAAGCAGAGGAATTAAGATCCAAGCAGAATGCTCGATGAGAAGTAAATTCCTTGGTCACAGGTGATGCTCTGGCAGCTGGGAGCTCTCCAAGCCACTTTGTAACCCCTGCAAAATCAAAATCGAAAGAGTGCAACAGCGAGATCATGAGTATATATCTAAAGAGTGGCTGTAACGAAGTGTATAATTTGCCCTGACTGTAAGTTTGCAACAACAGAGGCATGGAGAAAGAAAAGTTCCAGACCTTGATCTAGGGAGTTCTGCTCCAGATTAGTTTTACTCTCATCTTTTATTGATTCACATCTCTTGATCCCATTAGCTAGATCGGTATTTGCGCCATTTAAAGAGATGCAATTGGATAAGTTACCCTGCAGGTTTCCAGGCTTAGCAGAGCCAGCAATACAGCCAAGTGCAGACATGGGTTCAATATCTCCACTCAACTCAGTGTGACTAGATTCTTCTAGGTCGATTATCTCTTGGCAGGACACAGAAGTCAAATTTTCAAGCCAAACTTTCCTGCAACTCCTCTTTCGCTTAGTGCCCCCACCAATGCTCAAGGAGAGGTTAACCTCATCAAGAGAAGATTCACTATCGCCAGGGCTGTAATATTCCACTTGTACAGGATTTTCACGAGTACCCGAACCATGCCCTTTGTTTAGAAAACGCTGGTCAATATGTTTTACACGTCCACTGGGCTTCTGCAAGATGCCTTGTGAGGAGCAGTTCAAAGATTGCTTAGTGACCACCTGAATAACATGAACCAAATCAAGCTACACTCAGATAGAGAGAACATTGCAAGTCTCGAAAGATGACAAAATTGACCCAAAATATGTATTCACATAATGTACAGAAGGGAGTTCATCATTTTCATGAGGCAGTTCAAAACTATTAATATTCCTGTTTTGTGGCATTTAATTGATAAAAATGCCAGGGATTTCTAGTATTCTGATTGACAACAGTATGACTGTTGTATACTTTAACAGACGTGCAGGTAGAGTCTATTGGAAAAATCACTAGAAAGTCCAGTTCAAAATAAAATGACCAAAATTATCTTTCATATGTACAAAGCTCAAAATATCTGTAATCAAATTCATTTAGTGCACTAGAAAAGGTGAAACACCTATTTTTGGCAATTTAAATCATTCTCGAATCAACCTACCCCTTCCCACTCCAAATTCTGCATGAGCATCATTTGCATCTGATACAATCGATGAAGTTCCTGAACCTGAAGAACAGGTGTAAAAGTAATGAGATTTAGATATCAGTGAGTAAAGCAACAATTCAGTTCATCTAAAGCACGAAAAATTTACCATGAGCCAAGAGTAACCCCATCTTCAGACAGTAACACATTTAAGAGAGAAGGCCAAGTTTTCAGCATTTCTGTTTGCTTTATGTAGTGAAATTTAACATAAATTTGGTATCAAAATAAGGCAATCCATAGATTGATTTTCAAAATGCACAGAGCAATCCTAACACTAGCTCCCCTCAAAACCACAGTAGATTTTCCACTTCCTTGCCATGCCAGACTATCAAGCAGTAGCATAATTAAAAGAATGCTGAGTCAGCTCACAAAGTGACCAAATAAAAAGGCTCTGAGTCAGCTCATCATATTTCAGTGTAATGCGACGTAAATAGAAGAATGCTGAGCTTTCAGGCATTAGATAAGGTTTAACAGGCGATGAAGTAGATTCACCCAATTACCTGCTTCTTGAACATATCCTCCTGGTTGAGCATCTTCAGCCTTAAAGATTCTTTGAGTGAATCATCATGAAAGCGTTCCATATTCAAATAATGAAAACCTGTTCCGGGGATCATTCTGCCTCTAGAGTACTTAAACTTCTGTCAGCACTCACATATATTTTGCATGCTTAGGAGAGCCGAAATCTTCCCAGAAACTTTCAAATTGTTGTGAAGGCCATGCTGCTGCAAAGCTATTCCATACAATGCATTACCAAAATATACTATGACAAATACATCAAATGAAAAATCCATATCACGGTTCAACAGTTCCTCATCTGCATAAAAATAAGCAAAGAATAGAGAATCCAAAGGCAGTGACGAAATAGAATACACATTATTTCCAAACCTAAAATAGAGAATCCAAAGGCAGAGCATAGAGAATCCAAAGGCGACAACGAAATAGACAACGTATGGACATTACTTCCAATCCCGAAATAGTCCCCCAACAAAGATTTTCCAACATTAAGATATATTTAATAAGAATCTATACGAGTTTATGTATGTGAACAACCTTGTTTGGGAACTTAGAAAAACCCAACTTCCAGAAATACCAATGTCAGGAAAGGAAAAAGACCCAACACTCTGGAGGATTATTAGAACCTAAAGGCGAAAGGTATTGCAGTAAAACAACCTTGAGCAGGGTCAAATGCATATCTTGGCTGTGAAAGGCCTTTCGATAACACATTTCCTTCAAAAGTCTAAACCCAAAATGCCAAAACTCAAATGTTATTGCATCATCATCATCATTAAGCATTTAAAAACTCAAATTCTCAGCTGGCCAAACAGTAAAACGTAAACAGACAGAATTTGACCAAGTCTCCCAACTTGCGCATCAAAGTTTACGTGCTCTTTGATTCGTTAAAAATCCATAATTGTTCATTTACACAAACAAAAAAAAAAAAAACAAAAAAAAAACTAAGAATAAAGGACAAACTCATAAAACAGTGAACTAGGAAGATCGGCAAGATTTCCAAGACAGAGAAAGAGAGAGAGAGAGAGAGAGGACAGAGAGAGAATCCTTATTCCCAAAAAATAAATTAACAGAGAAATGCAGAAAATGCATTCTGGGTATGGACAACGTCAATCCCTACAGCAGCAAACATTATAAAAATCACAGTAAAAAACTAATTTTCATTCTGACTTAACATAACCAAAGACTTCTAAGATCCAGAACTACAGTTCATTTCCTTCTCAGAATATTCCAGCTGTGACCATTGAAGGCCATTGCATGTGAAGCGCGTACACCACACATGAACTGAAAGAGATGGAGTATCCCAAGACCCACATCAAGAAAATGAACCACGAATGACCAAAATCTTGCAATAAAGATCAAGAAAAATCCAACCCCAGAAACCCATTATAGCATAACGCTTTCACAACAAAAAAATAAACACAAATCGCACATATATCAAAGACCCATGAAAAAAAAAAAAAAAAAAAAGGAAAAAGAGGTACCATGAGAGGAAGCAGGCACTGAAGAACATTAAGCCATTTCGCAATCAAGAAAAGTCCTCCAGTAAATTCCCCACCAACCTGCCCATGTTAAAGGCACTTGATAGAGCAGGAAGATGAGGGCCGTAAACACACACACACACACTTAAGACCCCATATGTAGTGATCCTAGACGATCAAAATTAATGCCCCTTTTTTTGTCCATATCTGTCTATACATCTCTACGTAAATAGGTAATAAAGATTACATTTTTATATGCGCACACAGCAAAAGAAAAGGAAAGGATGGGAGATTTTTAAAGAGAAGAGAAGGGAATCAGATTTTTGCTAGCAAGTCACGGTGCTGGTGCTGGTGCTGTTGCTGTTGTCGCCAGTTGGTGGGGAAAACCAAGGGCCTGTTCTCTTGGATAGTTTCAAACCAAGTTTTAGACAAAAGTTTTAAACTAAATTGGTTTTAAACCAAAACAAAGAAACAAGCTTTTCAAAATAAATTTACAAAAATAATTTTATTTGAAAATTTTTATTTTTTCAGATTTTTAAAATTAAAAAATATCTCACCCCACCACCCTCATCCTCACCCTCACCCTCACCCACACCCACACCCACACCCACACCCTCCTCCTCCCCACTCACCTCACCCGAGCACCCTCCCCCAACAGAACCCAAATCAACAACAACAACAACCCAAAACAAGCCAACAACATCACAAACCCACCACCTCCCTCCTCCTTCCCTCCCCTCAGCAACAACAACAACAACCCATCAACATAATCACAAACCCACCTCACCCGGTGGGCGTGGGCAGGCGGCGGTGGACGGCAGCGGCGGCTTGAAGAAGCTGAAGAAGAAAAAGAAGGAGAGAGGGAAGAAGAAGAAGAGGAAGAAGGAAGAAGAAAAAGGAGAGAGGGAAGAAGAAGGAAGGAAGGAAGGAGAAGGAGGAAAAAAAAATTGGAAATTAAGTTTGAAACTTTTTTTTTAAAAACTTACAAAAGACAAAGGAGGAGAAGAAGGAGAAGAAGGAAGAGGAAGAAGAAGAAGGAAGAAGAAGAAGAAGAATATGAGAGTTTGTTGGGGGCGGCGGCGGTGGGTGAGAAGAAGAGGAGGAGGAAGGAAGAAGAAGAAAAAGAAAAAGGAAGGAGAAAGGAAAAAAAAGTTAGAAACTTAGTTTTAAAATGTATGGAAAAGAACACACGTTTTGCAAGTTTTGTCAGTTTAAAACTAAATTTGGCCAAAACTTAGTTTCAAAATGTCCAAGAGAACAGGCCCCAAAAAAGAAAAGGAAGGCAATCCAAAAAAAAAAAAAAACCCACAAAGTTCTTCTCTTTCTGAGAGAGTGGAGAAGAGAGAGAGAGAGAGGATTTGTGGCTTTGTCTTGGGCTCTTGCCACAAGCAAAGTGAATCAACAACACTCTCTTCTTCTCCTTCTTCTTCTATGGTTGTTTATTTATTGATGAGAAGAAAAGGAAATGGGATTTATGTGGGATTTTATTATAAAGAGAGGGAGGTTACATGTCAGAGCCTTGGTGTGAGCAGTGGGGCTGTTAACCACTCTGCAAAAAGGGACAAAAAGTAGAAAAAAAGCCAAGCTGGGAAGGAGATAGTAGTATTGTGATGTTACTCCCCTTTGAATTTACATTTCTCTCCCTGCTCCCTCTTTAGCCATAGGTTTAGGCTAGGTATCTACTACTTCATACAAAATTATAATACTAAAAAATTAATAAAAACAAATAAATGATTTTTAATTGTTTATAGAATATGGGCAGAAATAAAAAGAAAAAAAAAAAAAAGGTGACCGAAAGGTCTGCAGCGCCCTAGGGTATTTCGGCCACCGGGGGATAATAGGGGACGGAATTCCCTCCCCAAGCCCCGTCGGCGTCTTAGATAATGGCGGAGCTAGAAATTGTATTTAGTGGGGCACAATAATAAAAGAAAATTAATTAAAAAATTATTTAGTAATTCTTTATATTTTCACTTTGAATATAATTTTAGTTTTAATCAATATCAATATTACTAATACTTCAGAAAAAAAATACAAAAAAGCATAATCTTAATATGGTTTGATTATGTATTGTGAATCTTACTAATACTTTAAGAAAAAAACTAACTATAACCTTAATACAAGTGTCTATGTGTTATGTATTACTTATGTTTAATTAATAATTCAAAAAACTAGTGGGGCCATATTAGGTTAAAAAATTATATTAAATATACACAAGGGGCGTGAGGGCTCAGTGCCCCCAGTGTAAATCCGCCTCTGGTCTTAGGGTTGCGCTCCTAAAGCACCGACAAACAAGAAAGGGACCTAAAGGTCCGCAGTGCCCTAGGGTGTTTCAACCACCAGGGGACCGCACCACAGGGGACGGAATTCCCTAGGGTGCGGCGGCCTGTTTCTCCGAGCCTCGCTGTCACCTTAGGATTTCACCCCTAAGGCAGCAATCGGGCTGTTTAACACGCCACCGGCCGCCTCTCCATATGGGTGGAGTCTACTCTGAAGCTGAAGAACACAACCAATAAATAAATAAAACAAAACTTACCTTGACAGATGAGAGAATTTCACCTTGAGGTATGTTTGCTGAAATGGAAAATTATGTCTAAGGGCATCCCCAATGGTTGGGTAGATGCTGACATGGGTATTTATTGTTGGGGAAATGGGGTAGAAGGTAGAGATTCTCTACCTGGGTAGAGGTTTCTCTACCTAGGTAGAGAAGCTCTTGTGGGCCACTTTTCTTTTTTTTATACTTTTTGTATGTAGATGATAATTAATAGTGGTATATGATGTGGCAATAAAATAACTTCTTTTGGGGTAGAATTGTTGGAGAGAAATATGGTTAAAAGTATTAGGTGAAGTGGCAGATGATGTAGCAATAAAATACCTCATTTAGAGGTAGAACCATTATGGATGCCCTAACTCTTGTTTGGTACTTTTATTTTTTTAATATTATAATTTTGTGTGCATTTAGTAAAAAGTTATGATCATGTAAGCTCAAATTTCAAACTATTACTTTAACTGTCATATTTTGAAATTCTATATACTTATTGAAAATTTCTACAGTCCCTCTCTTTATTTTAGGGAAATTGTTCTTTTAAAAATTTTATATGTAAATATTGCACATTTACTTATACACAACTGCACATCTATCTCCAATACGTTGCACGTTTAATGTTGGTGCATTGCACATCTCATTTTAGAACTTAGAATTATAAGCATACATATTTTTACTACTAAAAAAATTCTCCATTTGAGCATAACGAATATACATTGCACATCTATCCCAAATACATTGCACGTTTAATGTTGGCGCATTGCGCATCTCATTTCAAAATTATAATGATATGAACATGTATTTTTTATTCCTATACAGTGCACATTTGCAGATTTACTCATACACCGTTGCATATATAGTCCGTTGTACGTTGCTAGATTAATAGCGAACCATTACGCATCTGATTTCAAAACATTGCACATTTTATTGAAATTACCTTAAAAAAAATTAAATATAAATTACATTTTTAGTTTAATTCGGGACATGTAAAAAAAATTCCCAACCTTCCTCAAGAATAAATAAGTTTGGGATAGTTTTAAGGAAACCGAAAAATTAACTTTTGGACCAAAAAAATGAGTGTTGGTACACCAAGTGACTGCACCTCATTCTTCAAAGGTTGTATTTTTTTCTTAATAGAGTTTGCCCATATACACTAACTTTGCATTAGAAGTAACTATAAATAAATTTTTTCTTTTAATTCGGACTTTTGAAAAAAAAAATTCGACCTATTTCGAGAATAAATAAGGTTTGGGTAATTTTACGGGAGCGGGAAAATAATTTGTTTTACAAAATTGAGCATTGTCCCTCTACTTAGTATTGGTTGCTCCTGATTCAAAAGTTGCCATTTGTTTTAGTACTAATTTCCCCTCCACTATCATTTTGCCTAAAAAGTACAAGATATTGTGGCATAATTAATGTCAAACTAGCACTAATGTGGTTACATAATATTGTTGTATTGGTTAAAACAATCCAATGTCGGCACATAATATTGCAACGCCAACTAATGTCTCAACACAATACTGCAACATTAGAAAAGGAAATTTAATATTACCCTAAAATATTAGTCACCGACTGTAGGTCACCAAAATTCATTCCATATTTATTATTTGTCTTTTTTATATATTTAAATATATTAAATCTAATGGACCAAATTCAACTACACTCCTCCAAAAGGTTGTCATTAATTTGAAAAATCATTCCCTCAAATTATGTAAAGGGATTTTAGACTCTCTCTTATAATTTAGTTAGCACAAACACAATGTCAGAGATATATTTTTATTAATTTGTGTGAAAGAAACTAAAGTGAAATTTATTTTAGAACAATTATCTATTATGTATGTGATCAAAGTGAATATATTTTACTATACTTTATAATTTTGTATATCCAAATACATATTTTTGCTTTTGTATTATATTATTTTACATCTTTTAACTTGTTTTTAAACGATTCAAATTAAAATGTCAACTGCAATTACAATATCATACAGAGATTTTAAAGTCCATATCATAAATCATATGTTGAATTATTTTGTGTACCGACTATGTCCTATAAATCAAATAACATTAATTTCATTTAATGATTTGTTAAATTTAAATTTTGACTATATATATCTATATATATAATTTAAAATATGGTTAATAATTTCTGGCATGTTATAATCTTGTCACATTAAAAGTGATTCTTAATTCGGGTATTTATGGGAGCAGAGGGAAGTCTTAACTCAGGAAAAATCTTAATTAACCTATAACATTTCGCTTCATCAACCATGTATGACTAGCACTGTCACCCTTGAGCGAGAATAATGATAATATGTAACACGATATTAAAACGCAATATGAATCTAACACAACAAAATTAAAGTAACACACCGATTGTCAATCAAAATTAATAAGGGCAAAGGTACATTTTTGCCACTAACGTTTTTCTCAAGGTCTAATTTTGCCACTAATGTTTTTTAGGTTCAAAAATGCCACCGATGTTTTTAAATGGTCCAACTTTGCCACTAATGTTTTTTAAGTCCAAAAATGCCACCGACTTTTTAAAATATTCCAACTTTGCCCCTGACTTCTTCTTCTCCAATCTTCTTCGATATCCTGAACTATCCTTCCTCCTCTTTTTCCTCTGTTTCACCGAACCAGTAGCCCTCAATCTTCTCCCCCTTCATTCATTTTCTCTGGATCCACCTAGCTCTAAAACCAAGCTCTGCCATCACCTCAAGAACTTAAAGTTGCCACCATCCAAATCCGGAGCCGTCACCGGTCACCATCTTCCTTATTCCATCTTTTTATCACCATGAACCCAAAACTTAGATAAAAGAAAAAAAAAAAAATCACAGAATAAATAGAAGGGAAAGGGATATCATCTGGGAGAGGAGGAGAAGGGATTACAGCAGAAAAAACAATAACATTACGTCAAAAAAAATTCACCTTCACAGTTTTGGAAATGCAATATGAAACCCAGCAAGTGGGTTTCATAATATGAAACCCATTTGCTGGGTTTCACTAGTTCCATATCGTGAATCCCAGCAAGTGGGCATTGCTGGGTTTCTTGTTTCATATCGTCAAACCCATTGCTGGGTTTCTTTCCTCCTGCACCATTTCTTTCACTTCTTTGTGGAAGAAGAAGATTGCAGAAGAAGAAGTTGGTGGAGAAGAAGAAGTCAGGGGCAAAGTTGGAATATTTTAAAAAGTCGGTGGCATTTTTGGACCTAAAAAAACATTAGTGGCAAAGTTGGACCATTTTAAAAACGTCGGTGGCATTTTTGAACCTAAAAAAACATTAGTGGCAAAATTAGACCTTGAGAAAAACGTTAGTGGCAAAAATGAACCTTTGCCCAAATTAATAATGATGCATAATAGGTAAGGGAGAAAGTGAGCACTTTTGGTGGTCCCTTGTCAACGATCTCACATCCAATATACGAACTATCATGTTGCAATTTTGCTATATATATATATATATATTAGTTTAATTACATTATTTTGACACTTGAAATTAAAAATTAATAAATTATTCAACTAATAAAAATATATTGTCTAATTAATAGTTAGGTATTAAAAACCAAATAAAAATGTAAACTTAAGTCTACGCAATCACTAATACAACTATATATACAAGTTGATGCATTAAGTTTAATGACTACTACTACTAGTAGCATTACTCTTCATATAATTGCTAATTCATTTCCCTCTTTATCACTTGACTTTCTTTTCTTTCACACGTTTTAGGTTTGAAATAATCCCTCCGTCTTAGTGGAAGAATTTTGTTTTAAACATGTATAACTTTTTTGTAGGATTAAATGTACAACACTTAAAATGAATAATTTAATTTTTTTTTTCTATTCTTGGCTATACTTTATAAATTTGAATTAATTATGAACCACACATAATTATATTAATGAAGAAATAAAAAGTGAAAAAATAAAAATATAATTCTTTTACTGAGTTAAAATATTTTTTGAAACAATATTCCTCAATGGAAGGGAGGAAAATTTATAATAGATTAATTTTAAAAAAAAGGTCACGTAAGAGATAATTCATAGAAACTCTTTATCATAGACAATACAGATTTATTACACTGAATGATTATCATCATAAGAAACAAAGGCTATATGGTATCATACTTTAATTTTAAAATGTGTTTTAGATGGATTAAAAAATTATAAAAATATAGGAAAATATGATGAAAACTAACATTAGAAAATACCAAATGTTTTTTTTAAAAATGAGATAAAGTACATACCTTCAAGAAAAAAAATAGAAAAAAGAAACTACACTAATACAAGAGGAGAGACGCTGGAAGAGGCAAATGTATAGTAGGATGGACAGCTAAAGTATTACAAGAGGCTGTGTCACCATAGCAACTAATGTATAAAGTAATTCTTTGTTATTATTGAAATTTATAGTGTTGTGACCAGCTTCCACACCGAGGCTCTAGGCTCGTCCGCCAAATTATTTGCAGTTGAAAATTAACTTCAGAGTGTAATTTTGATGCCAAAATCATCAAATTTGCAAGTAAAGCTTTAACGAATTTATTCAACTAAATATCAGATGCCTTTTTCATATGGATATGAAGGGTATTTATAAGTCTGAATATTCACTGTACTTCTCTCACGAAATCATCAAATGACTCTCATTGAGTTTGGTCAAAACATAACAGATTAATTCCTTCTTATTGTTTAGCTGAACTCAGTTGTATTTCAACAAATTGATTCCCTCCAGCTATCTTTGTCAGTTATCTCGATCTTGGCGTCCAGCTACCTCTCTCATAGCTGTCCGATAAGATCGCCACATGGCACTAACTGGAGGTTCTTTGCATTACTCGTCAGTAGGCCTTTAATCGCAAATGGACCTTAAGAGCCCAAAGGATTTCTTGGCCTCGGTATCCTCTGGCCTTGGCAACAGTCTATATCCAACATATAGTAACAAAATATATATTCTTTTCGTCTTACTAAAATAGTACGAGAAACGTTAAATATGAATAAAGGCAATATTACCTTTCGTTAATAATTTTTTGAAAAAAGGAAGTCATGAGTACTCATAATCTCTATAATCTCAAAGAAACTACGTTATAAGGTCGTCAATTTTCAATAGGACATAAATTCGATACAATATAAACAAGTTAGGGTTAACACCGATTATTAAGTAAATAATATCAAAGTTGCAAATGTTAACACGTGAAACCTACCTACTCGAACCCGTTAACACGAACACAAGTAATTTATAATACAATACTATGGATTAGGGTTAAAAATATCGATTCAAATAGTTAAACTAGTAAAACTAAAGTCGGAGAGTGTCGACATAAGAACTCCCCAACCCAAGCATGGTATGAATTACCAACCTTACTACTTAGATATTAATTTATTACTTATAATTACAAATTTTTAGTTTTTCTTTATAATTAATAATGTACCAACAAATATTCCATATGGATTTAACCAATAAATAAATAACATATCTCTAGACAAAGAAAAAAAAAAGATTAAAATTTATATTTTTAAATCAAACTTGAGTTATGTTATACTCAAGGTTCCTATGGAGGGAGATAATATAATTGAGAAGGATTTTGCGCGTCTCGCGAACAAAAAAGTGTATCAATTGGACTAAGTCTAAAAATAAGTAGCAGCAGGCAGGTAGTCCTCCCGAAACAGTCTTCTCCCTCCTTAGTGATCCCTCGTTATTGTACTGTCGGGAACTTCATTTCGCATTATGTGAGACAGAAATTTCGTACTTATTATGAAAAATTAAACTTAAAATAAAGGAAATTCTACCTCTAATCGTAAAATTAATCTAGCTACTAATAGCGATCTCAGAGTAGGGAGCGAATAACGGTAAGAGAGCAATGGGTCACGCAGTGTAAGTGGTGGATGATTTGTTCTTCGGAGTACTTCCAATGGGGACCACGTCCCGTGGGGTCTTTTTTCTTTTATTTACTACTCGTATTTTCTATTAAATTTAGTTGATAATAAGATAATAATAAAAAATAATATTTCTTCACAATTTACTTGAATAAGTGAATGTTAATTATAGGATAAATTATTTTAGGCATCTGTTACACAAAATTGAGTTATGCAACCGATATAAAAAATACTTAATGAGTGTAAATTGTGAAAGTATGGACAAATCGGAAGAGGTTCTATTTATTTATTGCACTAAAATTGTGAGTAAAGCATATACAAATAATAATCTTTTTAATCATAGCCGGGTGATATAAATTTTTGTAACTATAAGTATCATTATTTTAAAAATAAAATATCAATAAATTTAATCCCTTATTGGATCACATAATTATTTATCCCTCCTCCTTCTTTTTCTAATTTTCCCTCCAATTAATTAAAATTGCTAATTTTGACCATCATTGCTCTTTGGTCATTGATACCTTGCCTTTAAGCACAGTACACACCCGATGTCCAATATCTAATGTTACATGCATTCGTTAGTCAACAGACACAATACTAAAGTGGTTTGCTGATTTCCGTCCTAATTTACAACCTTTCATTATTTAGACTTTTGCTAACCATTTGAACATGATTTTACTCATTCCATGATTACTTACCCCATACCCAATATGTACCGGTATTAAGCTTTACCCTATTCCTTCGATATCGGTATTTTTCTTCCATACCCCTTTTTCATACTTTTATGCTTTTTTTATTATTATTATTATTTCTGGACCAAGCCCAATTAATGCTGCACACCAACCTTTTTAATTATATATTTTTATATTTTCAATAAATTTTTTCATTTAAAAATAATTTTTAAAATTAAGTTTTAAAAACATGTTCTCAAAACTCTCCAAAATATTAATAGGGATTATGGGAATCTTCAACAATTATCCCATCTGGTTTGGTAAAATTACAGTTGTCCCTTTGCGAGTGAAAAAATTAAACTAAAAATTGGATTTTTTTATTTTTATTTTTTCGTAGTTTGGCAAAACAATTTAGAAGGAGTCCTTGTTTGACAGTATGACAGTTCAACAGGTGATAATTTCGCTATTAAAATATTGAATATGCAATATTTCAAACATATGCACAATACTTTTGAGACTATACTATATACCCGTATTTTTTTTTAGATTTAAAATATCTTCTAAAAATGAAAGAGGTTCGCGTCAAATCATCGGCATATCAAATACAAATTTTTGCTAAAATTTGAACATCCAAGGATATTAGTAACTTCACAACCCCTCAAACGGGTGTTGATAGTTTCAACAAACCTCGGGGATGTGAATGTAGTTGACCCTTATCTCTATACAAATAACAAGCCAAGAAATATTTGAAAGTGACACGTATACGTACGCCAACGTATAGGAATCGAGAGCCACAAATCTAAAGACGTAAGGAAATTTTTGGAAAAAATCAGTTTTTCTTCAATATATATTTTCAGGTGGGTTTTTGATTACTTGAGCTCCCACAACCTTGGGACCATATTATAAATACTTGAAAAGATCCAAACAAATATATCGACCGATAAAGCTGTTAACAACGTATAGAATCTACTTTTAAAAATATCTATATTTTACAAACCTCGGGGATGTGAATGTAGTTGACCCTTATCTCTATACAAATAACAAGCCAAGAAATATTTGAAAGTGACACGTATACGTACGCCAACGTATAGGAATCGAGAGCCACAAATCTAAAGACGTAAGGAAATTTTTGGAAAAAATCAGTTTTTCTTCAATATATATTTTCAGGTGGGTTTTTGATTACTTGAGCTCCCACAACCTTGGGACCATATTATAAATACTTGAAAAGATCCAAACAAATATATCGACCGATAAAGCTGTTAACAACGTATTAGAATCTACTTTTAAAAATATCTATATTTTTGTTTATACAAAAGAGTTTATTTTCAAAAAAAATTATTCTTCCTACATTTATTAATATAATTATGTGTAATTCACAGCAATTAAAAAGTAAAGACATGAATGATACAAATAATGTCAAATTAGTTGTTTTAAGATTTGTACCTTCGCGTTTATAAAAAGTTGTACATTTATCAAATTTGACTCTTTCGGTGGAATGGAGTAATTTATTGTCGTACCAGAAAGATTATCTAGATCTTGGGAGCTTGATTCCCTTCTTTATCAAATTTTACTTATATTTAAAGTACAAGTCGACAGAACCTTATAGGCGGCGGCTTCCAACTTATTTCTTCCCTTCTCCATCAACCTATAATATAATAGAATAAAATATTGTAATAGTGATAATTTAAAATTTTAAAAAAAATTCCATTAATTATCATCCACGAACCATATGAGTGTGATAATATATATGAAAGAACGTGGCAAATGGAAGTAGCTGCTGGGGGTGGGGGGACTACTGCTTTGTTGCATCATATGAATTTTGCATGCATGTTTGAAGACCTGAATGGCCATGGCCCATTTATCATGTATGTGATCTCATCTCAACCAATTGTTTGAGACCTTGAATAGTTTTTTTTTTTTGCTTGGGTATGATGATAAAATATTGTTTTTATGTGATTTTGGTAAAAAGTTAGGCGACGGATTGCGTAAAGATGAAAAATTTAAGTTTAGAGACTAAAGAAAAACATTTTAAATCGGAATTGTTATATGCATGCACTATTTTACTATTTACAGGCACATTTGCCAGTAAATTATCTAAAAAACCCTTGGGTATTTAAAAAAAAAAAAACCCATATATATAACAACTTTCTCAGCCACTTCCTTCAATCCACTCCCTCAGCCAAACAAATCTTGCAACCCTTTCCCTGAAGCTGTTCCACAAAATTGGTCAAATTGGATAAAAGTCTAGACAAATCGGATCTGCAAAGGTGAGTGCCTAAAATTCATATTTGTTTCGTTGATATTTTGTTAGTTATTTTGACGAATTTAGTTATAATTTGGCCAGATTTTGCCCGGATCTGAGATTATTCGGACTTTTTTGGATGGATCTGATAAATTTCGGCCAAAGAGACGGCAGAAAATGGTCTCCTAGGCCGGAATCCCGCCAGGGAGAGGTGGGATTTTGGCCGAAAATCCCACCTCTCCCTGGCGGGATTATCGTGAATATCGCCGACGATCGGCTGTATTTTGGCATAAAATACCGCCGGCGGTATTTTTCGGAGACCTGCAGTCAGGCGGTGTTTTGGCATTATTTTTTAATTTTTATATCTTTAACTGTTTTATTTTTTGTTTATATCCCTTTAATTGTTTTTCTTGTGATAATTACGTCTTGATATTATTTCAGATGGGAGATACATTAAAGAAATTGAAATTAAGATTCTCCAGAAACAAAAAGGATGGCAATTTGAAAGTTGTTAGAGACAATGAGGCAACACAATCCTCAGAAAGAATAGTTGGCCGAATACTGCCCACTGCATCCAAGCGCCAGAGAAGGGTGTTAGGAAAAGCGCAAGGTTCTTCTCTATTTTCAAATGCGGAGGGGGCAAGCAATATTGATTACGGTGAAACTGAGTTTGCACCGCCATACACCGGAAATGAGGAGGAGGAGGAAGCACGGGAGAATGTTGAACGACTTGAGAGAGAACTGTCTCATTCTCAGTCGTAAATAGAATGGAATTCAAGCAGGTTGGACGATGAAAACGAATTTGCAAATACAACCAACCAACCAAGGAGGAGAGGAAAAGGGAAAGAATTAATGGGATCCAAACGTAGGTACGTGTCAGTGTCAGGGTCCGGGACCGATCCTGAGTGGCAAACCTACCGAATTCTACGTGGTCCGATTGACGGTGGACTTTCAAATGTAGAGTTGTTAAAGAGTTTTAAAGGTCATATTGCCTACTACATATGGCATGGAAAGGTATCGTATTATGCTTTATTACCTGTTGTGAAATATGTTTTATTAGTTGTTTCGATTTATACTTATTAACTTGGTGCCTAAAATGTGCTAATATATTTATTACATTACGTAAGAACGTGATATATTGAAGTGTCATAATGGGTATGAGCGGCTGCAAAAGTGGGAGTTAACCGAGGGGGAAATGAAAAGGTTAGTGGATGAGTCCGGTTTAGCACATTTGGGGCTGTGCATGCATCCAGAGTTAGACTCTTCACTTCTCAAAGCCTTTGTTGGGAGATGTCATCCAAAAACTAATTCATTTCACATACCTTTTAGAGAGATGAGCATCACTCTCCATGATATGGTCCATATATTGGGAATTTCGATTTTCGAATATCTCATTGTTGAAAAAATTAGGCCTGCAGAAATGCAGGCACTGCTTTCAAAAATGGTAAGAATAGAGGCAGCCCAGTATGGGGACTGAGATTTTTCCAGTGTGAGAATGTCTCTACTGCAAGCCCATGTGTCAGTAGACAGGAGGAGGACCCTGCCAATTCTGCCGCGGAGTATTTGTTGTGGTTATTAGGAAACACCATGTTCGTGAATAAGAAAAAAAACCCACGTTCCTGGCCATTTCCTGAAGTCCCTCCTAAATGTAGAGCGCTTAGGGACCAATGCTTGGGGGGCAGCTTGCTTGGCCAACTTATATCGTAATCTTGGTAGGGTCTCTAGGGCGGACGGTACTCAGCAAGAAGGGTGTCTGACATTATTGCAGGTTCGTAGGAATCATTTATAAATTACTTCAATACTCCATAAAGGTTCATTAATTTTACTAAATCTATTTATTTTCTTATGCTTCATAGAGTTGGATATACGAGTATTTTCCATCATTTAGTCCTCCAAAGATGAGATCTTGGGATCCCAACTCGCCTTTTGCAATGAAGTGGCACATCGGAACCGGCAAGAAGCGTGAGCCAAAACGGGACTTGCTGTCATACAGACGGGCACTTGATAGCTTGAAACTAGATGAGGTAATATTTTTATATCATTTGAATGTCTGACAATTTTTTATTGTAATATATGAATACTGATTTGTTTTCGACTAACTAGGTAAACTGGCTTCCTTTTTGGCCAAATCCTACAATGTTACATCCGGTAACATTGTATAGGGGTCTTATTCATTGCCCTGCGATTGTAGAACCCTATATGTCTGATCGGTTCTTGCGACAGTTTGGGTACGCGCAGCCTATCCCTTATACAGTTTTAAAGTCAAAAGATTGTTACAGAGGCTCTGAAATTCTTAAGTATAAATGTCATTACGAGCCGAATGTTATGGGATGGCAAATGTACAACACGAATGTATTATATGGGATGCAGACCCATGAGGCGTGCCCTGGGTACCTTGACTACTTCCAGCCGCGATCGCACGTTCGTGTTAGTCCAGACGACATGGAAGTGGAAGAAACATCGGACCTCAGACAACTATCGGCGGTTGCAGTAAGTACAGGGGGTTTATGGTAATTTTGTACATTATTGATAAATTTTTTTGTTTCACTGTTTATTTATTATATTTGAAATTCTAGTTACAATGCAGCGTTTGCAATATTTAGCAAGTAAAGTAGTTCTAGCTCTTCCCCGAACAAAACATGCCATAACCAGAGAGGTGAGAGAGCAAGCCATATCTGAGTTTGTTATCCATTTGTAGGATTTGATGCCGAAACTAGAAGAAGTTGAGGCAAGCTCACATGTGCAAGATTATTGTCTGATATTTACAATAATATTATCTTCGTTTATTATATTCGATTTTTGATGCAATGTGTGGATTAATATATCATTCGTGATGCTTCTATGCATTGTACATGCGTTGAGTAATGTTAAAATTAATTACATTTGAAACTATAAAATAATAAACTTATATTGGAAACGTAAAATCAATAACAAATTTCATTGAACGTGAAACCAGTGGATAAGAAAAACATCTAATACTAACACTCAGCAGTAGATTTATTCCTGTATTCATTAAATCGGGGGTTCAAATGAGATTTTCAACTCTGCATTTGTTCTGAGGCTCTGCTTCTCCACGTCGGATAGATGGGGGGTAACATGACGTTTGATGTCGTTAGCAAAGCAATGAAATGATTTTGGAAGATAAGCTCCATATTGATGAAACTGCTTTGATCATTAGAGACGCCGACCCTCCGCCACTGAAATGGAAGAAAAGTATTACTCTATTGTGCATATAATGTAACAACCCTCTAGTACTTTTGTGGCGGCAAGTAATCCACAAAGATGCGAATCAAACCAATATTGACCTACGGTCGGAGCTACAAGACAGTCTACTGTGGTGCATGCTAAGTTGTAATCGACTTGGCCAAGAAACGTGGCGGCACAAAGTAGCTTCATCGCGCAATTCTTGTAACAATTCTGTCCGCACTTGCTACCAAAACTCCTCATCTTTATATATGAAATAGGAAATTACTCTAAAACCACAATAGCCATCGGGCTCTACATTGACGTGCTTGTAAATGTAATCGAACACAAACTGCTTCAAAAATATGGGAAGGTCAAAAGGCCATTCAAAAGCGTGGGGCTTCAACGCCCTTCTTCTTCTCTGTCCTCATTTGGATCTCCGATTATAAATTATATTAAATTTAGCATATCGCTATATAATTAAAAACAATGATTAGTACATGAAAAGTAATAATTGTACCTCATTGTATTGCATTCCTTTCGCCATGCTCATACCCTGATAGATCTCGTTGGGTCGGATTGTGTCTCGGTCGACCCTTGTGTGGGCGACTTATCGGATCAGTTAGATCAACAATTTTCAGATAAAGCGCCGCATGCACGGCACCCATCACCATGTATATCTCAGCACTTGGAAGTGTAATTGTTTCACAAATATTTCATGCAGTCGTCCTTCAGCGCTTTACCTCGCCTCCTTAGTTTTCGGAATATCATTATCTCTCAAATGCAGTGTCTTCCAGAAGGTGTCCACATCGACATGATCAATAGGGCATTGTGATCGCACCATCTGTAGCACCTCACAAGCACATGGCAACCCTCAACTGGTTTGAAGTTCGCAATCGCACATCACACCATCTTCCCGATAAGTCCAACTCTTTTTGAATATTCGTCTACTAACATTGTAATACCAGTGAAAGACAATATACCGTTCAATGTACTATACAGTAAGTAATTGCTCTTTCGGTATGATTTGATACGATTAGACTCCATTGCAGTTTAAACTTTATCTAATTGCTCATTTATCATTATATTAAATTGTTAAAAAATACCTGAAAATGCCTTTCTATCAGTCCCAAATACCTTTTTTAACTGTGTATGTACATTCCCAACCCTAAAAGTCAATTACCATTGAAAATAAAATTGTCACATAGGAACACTATTATCATGTAATTACACACCATACAAACTATAAATTAAAACAAGAAGTAACTTACATGTTCGTTGTGCGCCCTCCGTAATGCTTTATATTTTTTGTCCAGGCAGATACAAACTTGTCCCTGTGAGAATCCAACCATGTATCCCTCAAGTATGGAAGCACGTTTCTAATTTTGGATTTACTTCCATATTTAGTATTAATAAATTTCACAACTTCCGTGAACTGTTCATATGTCAAAGCTTTTACCATTTGCCCCCAACCATATAAAAACACATATGTTGTGGTTTTGTCGTTGCCTGACTGTAGTACATGTTTCTTTATATCCATTTCAATATGTCTCCTGCACAATAGTTGTGTAGCATGTGGGAATACTTGATCCACAGCGTTCATTAAAGCAGTCTCTCTATCAGTCATGACAACATGTGGGTATTTGTCGCCATCAAATAACTTTTTCAACTGAATCATAGCTCAGAAATAGCTCAGAATAGTCTCATCCTTCATGAAAATGAAAGCAATATGAATAAACTGAGCAGTGGGTACATGCCCCACTATCTGCAGCAGAGGCATGTCGTACCTGTTTATCTTGTATGTAGTATCAATAAACAAAACGTACGGAAACAAACCAAGTAGAGAAGGTGCCTTCTTGTGGGCAAAGAACTCTTGCCCAACTGCATTACTCTTCTTTTTGACTGTGTGCGCATATACGTATTAGTTATCATGCAAAAGTTTAAAAAAATACTACATGACAGTCAAATCTCCCCTCGCCACCCTTTTAACCTTTGCAGATTCATTGTACACCTGTCTGATGTTGCTGACATTTTGAGGATCATCCGATCGCAACTGGTCAAGATATGCTTCGGCCGGATGTTAATATTTGTCATTTCTGCAATCTTCTACTTCTCCGATTCTGTTAGCTGTGAGTACCATGAATGCCAATTTTGAACTTCTTGTAATTCATGATTGTGCATACAATTTTTGGCATCTAACCTCCAATTTTCCTCGATAATTTCTCGTCCCATCAGCTAAAATGGATATTTTGTCAACTTGCTGCTTGTATTGTTCTGTCTGCTTTTCGTTCAGGTAGGAGTGGCTCATCTATAACTTGTCCTGATATGTCACACCCTATTAGAACTCGCTCTTTTCTCCCTCTTGTAAGGAAAAGTCCCAAAATTTTGGAATTTGAAGTAATTTTCGTAGTCATATTGTTTTTGGCAGCTCTAGCTTGAACCCAAACAAGCAAATTGTCCTTACTTCTGAACTCTTCGTCCGTCTGAAATATATGAGAGTGGTCAGCAAATATTTAATTCATCTCCATACGGATATCCTGATAATACAAAAAGATGGGTGGGCATAATTAAACACTAAACTCATTTGGCTATTTAGTACAAAATTATTAAAATTTTACTTAAATACAGATGGCTCCGGATGGGTGGTATTTCACTAAAATACCGCCCATTCTAGGCGGTATTTTCGATGGTATTTGGTAAAATACCGCCAATGCATGGGCGGTATTTGGCAAAATACCGCCAATGCATGAGCGGTATTTGGAAAAATATCGCCCCGAATACCGCCCCGGATTGGCGCTATTTTGAAAAATATTGCCTTCCGTGGGCGGTATTCTCCTAAAATACTACTCATACAGGGCGGTATTTTGGTAAAATACCGTTCAGAATGAGCCGTTTTTTGGAAAAAAAAAAAAATTCTACTCAAAAAGAAAGAAAAAAATATACGGAATTGTTTACTTACCGTGTAATCTAGATAGTCTGCGTGACTATCGGCCATATTTAGATACACGTGTCAGTGAAAAATGAATTAGTGTAATTGAAAATGTGTAAAATTTGAGTGGGAAATGTCTCCATACTGAAAAGGAATGCTTTATATAGTGTTAATTACTTTTTATTTTTATTTTTATTTTTTTTATCTAAAGGGCAAAATAAATTATTCACAGAAAAATGTGCTTGTGAATAGTAAAATTGTACCTGCAAATAATATGTACCTTTTAAATATGTGAATGAAAGTGTGACATGAGACTAGTATGGGGACTGGAGAGAAACAATTTCAAGACGAAAGTGTAACATGAGGCCAGTTTGAGGGTTGGAGAAAAAACAATTTGAAGTTCAGGAATCGAACCCATGACATCGGGGTTACAAGGCCCTTTCCTTACCACCACCCTAAACCCTCCCCCCCCCTTCCCAATTTCAAGTTTTCAAGTTCAAAATTGAAAGTGATACATAAAGCCAAATTTGAAGATCAACGAAGTTATTATCTCAAATTATATTTTAGAATAAGAAAAGACGAGTCTCATAGTAAAAGATTTTGTCTACCATACAACAAATTTAATATATTCTTAGGGGTGTTTGGTTCGTGAGTTTAGGAATGGAAGAATGGAATGATAGAAAATATGATTGTTTGGTTGATGGGTTTGGAAACGACAACCTGGGCATGAAACCCAAATAATCAGCAATGAGTCAAACCCACCAGGGGGTTTCATTCCCATTCCCATTATCATTCCATCCTACTATCAAACCCATATCCATTCCTTGACTCAAACCAAACGCCCCCGTAATTTTGAAATAAGATAACATAGATGCCCACAAGGCCTATTTTTTTTGTTTTCGTTTTGATTTTGGTTTCAATTTCAACAGTAAATTTAATATATTATAATAAGTTTTTATCATTTTCAATACAACTTTTTACGATTCAGCTATACCTTTTTACATTTTCAATGCACTTTTTACATTATAAAATTATTTTTCAAAAACATGTTTTTAAAACTGTTTTCAAAACAATAAAAAAGAACAAGCCCATAATATTCCTAACTCTATTTGGGTGAAGGTGTATTTTGCTACCAACATTTTTTTTAATGTCTAATTTTTTTTTAATGTCTAAAATTGCAATCAACATTTTTATAAGTGACCCAACTTTGACCCTCTCCTGAAAGGAATTGCTACTATATACAATTGTGATCAAAATTGATGATTTAACGTAATAACATAAATTAACAAGCTAATGTGTCATTTAATTACGTGACAATAACGGATATTATATGTACACTTTAGATATCTGCTTTCTGTGGGATGTCTGGTTGCTCAGGATTGTAGGCCTTACGATGTCGGTTTGGTGGTCATCAAGTGTATAATCGTCAACAAATTTTATTTTTTCGAATACAATGATGTAACATTTCATCTCCTAACAACATATAGGAAATATGGTTCATTTGTATAAAAACACTAATCTAGTAATTTTTCTTTAGGAATGAGGTAGTGCTTTAGTAGTAGTGACGCATAGAGTGTCACTCAGAGGTCAATGGTTAATTTGTAGCAATGCGGAATTTTTAAAAAAAATAAAAAAATCTTTTTTTTGTTTTCTTGAAAATATAAAATCATTTTTCTTTAATTATTAAACATGTTATTCATTTATTTTCCATCTTATCGTCTCCAAAGTTCATCAACATTGGCTGTGATTTATTAAGCTTTAACCGTAAAAAGTTCTCTCATCTATTTTTGCCGACAAATTATACATGCTTGATGCGGTAATCAACACTAGAGCTTTTTCCTTTTTCATACTGCAAGTGCAGCTGCCGGAGGTGGAGCAATAACAGAGGCTCCGAAGGTCTGGTATGTCAAAATTATTTATTATAGATATTTATTTCTATTATTTTAATTTTTTTTTAAGGACAAAATACAAATTTTTTAACTTTTTATACTGTAAAAAATATTTTTTTTGAGTGCTTGCCCCACCAGCTGGCTGTGACTCCTCCACTGAGGTGGAGCTCCGGCAGCATCCTCTAGGTAAAATGCAGTTCATTTGCAGTCCCTTTTAAGGCTTTTTAGGACAGACAAGAAAAAAGAATCCATAGTAATTGCTGTCCATTTCATGACCAAAATTTACCCAGAAACAGCTTGAGTTGAACTGTTGGAGCAAATTTAAGGGATTTTCTGTATTTAAGCATCAATGGAGGTTTGATGGAAATAAAATAGATGGAAGGGAAACAATTTTTTTAGTACAAAAGAGGTTTAAAAAACTGGAACTTGGGGAAAAAAAATTGTATATAGAACATAATTCCACTATGATTCAACTTTGTTGTTTTCCCACCGAGCAAAACAGTCCACGTACGCAAACGACAACCAGACATTAGCCATGGTTGTGCCAATCGCAGTCCCAACGGTTCGGTTTCCCATCCCGCCCATGTCTCCAATTGCCTCCAGAAACGTCGCCGTCATCGGGGCCGGAGCCGCCGGTCTCATCGCCGCACATGAGCTCCGACAAGAGGGTCACAAGGTGGTGGTTTTCGAGAGAGAGAACCAGGTAGGAGGCACGTGGGTTTACATGGCCGACACTGAATCGGATCCTATCGGGGTTGACCCGGCCCGGAACGTTGTCCACTCGAGTCTTTACGCTTCACTCCGCACCAACTTGCCCCGAGAAGTGATGGGTTATCGGGTATACCCGTTTGTGGTGAGAAAAGAAGCCGACAGGGATCAGAGAAGGTTCCCCGGGCATAGGGAAGTGTTGGAGTATTTGAAGGATTTCGCCGCCGATTTTGGGATCTGTGAACTGGTCAGATTTGGGACCGAGGTTTGCCGTGTGGAATTGACGGAGGAAGGTAGATGGAAGGTGAACTCAAGAAGAAAGGAGGGGAGCGATCAAGAAAAGTTGGCTGAGGTCTATGATGCTGTCGTTATTTGTAATGGACATTATACGGAGCCCCGAACTGCAGAAATTCCCGGTAACCTATCGTTTATTTATCATTAATCTCCAAACAACATCGTAGTTGTTAATGATCATGTTAGTTTTTCACTTTTTAGTTGGTTGATGGACTGAATTTTGGAGAAGTCCAATAAGGGATTCATGACTTATCTATGGGATGGCAAATTGCAAACTGTGATCTTATTTTTAAAGACGCTAACTTTAAGCTTCTAAGTTCTAACATCTTGCAGTTGAATTTTGATATTTAGATTTTTTAGCTCAAGCTAACATGCTAGTGTTGTAATGGTAAGTTTGAGGTTTTGAAGGTTGGACTTTTGGGTTGAAACAGTTTGTGCCTGTTTCTCCTGTTGCATAGCAATGGCAGTAATAGTTATGGTTATAGCTAGGATAGCCAGTGTTCTTTTATATTTGAAGAAAGCCAGGAACTGCTTCTCTGTATTCTATAGTTGTTCGATTGTGCATCGCAGTTTATGCCAGTGTGATTATTTCCAGTGTCATTCTCCTTCAGAAGTAATTATTGTGTCATTCTGTTTTGCTATCAGTCATTGTATTAAGCTTAACTTCTTGTAATGAATTTCAGGAATTGAAGGCTGGCCTGGGAAGCAAATCCATAGCCACAATTATCGTGACCCTGAACCATTCAAAGATAAAGTACGATCAAGGTGGCTCTTGTTTTCCTTGTTCTTTCCTTCTTTTCAATCTTAAGAACTGATTGGCATGTGAAGAACTGTCTTGGGGATGGCACTTATAAGATGTCATTGGTAATGTTTAGCGAATACTTTTTGGAAGAAATTCTTTTTGTGCTCAATTAAATTTCGCTAAATTGAAGGCTTTTTGACTTGCAAATTGGTTGATTAAGAGCCAAATCAGTCATTGGACATGCATGAATTTCATTGTTACAGACATTTGGATTGGTAACAGATATCTTTTCTGTGTTCTGATAATTTGGAAGTCTTTTATGGCAAGGATAGATGCTTATAGGCTAGGTAATCCTTTCTCTTTTTGTTCAATGATTTAAAGGTGGATGTTTGTGATATTGAACTGTTATTTGTCGTGTTAGAATAGATTTGTGGACCAATCAAAGGGTAAGGAGGAAGAAGCTTGGTTTCCTTCATGAGCAGGAAGTTGAATATGCTGCATTCAAGATTTTGTGTAGGTTTGAAGCTTAGTTTGCAGAAATGGAAAAAATAGCATCTCCCAGTAACAACTGCATTAACTATCCAACGCTTATTCTCTGCTCTTTTATTCTCATATTAATTGGTTGCTTATCCGAAATGCTCTGACAGGTAGTTGTAATGATTGGGGTTGCTGCTAGTGCTCTTGATATTTCTCGGGAGCTCTCTCAAGTTGCTAAAGAAGTCCATATATCATCAAGATCTTCCAAAGATTTTACTGGGGGAAAGTTGGCTGGCTATGATAATATCTGGGTTCACTCAATGGTAAAGTTACTAACCTTTATCAGTCAGATAAGCAGCAACTCATTTGTGAATGATTCGACGTGGAAATTTAAATGTACTGTCAAATGCTGATTGTAAAAACATATGTAGATAAAAAGCGTCCATGGAGATGGTTCAGTGGCTTTCCTAGAAGGGGATACGATCTCCGCTGATATCATACTACATTGTACAGGGTATGTCCAGCAAATGTAGTATTCATTTTTCGATACTACTATTGTTTTAATCTCAGTTAGGAGAAAGATTTCTGATGAGTGATTCTTTTATCAATTAAGGTATAAGTATCACTTCCCTTTTCTTGAAACAAATGGGATTGTGACTGTGGAAGATAACTGTGTTGGGCCACTTTACAAGCACATATTTCCACCAGCCCTGGCTCCATGGCTTTCATTTGTTGGCTTGCCTTGGAAGGTAGTATTTTCTACATTGGAATGGTATGGTTTTCTTTAGGCATGATTGAGATTTGAGACTGAAATCCTTGATCATTTTTGCTCCAGGTTGTACCTTTCATCCTTTTTGAGTCGTGTTAGAATAGATTTGTGGACCAATCAAAGGGTAAGGAGGAAGAAGCTTGGTTTCCTTCATGAGCAGGAAGTTGAATTGCTGCATTCAAGATTTTGTGTAGGTTTGAAGCTTAGTTTGCAGAAATGGAAAAATAGCATCTCCCAGTAACAACTGCATTAACTATCCAACGCTTATTCTCTGCTCTTTTATTCTCATATTAATTGGTTGCTTATCCGAAATGCTCTGACAGGTAGTTGTAATGATTGGGGTTGCTGCTAGTGCTCTTGATATTTCTCGGGAGCTCTCTCAAGTGCTAAAAAGATATATATATCATCCAAAGATCTTCCAAAGATTTTACTGGGGATAAGTTGGCTGGCTTGATACTCATATTACTGGGTTCACTTGGTAGTCAAGTTACTAACCTTTATCAGTCAGATAAGCAGCAACTCATTTGTGAATGATTCGACGTGGAAATTTAAATGTACTGTCAAATGCTGATTGTAAAACATATGTAGATAAAAAGCGTCCATGGAGATGGTTCAGTGGCTTTCCTAGAAGGGGATACGATCTCCGCTGATATCATACTACATTGTACAGGTATGTCCAGCAAATGTAGTATTCATTTTTCGATACTACTATTGTTTTAATCTCAGTTAGGAGAAAGATTTCTGATGAGTGATTCTTTTATCAATTAAGGTATAAGTATCACTTCCCTTTTCTTGAAACAAATGGGATTGTGACTGTGGAAGATAACTGTGTTGGGCCACTTTACAAGCACATATTTCCACCAGCCCTGGCTCCATGGCTTTCATTTGTTGGCTTGCCTTGGAAGGTAGTATTTTCTACATTGGAATGGTATGGTTTTCTTTAGGCATGATTGAGATTTGAGACTGAAATCCTTGATCATTTTTGCTCCAGGTTGTACCTTTCATCCTTTTTGAGCTTCAGAGTAAGTGGATAGCCGGACTCTTATCTGGTCGGTTTTCGCTTCCTTCCCCTAAGGAAATGATTGCTGATGTTGAATCTTTCTATGCATCCCTGAGAGCATCTGGTGTGCCTAAGCGCTATACTCACAACTTAGCTGAATATCAGGTACAACATCCTTTACTCAGGATATCCTACTTTCACTTGTTGTGCCTTACACGAATACTGACGCATGTTTCGCCTTTGATTCCACAGTTTGAATATGATGATTGGTTGGCTGACAAGTGCGGTGCTGCACCCGTTGAGGAATGGAGGAAACAGATGTATGCAGATACTTCCCGGAGAAAGAAATCTCGGCCGGAGACATACCGAGACCAGTGGGAAGATGAACAGTTGCTGTTAGAGGCACAGGATGACTTCCTGAAGTACTTGTCAGAAGTACCTCAATGAATGAAACCTCCAACATCCATATTTGATTGGTTCATTTCTTATATATTTTCATTTTCCTTCTTTGTTTTCTTTTATTTCTGGGGATTCAATTTAATCTAATTTACAGAAGAAATAAAGGATGACAGAGTTGGAGATTCAAACCATTTGATTTATTGAATGTCTATTTCATTCTTTATGATGAATATATGCATTGTGTGCAGGATTGGTATTTCACATGGATCGTTTTGGATGTAGGAATGTGTATATGTTAAATTAATGAAAGTTATTAAAAACTATTATTATTTGAATTATTTTAGTAAAAGAATCTTAGATCGAATATGGTCGATTGGATACATTGGATGTTGAAATTTGGTAATATGGATTGTGATCTTGACAATGATGCATAGAAGTGAACTTAGGCGTTTAATACAAAGTTACAAATTGGAAAACAAAGCAAAATAAATAAACAAAACAAAATATGAAAAAAAGTAGCGAAAATATTGCACCAGCCGGGAATCGAACCCGGGTCTGTACCGTGGCAGGGTACTATTCTACCACTAGACCACTGGTGCTTGATGACAAATACCAAAAAGTAAAACGTTAAATATGTTTATGTTTGGCACAGGTCTTCTAAAATTAGAAAATATTTATTTGACTCTAAAAATATGTTTGTCTAATCTTTAGCACCCCAATTATGAACTGGTTCTCAAAATTCACTAACCAAACATATATTTTGAAAATGACTTATTAAAATTAAGACTGTTTGCATGTTTTTTAAAACATATTTTTTAAAAAATCTTTAAAATACGGTTGAATGTCCCCAAAAACTTTTAAAATTATGACTGCTCTTCAAATATTTATACTATAATCTTGGTGCATTTGAAAAAAAAATTCGGCATCATCTGAAAATTAGTTTGAAAACCTTGTTTTTTTGAATCAGTATGAAAACAAATTTATCTAAAACCTATTTCCAAATCAAGTTTCAAAACTTCCAAAAGAACACCCCACGTTGCACCTTAGGTAGATATTGATAAGTGCCAAATTAATAATTTGCCTAACCTCATGGGAAGTAAATGCAATTACCTAATGTAAAACTACTAGACCTTCAAATTAGAGGAAAATTTCAAAAACCATATGAGAATTGGAGAAAGTACAAAACATAACAAAGATTTGAACAAGACTATAAATACCCTTAATTTGAAAGAAAATGTCACAAAATGTTGTCAAAGTCCTCCTATCAATAATAAGGAATTTCATGCATTTTTATACAATTCAATGAAGTACTAATAGTTTTTCCAAATCTCAATCAACCAATTTATACTTCTCCCAAACTTCAAGGATCTTTTAAAAATTTGTCCTAAATTGAAAATCATGCCTCTTTTTGCTCAAATACTTCTTCTTGTGGCTGGCTATGATACCTCTAAAAAACAGAGACTGTTTTCTTTTCTTTCTAAATGTAAAAAATGGAAATCCCAGAAAGACAACAAAGCATTTGCACAAGACTAAAATGAATGATGATGATGCATAACAATAACACTTTCAACAACAAAAGGCATGAAGAATAAGCCAAACCTTAAAAGTTAGATAAATTCTTCTCTGATTCTCTGTTATTGTTACATAATGTACATACATTTGGGGATGAATAAATAAGCAAGAATATATTAACCAGAATCACTCAATTTCATTTCCTCTCGAATTCTGCTGGATTCTGGACTTGATCCTCTCCAAAGTGCCCTCAATTGCTATATCAAAGGCATCTTTTTTACTCCTCAAACCAAGTGAACTCCCATGGTTTCTGTACATTACTCCGGGCATGATTTCCAGGAGTTTTTCCCTCATTCTCCTGACTTCAGCCCTTGGAATACTCATCAGCACATCCACAACGCTCACCCCTTGGAAGACCACATCCTCCTTCGGTATAAAAACTGAGAATTCTTCGTACTTCTCCTCCGGGAGATGCCATTTGTACTGTTTTCTCGCGGATAATTCCTCGAAAAACACAGGAATACAACCGGCGACAATCGAATCGAAGGTCGATCTCCTAGTTGGGGTGTCACCGGGAGGCTGCAAACAGAAACTAGCCTGCAATATGGGTTTCATGTATCTTATGGGATCATGCTCGCAAATCCCATTAGAGCAATCAACAAATTCACACATCTTGGTATACCTCGTACCATCCAAACTCATATTGGCACTACTGTCACATTCAAGCCTAATGCTCCTCCTAATATTGGGATTTGCAGAAATTCCACTGCCGGCGGCGAACGACATCAATGTAGTCCTCCGAGTCCTCCTCAACCTGCTGACCCAAGCTTCAAAATACGCTAAATTCGGAGGGTGAAACGAAGTGGGATACGGAATCGCCATTTCCTGCCAAGGATAAGCCCTACCCTCGAATGTCAACACCGTGACATTGTAAAATTCCGGCAATTCCAGAAACGAAGTGCCGAAGAATCTCGGCTCGTCAAACAGAGGTTGGTTAATGTCCCAAGACGACCTAGCGATGACCGAAAAATGGTCGTGACCAGAATTTCTTCGCCATATGCTTGGAGAATCTTGATACGCTAAGTAATCATACAAATCTAACCCGTGTTCGAAGCTGGAGTTCACCAGTGGACCGTAGAGGTATTTCAGGCTGTCGATGCCGCCGTAATACGGGAGATAAATAGCATCGGCTATGGTTGGATCAGGGGTGAGACAGGGGTACTCCAACATCCGGCGATGGAAGATTAGTTCAAGCATATAGGGGTCTGTTCGGTACCAACTGTGGGAGTTGTTGTGGGTTTTCGGGCCGAGGCCATGGTTGGAGAGGTAAGGGCAGAAATCTTGGAACAGAGGGTATTCCGAGCAGTTTTTGAGGAGGTCGAGATTGAACTGAGTTGGGAGTTGCCGGATGTGGATCCATTTGCCGGTGCAGTCTGACTCGAGATCTGATTCATGGGAGATTACAGAAGACAGGAGGAAGAAGCAGAAGGAGAAGAGGAGAAGGAGAAAAGCACGGGAGGTTGCCGGCGGCGGAAGTGGAAGCGGCGACATGATGGGGTCGGTGGTGGTTTATGGGATGCGATGAGCGGTGGAGGAAGGAAGTGGACTGAGGAGGGATAAATATTCGATTTCATTTTCAAAGGGGTTTTAAAACCATATCTTTAACAGTTGTACTTTTGAATTTTTTTACTTTCTTGTCTGTTGTTTTAACTTTTTTACCTTTTCTTACCATGACACCTCACACTAATTTTAGAGAGACTGCTGTAAATAATATTTTGACTTTTTTTTTTCCTTCCTGTCAAACCGTTTTCTTTTGGGCAAATTATATTTTGATACATGATTTTTTTTTTAAATTACATGTTTATTTTTTAAGTTTTTATAAATTACATCTCGATCTCTATAGAGCATAGAGACTAGAATGTCATTTTAAATTGGATCGATAAATTAGAGATAGCGATTTGTGTTGGTTTGAGTTAGCGCGTTAGGACCCATAAACCCGAATAATAGGATATTAGGACTTATAATATTGTGTCAAGACTCAACCCTAACATGTCAGGTTCATGTCTTTTGTATTAAAAATTATTCATATATGTGTTGACAGATTCGTATTGTTAGTTTGTTCAAGTGCCGACATTTTCAACTTAGACCTTACCTCTCTAAACTATATGGAAATCAACATACTAAAACCTCTATGTTAAAAGTGTAACAATAGAGTGATGATACACTTAATAAAAATTTTAAGTGAAATTGCAGTGTAACTGACGTAACATTCATATGGCAAACTTTTACTGGACATCTAAAATTAAAAATGTCAAATGTAACTATCAAGTTATGTTACATCATTATCTCTACGCTTTCACTTTATATTTTCACTCTCCTAATTATTTTCAGTAATAATAATATATAAAAATGTACCAAAATTATATTCTATCATAGCTTGTTTTGAGGATTAAATCCTTGCTTTTTTACCCTTTGTTTTCAGTTTTGATTGCTTTCATCTATTATAAGAGGTTTGTAAGTTATTTGAACACTTAATAATAAATTTTAAAAAATCGAGTACAATTCTATTTATCAAAACTACTAGTCAATTAAAAGGTTTTAAATTTTAAAAAATAGAGTACAATTCTATTTATAAATTTATAAATTACATAAAAAGCATACAAAGCAAAACTGTCAAACTCATTAAAAGTACTTTACTAAAAATAAAGGATTAAAAGTGCAATTTTTCTTTACCAAATAATTACTCTATCCGTCCTTAAATAAATGGCCATTATGACAAATATTTTTTTTCCTTTACACATTTCAGTGCAAAATATTCAAAAAATTCTAATTTATCCCATATTTAAGTTATCTCATTTAATGATATTAATTACAATGTCATTTTAAGTACACATACATTATGCACATTTCTATTTAAAATGTAATTTAACAAGAAAATATAAATAGATTTAAAAGAAAAAATTTATCAATTTTTTTAATTTGTGTAATTTTTTTTATAATGCCCATTTATTTCGAACGGAGGGGTACTACTGACAAGATTTAAGGAGAGAATAGTCAAAGGCAGATACTTTGATGAGTTTGATTTGGTTGTGTGACCAATGAGGGGAGTGAATGAGTTTTGAGTAATGTCATCTGTGTGCTTCCGCGAATGCATGCATTTAATAATGTAATGATGGCCAAAAACGTCGGTGAAGGAAAGGAAAAAGAGTAAATTACATTTAACCCCTCAAAGCTTGTTTATATTACTAAACAACCCTTAGGATTTTTAAAAACTATGACATGTTTCATGAATGTGCCGAAAATATGGCAATTTCACACCTCGAGATGGGACTAAAATGAGAAAATATTGACAATTGTCGCAAATAGTTGGACTAATGTACCCCTAATAAGAAAGATAAATATATGTAAAAAATAAAATAAAAAAAAATTTACTACCTAGATCCTTACTAGAACAGGCAGGATGCAATGAGGACTTCGATATCTCTATAGAATTATTAAGGGTTGAATGCAGGGGGGCTTTCGGAGTCAACACATTTTTCGTGAAGGGAATTCTGCCGCGGATTTTTTAGCTCGCCTAGCTTCTTCTGCTCAGAGGGATTTTTCCTTCTCTCCTGGCTCTTTTCCTCCTAGACTCTCAAAAGTGCTCATTTCGGATATGTCTCAGGTCCCTTACATTAGGCTTTCAAGTTTCGGAATTGATATTTGCAGCGACGGTTTCGATATTTGCAGCGACATTTTCTTGTGAAAATACTGAAATGCCCTTAGGAAAAAAAATTTAAAAAAAAAAGTTTTATTAATTATTTTATTTGTATTATGTCCGAATTTATTAGTAGTTTTGTCAAAATTGTGAAATTTTTTACCGGAATGGGGATGATCTGCCCGGTGGTTACTGCAAATAAGAAAGTGGGGGGGGGGGGGGCGCCAAAAGTGTCGCCGGACTCCAGCGACACTTTTCAAAAGTGACTTTGGTTTTTTTTTTTCTTTTTTTTATGTAGTTTTATTAATTATTTTATTTATATTATGTCCGAATTTATTAGTAGTTTTGTCAAAATTGTGAAATTTTTTACCGGAATGGGGAAGATCCGCCCGGTAGTTATTGCAAATATAAAAAATCTAAACGTAAAGGGGGGGAGGGGGGGGGGGGGTGTACCATCGCCGGCGCCCGGCGATGGTGTACAAAACCATCGCCGGTCGCCGGCGATGGTTTTGTACAAACCATCGCCGGGCGCCGGCAATGGTTTTAGGTTTTTTTTTTATTTTTAATAGTAGTAGACTTTACAGTAGGAATAGGAAAATTTAATTTTTTATATTTTTTTCTCCAAGGGTATTTTAGTATTTTTACAAAAAAATGTCGCTGCAAATATCGATTCTGTCGCTGCAAATATCATGCCCCTAAAGTTTATGCTGTTGTACTCATCTTTTGCATTGGTTCAACTGCACTGCTGCATTATGAACTCTAAAGTAATGTTCATTATATCCCCCTTGATTTTTTGGCGATTTGCCTATTTTTTTCTTAATAAATGATTTTTATACCCCTCAATCACTTAATCGTTTGTTCTCCAATAAAAAAAAGAAAAGAATATGGACTTATTGTAAAATCACACTTTAATTATACACCCACACTTCATTGTAGATAGAGATCTAGTCAATAAGAATATTTGTGTCTATACATGTTATCTTTCTTATTAAGAGTATATTGGTATAATCATTTGTTATTTTGACAATTATCCATGTTTTTTTTTTTTTTTTCTATTTTTGAGTCTCATTTCGAGGAGTGTAATTTTGTATTTTCGTCACAACCTTTGAAGGCTGTTCGACATGGGCTATTTTAGGGGGGCCTCCAACTTTCACCTCATCCCTTATATATTCCTATCTATATATGTGTGATATATTTATTTATTTATGTAATTTTTTTTTGCATTATGCCCTTTATATATATATTTGCCTACGCCGCTACTGCTCGATAATTTGACCAAATTTCGAAGAAATAAATGTAATTTATTCAAGTAAGAAAATAATAATAACAAGCATTCCCTTTCCACTTCCCATGCCTCCTATTCTAATGGGGCATGATATTTGCAATAACCGTTTCGATATTTGCAGTAACATTTTCTTGTGAAAAGTCTAAAATACCCCTAACACTTTAAAAATAAAAAAAAATACCGCCGGCGACAGGCGATGGTTTTGGCCTAAACCATCGCCGGTCGCCGGCGATGGTACACCCCCCCCCCCCCCCACCCCCCTTCAGTTTGATATTTGCAGTAACCACCGGGCGGATCTTCGCCAATCCGGTAAAAAATTCATATTTTCGACAAAAATACTAACAAATCCGGACATAATACAACTAAAATAATCAAACCAACTATCTAAAACAATACCGCAAAACATTTTAACTTTCGCCACTAACCTTTTTCCGATCCGAGTCGTCTCGATTTTTATCCGATTTTGTAATTCCACCCGGCTCTGCTTTGCAGGAATTATTAAACGGAACAGAGCCCGGGAGTTTCGATATTTTCAATTTTTTTTTTTTGCAACCCTCACGGGCTGCATAGTTGGTTTTTACTTTTTTTTTGCCCAGGGGCATTTTTGTCTTTTTACAGGGAAATGTTACTGCAAATATCGAAACAGTTATTGCGAATATCAATTCCGATTCTAATTATGCGCTATCATTAAACACAACGACAAAGTTACATGACCTTTTGTTGACTTCTATAACTATTCATGACTTTCTTTTTGGAGATTCAGTGATGATTCATGCATTATCTTAAATCAAACTACTATGTTCAAAATAAGTTATGTTTTTAAGGTTTTTTTTTTTTTTTGAAAATTAAAACTTTCATTAATGGTATTGGAAATTGTTCAATAGTGATTGACAGAAGATAATGAATAAGTTAGTAGAACTTATTCCAACATATTTGATGTGATAATAAACAGATATGAACTATAACAGTGTATCTAATACACTAAACTTCAAATTTAGACCTAGTATAGATTTAAACATAGTAGAATTATATCGCTGAACAAATCTCGTACCGATAGTCATGAATCTGCCACTAATTGCGGATGAAACTTTCGAGACTGCATCTTCAGCCGAGTCTTCATCAAACACCCTGGCCATGAATAAAATCACCATAGCCAGGGAGAAAAATCACCATAGATAAAGAGCGAAACACCATAGATGGAAAGAGAAACTCCAGAAACGGATAAAAAAATAACATAAGCATGGATAAAATTAAAACTAGAACAAACTAAATAAAAGATAGCAAAAATAAAAGTAAAACTGCTTCCCTCATCCTCCGATGAAAGAGGACGAGGAAAGAAGGAGATGAAAATTTAAGGTTTGAAGAGACGAGGGAGACACATTTCAAAGATCATTTAGTTATGTTTTAAGTTTTAAATTTTGGTATACAGTGATTTTTTTGGGCAAAGTGATTTTTCTAAAAAAACAAATCATTCTACTTTTTCAAGTCTTATTATTTTTTACCTTTTGATATAGATTTTTATTTTGAAAGTAACACTTTCCGTTCAAAATGTATATCAACCCTTCCCGTAGGTTATTTTCTCAACGAATAAATAATTAGAGGAGTCAAATCTTGCTATAATTCGAAAAATCAAATGACAATAAGATTAAACAAAGGGATTCGCACACAAAAGTGCTAATGCTACAACCAGTCCATAAATTGTTAAACAATACAAGAAAAAAATGCTATTTGAGACAAATTTTGAGACAGTATAAGAAAATCGTCTCAAATACCATCATTTTGAGACACTTTTAGTGACTGTCTCAATAATTAATTTGAGACATAATAATTGAGACGGTTGTTAGAGTGTTGTCTCATATAAAACTAATTGAGACACCTATTAGAGACAGTAAAATACTTTGTCTCAAATGAAATTAATTAAGACACTTATTTAAGACAGTAAAAAAAAATTGTCTCAGCCAAATTAATTAAGACAATTAAATTGAGAAAGAAAAAAAATATTTCGTCTTAAATGTAACTAATTGAGACAATTATTGAAGCCAATATAAAAAAATTTTCCACAAAAAAGTAAAGACAAAAAACATGGGAAACTTAAGAGGATACTTCAAGACCTAAAATCTGTATAGTTCAAGTGCTTAATGCAAGCCATTTTTCTTGTCAAAATATGAAGTTCATGCTCCTTCCTCCTGCTATTCTGGGACCTCTTCCTCTCTCTAAGCGCCTACGTAGTCGACTATCGCTAATGACTTGTATTGTGTATATATGAAACTTTCATCATCCATCTCCCTAGGATCGAAGCCCACCGTTTTACTTAAAATTTTTTAAACATCCATTTCATTATCAGCAACCAATCGAACCAATAACCTTTTTACTCCCAAAACTGTTTGTATATGATAAATATACTTTCCAAAAAACATCAAAGCACATACGAATGATAATTGCCTGAGTTGACTCACTTATATAACTTAGTACCTCCAAAAAATTTTGAGTATTAAATTTTACAAGATAATTTGAAAATTAAATTTTTGAATATAAATTTTATGATTTAACAACAAGATTAAATTTAAAATACCAGTAACCCAACTAAAATTAATAAATCAAGATTTAAAATTAGAACAATAACAAATGTCATGGTAATTATAAACCGAAAGACGAAATTAACCCAAAGACGAAATTAGAGGTTTCAAGTTAAGACTAAAAATTTTCCAACCAAACTTAGTTAAGTACGTACTAAAGAAAACTTAATTAAAAATCATTAAAATGTTCTATGAAAAAATAGATAATTTTATTTAATTAACAATTTTGAAAAGTTAAGGAAACTAATTAAGTTCATAAAGGATGGTGAAAGTTAATGGGATCAAATTGAGATTAAACAGGTTAGAAGAAGAACCATTCATAAGATTATTAAAATTAGTGAGTTAGATTAATAGATAAAACTAAAATAATGGGAAGGAAAGGAAAATAAATTAAACTCTTAATAAAGGAGTTTTTTTTTTCCCAACTAAGATTGGGGCCCAAAATTATCAAAATACTCAAAAAAATTTCTCAGCCCGTTTTATTAGATTGGTTATTAGGAGAAACCAAATCTGCTATATTCCTTTTTGTAAAAGCATTTTAAAAAAAATTTATAAATTTAAATTCCTCAAAAAAAAATTTTGGGGGTTTCATTTTTCCTTAAAAACGAATTTCCCCAATTCGTTTTCCATGAAGTTTAGAAAATCAAATTGAAAAGTCAAAACACAACTTCCTCTTCTAGTCGACTAAACTTAAAAAAAAAAAAAAAAAAGGAAAGGAAGGGAAGGGAAATTAAAAAAACAGAGCATCAGAGCAATAGAACGGAGCCGCATTGCCCGATCGTCTGACTAGGTCCGAACCACCGCCGCCTCGACGCCCTGCAGTCCGAAGCCTCGCCGCCTATACCCGACACCCCTGTTGTCTGCCTTGCAGTCTATCGACTTGGGAATTGAAAACTTTCCAAACTGGACCCTAGTTCTGAATAGAGGCAATCGACTGTGACTCCCCTCGTTTCCTTCGCCCTGAGTTTCTGGTGACTGCCCTGCATGTCCGGAGCCCTGGTTTCCTTAGCCCTGAGTTTCCGACGCATTGCCCTGCGTTTCCAGTGCCCTGCGATTCCGCGTCCCTCCACTTCTCCGAACAAGCATTGAAATGACAAGTAGGTTTGTTACTTTGGGAACTTGGCTTCTACATTGTTACACTTAAATTTGTTCTGGGCTGCACTTTTGTTATTCTTAGTTGCATATTCCGGGTAGTTATTTCGCACTGCTTCCAGCCGGTTATATAAACCATTTTACTAGAACAACTTGAATTGTTTTTCATCCTATTGCATTGCTAGATTTAAGTATATACTGTATCCATTTAGTGGTACTTTGATTATATATATTGTGGTGAAAAGTATATATGGTACTTTGATATCCATTTAGTGGTACATTTGGACCTTTGATGAAAAGTAGGCCATTGTAGGTGCTGCTTTAGACGACCTAAAGGTTGATGTTTGTGATATTTTGGCTACTGGATTCCTGTGATAAGAGAAGCAAGTGTGGAAAAACAAGTTCTTTCCTCTTTTGTTTGGGGAACTAGATAATTTCTGTCTAGCTAGTCCAGCTTGAAGTTCGAAAAATTGGCAATCTTCTCTTCTGCTTGGCTGTTTGAAATTAGAAAATTTTACAATTGTTTTGTATCCCCTCCTAAAGGTTGTTATTCTACTGTCCATGATGAGAATATTTCAATTCCAAATTGCAACTTTATTTTGCATATATTACGCGTCAATTTATTTTAACGTGTATCACTGTCCTTGAAATGCTATAAGTGCATTAAGAATGGTTAAACTCATAAATTTATGAAAATTGCATTCTTGACAAAGTTACATTTTTCTATTTGGAGTTAAATGTGTTTGTTATTCCCTTTAGTGCTGAAAATTTAATAAATACTAATGTGTTTTGTGATTATTGGACACTTTGTTATGTTTGATCATGTTTGAGACTGGTAGGAATTGTGCATTGTAGGCTGAATCTGAAATAGTTTAAGAGTATGCAATTTTACTTTTGTATCTTAGTTCCACATTTTAGCTTGAATGTTCTATTAGTTCTTAAGATATGAGTTTTTGCAAAGTAAGAAAAGAATTATTAGAATTCTGCAGCAGACTACTCTTCTGCTTTATTTCATAAGACATTAAGATTACAAACACGTGAAAAGTTTGTAATAATTTTGTGATTGAAAAGTTTGTAATGATTTTGTGATTTTTTGTTTGTTATTGAATGTATCCAGCTGTGAATTCATTCTGTTTGTATAGTTGTTATGACTTTGTGAGTTAGATTTTTTACTAAATGCTAATCTTTGAAAAAAGATTGATGTTTTGGAGCTGGGTTTTTGTTTGAAAAGAAGCGAGGTTTAATTTTTTTTCTCCTTAGGTGATATATGATACAACCAGACAGAAATTGAGATTGATTGCACTTGGATTCTATACATCTGCTATCTGCTTGCAATTGCCACCTTCCTCAAACGTTTGCCTCATATTTGGTTACTCAGTCGAAAAGCCTGTAGTTGGTCTTTTGCACAGATAAGGAGGATTGATTTTCAAAAGTTAAGTTTTACCTCAAAATTTAAGGTAATGTATATTTTCCTACTTATGGTGAAATTTGATGTAGAGGTCCCACATAGTGGGACAAAGGCTTATTCGAAGTTATTGTAATTGATTATGATGCCTATCGCTTTATTGCTGAAGTTTTTTAAAATCACCTGCAACAATTAACTATTTTTTTGTCTCCCTAAAAAATTTTCTCTAATCTCTGGATCGTGATGTTTGCTTTATAGGACTACCTTGCAAGCATTGCTTGATTGTTGGAATCATCGAAGAGAAATATCCTGTACCCCCACTTTCCGCTCTGGCAGAAGGATATTCTGTGTAAAGTCTTCTTTTAATCTCTCATAGCCATAATTAAGTGGACGGTTTCTTGAATTGTGTTTGGAGCATTTTTGTATGTGAGGACTTGATTATGGTTATGGAATTGAAATTTTCCTTTGATTTGGAACGTAGATTAGGCTTTTTTATGATTTGTGTCTTCAATTGTTGCTTGCCTCATCATAACCTTGCCCCAATCTACCAATTAGGAAACATTATTGTTGTTTGTGTCCTACTTTTCTAATTCTCAACATCTTTTGATTTTGGGGTTCAAAATGGTTCCCTACTTTTGTTAAGTTCTTAAAGAGCAAGGATCCCAATAATGGCACAGAGCAGACAAACACCTGAAAGCTAATGTATGCATTCATACTGCTTCCCATGATTGAAAATCGTGCAAACATTTTTGTTACCTTTATGAAATTTTTGTGCCTTAGCATATGCATTTGCATTTATGCATGATTAGGGACTGTACGTCAATGGGGAACATATTTGTGCTGTTGATTTCAGTTGTGAATTACTCAGTTATTTCTTCCCACATTCTTTCTTAATTGTTTAGTCAGACATTTCTTTACAGCATGTTTGTGGGATTCAATATAGCTTAACTATGGTGAGATATTTGTAAAGGATAGTATAGAAGTTTGTAGATGCTCTTATTAAAAAACTCTTTATTGTTTTTCTCAGGACTCTGTAGATGAATAGATGGATGGAAGCTAGCTCCAAACTCGTGGCACTTATGCTTACGTTGTTCTATTGACATGTTCTTAGCTTTCTTCAAAATAGCAGCCACTATTTTATTTTTGTAACAATCAAACAAACTATCCTTATAGAATATTGATGAATGTCTCTTCCTTAGCTATTACCAAAATAGTGTCTTGTGTAGTTGCGCTTATAAAATATACATGGAAGATTTTGATGTGCACTAGTGATTGTATCAAGTACGGTGTAATTGTAATGAATATTTATTCACATTTTGGAGATTATTTTTTATTTATAAAAATAGTGTTTATTAGTTTTTAAATTAGCACTTTAATCTCTTCGAAGAATAGTGTGTTTAATGATGAATAAAAGTCCCTTTTAAGACGAATGACTATTGTCTTTAATTCTATTCGAGACGGCCATAGAACTGTCTCAATTTAGTGTCTCTAATTTTTAAATATTTAAGACGCAATATTTGAGACAGGAAACTATTGTCTCTAATTCTATTAGAGATGAAATATTGCTGTCTCAGTTAAGTGTCTCAAATTTTTAACAACTTGAGAACAATATTTGAGACAGAAAAATGAATGTCTCAAATTCTTTTGAGATAGATGAAAAACTGTTTCAAATCTGTCTCAAAAGGTATTTGAGACAGCTTTACTGTCTCAAAATTCTTTTGCGACGGCCGCAAAGGGGACAGCTCATTTACTGTCTCAACACTGTCTCAAAAACCATTTTGAGACAGTAAATGCATCATTCGAGACAATTATGGTGGTGTCTCTAAAAGAGACTTTTCTTGTAGTGAAAGCTTCCATAAAAGCTAGACTAAGCAATAGAGTCCCTCATATTTTTCCCTCTGCATCAGGCTGTCTTGCAATATCCTCTACAGATTGGCCCGCAGCAGTTCCTTGACCAACCCTGGGTCCGATAGAAGCAATCCCTAAGGCCAAACCAGCAGCAATAACGGATATGTTATGTTTTTGTTTTCAGTTTGTGTGTTTATTTTATTTTATTTTTTCTTACATAAAATGTCATTAAAAGGTCACACATGAAAGTATTTATCTCTGAAAGTACAACAATTATTATTGGAAAGAAATCGGTTGACTCTCTTTGTTTAACTCCCGGATGACCTAGCCATGCCATGAAAAAGAATAGAAGAAACATTTAACCTCTTAACTATTTCATGTTCCACTCAATTCGAGAGTTATAACTTAGTTGGTAGGGCTCAGCTATTGCATTTGGGTCATTTTGATTCGAAATTGTAATACGCAGTAACGGTTTTACTAAACGCAGTAACATTCCTCTATGAAAAGACTAAAATGTCCCTGGCACCAAAAATTTATAAAAAAAAAAAGGAAAAGGCGGATTATGGGTGAACAGTAATCCGCGAGAAAAAAAAAGAGAACAATTTCCTCTGCTTGCGTCTATAAATAGACGCAAGCAGAGGAAATGAAATACAAGTGAGGCTAAGGAAACCCTAAATTAGCTAAATCGGATAAAACGGTTACTGCGAGTACGATCGACTAAAGGTTAGTGCCTCAATTTAATATTTGTTTCGGTACTGTTTTATTTGTGAGATTATTTGTTTGTTTGATTAATTTAGTTAGAGGCATACTAAAGTTTAGTTAAAGGTTATAATATGTCCGAATTTGTTAGTATTTTCCCCGAAAATATTAATTTTTTCTCCGGATCTTCGTAGATCCGGCAGATTGTCGCCGGAATGGAATGAAATACCTGCGGTATTTCCCTGCCGGAATACCACCGGCGGTATTTTTCCAGAAAATACCGCCGGCCGACGGCGGTATTTTTCGGGAAAAAAACTGCCTTCCCGCCGGCAGTATTTTTCAAAGGGCGACGGGATTTATCCTGATGTTTTATGCCCGAACGGGCCGACTTTTGCGCCAATACTTTAAATTTTTTGTAACTTTAAACGTGTTATCGTTCTTTGTATGTTAGCAATTAATTTCTTATTGATACATGCGCGTTTAATTGATTGCAGATGGCAGAAGCATTCAAGAAATTGAAATTGAAATTAACCAAAAGCAAAAGCAAAAAGGATGACAATATGCTATTGGTTTATAGAAGCACTGAGGCGACGCAGTCCTCGTCTGAGGAAGTAATTGGTCGAATACATCCCACTGTATCCGAGCGGCAGAGAAAAGTGGCAGGAAGAGTGCATGGCTCTTCTCGCTTATCAAATGCGACGAGGGAAAGTAACATTGATTACCGCGAAATCCCATTTGCTCTGCCATACATTGGAAATGCGGAGGAGGAGGAAGTTAGGGAAAATGCGGAAAGATTCGAGATGGAAATGTCTCAGTCGCAGGGTTACATTGGAGGGAATTCGGGGCGGTTGGAGGATGAAAATGAAGGGAAAAATGCATCCAACCGACGGAGGAGTGAAAAAGGCAAAGAAGTAATGGGCTCCTCGCGTAGGTCAGTGTCAAGGGCTGGGTCCGGTTCTGGCTCCAGAGGGGATGCTGGGTGGAAGGCTTACTGGCCTCTAGATGGTCCGATTGACGATGGACCTTCAGATCCGGAGTTGTTAAAGAGTTTTAAAGGTCATGTTGCCTACTACGTATGGTATCGACAGGTATCGTTTTTATGCTTTATTACATATTTCTTGATATGATTTTTATTTATTATTTTATTTATGATTAATAAGTTGGGTTATTAAAAATGTTATTTTATTCATTCCATTACATAAGAACGTGGTGCATTATTGTGTCATAATGGCTATAACAATCTGCAAAAGTGGGCTTTAGACGAAGGGAAAATAAAAAGTCTAGTTGACCAGTCCGGGTTGGCATATTTGGGTTGGTCTATGCATCTAGAGCTAGACTCTGCACTCCTAAGTGCCTTTGTTGAGAGATGACATCCGGAAACTAATGCATTCCACATGCCATTCGGAGAGATGACTATCACTCTCCACGACGTTGCGTATATATTGCGGGTTTCGATTGGGGGATCGCCAATTGGGTGGAAAATTAAGCCGGCAGAAATGAAGGAACTGCTGTTAGAGATGTTGGGAATCAGGAAGACCAGCTCGGGGATCGAGATTTTGCCACTGTCACCCTCCTCTGCGATCAATGTCTCAGTGGACAGGTGGATGCCTCCAATTCTGCCGCAGGTTATTTGCTGTGGTTAGTTGGGAACACCCTGTTCGTGGATAAGAAAAAAACCCACGTCCTTGGGCACTTCTTGCCTTACCTCCAAGGTGTAGAAAGCCTAGGCGGACTTGCGTGGGGTGCAGCATGTTTGGCGAACCTTTATCGCAACCTTGGTCGGGTCTCTAGAGCGGACGGTGCCCAATTAGGCGAGTGTCTGACTTTATTGCAGGTTTGTAAGAATCGTTTATAAATTATTTCAGTCCTTATACCTGCAGAATAAAATGACTAATTTGTTTTTCAATTTTTTAATAGAACTGAATATACGAATACTTTCCCGCGTTTAGTCCGGCAAAGCAGAGATCCTGGGATGTCGATTGGCCAGCATCGGTTAAGTGGCACATCGGAACCGGAAGGAAGCGCGAGCCTAATTGGGATTTGTTGAAATACAGACGTGCGCTGGACGGAATGAAATCCGAAGAGGTAATATTTCTATGTCATTTAAATTTTCTTATGTTTATTATTGTAATAGGCCACCTAGTCGATTATCCACTTACTATGTTTCGCATGCACTAGGTCAATTGGCTGTCTTTTGGGCCGAATCCCGCAGGAGTGCACCCAATAACATTGTACAGGGGTCTTATTCATTGCCCTGGGGTCGCAGAGCCATACATGCCTGATCGGTTCCTCCGGCAATTTGGATTCATTCAGTCGATCCCTCACACAGTTTTACAGCCAAAAAGCTGTTACAGAGGCCCTGAAATAAAAAGGTACTCGTGCGTGTTTGATACGAATCTTAAGATCCCGCAAATGTACCTCAAGAATAAGGTGTTAAGGGGGATGGGGAGGGCTCATTGGGCCGATCAGTCGTTCCCTGAGTACCTCGAGTACTTCCTTCCGCGGACGCACGTTCGTGTCAGTCCCAACGACATGGACGCGGATGAGCCACTGGACCCGAAACAGCTATCTGCGGTTGCAGTAAGAACTACAAATTTATGTTTTTTTTCTGTTTATTAATTATATAATTGCGTCAATCTTTTTAACTATATTTCGATATTTCTTCCAAACGCAGCGCTTGCAATATATACCAAGTAAAATGTATTATGTTCATCCCCGAAACCGGGATACCGTCCCAAGTGACGTGAGGGAGAGTGCTATAGAGGAGGTGGCTCACCATTTGGAGGATCTGATGCCGGCACTGTAGTACATTTAGGCAGAGTCCCATGTGCATGTAATCATTGTTTTTAATATCTTTTTCAATGCAATGTATATGGAGATACCGCAATCGGGATGACGTATAGATATTTTATTTAAATTCAGTACTGATAAAATGTATTACGCCAAAATTCTGAAGATGGAGATCTTATCTTTCGAACGTAAAATAAAAAATAAATTGCTGTTACCGTTAAGCTGTTGAAATGAAAAAATACCATATACTAACACTCAACAGTCGCTTTATTCGGGAATGCACCTAATTTTTCATCTAAATGAGATTTCCAAAGCTGCATTTGTTCTGAGGCCCGGCTACTCCACGTCGGATAGATTGGGGGTAGCAAGGCCTCCCCTGTCATTAACAAAGCAATGAAATAATTTTGTCTTATTAACCCCATATTGATGAAACTGCTCGGATCAGTAGAGACGCTGGCCCTCCTCCACAGCAACAGAAGGAAAGTATTACTCTGCTGGGCATATAATGTAACCACCCTCTGGTACTTTGTTTCGACAAGTATTCCCAGAAGATGAGAATCAAACCAGAAATCTTCTTCTGCCGGAACTACATACCAATCTAGCAGCCTGATCGCTAAATCGTAATCGACTGCACCAAGAACGAATCGCCAAAAAGTAGCTTCATCCCGGAGTTCTTGGTGCAGGTCTCTACGCACTTGGTGCCACTGCGCCTAATCTGCATCGTGTACAAAATAGGCAATTACCCTAAAACCACAATGTCTATCGGGCACTACATTAACGTGCCCGGTAATGTATTCGAACACGAACTGCTTCAGAAATACGGGAAGGTCGTAAGGCCACTCAGAAGGGTGGGGCCTCACAACCCTTCATCTTCTCTGCCCGCCTGTGGATCGCCGACCTGCAAGTGTAAAGCATATTAAATTGAGTATGTGTATATGTATTTAACAACAATGAAATGTTAAAATTAAATACATATATTTGTACCTCGTTGTAGGGCATTCCTTTAGGCATGCTCGAACCCTGATAGATCTCGTTGGGTTGAATTGTGCCTGGGACGTCCCCTGTGTGGCCTACTAACCGGCTTCGCTAAATCAACAGTTTCAAGATAAAGCGTCGAATGCACAACACCCATGACCCTGTATATCTTAGCGCTCGGACGCGACATGACATCCACAAACATTTCATGCAGTCGCCCTTCAGCGGTTTGCCTCTCTTCCTGAGTTTCTGGAATATCAGTATCTCTCAAATGCAGCGTCTTCCAGAAGGCGTCTACGTCGATAGGATCAATTGGTTGGTACGTGCGCACCAAATGTTGCATTTCGCATGCACATGGCAGACCGCAACTTGTTCGGAGTTCGCAACCACAAACTGCACCATTGTCCCAATAAGGCCAACTCTTTTTGTATATTCGTCCTCCACCATTGTAATACCAGCGAAAGACATTTTGCCGTTCAAACGACTATACATTAGGTAGTCGCTCTTCCGGTATGTTTTGCTGCGCCAAACTTCCATTTTAGTCCGAATTTCATCGAGGTGCAACCCTATCATAATATGAATGTCGTGAAAAATACTTAGGAACGCCTTTCTATCCGTACCAATAGCCTTCTTCACCTGTGCATGTGCACTCTCAACCCTGAAAGACAAATGACATTAAAATTCTTCATAGAACATAAATCCTTATATAAAACATCGCGTAATTAAACAACGTGCAAATCATAAATGAAATCAATAAATAACTTACATGTTCGTTGTGCGCCCTCCGTAATGCTTTATACTTTTCGTCCAGTAAGACACAAACTTCTCTTTGTGGGGATCCAACCATGTCTTCTTCAAGTACGAAATAACATTTCTGAATCTCGATTTATTCCCATATTTAGTATCAATATATTCCACAGCTTCCATGAACTGTTCATATGTCAGGGCCTTCACCACTTGCCCCCAACGATATAGAAAGACATCTGTTGTAGTTTTGTCGTTCCCATCTGACACTACATGTTTCTTGACATCCATTAAATGTGTCTCATACAAAGTAACTGGGTAGCATGTGGGAATACTAGTTCCACAGCATTCAGTAATGCGGTCTGTCGATCAGTCATGACCACGTGGGGGAATTTGTTTTTCTCGAATAAAGTGCTCAATTGCGCCAATCCCCAATAATAACTCGGAGTAGTCTCATCCCTCAGGAAAATGAACGCGATATGAACATACTGAGCTGTAGGTACATAAACAAAATGTATGGAAACAGAACAAGTAGACGACGCGCCTTCATGTGCGCAAAGAAGATGTGGCCCACTGCATTACTTCCGTTATCGCCTGAATACGCATAGAAGTATTCGTGATCATGACGAAGTTTGAAAAAATACTGCATGTTAGTCATACCTCCCCTCGCATCCCTTTTACTTTTTGCTGATTCGTTGTAAACCTGTCTTATGTGGCTGACATTTTCCGGATCATCTGCGCGCAATTGGGCCAATATATGCTTCGGCCTGATGTTAATACTGAACATTTCTGCAATCTTGTTCTTCTCCGCTTCTGTTAAACGTGTCTGCGATGAATGTCAATTTCACACTTCTTCTAATTTATGATTGTGCGTACCGATTCTGACCTCTAACGTCCACTTTCCCCCATCAATTTCTCGTCCCTTCAGGTGAAATTAACAGTTTGTCATCTTGCTGCTTGTATTGCTCCGTCTGCTTCTCCCTTCCGGTATGGGTGCCTTCTCCCTAACTTTTCCTGATCTATCGCACCCTATCTCAACTCTACATTTTCTCCCTCTTGTTAGGAACAGCCCCAACATTTTCGAAGAGGAAGTAATTTTTGCCGTCATATTATTTTCAACTGCTTGTGCTTTAACCCATGCAATTATACCTTCCTTACTGATGAACTCTTTGATCGTCTGAAATACTTCGGTGTGGTAAGCATAAATGTCATCACTCTCAACACGAAAATCCTTTTAACACAGAAAAACCTTGTTCAGCTTACTTAAACACAAAAATTTCGATTCAGCAAATACATTGCGCAATTATATTGTCGGCTAGAACCAAAGTTCTGACATAATTATGATTAGCATATGTTAGATGGATATTACGACTGTCTCGGGGTTTTCGCCCGGGAAAATAGCCGGAAATACGACCGGCTGCCACCACTTTTTTTTTGGCCGGAAATACCGCCTCCGGCCAAAATACCGCCGGCCGGCGGATATTTCCGGCGTAAATACCGCTGGCCGGCGGCGGTATTTCCAGGGAAAATACCGCCGTCTCCGGCGGTACTTTCCAGGGGAAATACGGCGAAAATACCGCCGGCGAACGGCGGTATTTCCGAGAATTTCGGACGGGGAGACAATCTCCCCGTCCGAAATGTTGCAGAACCGGCAAAAAACGTCCGGATAATCGCAGATCATGGAAAAAAATTCCCCCCGAATGAATTTTTTTCCCGAAAATTAAAATGAAGGGGTATATAGATAATTTATGCAAACTACTATAAAGTAAAAAAATAAATACAGTATTACTTACAGTGTAATATGGATCGTACTCGGGTATACCGGCCATATTTGAATAAACGTGTCAGTGATGAAATGGAAAACAAGTGTTTCTGCAGTTTAATGTAAATGGAAAACAACTAACTCTGAAGGTTGAAAAAATATAATGAACTTGGCATCTTACTTATAGGCGAAAAAATGGAAAAAAAAAAATTTTAATCATAAAAGGCAATTCAGACTTTTTACAGGGGAATGTTACTGCGTTTAGTAAAACCGTTACTGCGTTTAGTATGCCTCTTTTGATTAATCCAAAAATATCTCCAAAAATCACTTTATGATAAAAAGTCTAAGTGTTATTTTCTAAAATAAAGTTTTAATTTCAAAAGTATAAGTTTAGTTTTAAACAAACACAAAAGCTTGTATCCAACAATCTGGTAGTCCAACAATGCACGTATTGAGTTAAGTCTGTAAGTATCACAATTATGTTATAAAAACAAGTGTGTCAAGTTTAGCAGCTCAAGTATCGTGTATCAAGTTTAACTGTTGAAGTATCACGTATCAAGTTTAGCATCTAATGTATTAAATTTAGCTGTTGATGATTACAATTTGAGTTTAACAACTAAAATATCGTGTATCAAATTTAACTATCGATTAATTGTATATCGAGATTAGTTGTCAAAGTATCGAGATAGTCAACTATCAAACTCCTCCAAAACAAATTATCAACTTTTAGGTAGGAAAAATCACACTTTTGGTCCTTATTCTATCTCTCGTTACACTTTAGGTCCCTCTTCTATGTCTCGTTACATTTTTGGTCATTCTTCTTTCATATTTTGGAATTTTTAGTACCTAGACCTGTTATAGCCGCTTTTGTAGGTCGTTTTGGAAGTGGTTGTATAAATTTTAAAATTACATTTTGTCCCAAAATAACCTACAAAACTAGTTATAGCAGGTCATAGGAACTAAGGACATGTTATTTTTGTTTTGGTTTCAACAGTAAATTTAATATATTATAGTAATAGTTTTTCATTATTTTTGATACAATTTTTTATTATTCAACTATACATTTTTACACTATTTTCCAAAAACATGCCGTGTTCAAAACAATAAAAAAGAATAGGCATAGAAAAGCAACAAAAAATGTAACAAGAGTATAGAAGAGTGACCAAAAGTGTGATTTTCTTCATTTAGGTATAAAAGCATCACTTTATGCTGATACATAACAATAACAGTGCAACAGAAAGCATGAATAAGCAATCAATAGCTAAAAAGCCTAAAAGCTAGAAAAATCTCTGTCCTTTCTTTCTGATTCTATTATTGTCACTTACTCCTCTGTTCTTTAAAGAGTTTACCCTTAAAAATTTGCACATAAATTAAAAAACTAAAACAAAAATATTCTCTTATCCTTATTTATATCATCTTGTTTAACTACAAATTTAATGAGAATGTGTATTTGTATGTACATTCAGAAAGAGAATGTAATTAATAAATGAATTAAATTTGGGATAAAATAGAGATTGTATTAATTTTTTACTTTGAAGTTTGAAAATAAATACTCTTTAAATAATAAAAAAAATTACTTAAAGAGACACTCTTACTCTTTAGAGAACAGAAGGAATAATGATGTACTCAGGAGTGAATAAATAAGCAAGAATTCATCTAAAACTAAAAGAAGCTCACAACAATCAATCAAGTTTCATCTAAACTGCTGCTGAATTCTGGACTTGATCTTCTCCAAAGTGCCCTCAATTGCTATGTCAAATGCATCTTTTTTCCTCCTCAGACCAAGTGAACTTCCATGCTTTCTATATATTATTCTAGGCAAAATTTCCACAAGTTTTTCCCTCTTTCTCCTCACTTCTGCCATTGGAATGCTCATCAGCACATCCATAATTCTCAACCCTCTGAACACTGCGTCTTCTTTCGGTATAAAAACTGAGAATTCTTCGTACTTCTCCTCCGGGAGATGCCATTTGTACTGTTTTCTCGCTGACAATTCCTCGAAGAACACAGGAATACAACCGGCGAGGATGGAATCAAACGTTGATCTCCTAGTTGGGGTGTCACCGGGAGGCTGCAAACAAAAACTAGCCTCCAATATCGGCTTCATGTATCTAATCGGATCGTGCTCGCAAACCCCATTGGAGCAATCAACAAATTCACACAACTTAGTATACCTAGTACCGTTCAAAAGCTTGTCAGAATTTTTGTTACACTCAAGCCTAATACTCCTCCTAATATTGGGATTTGCAGAAATCCCACCGCCGGCGGCGAAAAACATCAATGTAGACCTCCTTGTACTCCTCAACCTCTTGATCCATGCCTCGTAAAACGCTAAATTCGGAGGATGAAACGAAGTGGGATACGGAATCGCTGTTTCTTGCCACGGATAAGCTCTGCCCTCGAACGTTAACACAGAAACATTGTAAAATTGGGGCAGTTCCAGAAACGAAGTGCCAAAGGAACGTGGATCGTTAAACACAGGTTGGTCAATGTCCCAGGAGGACCTCGCCATGACCAAAAAATGGTCGTGACCGAAATTCCTCCGCCATATGCTAGGTGAATCTTGATGCGCTAAGTAATTATACAAATCCAACCCGTGTTCGAAGCTGGAGTTCACCAGTGGACCGTAGAGGTATTTCAGGCTGTCGATGCCGCCGTAATACGGGAGATAAACGGCGTCTGCTCCGGCTGGATCAGGGGTGAGACAGGGGTACTCCAACATGCGGCGATGGAAGATTAGCTCAAGCATATAGGGGTCTGTGCGGTGCCAACTGTGGGAGTTATTGTGGGTTTTCGGGCCGAGGCCATGGTTGGAGATGTAAGGGCAGAAATCGTCGAACAGAGGATAAGCGGAGCAGTTTTTGAGGAGGTCGAGATTGAACTGAGGTGGGAGTTGCCGGATGTGGATCCATTTTCCGGTGCATTCTGATTCGAGATCTGATTCATGGGAGATTACAGAAGATAGGAGGAAGAAGAAGAAGAGGAGGAGGAGGGTTAAAACCGGGGAGATTGACGGAGGTGGAAATGGAAGCGGCGACATAGTGGGGGTTGTTTACAGGATGGGATGAGCGGTGGTGAAAGTTCCATCTCAGTTTCTGAGGTTATAAAACCAATTTTTCAAAAAATTTTAACAGTTGTATCGTTTTTTTTTGTATTTTTGTTTGTTATTTTTTACTTTTCTTCCCTTTTCTTTCGATGACAACTCAAGCTAATTTTAGATACTTCTGGAAATAATTTGACTTTGTCTTCTTCTTCCTAACGCTTTTTCTTCTGGAATAAAACAATCTCGATCTTTATGGAGCACAGATATTGAAATGTTATTTTTAAATTAAATCCCCATTTTTTGGAATATTATTTATAAATTACATAACAAATTTTCAAATTTAAAGGTAAAAATTTGTATCGAGCTTGAGTTGACGGTTGAAACTCATGACTTTGAACATTACCTATTTAAATTTCTTAATTTGACCCGAACCTGTTTTAGTAATGCCATAGCCATAAGGCCCATAACCCCAACACGATTCGTTTTTTAACTACTTCAAAACTGAGTGATCCAAGTAACTCACCGAACCGGTTTTAAAAACTAAACAATTTGGTTGATTATATAGATTACAATTTCACTCATGCTCCCTCCGTCTAACAAATGAGAGTTGCATATTTCTTTAGCGACAATTATAATTGTTGCTAAAGATGGAATATAGTAACTTTTTTCATTGTCTTTTAGCTAAAATGAATGAGGACGAAAATAACAGAACAACTTAACAGAGTAACTAAAAAAAATGCAAAAATAGTAATATAGTGACTACGTATATGATTTTTAAAGTATAATAACCAAAAGTCGAATATTTGTATAGGGACAAAAAATGACTTCACCCTTAAATCAATAATAAAATGGTTGGCAAATTTGAAGGAAATTACATTGGAGTTGATTTCTTTTTTCTTGCGAGTTTAAGGACAAGACTTGATTTACCGGTGGAGACTTGTTATATCCTTTTCTCTAAACCGTGTCGTTTTAACATAGGAGTCAAATAAGTGCCGAGAATGTATTGATATAATAAACCAATATCGTTTTAACATAGGAGTCAAGTAAGTGCAGAAAATGTATTGATATAATAAACCAACTGTTTTTAAGTAACATGTTTTTGTTGATGAAATATTAATGTCTATGAATCCTTCCTCAATCAATGAAATGTCCCCCTTCTTCTCTTTTCCCCATCAATTCTTCTTAAACTTCCCTTCACAATTTCTAATTCTATTTTGGATCCTTATCCTGACAACTGATTTGTTGTAAGGATCAAGTGGGATCCTTATGAATATAGAAAAGAATTTAGAGGGATAGATAAGAATTAAAGATATAATTGAGGGAGAATTGAGTTATTAGATTGGGAAGAGTAGAATGTGCAATTATACAAATTAGATAATCCCCTAATTACAATCGGTTTCCCCTTTATACCTGCATCTAACTAACCCAATTCACTAACTCTTGCTGATATTACGGCCCTGTATGGAATGCATCTCAAAACCATATTTTAAGATACATTTCCAATTTTATAATACTTTTTTGTTATTTTTAATAAATTTTTTTATATTTTCAACATATTTTTTTACATTTTCAATAAGCTTTTTAATATTATAAAATTAAAATGCATCTCAAAACCATTCCACACAGGCTACATCTTTACCCCCTCTGTCCATGACATTTGTGCAACTTAAAATGGCCCAACTCATCTAGCCCATTTAGCCCAACTCATCTAGGGCCGGTTTCCAATTTTCAGAAAATGGTCCAACTCATTTCAAAATTTTAAAGAATTTTACAATTGGCTGGAAACCTGATCTGCTCTGCTGCCCTCTCAAAGCTGTTCATATAAAGAAAAACAGAGCACATTCAGTGATCATTTCAAATTGTTCCCTTCTTCTCCATCTCCACTCCTCTGTTTCTCCTTCTTTCAATCGGAGAACTCAATCCCAGGAATTCGGCAATATTTTCGTCCCCACAGAAACCAATCGCAAAATTGGAACAAAGATCAGAATTTCAACATTCAAGAACCATCTCCAGTCCTTTGGGGCCAAGAATCAAACGAGATGTTGAAAGCCATAGGTACTGTTTTATTAATCTCCTTTCCGTGTTTAAATTTCCTTTGCAAAACTCATTTCTTCGCTTGATGTTTGGAATTAATTTTCACAAAAAACAGGTCTTTTTGGACTTAAGAAGAAGGCCGCCAAACCATTCAAGAACTACTACAATGGATGGTTCAACACCCTCAAGAACTCCCTCCTCCCTAAGCTCCGCCACGCAATGCTATCTTCCTCCTCCCCTACCCTCCTTTCCACCCACGTAGACGCCATGTACCACCACTTCCAGGCCTACTACGAAGAGCTCGATCTCGCCGGATCCTCAACTGATCAGGTCTCTCAGCTCCTCTTCCCCCAATGGCGGAATCCCCTGGAAAAGCCCTTTCTCTGGCTTGGGGATCTCCACCCCTATCTCTTCACAAATCTCATCAGGGCTTTTCTTGAAGACGAAGAATCGGAAGAAGGGAGTTCAGATTCTGGTCGGGCGGTGGCGAATTTCCCACAATGTAGTCAGTTTCACGACCTAGTTCCCTGGCATGTTTTGATGGCCTGGAAGAGCCCTTCCAAGACTTTGACGACAAAATTGGACCAAATTGAATGTGGGTTGAGGCTTATGGTGCCTGATTTATCCGCCCGGGCAAGAAACGCGCAGGCCCTGTTCGTGGAGAGAGTGGGGTTCGAGTGGAAGAAATTTGGGGGAAAAAACGAGGGAATGGAGGAAGCCGTTGGGGAGGCGATGACGGCGGAGATGGAAGAACTGGTGACCGTGTTTCTGGACGCGAATCGGCTGAGAAAAAGTGTTCTTGCGGATATCTTGAATGCGGCCAATGTTTATCAGGCTGCCCTGTTTTTTGAAGGACTGGCTCAGTTTCTTGTTGGGTTTCATGATCAGAAATTGCTCAAAGAATTTAAGAAATGCAAGATTGCTATCAATTGAGGAGTTCAAAAGGGATGATTCTGTTTCATCAAATTGTCATTTTTGTAGGTTTAGCAGATTCTGGAGTAGGTTTTCATTCGTTTTGGTGAATGAAAGAATGGTTCTTGTGGATGTTAAATTTGGTATCTTTTGGTGTAGTCAATCTAGAATTTGTTTGTAGAATTGTAGTTGTAAACATTTGATGAGTTTGATTTTGGTTCTTGGCTGTTGTGTAACACTGGGATTCGTATTCTTTTGACGGCTGCAATCTTGGTATTTTTTTAGTCCATTTTTTACCTTGGTTGATTGACTGTGTTTCTACGAGTTTAATCCAGCATTTCAAGACTAATTCATGTGTACTTGCCCTTTAAAAACATGTTTTGTTGAATGACTTATATTTGAAAATGAAAGGAATAATTAAAAGTAAAATTTATTTCTTAGTCTCTTATTCACAACTTTCTTTAAAATAGCACATTATCTCATTATTTCTTAGTGTGTTTGGCTATACATTTTACATGATGTAACACAGGTACACAATGATCTTTGAAATTTGTCTATTCTTATACTTCTTGATTGCTTCCACTAAATTTGCTGCTGGTCTATAAAACATTATGTGTTGTAAAATCTTACTCAGTCTTCTGCAGCTTATAATTTGATGTCCTCCTCCATCGCATGGAATCCTCAATAACACTTTTTGTATTTAATATTCTCTCCATTCCTTTCAAAAACTCCATTTTATATTATTGAAAACAGTAATATAAAGTGGACTTGTTGAGTGACAGAGAGGGAGTATAATAATTTACGTTTTATTAGCACAATTATGTTTTTATATATATTTTATTAATAAAAGAGTCGTATCTCGTTATATTTATTATTATTTTGAACTTTTCATACCCTATATAATCCTGTGTGATTCAAATTTAGCCTACCTTTGAAATGTAAGAACATATGTGGAAAAAATGACCAAAAATTACTTATTTTAAATGTTGTATCTTAAAACTTATAAAAAGTTGTATATTTTTGAGATAGACTCCTCTATGGAACAATGAGAGTAATATTCAAAAAAATAGACATGCTAGGAATGAGAAGGTATGGAACAATAAGAAGTTACACCCAAGGTGGGTGCTCAAAGAAGTGACAATGATGAGCCAATTGGCACAGGAAGATAGTGACCCTTTCGCAGAGTCATGGGGTCTGCCTCAAAACAGAGAGAGAATAGACTCGGTGGCATGGAAGGAAGGCAAATGGCGAGCAATGAATAATATTAAAATCCAGCAAGGTCAAATGGAAAAAGTTGTTATGATGGTGCGTATAATCCCGGGGATCTAAAAGGGGCTATTGCTTGGGAGGCAAAGGATGGCGGAGGTAAGACCTTGCAGAGACAACAGGTAGTAGTACAAGCTAGATAAGTGGTGCAAACATAGGCCTTGGCCTGCTTGTTTTGCTTGAGACGGATGATTAGTAATAGCAGAGGATCTTGTTTAATCCTAACATATTGCCAACAACTCATCAATGATATCCTAAAATGAGGACGAGGCAAAGATGGAGGTAAAACATATAATAAAGGACATGAGGCCTCTTATGAAACTTTTTGTATTGTGTGTTACTGAGAAAGTGTCTAGGTTAGTGTCCACTCAGCCCATGCTAGGGCGAGGAAGGCTAATAGGGGTTCCTCTCTGTAACTGATTAAAGTTAAGGAGAATATATATTAACTTGTTTTTCAAAAAATACAATAAAAATTAGACTAAAAAGATAAAAATAGAATATCACATGTATATATACTAAGGGGACAAAATAAAAATAAATGTAAAGAATAAAAGAAGGGGGCATGTTATTTACAGGACACTTTTTAAAAATTTAAGCAGTAAAAATACAAAAATATCCTCACTTTAATTAATTATTATTATTATTTTAAACACCATTGTTGCTCGGCAACCATTTATGGCAACCACGGCAGGAAAAAATAAAAAAAAAATAAAAGCAGGACCTTCGTTGTCCTGCAGCGAAGGTTTTCCGGATCTTCACTATAGGATAGCAAAGGTTCCCCGAACCTTCACTGCCTTGCAGTGAAGGACTTTTTTTTTTATTTAAATTTTTTTAGTTTTGGCTAAGATTCACCAAAGGAAAGAAGAAGAAGAATAAGAAGATCAAAGAAGAAGAAGAAGAAGAAGAATAAGAAGAAGAAGAAAAGAAGAAGAAGATGATCGACAAAAAAGAAAATAAATTCAAAGGGCAACTTAGTAATTTCACTAAACGAATTTTTAAAATGTGTCATATGTTTAGTACAACATGTCCTTTAAATAACAAATCACTAAAAGAACCCCATAAGTTTTGGAAGATTTTCACAAGTTCATTTGAAGGAAACAAGTAGATGAGCTAGCTTACATGTTTGCCCCAACCCACAATAAGAAAATGGTGAATTTGAGTTTGGGCCTATGGGCTTGAACACTCAGTGCCCAAAAACAGAAAACAAATGCTTCCCCCATTCAGCCCAAATATTCGAAATAACATCTTTTCATTCTCAGGCCCAGTTCATTTCCATTGTTTTTTATTATGTTTGTTGTTGTGTTTTATTTCTACAGGGAAAAACTACAGTCTTGTTTAATTTAGGAACTATTCGGTCACTGAATTTGGCGTTGGACGCATTACTAATAGTTCCTTTAGCGGGACTATACTTAGTGGCGGAGCCACATGTTGTCAATTGCCCCATCTCAAATTTTCAAAATTAGTCCAATTATTATATAAAAATTACAAAAAATAGGTAAAATAGTTGATTTTGCCCCACCAAAAATTTAAGAAAAATAGGGGTAAAATGTCAAAATAAAATAGTTTAGTATTTGATTAATTAAATGTGTATTTGTTGTTAGAATGTATACAAGTATTCTTAGTGAATTTTAATTTTGGTAAAGTCAAATATGAGTATAAAAATTCACAAAAAAATTCAAATGCAGTTATTTTCTCATTTTTCTCACAAAAAGATGATGTACTATACATTTTTTTCCTAAAATTTTGGCCTACCTGACCTTGGGGGGCCTAGCTCCGCCACTGACTATACTCTCACCCTAAATTTAGTATTTTATAATATTTTTTCATCATTTTCAATACAAATTTTTTTTATTGTGCAGCAACATATTTTTACATTTTAAATATACTTTTAACATTAATTATTTTTTAAAACATATTTTCAAAATCATGTAAAAATAAACCAGGTCGAAATACAAATGTTAGCCATATGCAATTAAAGCCCAATCCAACTACATTGTGGAATAGCAACTCCTTTTGTTCACGAGACCCTCTTCTTTCTTTCCCCAATTGCCCCTTTTTCTCAAACTGAATTTATTGAAAAGACAAAAAAGAGGAAATTAAAGGAAAATTTCTTTAACCACTAAAAACGGATCTTGCACTTCTTAATTAATTGCTTTATTTTTCTTCCTTTCCTCATTGTATAAATTAATTATATAACACTTTTGTGTAACATTTTCTATAAGATCAATTGAGAAGAAAAGGTGTATCATATTGTGATTTTTAAGATGAAAATGACTAAAAGAGTGAAAATATTCCGTAAAAGAAAAAATACCAGTAGCTGATGAGGCATGTAACTACATGATAATAACTATTTGGAAATTTGAAGTTAGTATTTATTTAATGATTTTTTTTTTTACGTGATTACCGCATTAACCAACGTGTAAATTAACTATGAATTTTCACAACATATATCACCGGGTGAGACTACAACTCCCTTTAAGGAATCACTCAGTCATCATACAAACATGTGATTGCATTAGTAATATATCTATGACCAAATTAAATGATTTTTTTTAACCGGATTGTAGTTTTCCGTAGCTCCCATCAATCCTCTCACGCCCATCACCAATGTATTCCTTTTTCTGGGTTTGCATGGAGACAGGAAAACTTGCACAACTGTGCATGGAACGTGTGAAAATATCACTCACATCACAATTCACATGCAAAGTTTACCAAATTAGGAAGAGACAAGTTGTTTCCAAATCTAGATCAAACAGGGATGGATGGGTGAAATTACCAAATTATCCCTCAAATCATAGATTAATACACATAAATAAACCCACTTGTTGGTTAATTATGTCATGTCAGATATGCAACTAATTAACAAATTGCATTATGGGTTATGTGGAAATATGAGCCACTTGTTCAGTTGTTTCAGAGTTTTTTCCATTGCAAAAACCTTATCCACTTAGTATTGAAAAGGAAAAACTGACACAGAAAAATCTCAGAGCTCAAGTGTATCATTCTCCAGATTCCCTTAGCTGCGGTTTGAGCGCGGGAATGTGAACTTGAGAATGGACATCTGATTCTTAAAATTAAAGTTCTTATATTTGGTACATACATAAATTTAATAATTTAAACTAATATTTTAATTTAAGATTCATTTAATGAGGGATTCATCCATTTACGGATATGAGATACCCACATTTTCACTTTCATTTCCGCGCTCCAAACTCATTCTTATTCCCATTCATGGGCTAGCTAGTAGTACTATTTCTATTTGGTGAAAGTCAAATAAACATATGTATATATGCTTAATTATTTGATAAATGCAGATTAGTTTAGTGTGTTAATTAGTGAACGTAGCTCATTGTTTTATTTTGCCAAATAATAATTGAGCTGGTCTCATTTGGCTTTGGTTTTGGCGTTGTCTAAGGCTGAAATTAGGATGAAAAGGAAATTTTAATATTAATATTAAGTGTTCTCAGACTGATTTGAATCGGCTACGTAAACTTCAAATCGATATTATAAACAGTTTGATTTGGTCAAACTCAATCAAAATTGAAGTTTGATTGGAAACCGGGACAATCAATTTTAGAATATATTTATAATTGAAAATATTTTAATATGTAACCAATATATTTATAATTAAAATTATTAAAGAAGTCATCGGAAATCAGAATAATTAAAACTAAAATTAAGTATGGAAATTAAGAATCAGCTTAAAGTGAAACCAGATCTTTACTAGACAACACATATGTTAAAACATCAAGTTAGGCAAATCCAGCTCACTCAAAGCTGAAATTGAAACAAAGATTCATGGCTCTTTCAATCACTAAATCATTAGTCACGCTGATCTGCGCAAGCTTTTGGCTCTTTTCTACGTGTATTTGATGGTGACAACTTCGTTCGTTGATCGGGTTTATGGAGATTTTGAGGGGGTTTAATCGGCCGGAATAGACCAGTAATTCTATATCAAACTCCGTTTCATAACTTTAAATCATATGTGCTTTAAAGATAAATTTATAAATGAACTTTAAACGGCTGTATTTTAAGTTATGGTATATAATTAATTCATGATGAGTGTTACAGTGAACTTGAACCAATGGTGTTAAATCGGATTGAAGAGCGAACTAACTAAGAGAAATCGTGAATTTTAACCGAATTGACCAAATATGACTTTTGAACAAAAAAAACTATGATGAATGGTAGAAAGTTAGGTGGACATGTCAAGTCAATTCTGGTTTTAACAACACAGATTTGATTTGAGATTAACACTTTTTTTTGGTTTTAAATCCGGCACAATTACAACTATATTGAAGGCAGCTGTGTGAAGGGCAAGTACGTTGTTAGGGAGCCGTATGTAGAGTTTTGTCAACTTACATTTTAAATAAGTAGAATTGGTAGAAGTAAGAATCGAAAACCGGCACTAGCTCACTCTTGATATTCACAGTTGATTTTAATAGAATCTTTGGGTTCTTTATTGCAACTTGCAACATAAACTGTCTGACCTCTGTGACAGCAGTGTTGGTTGAATCTCTTACTTAAATTACTAGATTCCAAACAGCAACTTGCTTATTATTAGATTATCATACTGATTACTGACCCAGCCTACTTGCACAAAAACCTTTCAGGTGATAAGTTCTAAAATAATATATACGCTGCATTTGGTGTTCAAGAATGAAAATGAAAATGTGTGATATCTCATATTAAAAATGAATATATTTTTCATTAAAAGAATCTTAAATTACCTTTTAAAGTATATAATCGTTTAAATTATTATATTTGTGTACATACAAAACATCAAAATTTTAATTCGAAAAATCAGATACATATTCTCATTCTCGCGCGCCGAACGTAACGTGCTCGTAGATTTCTTCATTTGTTTAACTATAGCTAGCAGTGTTTTGTATTGATGTCTGAATTTCAATAAGAGTAATGATACACTCCTCAACTAATTTTCTCAATTTTCCTAACTCAAGTGAAGTGTCATGCATTCATTGGCTACACTTTTATAAAATAATTATTAAAACTATATTATTGACCAATGAATACATAATACCTCACTTGAGTTTAAAAAGTTAAGAAGATTATTTGAGGAGTGTATCATTATTCTTTCAGAAATATCAAATGTAAACATTGCCAATTGTCAATTTTCAAAGTGGTACCACAGGATAGTTGACAATACTTGACACATCGAATCAGAAGTTGTCTCTCATACTGTTCTCTTAGGCTATGTTCTTTTAGTATTACGGATAGGAAATTTTTTGATTAGGGAAGAATTTTGTTTTGGGGGAAATTTCTTTTGGGGATTTGTATAGGAAAGAGAAGGAAAAAAAAATATAATGATTATGTTTTTTTTTGAATTTATGTGAGTGAGAATTTAGAGGAAATTTTTAATTTTAAATTGTGAATTTTGTAAAAATGATGTTGTTTCTTTATGTAATATTTTTGAGAAAAAAATGATAATTTTCCTGATTATATTCGGAAAAGAACAGATCCTTAGTCACTTGGCATGTTCTTTTTGTTTCGTTTTGAAAACGGTTTTGGTTTCAACAGTAAATTTAATATATTTTAATTATATTTCATCATTTCTAATATAATTTTTTACTATTCAGCATCTAATTTTTACATTTTTAATACACTTTTTACATTATAAAATTATTTTCCAAAACTTATTTTCAAAATCGTTTTCAAAACGCCCAAAAAGAACAGGCCCTTGGGATAGGAAATTTTTTTGATTAGGGAAGAAATTTATTTTGTAAAGAATTTTTTTTGGAGATTTGTGTATGAAATAAAAGAAATAATGTAATGATTATGTTATTTTTTAAATTTATGTGAGTGAGGATTTAGAGAGAATTTTAAAATTTGAATTGTGAATTTAGTAAAAAAATGACGTTGTTTTTTGTGTAATATTTTTGAAAAAAAAGTAATGATTTTCCTAAAATAGAATGGAAAAGAACAGAACCTTAGATCATTCTTGATTATTAATTATACCTAAGATTGATCAAACAGTTTCCTTACAACTTGCTCACGTTTACATCCTAATACTTATTAATTACTAGGAGACATCGATCTTCTATCATCAACACTAATCCGTTATCCTCTAAGCAAATAGTTAACTAATTAATTACTTCTTCTGAATTTTGCCACCTTTCAGTGATCTGGCCTATTTTTCCTGTCTTATTCAGTCAAATAATAACAGAGCTAACAAACTTTGTCATCAGTGTATTTTCTTAATAAATGACTGACAAAGTAAATTTATTTACTTCAATTTAATTAGACCGTAAAAATTTATTTACTTTAATTTAATTAGACCGAATAAAATAGTGATACATAATACATAAGACAGGAAAATTGAACAGAATCTAAAATATAATCGTATAACGCTTATAAACTTTACAAATATACATATTAATTTGTAGAATCTGTCAGTAATTAATGAACTAACATGGCAAGTACTAGGTAAACCTCCACATGATGAACCTTAAACCTTAGCTGAACCGCATATAATATTCATGATTAATTACAATGTTATGAAAATTTATTTCCAGATCAGTGCAACAAATATGATACGGGTTCAAATGCAAAGTTGATTACGAAACTTTGTCAAAGTTGAAAAAATCGACACGAAACTTTAAAAGGTGAATTTTTTTACCACGAAACTTGCAAAAATTGACTTTTCATCAACCTCCTCCGTTAAAATGCCAACGAAAGTCATTTCTAAGGGCACATCGTATTTAATCAGTACATTTAATTTTTTTCTTAAAAGAATCTAAGGAAGTTGATTAACATATATAGATAGCCAGCTAGCTAGCTTGAAGAGGGATTGACTAACAAGTAACAAGTGTGCAATTAAGTTTCATTTTTCTAAACCCTTTAAATTGCTGTCTTAATTAATGTTCTCGATCCCATAGATATTAATATTGTCACTAGTTTGGATCGATGTTGATGAACCGAGCTAGGCAAGCAGCAAGAACATGTTACACGAGAGGCTTTATTTAATTTATGGTTTTTGTATTGTTTCTCACCTGAAGATGATGGGCATTGTGGCCGACAAGGATTATATGATCAACAACAGACTTACCCAAAAAAAAAAAAACACTCTGTAAAGAACAAGTTCACAAACAACTTTGTCGAGTACTCTTGAAATTAAACTGGAGGGAGTTGATGATCTTGGAACAATTAATATTATTAAGTGGTCGTTTAATTAATTTTGATCGGAATTTGATCACTATTGAATCCCTGCTTAGCGCCGAACTCACTTGACGTCGTCCTTCCCTTCTTGTTTCCTACTTTTGGGAATAAATCACTCATTTAACTCCAATACTTAAATTAGAATAGAAATATATTAATATAAGATTGACTAAGTAAGTATTCAATACATTTCAAATAGAGAAATGCTTGAATATTTATAGCGAGAAGGAAAGATAGTGAATCGTGTTTTCAAGGTGCAATGTCATTCTTTTGACATGTGTCATTCTGCTTCACTCCATGCCATCTGACTCGCATTGGCTTGATCTTACGCTGGAGGTAGGCTACTGCCGAGGTCAATTGATACTGACCTCGGCATTAATCCAATATCCAACCATCGCCACAAGTTCGAGATTTTTATTTTCATTGTTTTACCCGGTCATTTGTGATTAGACAACGGCCTTGGACGTAGGGGCCTTGTACAGATTTTTTTTCGTTTTCATGTTCGTATTGTGGTTGTTGGTTTTTATGTCTTTATAGTTGAAGTTAATAATGACCTAGCTAGGACCCTGCATGCGCATGGACCTCTTGATCGAAAAAAACTTGTATGCATGCATCTTACGTCACGATAATAATGTGTGTATCGAGTTTAACCTCTAATGTATCATAATTATATTATGCATATACGTAAATCAAATTTAGATTATGATGTATCTTGTATTGAGTTATAGATATAGTGTATTTAGAGTATGTATCTGGCTTTTGAGTTTAGTTACTGAAATAATATCACACATCAAATTTAGTCTGATGTATTGCTTATTGAGATAAGTCTCTAGTATATCGAGTTTAGCATCTGATGTATCGCATATTGAATTTATCCTTTAGTGTATCAATTTAGCTTATGATGCATCGCGGTTATGAGTCTAGTTTGTGAAGTATCGCTTATCGAGTTTAGCTCATGATATATCTTGTATTGGGTTGAACATCTAATGTATCGTACTTATATTAAAACAGAAATATTAAAAATTACGTAGATTTAGTTTAACTATTACGGGCCAGACTGCTAAACGAGATACTCGTGCGAGAAAGGTACATTTGAGACTCACAAGTAAAAGAGTCTATTCTTGAAAATGCACAAACTTTTATAAGTTTCAGGGTACAAGATCTAAAATATGTCATTTTTCACTATTTTTTTACTTATATCTTAATTTTTTTAAAGGCAACTGTGATCACATGTAATTATATTAATAAGTATTAAAAGTAAAAAAAATAAAATAAAAATAGGACTCTAATATTGAAACAAAATATTGTTTTGACGTAAAACTATTCTAATTAAACATAAAGAGTACATGCTTTAAGTTCTCAGAGCAATAAACTATTATTCCTTCTGTTTTAAAATATAAGTCATCTTAACTTTTCAACTTTGTTTTAGAATACAAGGCATTCTACCTATTTTGGACATTTTCTTTCCATATTTGCTCTTACTGGTAAAGTATTTAATTGCCTATATTAATTACTAATATTTCACATAACGTGCTATTAGCAAAGGATTTAGTAAGTTAATTTGAAACTTCTAAAACGAGGGAGGGTGTTGGATTTAATTATTTAGGTGTCACATCCTTAGATTTGAAGGGTCAAAGATTCGTTAACTGGCGTGGTTAAGTGAAGATGACTTTCACCTAATCAATGGATAAAGTATTCAATTTGTGTGCAAGGAATGAAAAGTAACCAATTAACACCAAGTCAAATTAAGCATACACTTATTAATTAATTTATTCCCTTGATCATTTTCATTAATTAACTTCAAGCAATCAGAAAACTCAGTACTGTTTCCACATTAAAATTAATTAATTTGCATATATGACTTTGAAAATACGTAGAAGGCAAGAAATAGTCCAAAATAAATTCATTGGAAAGTTCCTGATTTGAATTTATAATTAGAAACGGACAGTGCCCCATCAGTTGTGAAGTATGAAGAGTCATTCATAGGTTGATAGTTTGATTTCTACCTCCATCAGTTCTGACCATTTATGTTTAGGCGATTCCCTTTCGTTCTTCTTCTTTTCACAATCTCTATTTTCAACGAATAGATTTTTTTTTTTGGAGACGTATAGATAGCTGAATATGTTGTAATAATGCTGAATTTAAATTCAGAAAACCCCATAAATCTCACACGATTAAGAATTAAAGGCGGTTGTTGATTGAGTGTTTTGACGGGACAGGCGATGGAAGAAAATTTGGAATTTGAAAACCAAATCCAAGACACACGTGCGTGCGTAGGCAAAGAAGAAAGTCTATAATTTGAACAAATTGTTGGGCACCGACTCACGCTAACTTATCAAATATTTATTGCTCCTTTCGTTCTCGCTAAGAACGTCATCTTTCAATTGTTGATTGTGAGATATATTTTTTATTTATATTCGTATTTTCTAAATAACGGTTACCTGAGTATTATATTAGGAAAAGTCTACGAATAAACAAATTTAGAATAACTCTTTTAGTCGAACAATAATTTCTTTTAAAATATGACTCTTTATATGCGACAAAAAAGAGTATTATTTGTAATTGTTATGTAGAATGTGATAAATAGTTTCATCTTCCTATCTATGAGTAAATTCGAAAAAGACCCACTCTCACTAATCTATTCTACTACCTCATTCTCCCTTCAAATGGAGTCAGTATTCAACCAATTATAACATATATGAATTATTCAAATATCGAAATTCAATTTTTACCTCTATCAATTTGCCTAAGGTTAGAAATATCGGAATTCGGTTATTACCTATATCAATTTACCTGAGGTTAAAAATATCGAAATTCGATTTTTACCTTTATCAATTTGACTGTGCTCCAACCTCTTCGTTCTGCTCCCCAAACCATCCAATATGATAGAAAATAGAAAAGAAATTGCATGTATTCCCCCAACCAATCAACTTTTCTTTACCAAGTCAGTAGTGGAATCTTTAGTAATGTTCTAGAACGTCAAAGGGTGTAAGTTGGGCTATTATTATTATTTTAATTATAATTTTTAGGGTAAATTACATTTATTTCTTTCAATATCTGTTCGAACTATTAAAACAAATCTTGTTATTTGAGAAAACTAACAAGGAATCAATTTAGTAGCCTTACTCTTTGAATCCTTGAAAACATAGAGACGTACTCCCTTTCGTCCTATATCAAAAGTAAACTTTGTAATACTAAAAATAGTATTATAAAGTTGAGTTTTTGTATTTATTAAACAAGAACAATAACAATTATATCTTAATTAACGGCTTATAGACGAAAAACACTTAGTAATAGTAATAATAGAAAGAACAATATGTTGATAATTATACACTTACTACAAACATATTATATTGAATTTACAAAATACCTGTCTTTTTTTTATTGTGTTAGTTTTGTGTTATTATTTTACAATTTTTTTCTGGTCAAATAAGTATTCATTTGGTTAGATATTTATTTGATAGTTTTACTAAATTATAAAATTACTAAATAAGTATTCAAATAAGTATTCAAGATATAAAGAGTAATTCCCCAAAACTTTAACCAAACTCATGTTCCATTGTAAAGAAAAAGAAAAGTTATGATTAATAAATGTATATAGGTATCTTGGGCTTAGCTAGCTGGGGTAAGGGGATTAGGAGGTCTCGGATCAAATCTCAGGACTGTCAGTGTAATGTTTTAAGAAAGAGTTAGGTAGCAGAGCACGAAGAGTCCCACCAATGAATTTATCTCCCTCCTCCAGTGACCCTGTTTCCACTCAATTATCAATCGCCCGTAATAATTACAATAATTCAAAAAAATAATATGAAACACTAAAATAATAGAAATAATGAAGAATTTATCCCTCTACTAGAACTTAATATTCAATAAGACAACTACTTATTTTAAACTACTGAAAATCTCAAACAATCAAGTCTTGCATCTGGATTCTTGGGTCCATTTTCCCCAGAAATTTCGTGGTAAAGTTGTTTAATTAATTTCTTGGAAGTTTCAGAAATATGATTATTGATTATAATTAGATTAATCTGTAATTAGAGAGATACAGTCACGAAATGGACCATTCTGCATTTGAAACGAAATTTCCACATTTCTCTTTCATGAAAACTTATTTAACTTTTTTTTTTTTTTGGTCGGAAAAAAACTTATTTAACTTCGTCTCCCATATTCTAAATTCAAACGTTTTTAATCTTTTAAAGCCTTTACTTTGAACTTTGAATACCAGAAAACATCAATCCTTTTCGGTCCATGCTCTTGGACGAGATATGTTGCTCTAAAGGAAACTAAAAAAATCACAAGTTTAATATTAACATCCACACTAGCGAATTATATCTCAAATAGTACGTAAGCCGCTTAACCAGTCCCGTCAGAGAGATTATTTAGTGTATTCGGTGCACCAGATAAGATCGATAATAAGTACTATTTTTCAGAAATAGTAATATGATGGTACATAAATAAGAATTTGTTTTCATTCTTTTTCACTATTGGCTTACAGTACTATTTTTGAACTATCCACCGAATTTATAGAATACTTTTTCTTTTAAGCGAGAATTTGAAAATTTCATGCTTTTTCTTAAACCTTAGCTATAAGTGTCCACTACAGGGAAAATGATTACATACAACTGTTGCATTCACTTTTTTTTTTTTTGCGCAACAGACCAATTAAAATTAAAATAAATAAATATGACCTCCTATTAGCGAATGCATGGAATAATTTCTCTTCAGTAAGTGGCGGAGGCCAAGAGTTAGACCCGGTGGCGATTGGTAAGTGGCCACCACGTCGTTCTGAGTTAGTCAGCACTTCACTCACACTCACAGACTCTCTCCAACATATTCCAGTTGTACAAGAAAACATATATAATTAATATAAAATATTAAACAAGTGAATATAATAATTAAATATATAGCAGTTAGTCCACATCCTAGGTGTGACCACGTCGGGACGTCAACGTCGTCGTTTCATTATTAAAATGTTTGCTTAGCAGTTCGGCCGCCTTCTCTTTTGCCTGGGTCGTTGTTTCTAATTGTTAATTTAGCTCTTAGCCATGTCTTTCCCGGCGGCTACAATAAGACCTCGTGTATCCGAGGTGGCTGTACGTAGACTGGGTTGTACGTTAGTTAAACTGTACACACGACAAGACGACTCTACGTACAACTTTTTTCCATTTCTATGTGCGCCAAAGTGTAATCAATTTCATTCTCTGTATTTTTTAAAAGGGCATGATATTTGCAGTAACCGTTTCGATATTTGCAGTAATATTTTTTTGTGAAAAATCTAAAATACCCCTAACATTTAAAAAAAAAAAAAAAAAAAAAAAAAAAAAATACCGCTGGCGACCGACAATGGTTTAGGCCAAAAACCAACCATCTCCGGCGATGGTTTTGGCCTAAACCACCGGCGATGGTACAACCCCCCCCCCCCCCCCCCCCCCTCCTCTCAGTTTGATATTTGCAGTAACCACCGAACGGATCGTCGCCAATCTGGTAAAAAAATCACATTTTCGACAAAAATACTAACAAATCCGGACATAATACAACTAAAATAATCAAACCAACTATCTAAAACAATAGCGCAAAACATTTTAACTTTCGCCACTAACTTTTTTCCGATCCGAGTCATCTCGATTTTTATCCGATTTTGTGATTCCACCCGGCTCTGCTTTGCAGGAATTATTAAACGGAACAGAGCCCGTGAGTTTCGATATTTTCAATTTTTTTTTTTTTTTTGCAACCCTCACGGGCTGCATAGTTGGTTTTTATTTATTTTTTTTGCCCAGGGGTATTTTTATCTTTTTACAAGGGAATGTTACTGCAAATATCGAAACGGTTACTGCGAATATCAATTCCGTTTTTAAATATATATATTTGGTACGACACGTGGAATGAGAATTAACGTTTGGTCGAGGTGGATGTTTCGGACCTTCCGGTACCTGCAATGGGAGAGTTTCTCTTCAATAACTCTCCGATGCTAAAATCAATAAGAAAAAGAGTGACATATTATTGTAAATTAACCAGCTATGAATCAATTACCTTCGATCAAAGGGGAATACTTATAGGAATCAATTACCTTCGATCAAAGGGGATTGGGAATACTTATAGGAATCAATTGCCTGGGAATACTTATAGGATTATAATAGTGGAATAGTAGCCCTACAATCACGCATAGGGCTGAGAACGAATACGAACAAGCTCGAGCTAGGCTCGATAAAAAAGTTCACGAACACAATTTTTAGGCTCGATAATAAACGAACAAGAACACGAACAAGGTGTTGAAAGCTCATTAATGTTCGTGAACATGCTCGATTAAAATATTAATTATATAATATAAATAAAATAAGTATATACAATATGAAAATTTTATAAAATACAAATAATTGAATCTTTATATATATTTATATGTACATAGATATCAATATATGAGTTTAAATTAAATTTTAATTTTTATGTAAGTTGATATAGTATATTAAAGTAACTAAACATTACGATTTTATGTTAGTTAATGCGAGATAGAACGCACACGAATGTTAACGAACAAGCTCGGCTCGGCTCGATTAATAAATAAACGAACACGAACAAGATTTTAAACTCGATAAATAAATGAACACGTCAAAGCTCAGCTCGGCTCGGCTCGTTATCCCCTAATCATGCATGTTGATTGATCATGTTATTTATTTTTTCTTATTTTTTAAGTAAGATGAAGAGTTAATGCACTAATCGACCATAAGAAACATGCAAAATAGGAAAAACAATTTGTTCGCATCTTAACATCATATTATGGAATAATTAAGTTGGATCCGGATGATTTTAGAATCTAAGTGTAGTACGACCCAATTAATTCTCGACCCTTTTCTATAGTCAATCCATTTATATTTAAAACCAGAGCGGCTATAGTAGAGGGTACATGATTAACTTGATTAAAAATTCAATTTGGTTAAATCCGATCAAAATTCATTTAACCCGCTATTGAATAAAAATTAAGGTGTTTTCATAATATTTTCATATAGTAAAAAATATATATTTATAATTAAAATTACGATGAAAACCCTAAACACTAAACACAACACTAATACAAAGTACTGTTCAAACTCGAATCAGTGATCTTATTGGTTAGTGCTCTAACCACTCGGTACAGGTAGGGGCGGAACTTACTTCTGACTTAATTAGGTCAAGAATTTTATTTATTTATTATTAAGTATTTATATTTTAGTAATATATAAAAGAAAATTTATTACTATTGATACTCTAATTTTAAAATTCAAGTTCTGTCACTGGCCACATGACAGACCAATAACTATTAGAAGTCTAGAAGCTCAAATTACAATGATTAAACATGCAATTCCATTCCACACGCGACTCGTGGTTATGGCCACATTAATTGGTTGTTACAAAAACTTAAAAAGGGAATTCAACAAGATTTGGAAAAAGGTGAAAGAGATAGTGTACTTGAAATATAGGTCTAAGTTTGATTGTCAAATCAAATAAGTAAATAGTATGGAACTATGGGAGCACAGAAAAAAAAAGAAGGTATTTCAACAAACTATAAATAGTAAATTAAAGAAGAAGCAATTTAATTTAGGAGGAAAGCATTGTGGAATGATTATCAATGGTGATTGGTAGGCCTATCTCCATCAAACACAGCCTCCACTAATTTAATTTGACTACTTCAATCCCAATTTGGACGGGAGAAAGACCATCCAAAACTACTTTTCATTGGTTCTAGACTAGTTGTAATTGTAAAAATGAGCCGCATATTTCTTCCGTTTTACTAATAGAGTGCTCGTTCTGATACAATTTTTATTTTTTTTGAAGGAAAGATGTTGGAATTCGATATATTGAAACGTGGGATGACACTCCCACAGCCACTGCACCTGATAGTTGCGAGGATTGGAACCATGGTCTCCTACAGCCAAAAACCTTTAAATTTTTTAGATGTACCACTGGCTAAACCCTTGGACACTTTTACGTATTAAAAAGTGAATTGATTTTTCTAATGAAACAGAGGGAATAAAACGTTTGATGAGTTATTTAAAAGTTAAATTTTAGTTCTTATTTATATTAAATTTTTGGAGTTACAAACAGTCAAAATTATTTTCTTTTAATTCTTTGTTGTGATTGAGTAGATTTATAAACGAAAAGAAGATCATAGTTGTAGTCGATCTTCGTTTCTAGACTTGTAATTAATCATAAACTACAATAGTTTATTCGTTTCATTGACGTTTAGCTTCAACTTTTTGAATTAATTTTCAAGATTAGAAGAATATAATTCTTCAAGTGTTTTATAATGCATCACAATTACAACGTGAAAAGAACCACATGTGGAATAAATTTTGATATGTTCATTTTGTTCTCCTTTTTTTCTTTTCTGTTTATTTCGCACTATTTCATCCTCTTATATATCACATGAAAGTACTGAAAGAAGTCGGAAGCCACCTACACAAAAAAGTGACAGAAATAGAAATCGAACTCTCGCTCTTTTAACAACCCTCTATGCATTTAAACCATTGAAATACTGATATTCCCATTCAAACAAACCTAACTCTCCCTACGTGTGTGAAAAAAGTCCAACAACCAAGAATCACCGCTAGTTTTTTTTTTTTAAAAAAAAAAAGGAAGAAAAGTGGATCCAATATATATATAAAGTCATTAGTTGTTGACTTTTGATACTTACTGATGTAATTTACTCCTTTGATTAAACAACGTATCCTCGTACGCAACATGGTTTCCTTCAACATTAAGCCACACGTTATACGCTTACTTTTATTTTTGTATAGTAAAAATAAGAAATCTCACATGAGACTTTGAACTTTTTCACCATTTCACATTCCACACGGTTCAAACAATTCCCTTTTATAGTCGAAGGATCTAAATTAAAGCCCCTCTAATTATTAGAGATCTCTCTCTTCTTTTAATGCAATTAATCAGTGGTCCTAGCCTATTAGGGTAAATTACCAAAACCCCACGAGATTTGTCTAAATTGTCAAATCAACCTCGTGATTTAGGGTATGTTCGTTTGGAAGTTTTGCAGGCTAGTTTTGCAAGATTATGAGTTTCAAAAACCATTTTAAAATCAAAATCTCGTTTTACACGGATTCAAAACTTTTTTATGCAAAATCTTATTTCAACAATAAATTCTTTTTTTGAACACCAAATTTTTTTTTTTATTTTCTAAATTCAAAACTTGAGGAGAAATCTTGTTGTTACCTACTACCTTATCAAACAAGCTTTTGAAAAAATTGATTCCCAACAGCCTTTTACTTAACATAGTTTTTTAAAATCTGTTCGGTTGCTTGTCAATAGAACAACAAGCTGATCGACTAAAAAAATTGTGAAATGTCAAAGAAGACTAACTAAAATTATAATTATGACAAAAAAAAAAAAAATTTTAGAAATGTGTCTAAACGAATCCCAGTTGTTTAATAAAGTTAACCGATCAACTCGCTGTCCAATTAGTCAATGGTTAATTCGTTAATTTTGCAAATTCATGGAGTTTGTTTAATAATTTGAATAAATCTAAGCGATCTCAGTATTTAAGTGATCCCCATATATTGACTTATGCAATGACAATTGTAATTGTATTAGTAATCTATCGAATGTCACTATTTAATGATTGAATGATTATGTAACGAAACTTTAGTAGTGTAAAAAATTCTCTTTTAAGTTCCCATTTTGATTGGACCAAAATATTCTTAAACAAACCGTTTTTAGGTATTTTTATAGCCTCAATAGTTTCTCCATTTCGCATGGATCCAGTGTGAATGTCTTCTCAAACACATGAATTTTCGAACTCCATCAATTTGGGGGAAATAAAGAATTTTTTTAAGGCACGTTCTAGCATAAGGAAAGATTCTTGAGTTGACCACTTTGATTCCATAGATTAGTGCTCCATCAAAAGAAGTTTTATATATTCTTTGTTAAAAAAATGAGTAATGATACACAACTCAACTAATCTCCTAAATTTTCTCATAATAATTAATTATAAAATAATTATTAATATTACATTATTGACCAATGAATGCATGACACCTCACTTACTATGAGAAAGTTGAGGAGATTAGTTGAGTTGTGTAACATTACTCTAAAAAAATTAAGGGAAAAATTTGGGTGGGTTGTTGAGGAGTAATTGAAGCAAATAAAAAAAAAAAAATTATAGATGTAATGGACATTCATGAGAACGAACATTGGAAAATACCACCGTTTTAATTGTTTAGTATTTCATTCACTTCCTTCTTCTACCTATTCTCTCTCTGAAGTTACATATTAACGTTCTAATAGAAGAGTCCAACTGTCTTCTAAAATTCTTTTGGTTTTGGTGTCTTACGAAAAAGTTTTATTTATGTATTTTTTACGTTTTGTACTTTTACTAATATAATTATTTATGATTTATGACTAGCTTGGCCCGGTCGCCCTACGTGACTGGCCCTTCAAAAGCGAATTATACTTTAAAAGTAAGGATATGTGTGAACAAATAGTGATAAATCACTTATTTTAGGCGTTGTACCTTCAACCAATTAAAAAAGTTATATATTTTCAAAGCAAGACTCCTCTATTTGGACGGAAGGAGTATAATTTCAAAATATGTATTCCCTCCCTCCTCTCGGCATAAGAGTCCTGATTTTTGAATTTTTTTTTAGTATCCCAATAAAAGAGTCATGCTTCTATTTTTTTTTTTTAATAATTGTATATCTATACTAATTTTATAGTTTTATAGTGCGTAATTCATAATTAATCCATATTTATAAAGTAAGGACATAAAAAGACAAAATGATATCGAATTACTTATTTTCGATGTTGGGCGTACGTTACAACTCAAAAAAAGTTATACATTTGAGAAACAAGACCATTTATTTCACTTATATCTTTACTTGTGAAGTGTACATAGTTTATTAATTGCAAACCGCACATAATTATATTAGTAGAGGTATAGAAAATAAATAAAAATAAGAATTTGTCATGAAAAAGAAAATTGATGGTGTATTCAGGCAACATAATGTTAGTGACTAATTACTAAACTACGGGATAAAATATCAAAAATTAAAATTAATCTTTTCCCATTGCAACGGTGACAAATTTTCATGTCACTAATTATTTGCGTCTTATATTCTAGATCGGCACTTTTTACTCTTACTTTTATACAATTTTGTTTTTACAATTATATCATATCCCATTTAAGAGAATACAATTTATATGTATAATACAGATTAAGTTAAGAAATAACAATTAATTTCTCAGTAAAAAAAAGAAAATAAATTAAATTAATTGTTGGTCAAAAAAGCATGAAGAAAAAGTTCAGAAAGCAGGCAACGGTTGGCACGTGAATCAAGAGAGATGAAGTAACTCCCAGATTTATTTTTTTTGACAATAGAAAACTGGTGAATTTTCCACGGAGGTGACACGTAAGCTGCTTCACTTCCGGAATTACTTGCCAGCTGGGATTTCACCTAGCGTCACCACCACCGCTGTTAACTCCGGCAATGCCGACGTGAGCCCCATGCCACTGCGGCATGATGACGGCGCGTGGGCCACCGGCTACCGCTGATTTCGGGAAAAAAACATTTGGCTATCTGTGACAAGTTGACGTGTACGCTTACACACACACATGAGTCACACACACCTCACGTGTCCTTCTCTTTCAAATTTGAATAATATTTGTTCCTTTTTTTTTTTTCTTTTTTTCTTTTTTTTTGAAGTGAAACGGAAAAACAAATTTAATTGAAATAAGGAAATTGGGAATTGGGACATTCATTCAAGATGTTATAATTTTTATGTAAATTTTAATTTGTAGAATTTTATGGCTATTTCATGATGTGGTATGTTTATATGTTATGTGTAGGTTCTTGGTGGTGGTGTATAAATTTTCGATTGTAAAAAGATCCGAGCTCGTTTACAGTAAGTGGGAGACGAGGCAGATTAGTCCCAAGTTAATGGATACACTGAAATGCCTTTGTGGCGAGTTAGGACATGAGTAGAGTGTCTCAATGCAGTTTGATTTCATAACTAAGTTGGTATATTCGAATAATTAGGTTTGAAACCTCGCTTATTTTGATTATGTCAAGTGAATCAAATCAAATACAATCAAGCAAAGCCCTAGTTTTAACAAAAGCTACTCTTCGGAAGCGAAGCATATTAGTTTTAGTGGCTTGATGGTCCAAAGACATGTATCCCAATATAATATTAAAATACGTTGTTTAAGGCACATGGTATGATAGTAATGTGTCATGGGATGAATTTTGGTAGCCAACATATAGATTTTTATATTAAGGACTTCTTATTCGTTAGCATATTCAAAAAAATATATTTTTAAAATTTTATATTTTATACTAAGGGCCTGTTCTTTTTGTTCTGTTTTGAAAACGATTTTGGTTTTAACAGTAAATTTAATATATTTTAATCATATTTTATCATTTCCAATACAACTTTTTACTATTCAGCATATACTTTTTACATTTTCAATATACTTTTTACATTATAAAACTATTTTCCAAAACTTGTTTTCAAAATCGTTTTCAAAACGACGAAAAAGAACAGGCCCTAATATTTCATCATTTTCAATACACTATTTTACCACTCCGAAACCAACCGGTCCTAAGTATTCATTGTGAATTTTTTTTAAATGCCATCTTATACAGTCCAACTATTTCATTTAATTATTTTATGAATCTGTTATTTTTTTTTCAGTTCCGTAAATAATCTAACATCGATCACAATCTTCTTCTTCTTCTTCTTCTTTTATTTATTTATTTATTTTTAAATTCTTTTTAGGATTTTTGTAATCATAAATTTTATAGATTTGTCGGTGCGAATTGATCTATAATTGTAGGTGAGAGTTGGGGTATTGGATAATAATCCAAATTTATTATGTGAAGGATCATCATCATTCATCAGCAACTTGATTAATTTGCCAAATGAATTTGGCCAGAAAACTGAGGAAAGGGTTACAGAAAAAAAAAAAAAAAAAAACCCAACAAAAAATTAAGGTTGGAAGTTGGTAGAAATAGTAAGTTATTACCACTTTGATCGAATTCTGACTCTCTTGATGTCATTTTTGTTAAAAGATGATTTATAATATTAGCTGGATCGATCCAGAAGCATATATAAATGACCCAGAAAAAAAAAATGACAGATTTTCAACGCATTTAATAATATTTTAACCGTTCTCTGAAAAAAGAAAAAAACACTAAAGTGCACGATACAAATTTAAAACTTAGTCCAACACGAGTCTTTCAAATTCCATTAATCACCCCATTTCTTGGGAATTAGTTTTGAAAGTATGCCTTGGTACAAGATTTATTCCATACTATTGGTGTATCATGATTTTTCGTATAACAAATAATAATGATTTTTTTTATTTCTTATTTTTGTGATATTTTAGCCAGCATTTTAATCATATTTTTACTCCCATTAATAGTTTAGAACTATATTAAATTGTATAATTCAGTGCAGTCGTTGTATTATGTAGGATAGTACTGCCTAAAACAGTTATTGTGATAAAAGTGTAAACTTAAGTTTGAAGTCTGGAATTTGAATTCATTAACTTACTCTGTTTGATAAAATCAAAAATTTAATATCTAAAATTAGGACTGAAGTCTGAAATCTGAAAACTCAATTTAAAAACAGAAGTCTGAATCTCATTAAGTTATTAAAAATAAAAAATATTAATATTTTTGTAATATTCAATTTGTTTATATTTTTAATAAATTTATAAAAATTGATGATAATTTATTAAAATTTTTTTGTAGTTATAAAAATAATTTATTTTGATTTTTTTGAATTGATAAAATTTTAAAAAATATTAAAAACGTAAATAAAATAAAATAATGATATAAAGAATGAGAAAAATGAAAGAGAAAATATTTTATTATTTGATTCAGATTCAGTGATAAGTGATTCGCTCATCACTTATTTTTTAAGCCAAAATTATACTTGCTTTTCAGACCCACTTAATTAATTAAGTTATTCAGATTTTCGTTATCAAACGCACTTAATCGATTAAGTGCTTAACTCCACAATCACTTAATTCATTAAGACTTATGACTAACAGTTATCAAACATACTTAATTTAAATAAGCACTTAATCCTTAATTTTAAGTGCTGAATCTGGTTATCAAACGAAGCCCTATCTTGTACATTAATCTATATAAAAAATTACTGTAAAAAATTTATCTTTATCATTACTAATTTTTTTCATTTATATAATTATATTGTAAGTGTAAATTATTTATGAATCACACGTAATTATATACTTCCTCCGTCCCACTTAAAGAGCTCACTTTGAAATGTGTACAACTTATTATGGGTTGTAAGGTACAACATCTAAAATAAATAATTTACCACCATATTTTTCATTTATATCCTTACTTTAAAAGTAAGGGTTAATTGTGAACCACGCATTGTTATATTAGTAAAGCTATGTAATGTAAATAAATTCAAAGATGACTCTTTAAATGAGACAAAAAATTTTTTGAAAGTGAACTCTTTGAATGGGACAGAGGGAGTAATAAGGGAATGAAAAGTTAAAAATAAATAAAAATAAAAATCCTCCATGTAAACAAATATAATTTCTCAAACATGACTCATTTATTAAGACAGAACCGATTTTGTATACACGTGGTTAGTGAAATTTACTCATTAGGGTTTTAATGTTGTGATGATAAAATTATTGAGTGATTAATGTAACATTATATGAAATTAATAGTCGTTTAGAAGTTTAATTTTAATGATCCAACAAATTTTTTCTATTTGATTGCCACACCTATCACAAGAAAAATTCATTATAAAGTTTCAATAAACGTATCACTAATAAAAATGATTGAAAAAGTTATATTACAGAGTAAATAATTTAACATATCTTAAAATAAAAAGTGTTCATGGATGATCATACAACAATAATTAAAAATGGTGACAATGACTTTGTCTTCTAATATATGTCACACCCATCATTCACTCTATAATCTCACTCTTCCAATTATATAAACCAATGATGTGGCGTGTGCTAAATACAAAATTATCCATTCATTACAATTATAATATAATGTACATATCAATTTATTTTGTCTTTTAGTATATGTCACGTTATTCATTTTATAATTTCTCTTATCCAGTCCTCACTCAAATCCATGGCAGAATATAATGTCCTCCTTCACCATATTTTTTTAATAGTAATTATATATGATAGAAAGAAAGGTAAATATTGAACGTGGTAAATTAAGGTTGAAAAAATATATATATATCGGGAATCAACCACCGGGGAAGAAGATTGCCTTGTTTGGCACGTCTGTTTTTGGTCGTTCGGAGGCTATAAATACCCAACATTTTCGGCTTCAAATACTTCTTCTTTTCTCTCCCTCATTCTCTCCTCTCCCTTGTTTCTTTCTACTTCTCCCCCCTCTCTCTCCTCCAATCTTTTCTTCTTTTTTTTTTTTTTTTTTTTTTCTGTTTTAATTTCCTAGGGTTTTCCTCCCTTTTCCATAATCTGCCCCTTTTTGTTCTTCAAGGTGCATTCATTCTCTTCCTCTCCTTTTCTTTTTCTTTCCTCATATTTTGTTTTAAATTTCTTTCATCTTTTTTCTTCACTTTTTTTTTTCCCCCAGGTTTTCAATCTCATCCTGTTATTTTCCGGTGGCTCTCTGCTGAATTTTCGAGAAAGATTTAAACTTTCTTGAACCCTTTTTAAGCAGGTATAATATTGTATTGTATTACTTTTGCAATTTTTGGTTCCTTTTGTGTTTGTGTGATAAACCCATGATTTCTTTCCGTCCTAATTTGAAATGTCGTTGGATTTCACCTCCCAAATTTGCTTCTTTTTTCTGGGTTTTGGCCTTTTTTTGCCCTATTTTTCATTCTTCTTTCTGGGATTCCTTAAAAAACAACCGTTTTGATGTTTTATTGCCTCAACTCTCTCTTTTTCTGTTTGGCCTTTATAAATTTTCAAGGAAATGCCAATTTGTGGGATTATTATGTGCACATACATACACATGTGGACGTGTTGTTAGTGTTGATATTTTATTGTTTTTCTTTCCTTTAATATATGATTATATTGACGTGACAGCACAATTGTTTAGCTTATACCGGTCGTTTATTATATCGTAAATTTAATATTAATATGTTGTCGGTTGCTGTAAGATGTTGATATATTGATTATGTGTCTTAATCAGTCTCTGTAGATTGAAAAACATGAAGCTTTTTAACGTTTTGCTGTTATAATTCGGTCCATTCTTTCTGGTGGTTAGCCTAATTATACAGTTTCATGGACGGAGTTGCGGTTGGATGTCTTCAATCTCTGCATATATATAATTCCTTCCTTCACGAACCAATTCACTTGTTTTAGATCGGAAGACTTCACTTTTTTTCTTTTTTCTTTTTTCACTGGATTGTGATCTTAATATTACTTCATTCATGATACGTACTACGTAGGACGTTTTCTGTTTTTGTAGTTGTAAAAACGACCCTTTTTGTTCTGTACGAATCCGACAAATCTTTTGGTCGAGAAAACTAAAACCTAGGTGGAGTAATTGCTGTCGAGGAGTTTTTCTGGTGGTTAAAGTGATAATTTTAGTGTTTCAAATTGACGTCAAAGTTTGTGCTCGGAAGTTAACCGTTGAAACGGTGGTGTGTTTTAATGTTTCACGACTACCACTTGTTCGGTTTATATTTTATATAATATATATTATTTTAATCGTTTTCTTGACAATGATTGCGATAGCTTCCTTGTGGCTTGAAGAAGCCTTCCGCCTGTTTATTTTTTCGTAACTTTTGAGATCTCTCACACGCGCGGGAGCTCACACACACACACACACACACAAGCACAAGTACAAGCACACATTTGAGTTGACGAGTCACATCATTGGAGTTGCAGGTTGTAACACTTGGACCCGTTGTGTTCTGGAAGGATTTCACCATTTTTTTCTTTTCCTTCTTCAAGAAAATGGGTATTTGTCGGATCTGCAAGTGAAATATTCATCATTTTCTACAGTTTTTAAACTTAGCCAATTAGTTTGATTGGTGAAAATTTCTTCTGGGATGAGATGATGCTGGTTTTTTTGGGGCTAAATGCATATTGACACTCTTTCTTTCTTTCTAAAAGTGGTCTGTTTTTAAAGTTGAAATGTTACATTTTCTGACAAAAAGGCGAAAAGGGTTCGTTTTGAAAGTTTGGACTTTCTTCAAGAAAGGGAAGAAAAGCTGCAATTTACAGTATGATCCTAGGAGAGGAGGGGGGGGGGGGGGGGGGGGGGGCTATAGCTGATAGGTCAAAAATCACAAATTGACTGTCAGTAAACTTCATAGTTTTTTGAAATTTTTTGATCACACCCCATTCAAAATGGAGTCAAAAAGCAGAGTTCTCTTTCAGCTGGTTTCTCCTTTTCGTTCATTCATGGTTGGAACTGATGTTGGAGATCTTTCTGTGCCTTTTTGTTGTGTTAGTTCCGAGGCGCCATGATTTTCTTCAATTCCTTTCTCACTGACTGAGAAGAAAGAAGAAGACGGGGATTTTGACTCATTGTTCAACACTTCTACCCATTAGAACTCCCTCAAGAAATTTGTTCGCTCTCAGCATTAGAGAATTTGGTACAACCACCGGGTTACAAGGTTCATGCACCCCTGTGTTAAATGACAATTGAATTGAACCATTTTTTCTGATGTTTCTTGTTCATCTTGGACCTTTTTTTTCATTCCTTTCTGTAGACAATTGAATCACGGGCCTTGAACTCGATTATGGTTGGGAGTATGTGGTTTGATTGATTCTTTTTTCGCCCCCCTTCATTTATGCTTGCTGGTAGTTGAAGGGTCAAAGGTTTCATTAGTTTTCACTCTGTTTTTGTCCTCCCTGCTTGAATTAACCATTTTTTTTGTTTGCTCCTCACAGGCAAAAAAGGATCCAAATTTCACATTTAGCCATCTGAGATGAGGTATATTTTTTACATCTCTTTTTTTTTTTCTTTTCTTGCAATTTATGTTGCCGATTTCGCCGCCAATTCGATGTTTTGATTTCGAATGGCGCCGCAGATTTCAGGAAGCCTGTGCTTGATGGACTGCTCACGCGGTAGCAGTGACAAGAAAACATTGAAGCGGTGGTTTTTCATTGACAAAAGAGTTGGATAAAAAGAAATTTTCTAATCAAAAACAGCAGCAGCCATTCAATTCATTCATTCCCCCCTCTCCACTGAGATTATTGGTGGTTTATTAGGACATTTAGTGTTCCTTCTTCTGTAGTTGTTTGTTTGTTTGTGTGTTAATCGATGGATTTGAAGCCTTCAAAAGCTTCTCCTGTTCTTACTGACCCGACCCTGATGGACAAGTCTAGATTGGGCATTCGAGGTTTACTGCCTTGTGCCACAATGCCAAGAAGAAGGCCTGTAAAGCTCGATGATGTTCGGCATAATGGTTGGCTGGACGCCATGAGAGCTTCTTCCCCTCCCCGGAAGAGGAGCATGAAGTCAGCCAATTTCGAGCTTGTTTCGGATGATAGTGATTCTGCTTACAATTCTTGGATGGTATAGCCCGGCTTTAACCACATTTTGTGAAATTTCCTTCTCCATGTGCATTTCTTTACAGTTTTTTTTCACTATGTTGTAGATGAAGTATCCGTCAGCGCTGGACTCATTCGAAAGAATCATGAATCGTGCTAAGAATAGTAGGATAGTGATATTTTCAGATTATGATGGAACCCTTTCTCCAATCGTTGATGACCCGGATCGCGCTTTTATGTCTGCTGATGTATGTAGTTAATAAATTCCCTCATGCTACTCTTACCTTATGATGATCATCATTTGATCGTGTCATGTAATTGTGATGATTTTTTTGTTGTTGCAGATGCGTTCTGCTGTTAGAAACGTTGCAAAGCATTTCCCCACAGCCATTATCAGTGGAAGAAGCCGCGATCAGGTAGGTAGAAATCAACTCGTGCACTTCAAATCCTTAGATTTAGCATTTTGGTTATACTGATTCATGCTTTTCTTGCTGCCCTGATCTCTCCAGGTTTATGAATTGGTAGGACTAACTGAACTCTATTACGCGGGTAGCCACGGCATGGATATCATGCTCCCGGATGACTGCTCACTTAAGTCCCTTAACCATACCAGTTCTTCCACTGACAAGGTAAAAACGTAGGGGAAATGATTAAGAGAGTGAAAATATAGAGCGAATGATGTGGCATCCCACGGTAGTTATATTTGGCAGTCTTAATTTTGCTATGTGGATGTCACGTGAGTCATTCTACAGTTTCACTCTGAATTTTCAGTAAATGTACCATCACTCAAAATATATATGGCTTTATAAGCATGCCATGTTTTTTTTATTGGTTTTTGAATGACATTTTTGGTGTATTTATGTGTTTTTAGATCAAAGCCATTAATCTATTTCAGCCTGCAAATGAGTTTCTGCCAATGATCGACGAGGTTTGTTTGTTGGTTGTTTTAGAATTGGCAGGTTTTTCTGATCTTTCTCGTATTCAGTCTTACATTAGTAATGGCTAAATGTTGGTTTTGGTCTTTTTTTCTCTGTTGTGAAGGTTTTTAGAACCCTCGTTGAGAGCACCAAAGATATAAAAGGTGCTAAAGTTGAGAACCATAAGTTCTGCACCTCTGTACATTACCGCAATGTAGATGAAAAGGTTGTTGTCTTCCCCCCTCCTGGATTTTGCTTTTGGGTCAATATGTTTTTTCTCCCTTTTCTCACATGCTTTTCCTGCATTTGTGGGTCTCCAGAGTTGGCCGATCATCGCACAGCGTGTGCACGATGTCTTGGCCGACTACCCTAGGTTACAACTAACTTATGGACGGAAGGTTGAGCTTTGTGTCCTCCTCATCTTCTTCCTTTCTAGCCGCCAAACAAGCTTGTTTTTTTTTGCTGATATCGGTTTTAACTGGTTCTGGCACAGGTTTTAGAGGTCCGTCCGATGATTGACTGGGATAAAGGGAAAGCAGTTGAATTTCTTCTCAAATCGCTAGGTTAGTAACTCCATTTTTGTAGCATCATTTCACTGGAAGTACTAGTTTTTTACCAGAAATTTCGGAACTTGGACATTGATAACCTGTCATTAATGCAGGACTTGGGGAAAATGAAGATTCTCTTCCTATCTATATTGGAGATGATAGAACTGATGAAGATGCTTTCAAGGTAAAAAAAAAAAAAAAATCCCATTACACATTTTTCATCACTTCCTCATCAGTTATTATGTCATGCATTTTTTTTCATCCATCTCAGCTTACCACAATGGCTTCCTTCTTGTAGGTTTTAAGAGAGGAAAGTCGAGGTTTCGGTATCATAGTATCCTCTGTTCCCAAAGAAAGCAAAGCCATCTTTTCTCTCAGGGATCCTTCTGAGGTTTGTATCACGTTGCTCTTTCAGTGACCCTGTTTCACTGAAAGAGTCGTATTTCTAATGCTGAAAAGGCGTTACGCTGTTTGATTTGCAGGTGAAACAATTCCTCGAGGCGCTGGTGAAGACAAAGGAACAGGATGGATCTGCTGATCATCCATAGAAGAAGAAGATGTTATGGTTGAGTTGAAGTAGTAGAGATAGGGCATAAGTTTAGGTTATACACAGGTTTTTCTTGAAGATCAAAATACTACTAGGAGGACAAGAGAAGCTACTGAGGAGTAAAGCTCTGGGAGTCTTTGTTATTATTGTTCATCTTTTTTCAGTAATTCAATGTTGTTGAATTTTCCTAGTTTCCCCCCTCCCTCCCTCTAATTAGCAGTATGTGGTGATGTTACTGTTTAGAAACAGAGGTAATAAGTTCAACCATGCCTTGTAAAAATTAATAATAATAATCAGTACTGCTGTATAGTCTCTTTCCTTTTTTTTTTTTTTTTGTTTTATTCTTCTTCTTTTTGGTCCCTTGTGTTTTGCAATGTCTTTATTTATTTAAATAAAAAAATATATACTTTTTTGTTTCCAAGCTGAATGAGAATGAATCATTTTGCTGGCTTTGCTTTGATCTACACAAAAGTCCTTTTATTATTATTATTATTTTTTTAATATATTGTATTTTTGGAAAATTTTCTTTTCATTCTCATTGTTTTCTTCCCTTATTACATTATTGATTTGAACCCTAATACATGATTTTACCTCTTACTTGCAGATAGCTCTCCTTTACTTAGTTACATTTGCCAATTCCTCCAAAGTAAATTGAGATATGTCGGTTGAATCTACAAAGAGATTGAGTATATTTTTGCCTCAAATCTTTTAGGAAAGCTGACAAAGACCTTTTGCACCCCATCCAGGAAATGTTTTTCGATTAACCAATATTATGAATATATATTATATATATATATATATATATTTAAGAGTCTATTCTAGTACTCTTTGAAGTTAAAGGACAGAAATAGAAGAGAAAAAAAAATCAATTGAATTAGAAGAGAAAAATGTAAAAAGGAAAAAAATGAGAGAAGGGAAGAGGTGGCGGTTAGTGGAGGGAGGGGAGGCGGACGGCAGTGCAGGAGGGAGGATGAAGGTGGAAGAATTTTGGAAAGAAGATGAATAGTAATTTGAATAGAAGAAATTTTTTTATAAAAAAAATAGAACAGTAAAAGGATAGAAATACCCTTGAAAAAGGGCACATGACAAGCATGTAACACCCATTCCGTCAAAACTAACCGGACTAACGGCAAAATGACACTTTCGGCAACTTTTGGAAAGTATAGTGACATTTCTGGGAAAAAAAAAAAAGTTGAGTGACCAAACAAGAAATTCTGGAAAAGTATGATGACATTTTGGGCAGTTCACTCTTAAATTTATTATTTGTATTTGATGAGTTCTTTCGCTCCCTTAAATGTTCGGAATTGTTATTCGCAGTGACGATTTTACTATTCGCAGTAACATTTTTATGTGAAATTCCTGAAATGCCCTTAAGAGTTACAAAAAAATCATATTAAAAACTCTATAAAAGTGTTACTTACATACCATAACCTATATGATATTATTTGCCTATTTTCACTATTCACCTAAAGTAATTCATTTTTTATTCACATGTGTATTCAAATATGACCGACAGACAAGAGGACAATCCATATTACACGGTAAATAACAAATATATACAATTTTGCACGAGAAATTTATTTTTTCATAATAAAAAAATATATGTCTGCTCTTTGATTTAGACCCGGATTTTCGATTATCCTGCCGGTTTTGGCCGAAAGTGTAAAATTCGGGTGAGGAGACTGTCTCCTAGCCAGGATTTCGACCGACCGGCGGTATTTCCGGCGGAAGTACCGCCGAAAACTGGCGGTAGTGGGAGGGAAAATACCGCCCGGCGAAGGGCGGTATTTTTCCCAAGGAGGACCGCCGGTCTCCGACGGCACTTTCGCCGGAAATACCGCCGATGACCGGCGTTAGTAGCCGGCCAAATACCGCGCCTGGGGGCAGTGCGGTATGTTTAGGCCGACCACCGCCGACAAGAAGTGCCGCCGGGATCCGGCGGTCTTTTGCCGGAAAAAGCTGCCAAGGCAGTATTTTTCCAGCAACTGTCGCTGGAATCCCGCTGTATTTTCCGGCGAAATATTGCTGGATTCCGGTGGTAATTCCGGTGCGGTGGTCTGCCTGAAAAAATCGACGGTTGCTACAGTTGTTTTATCAACGGCGGGCGGTAATTTTTTAGATTTCTCGGCCAAAAAGGGCCAGATATCCTGCAGGGGGCAAGATTTACGAAATATTCCCCCTATGTTATGTAGAATTTTGTCACATTCTCACATCTCGTAGATGAGATTATTCCAAAATTTAAGGTTCCCACTAAATTTTGGGTTTTAGTATGCTTACCCATCGTTTTGTAATAACAGGATATCCGTTTGGACTGGGATGACATATTTTCTGACCACACGGAAGTATTTCAAATGGATGAAGAGTTTAGAAATAAGGAAGATTTGGTTGCATGGGTCAAAGCAACAGCATCTGAAAATAATATGACTGGAAAAATTACATCTTATTCGAAAGCGTTGGGCATTTTCCTTGCAAGAGGGAGAAAATGGCGAGTTGAGATAGGGTGCAATAGATTAGGAACAGTTAGAGATAAGCCACCCGTACCTGAAGGGAAGAGCAGGCGTAATAATACAAGCAGCAAATTGACAAAATGTCCATTTCACTTTGTGGGACGCGAAATTTGCTGGGGAAAATTAGAAGTTAAAGATAAAAAATATAATCATAATCATGAATTACAGCAAGTTAGAAATTGGCATTCATCGCACTCACGGCTAACGAAAGCGGAGAAGAAGAAGGTTGCAGAAATGTCAAGTATTAATATCAGGCCGAAGCATATATTGGTCCAGTTGCGACCGGATGATCCGCAAAATGTCAGCCACATAAGACAGGTGTACAATGAAGCAGCAAAAGGGAGAAGGGAGGGGAGGGGAGAGGAGATATGACTAACATGCAGTATTTCTTCAAACTTGTGCATGATCACGAATACTTCTATGCGCACACAGCTGATGATGATAGTAATGTAGTCGGGCACATTTTCTTCGCACACAAGAAGGCCCCTTCTCTACTTAGTTTGTTTCCGTACGTTTTGTTTATGGATACGACGTACAAAACAAACAAGTATGACATGCCTCTTCTGCAGATAGTGGTTCATGTCCCCACATCTCACTATGTTCATATTGCTTTTATTTTCATAAGGGACGAGACTACCCCGAGTCATTTGTGGGCCATGACTCAATTAAGGAATTTATTCGAGAGCAATAAATACCCACATATGGTCATAACTGATCGGGAGATTGCCATAATGAACGCTGTGAAAATAGTACTCCCATATGCTACCCAATTACTGTGCAGGAGATACATTGAAATGGATATAAAGAAACATGTAGTAGCGGCTGACAACGACAAAACTACAACATATGTGTTTCTATATCGTTGGGGGCAAGTGGTGAAAGCTTTGACATATGAACAGTTCACGGAATCTATGGAATATATTGATACTAGATATGGAAATAAATTTAAATTTAGAAATGTGATTCCATACTTGAAAAAGATATGGTTGGATACCCATGCAGGCAAGTTTGTATCTTGTTGGACGAAATATAGAAAGTATTACGGAGGACACACAACGAACATGTAAGTTCATTATAGCTTTAATTTATAGTGGTTTATGTTGTATAATTATATGATACTTTATATAATATTTTGTGTGAGAATTTGATTTTCAATGTTAATTGGCTTTCATGGTTAAGAGTGCACATGCACAGTTAAAAAAGGTAATTGGGACAAATAGGAAGGCATTTCCAGGGCTTTTTCAATGGATTAATATTATGATAGACGCGCACTTTAACAAAATTCGGACTGCAATGGAATCTTCTCAAAATAAAACCTATAGAAAGAGCAACTACTTACTGTATAGTAGGCTAAACGGTAGGCTGTCTTTTGCTACTATTACAATGATCGAAGAAGAATATACAAAAGGAGTTGGCCTCATCGGGGAAGATACTTCATTGTGTGGTTGCGAACTCCGAACAAGTTGCGGCTTGCCATGTCCATGTGAGATGCAACAGTTGGTGTGCGCATATCGTCCAATTGATCCTGTCGATGTGGACCCCTTCTGGAAGACGCCGCACTTGGGAGATAGTGATATTCCGAAAACTGCGGAAGCAAGGCAAAGTGCCGAATGGCGACTGCATGAAATGTTTGTTGAGATCATTGTGCGTCCAAGCACGGACATATACAGGGTGATGGGTGCCGTGCATGCAGCTCTTAATCCGAAAACAGTTGATTTAGCTGAGCCGGTAAGTAGGCCACACAGGGTACGGCCGAGACACAATCAGACCCAGCGGGATTTATCAAGGTTCGAGCATGCCGATAGGAAAGCATTACAACGAGGTGCATATATTAATTTTTCTATACAGATCATAATGATTAATTACCTATCGATTTAGTAAATTTCATATGAGTTGCAATCGTAGGTCGGAGATCCACATGCGGACAACGGAGAAGAAGGGTTGTGAGGCCCCACGCTTCTGAATGGCCTTTCGACATGTCCCTATTTTTGAAGCAGTTCCTGTTCGACTACATTACCGATCACGTTAATATGAAGGCCGATGGACATTGTGGTTTTAGAGTAATTTCTTATTTCGTACACGATGCAGATGAGGAATATTGGCATCAAATTCGCAGAGACCTGCACAAAGAGCTGCAGGATCAATCTACCCTTTGGCGACACGTTCTTGGGCCAGTCGACTACGAGTTAGCATGCAGGGTGATATAATTTTATGTAGTTCCGGCGTTAGATGCATTTTGGTTTGATTCTCATATATGTGGATTACTTGTCGCCACGACGTATCAGCGGGTTGTTACATTATATGACCCGCAGAGTACTACTTTCCTTTCGATTGAGTGGCGGGGGGCCGGTGCATCTAATGATCCAATCAGCTTCATTAATATGGGTCTTATAAGATAAAATCGTTTCATTGCTTTGTTAACGACAGGGGAGGTCTTGCTACCCCTAATCTATCCGACGTGGAGAAACAGGGCCTCAGGGCAAATGCAGAGCTGGAAAACTCACTTGGATCAACGATTGGGTGAATTTATAAATAAATCTAATGTTGATTGTTAGTTTTACCTGTATTTATTATCCAATAGTTCCCAATATACGTATCTTATATGTAAGTTTCATTTGGAAATAATTTTAACATTACTGAACGCGCATACACTGCATCAAAAAGTATATATACTACATGACAATAATTTAGAAATGGAGATGCTATAAATTTTTTTTAATATTACTAAATATGAAGAGTCAATAACATAGCACTGGTGATGTTCCCGCAACTTATTCTAGTGCGGGCATCAAATCCTCCAGCCACCTCCTTTATGACCCTCTCACTCATGTCGTTGGGTACAGAATGCCTTGTCTGGGGATGTGCTAGATACATTTTACTAGCTATGTATTGGAGACGCTGCATTAGAAAGAAAAGTTCAAGTTATTTAAACAAACAGTGACATAACAATGATAAATGGACATAAATACACATGAATCACATGTACTTACCGCGACCGCTGGTAGCTGTCTAGGGTCCGATGGCTCTTCCACTTCCATGTCCTCTGGATTAACACGAATGTGTGATCGTGCATGGAAGTAGTCGAGGTACTCAGGGCACGCCTGATCGGCCCATTGAGCCTTCTGCAGCCCCTTTAACATCCTACTCTTGTACATTTTCCAAGCCATGAAATCTGTCTCGTACACACAAGAATACTTACGAATTTCAGGGCCTCTATTACAGTTCTTTGGCTCATAAACTCTATCTGGGATCAACTCCGCATATCCAAATTGTCGCATGAACCGATCATGCATATAGGGCTCTATAAATGAAGGGGAATAAATAAGCCCCCTGAACAATGTGATTGGGTGCACGCATGCAGAATTTGGCCCGAAAGGAAACCAATTTACCTAGTTTATTTGCAAGAACGTTAGTGATTATTCGACCAATTAGGATATGACACTAATTAACTGTACGACATTTAAATGATATAAAAATACGGATTATTACCTCAGCAGATTTTAATGTTTTTAGAAAACGGCGGTAGGACAACAAATCCCGTTTAGGCTCACGCTTCCGCCCGGTGCCGATGTGCCACTTCGCTGTAGCAGGCAAGGAAACATCACATGCTCTCATCTTTAGAGGACTAAACATTGGGAAATACTTGTATATCCAACTCTTTTTGTGTGAAGGAAAAAAAAATTTTATAATGGTAATGAACAAGTATAAAGTATGAAATTAATTTTAATTGATTCAAACAAACCTGCAATAATGTCAGACACCCGCCTAATTGGGCACCGTCTGCCCTAGAGGCCCTTTTAAGATTGCGATAAATGTTCACAGGCAATGCTCCTCCCCAAGATAGTCAGCTTATTTTATCTAAGTCGCGGAGGAAAGGCAGAAAATGCCCAAGCACGTGGGTTTTCTTCTTATCAACGAACAGGGTATTTCCAACCAACCATAACAAATACCCTGCGGCAGAATTGGCGGGGTTCACATGTCCACTGACACAATGGGCACGAAGGAGGGACATTTTCACACTTGCAAAATCTCGCTCCCCGAACTCCTCTTCCTCTACCCCCAACATTTCTAGAAGCAATTCCTTCATTTTCGACGACTTAATTTTCCAATGAAGTGGAAATCCGTCAATCGAAATTCTCAATATGTAGGCCACATCGTGGAGAGTGATACTCATCTCTCCGAACGGCATGTGGAATGAATTGGTCTCTAGATGTCATCTCTCTACAAAGGCACTGAGGAGTGCAGAGTCTAACTCTGAATGCATACACCAGACCAAATGTCACAACCCGGACCGTTCCACTATACTTTTCATTTCTCCGTCGACTAAATCCCACCTTTGCAGCCGCTCGTGCCCATTATGGCATGTCAATATATCACGTTCCTACGTAATTTAATAAATAAGCTAACACATTTTAGGCACCAAGTTATTAAGCACAAAGCTAAACAATAGATAATAAGTATTTTGCAATAAATAATAAAGAATAATAACATACCTGTCGATGCCATATTTAGTAGGCAATATGACCCTTAAAACTCTTTAACAACTGTGGATTTGAAGGTCCACCGTCAATCGGACCATCCAGAGGCCGATATTCCTTCCACCCGGCATCTCTCCCGAACCCGGATCCGGACCCAGTCCCTGAAACCGACCTACGTGAGGAGAGCATTAAACCTTTTCCACTCCGCCTTCGTTGGTTGGTGTTATTTGCCCATTCGTTTTCATCCTCCATTCGCCCCGAATTACATTCTATGTACCCCTGCGACATAGACATTTCCTTCTCATGTCGTTTAGCATTTTCCCGAGCTTCCTCCTCCTCCGCATCTCCAATGTATTGCGGTGCAAATTCTGCTTCACCGCAATCACTGCTATTTGCCGCCGCCTCCGCATTTGATAATCGAGAAGAACTATGCGCTTTTCCTAGGACCCTTCTCTAGCGTTCGGATGCAGTGGGAAGTATTCGGCCAACTATTTCCTCTGAGGCGGAGTTTGTTGTCTCATTGGCTTCATTACTTTGCAAAGTGTCATCCTTTTTACTTCTGATTAATTTTAATTTCAATTTTTTAAACGCTTCTGCCTTCTACAAAACACAATTGAAGATTAAAAAATTAAAAATATATAAGGAACATAAATAATTATAACTACAAAAATAATTGCTAATATTTAAGGAACAATAACAAAATTGATAATCAAAAAATTAAAAATATTGTCGGCAAAAATTCGGCAGATAAAACAATTGATAATATACAATTGAAGATGCAATTATAAATACAAAAATAATTAATAATATATAATGAACAATAACACAATTGAAGATTAAAAATATTGGCTGCGAAAATTCACCGGTTAAAAACCGCCGCTAGCCGGAAAATAACCGCCGGAGTGTGGCGGCGGCGGTTTCCTTTTTCGAGAGAAATACCGCCGGCGGTAGTCACGGGGGGACTACCGCCGGCGGAATTTTTTGGAAAAAAGACCCTCGGTTTCCGGCAGTCTTTTCCCAAATAACTACCGCCAGCGGTAGTCCCATAAAGACTACCGTCGACCTCCGGCAGTAGTCTCACAAATACTACCGCCAGCCTCCAGCGGTAGTATTTTCCAAAAAGACCGCTGGAGGACGGTGGTCTTTTTTTCCAAAAAAACCGCCGAATTCCAGCGGTCTTTTTTCCAAAAAGGCCACCGGCCTCCGGCGGTCTTCGCAAAACAAATACCGCGTATGCGGTATTTGTTCCGCTGACTACTGCCGGTTTTCGGCGGTAGTCAGCAGGAATAACGCCCGGCGGTATTCCTGTAAGGAAAACCGCCGTCGGCAGGCGATTTTTTGCCAGACTAAACCGCCGGTTACCGGCGATATTCCAGTCCCTTTTTCCAGTTCAGTCCGGTGTCTCATCGGACGACATTTCACAGATCTGGCCATAAAATGGCTGGTTGATCGCAGATTCGGGCAAAAACATAACAAATCCAGCCAAATTATACACTAATTTATCAAAACAACGAATAAAACATGGAAGAAACAATTATTAATTTTAGTAACTCACCTTTGCCGATCCAGTTCGTTTGGACTTTTATTCGATTTGGCTGATTTTATGCTTCCACCAGTTTTCACACAGCATATAAGAGAAATGAGAGAAATGGGAGAAATGCCTGATTTTGTGCTTCAGGCAACTTCCTCGCAGGCATATTTATAAAGTTTTTAAATTTTTTTTTTGCTTAAAGGGCAATTTAGACATTTTACCTAAAAATGTTACTGCAAATAATAAAATCTTCACTGCAAATAGTATGCCCCTAAATGTTTTCTTTCCAAGTATCTCAATCCTTTTTTGGTATCAACAAACTATGATTGTTGTAAAAATTTCATTACAAATTGTTGTGTGAATCCGAGCCAAAATTTCACAACTTTTTTTTTTCCCAACATGTTTCTCATAAGATCTATTGTAGCATCATCAGACAAAGGTTATTAATTTCTAAACAGAACTTTATTTTGACAACTCATATTGGTCATTTTTAACCATTAAAAGTTAAAGGATTAGCAACAAATTACTAGGCATAGAACTTCATAAAAAAGTCTTTAATTTTGAAAATCCTCTCCCAATTATGTTATGCCCTCTGGAAATAAACTAAAATTATCAAAAAAGAATTATAACAAGGGAGAGGTTAGATAAGAAAGGTAGAAAAATTAAAAATAGGAAAAAAAAAATACAAAGAGAGGGAGAGAAAAGAATTGAGGGAAAAACTCAAATTTCATTAATCAAAAACATGCCTTTATCGTGATGCTATCAGCAATACTTATACAATTTACTAACAACAAACTCCTAACTAAAACAACAATGTTTAGGGAGCCAAATCCTGACAGATTAGCTTTATCGATGAAGCCCGATTATCTAAAGGGATGGGCCAAGCCCTAGTGATTTTACCAACAAAACAAAGAACCAAATATTTTCTTGAAAAGTAGAGATGAAGAGGGATTAAGGAAAAAAATTAGGAGAACTCCACAATCGGATGGACAATTTGAAAGTCTCGATTAGTGCATGGAAAGGTACCTCAAGTGTTATTATAAATGTACTTTTTGAAGTATTAGAAAAGAATGGTATTAGCTCTTATAAAGATAAATGGCATTTTTAGTCCATTATATTTGGACTTATGGCTATTTTGGTCCCTTTTGTTTTGACTGTGACACTTTTTAGTTCCTTATGTTTGTTTGTTTGGCACTGTTAGACCTGGTTGATCTTAATTTTTATTTTGATTAATGAGATAACAAATATGAGAATTAATTTAACTGTTTTTCTAAGTGAGAAAATGTAGAGAAATATTCACGAAAGAACCGACGCAAAAAACGGCAATGAAAAATAAGCTAAAATGAAGAAACGGCAAGCAAAGAAAGAAAGAAGAGCATGTCCCGATGTGGGACCCATGGTGTTTCTAAGTCAGAAAATGAAGAGAAGAGTTTATGGGTGAACCAACGCAAAACACAGAGTTATAACGAAGAAACGGCAAGCAAACGAAATAAGATGTCAAATCGGGCCGACAACGACTTGACAGCACGCCGCCCGGGCAAGCGCTATGCGCGTAGGCCTAGCCTGCGATGAGGCCTGCTACTGTCGCAGGTCCTGTCGCAAGGGCTCTGGGTATGCCCTTTTTTCTTCCTTTGTTCACCCATTTAAAGGCTGCATTCCTCCTAAAAATACTCTCACTTCAAGAACACTTATACCACCTCTCTCCATCCATTTCATACTCAATCTCAAGTGTTAAAAAGCTCTCAAAAGATTATTTCAAAGTTCGGCTAGAATAAAAAATCCTCATTGTAATAGTTAGCTATTTTCATAGTATTAATTTCCTACTTTGTAAAAGGGTTAGAGGGAAGTCTTGGATCCTTTCAAGAGGTTGAAAAGGGTTTAAGCAAGGGGATTATCTAAAGGATTATCTATAGTTTGAGTAAACTATGAGGTAATCCCTTGGTTTAACTTATAAGGTTTAAGATACACTTTTAGAAATCTTATTAGGAGATTATGACCAAGCATTTAGCTTAGAAGTGGAGTAGACTTTCCTTGAGGAGCAAAAGTTGAACCACTATAATTGTTGTGTGTTTTTTTAAATTGTTTTATTTAATGCTTTACACTTAAAATCACACACAAATCGCAAACAGATTTTTGTTTACTTAAGTTTATTTTTAAACCTAATTCACCCCTCCCCTCTTAGGTTTACCTTAGTTGTGTTTTCAGGCATAAATGATCATTTTACCTGCTACTAAAGGTTTAGACAGGTAATTTTGAACCTTTTTGAAGAATAAAAAAAATTGATTCGTATTATAATAATTAAAATCATTAATAAATTTAGTATTTCTGTTCTGCAGCATTCATTTTGTTTTCTTTTTAATTTTAAAAATTATAGTTTTTTTCTTTCTCTTTATTATTAGTAATATTAACATTTTATTATCAATTTTCATCCATTCCATTATTTTATAATTTTATTCAATCTTTCATTTTTCTTTTATTTTGAGTCGTTATTTATTTTTATTTTTTCATCTCTTACTTATTATTATTCTTTTTTTTTATATTGAGATAATTAATTTACTATAATTTAAAAAATAAGACTGAAAATAAAAGGAAAACAAAACAATAATAGTAAAAGTAGGAAAAAGAAAAAGAAAGAAGAAGAAAACAGAATGAATGAAAATGAGTAAAAATATTTTTTTCCCTAACAATGAACGAAAAAGAAAACTACTAAAGTGAAAATAAAAATGACGTTATCAAAAAAAAATATATATATATATATATATTGAAAATAAGGAAAAAACTAAAATTTCTAAAATTAACCAGAAAAATGTTATAGAAAGGAATTTACTAAATTAATCATTTTAATTATTATAATATGATCTAAACTTTTTTTCTCTTTTGTCATTCTAAAATTAAATAGAAAAATAATAAATATTGTAAAAATAAATTACTAAATTTATTAATGATTTTAATTATTATAATATGACTCCATTTTATTTTATTCTTCAAAACAGTCTAAAATTACCTGTTAAACCTTTGATAGAAGGTAAAATGATCATTTGTGCCAAACAAACAAACATAAGGCACTGAAAGTGCCACAGTCCAAACAAAATGGACCAAAACAGCCACAAGCCCAAACAGAAGGGATTGAAATGCCATTTTTCCTTCTTATAAATCACATATGTTTTTTGCCTTTGCCCTTGGGGATCACGTATTCATCTGGTTTTCATGTTTCACTTCTTAAAAATAAGGTAAGAGAACAACAGTCAACAGGTGGTGGAACTTTTTTGATTTATCTTGCCAAAAACAAAACTAGAAGTAAAAATTTTAGTAGAACTTGGAGCCATATATACTCAAGAGAAGTACTATTTCTTTTTTCTTTCTTTTTTTTTTTTGTTGCTTTTTTTCCCGGCATGAAACCACCTGATATTGGGGTGGCGTGGGGGGGGGGGGGGGGGGGGGGGGGGGGCGTGGAGGACTGGGGAGGGTTGGCTTAGATCCCTACCTAACTATTAAATTTTTTTGAAACGTACAATGAGAGGGAGTAGGACGTAATGGGCCTCATATACTTTAATGTTTGTCCAAAAATGACCGTGTACAATTGTCCAGGATGTGTGATAATATATACTCTCTTCGATCTATAATAAAAATTAATTCAAATATTTTCACACAAATTAAGAAATTCTTTTAAATAACAAAAAAAACTTTAATTATTGTAAGTTATTACTACTGCGAGTGTGGGAATTTTAATCAATTAATACTTTGTTTATATCAATAATTAAATTAATATTCATATTGATCATTATTACGGTATTCAAAATAATCACTAACTCTTAGTTACATAAGTTAACATAAGGATAAGTTAGAAAAATTTTGTTCGAACATTATTTACTTTGAAGATTGTTACTCCCTTTGAGGTATCTAGATTATAAATATATATTTTTGAGCGTAGACTCTTTATATAAGATGCATGGAGGTTCGGCTGGAGTAGAATAAAGACCAATGGAGTGACGTTAATGCGGCGGAGATTGCTATGAACTGAATCCACCCTCTTCTTTCACTAAACCAATTTTATTTTGGAAGGCACCTCGGGAGTTTCGAAGTCACTCCATACATATATTGATTTATTAATTTGATCGTGATAATGTTGTTAATATTATCAAGTTTTTGTGAATTATTTTTAACTCAAGTGATAAAATACTTGTACACAAAGCGTAAGGTTAAGGGTTCGAATCACACCTCTAGCAAAATTTATAAATTTTAAAGTAAACTCTTGCCAGGACTTTAGGAGTTATTTCTCGATGGTGGTGCGTTGATTTGTGATGTCAAGTGCCCGTCCTTGAGGTGGCGTAATGTTGGTGTGCAAGTGTAGTGCAAGTTTTGGAAATTTTCCTACCAATGTGATGGCTTAGTTGTAAAAAAATTTGATTTGGACCCACTTTCCTTTGGACATAAGTAATTAACTCCTAATACTCCTATGATAAAGCTCAAATATACTTACGCGGTATGGCTATTTTATTTTAAATACATATATATATATATTCATTTATTATATTATTATTTTTAAATATGTTTTGTTATATTTTTAATATTTATAAAGATAATCATTTTTTCCTCTTAAATGATCAACATACTCACAATTTATACAAACTATTTTATCTCATTTTTAAATAATTTAATTTTATTCCTACTTTAACTAATGTCAAAAAGATTTTATGAAGTTATAATTATTTAAAATAGAGACAAAGAATGTATTTTTAAAATACAAGGAGACAAACGACAAAAATAATCATAATTTAAATTCACTAGAAATCACTCGAAAACTGCAGATCCTTTCATATCAGACGATAAATTATATTTTCACCTTACATCTGAGAGAAAATACTAAATAGATAGAGACGATCTTAAGTTTTCTTTTAGAAGTTTTTGGTTCTTCGTAACATTTTATCTTCAAATTTTGTCAAACACAAACACAAAAAGGGCAAAGAAAGGATAAATTATGCTTTTCTTTTTGACATTTTGTGAAATTATTAAATGGTCCTTGAATTCTTAGAAAATTCAAGATTGTTATCATCTATCTTATAGTATAACAATAAATCTTCTCATAATTGAAAAATATTAATTTAAATATAAAATATTCGTCTTACTTTATTTTACTAACCAAACTTCTAATCGGTTTAATGGTAACTTTACGTTTTTCAAAAGCAAAATCAGCCAGATTCTTAGTCAAACGGGCAATGACAATTTCTTAAAATTTTGTAGGGACTGCTTAGTATTTTTGGGAAATTACAAAGGGGGTAATTGTAATTCACCCCAACCCCAAGGACTAGTAGGATGCAAAACTACTTTACCACAAAGAAAAATCACACTTTTGGTCTCTCTTTTTTATCCTTGTTATACTTTTTGTCCATCTTCAATACAAACTCGCACTTTTGGTTCATCTTCTTTTACATTTTGGCATTTTTGGTCCCTCTTACAAGCATTTGGGGTTAGAATGGAATTTTTGAAAAATTGAAACCCTTCTTTGGTAAATTACTAATAATTAAACCCTTTAGAAGTTTGAAAATCGCTATCCACGCTTGTTTTTCATATGACAACATCAACTCTTCCTGGAAAAATTTGGACCGTTCTTTGTAAATTGCGAAAAACTAAACCCTTTAAAGGTTTGAATAATTATTATTTGGCCCAAAAATTTTGTAACTTTTTAAAAACGGTCCAAATTATCGTTGACTTTAAGTCAACCGGTAAGAGGGACCAAAAATACGAGTTTACATAAAAAAGGACCAATAATGTAACGAGATAAATAAGAAGGACCAAAAGTGCGATTTTCCCTTTTCCACAATTTCGAATGTTATCCTTCTCTGTTCTCTTAGTACTATGGATAGAAAATTTTTTTGTTAGGAAAGAATTTTGTTTTGGAGGAAATTTCTTTTGAAAATTTGTGTAGGAAAGAGAAAAAAAAATGTAATAATTGTGTTTTTTTTTGAATTTATGTGAGTGAAAATTTAGAAGAAATTTTTAAATTTGAATTGTGAATTTTGTAAAAATAATATTATTTTTTGTATAATATTTTTAAAAAAAAGTGATACTTGTCCTGATTATGTTCAGAAAATAACATAGCCTTAGAAACATAAATAAAAAGGAAGAAGATCGTGATGGCCAACCAGACTTGTACTTCCAGCACAAAAGGTTGTAAATCTGTATCGATCGATAGTTCAATACTAGGATAATTTCTTGCCCCGCGGTGACGTCAGCAATGTCTCCGTTTATAAATGATCCACTCAGCTAAAACTGAGCAGTGACGACACAAATCCCCCTCTCACAGTCACACTGAGTGTGTGTTGGTTGGAAGTTGGAACATTGGAAGAAGAGCTGCAAAATGTTATCAATCTCTCTGTATTCTCCGCTGCCGTCCTCGTCCGCTCTCTCTTCATCCTCAGCCGCGCAGGTCTGCCGTATTTTATCATTTTCAAGTATATTGTAATTTGTGCTTTGATGTTCATTGATCTAATTGAGAGATGTTTCTGATCGAAATCAGCAGGATAACTATGGGAAGTTCGCCCTTCAATCTGCGAAGCCTGCTCTCAACTTCAGCATTAATCGGTGTTTTCCTCTAATCCGAGCTTCCAGTGGTTCCTCCTCCTCTCTCGACACCGGTATTGCAGTTTTTTTTGTTAGTTTTGTCCTTTCGGTTGATTTTGTTGTACATTTGAGATATTGGAGCTGATGAAATTAGGTTCCACCACTGAGTTGGATGCTGTGACGAGTCACAGTGAGATCGTTCCTGATACTGTAATTTTCGATGATTTCGAGAGGTGAAGATTCCTTCAAATTACTTTAATTTTTTAGCTGGAAAATGAAGTTGAGTAATTTCTGAAATCTAAAATGATTGTGTATTGGTTTAGGTTTCCTCCAACCGCTGCTACTGTTAGCTCATCTCTACTCCTGGGGATCTGCAGCCTTCCTGATACTATATTTAAGGTGACTATGTACGCTTAATTCTGTATTTATCTACTTAATTATTGATGATTAAATGCAAATTGCATTGCACTAAGTAGCAGAAATTTTCTAATTTGCCCATGTGGATTAGAATTATCCAACTGTGAACTTAAGTTGGTGTCTTTAGTGTTACTGATGATTAGACAAGGGTATTATGGCTTCTGAAGGTTGATAAATTCAAATGCTTGGTCTACTAGGAAAGAAGTTAGCGATCCAATCAGTGGAAATGGCGTTGGTTTTATCTAAATCTGGATAAATAAATGGTTTGTTGAACCACAGGTTTTGTAATGTTTTTGAACTTGCACTGTGGTTTCTTTCATAGTAATGGATTTCTGTTCTTTATGGGCGTAGAGTGCTGTGGATACTGCATTGGCAGATTCAGCGTGTTACGGATTAGAGGACTCGGATCACCGGATGTCTTGTTTCTTTAATAAGGTTTGTTCTTGGTGTTCTAAAGTGTGATGTGGGTTCTAATGATCAATTGTTTGAAACTTTTGTGTGACCTGTTGATTTTTGGAATTGTAGGCCTTGGTAAACGTTGGAAGTGATCTTGCAAAGTTGGTGCCTGGTCGAGTTTCTACTGAAGTTGATGCTCGTCTTGCATATGACACTCATGGCATTGTTCGTAAGGTGAAATCCTTAAAATGCTTCTATTTTCCTCGTGTTTTCCTGTCAAAAGAATTAGTGAGCATATGTTAGCCTTTTGGGAAGAGGAATTGTCTATGATGTTTTAGCTCTCCAACTGCTTCTTACTTTCACTGCTTGTATAGAGGAGGCATCTTTAATTGTACTGCAGAATTATTCTTATGTACCTTCTCATTTACAACTAAAACTATTTTTAGATTCTATATTGATCTAACTTCACTCTGTTTTTCTTATTGTCAGGTTCATGACCTCTTGAAAATGTATGATGAAGTTCAAGTCCCTCCAGAGCGCTTGCTGTTCAAAATCCCTTCTACTTGGCAGGTTAATAAGAAAGACAAAATCTGGACACTACTGCTTCATGCTTAACATGATTTGTGCCTGTCTTGGGCCTTCACTCATATCTTTTCCCCAATGGTCATTTTTCATGTTCATTTTTTCCTTCTAGGGAATTGAGGCTTCTGGTTTACTGGAATCTGAGGGCATACAGACCCACTTGACATTTGTCTATAGGTATAAGATAGCAGCTTCTTTGTCATCTCTGATGTGCACACAATCTATGTGCAATTGATTGTTTTTTACCACATGGAAAAGTATGATTTATCGGACTGTGGCACCTTTGCTTCGACTACTTTATTTGCAGTATGTTTAACTTACCACAGTTATAACTTCAAACATCAGTTCTTGGCAGCATGTTGTACTTTTGTGTCCATTTCTTACTAGTTTTTAGCTCTTGTGTGGCCTAAAAGTGCAAATTTTTATCTCTTGCAGGCCAGCAACTAGTGATCTAACAACTGTATTATTCTGTGGAGACTTATTCTTCTTACATGAAATGTTTCCCATCATTATGTTTTTACCTTTATTGTTTTCTCTTGTCCCTACTGTTGGACTGATAAAATAACAGTTTCTGTGATGATTTTGGTTATTCTTATCTGGTGTTTTGTAGGTTCAAAATAAAAATATTTCATGCTAATAGTCAGTTGTGACCTTTATCAAGCTGATGGGTTATGATCTATTCCAGTTATAGTTTGTGTAACAACTTATCACATGTTTAACAAATCACTTGGCCATGCATATACAGTTTCTGTCAAGCAGCAGCTGCAGCTCAAGCTGGTGCATCAGTTATTCAGATTTTTGTGGGTCGCCTTCGGGTAAGTGTTTCCTAAAAGAAAAATGTTGAATTCTATAAAAATTTGCACCCACTGTTGTAACAAGTTATATTTTGTCAGGACTGGGCACGGAACCATGGTGGTGACCCTGAAGTAGAAAGTGCTTTGAGAAGAGGAGAAGATCCTGGATTGGCTTTGGTTAGTTTGGTTATTGTTTGTTTTATCGGTTTACTTGGACTCATAAAATGTGCTGGAATATATTTTTTATTCTGAGAAAATAAGGTTGGTCTGCAACTGAACAAAAAGGGCGAAAAAGAAACTATATGAAGATGAGTGTTTATTCATCAACCAGAAGAATAAATAACTAATTAAAAAGAAAACATATACTAAAGGACAACATAAAGAACCTTGAAGCTTGTGTCTTGATGAACTTAGCCAGAAAGCTTTGGTAGAAAGATGAGCTCAAATTGAGAATGATGGTACCTATAAGAAACTGAGCCCATTTCCCCGTGTTTCCTAAGACGAGTTTGACAATTAGATGAACATGGAATGGAAGGCATGTTGGTTTGAGCTTACCTAGGTTCTGTGTCATTACAGGTTACAAAAGCTTATAATTACATTCACAAACATGGATACAAGTCAAAGTTGATGGCAGCAGCAATTCGAAACAAACAGGATGTTTTCAACCTTTTAGGGTAAATTTGGAATCTGTTATATAATTAGGTTGTGTGTTTTCCTTGAGTATACACATCCAATCTTTAGTTTTCTGGAGCTGAAGATTTCTTTTTGAACTCTTGCAGGGTTGATTATGTTATCACCCCACTGAAGATATTGCAGTCTCTTAAGGAGTCTGTTACTCCTCCTGATGAAAAATACTCTCTCGTAAGAAGGTTGTCCCCACAATCAGCTGCTGACTACAATTTTAGCCCGGAAGAGGTATACTTTCGATCGTCCTAACCTTATAATTCTCTACCCTTGTTCTGAACTGGTGACACAATAAAATGAGGTAAATTCATTTCAAAGGTATAGTTTAGGAAAAGAATGATATTTGTCATATTAGTTTTTTTCTAAGATGACCAGTTAAAGATATCATGGTATGAGATCGAACAAATAAGCCAGCTATGTGGATGACTGATGACGTAGGTCGATGTCAGTTCTGTGTTCCTCATTGGGGACCATCAATGTTCTGGGAAAATTTCAGCTGAAACAATTGTTAAGAGTCTTAAGACACTTATAGTAAGATCTTTGTCATCATAATAAACTCTTGATATAAATTCCGAGCTGCTTTCCCTGAAGTCTGAACTATTTCGTGTTTGCTTTGAACATTATGGGCTTTATTGCTTCTTGTCATCAATTTTCAGCTGGTAAAGTGGGATCAGTATAGCTTTGCCTCAGCCATGGGGCCTGCTGCTGTGGAGCTCCTCGGTACCGGAATGGAAGGCTACATTAATCAAGCAAAGCGGGTGGAGGAATTGTTCGGAAAGATATGGCCGCCACCGAACGTATGAAGTGAGATGAAGAACTCCCAAGTCTTGGATTCATGAACTGAAAATTGCTTACCAGATTTCAGTGTGTTTTACCAGCACTTGCCCTTTTCTTTCTTCATTATGCTTTTCTGCTTAAGGAAGTGCCATTAGTAGAGGAAGAAGTAAGTATAGGATATGCACAAGCCTTGTTTTTGGAATGGTTTTTCAGCCTTGGTTGTTTCTTCTCTGGTGCTCCAGTCCAGGTTATACTGTATACTCAAATGGTATTTTTCCTTTTCAGTTTGAAGATTGCCATCAACTTTATCTTCTGGGAAAATATTTCATTATATTTTGCAAGACTGGAATCTCACGTGAGATCGATTTGGGATTGGAATCGATAGGACTCTAAGATCCTACAATAAATGTGCATATTTAGGATTCTACAATAAATGTGCATATTTAAAATTATAGACAAACTTAAAAAATTAGTCTTATTTGAATCTTATTAGTAGATAGTAAAATGGCATTGTGTTTTGAACTATTAAAATCATAAGATCTTCGAATATAAACGTTTAATCAATGTTCTTTCGACAATCTGCAGCAATGGTCTAAGGGCATCTCCAATGGTTATACCTCGTTTGGAGGTATTTTATTGGCACATCAGTTGCAATCTTACTTAATACTTACAAATATATTTTTCTCTAATAATTATACTCAAAAAGTAACTATTCATGGTCCTACTATCAATTATCATCTACATTTTATTTTTATATTTACTCAATTATCATCTACATTTTATTTTTATATTTACTCATTTACTTTATTATTTTTCATTCTATACAATTAAACATAATTAATAATATTTTAATAAACATATTTTATTTTAAAATTATATATTAATTAAAATTAACACATATATAAATTTATTAAAAGAAATTCCAACAAAAAAAAATTGAACAATAATTAAAATTTAAAGCACAAAGCAAAACGATTTTCTTGAATTTCACAGAAACATATAATTCAAAGCAACATCCAACATAAATAAATAAACAAATCTAAATTAAGAACTTCTTAATTATTGTCATATTGTGCCCACACGTGCTCAATCAAGTTAGCTCGAAGTTGATGATGTTTTTCCCTGTCACATAATTCGAAACTCTTCCTGAGATATTCATTGAATGCGCCGACAGAGCCTTGTATTATCGGAGGAGCATTATTGTTGCTCGATTCTTTGCCTTCGGATTCGTCCTTCCAATTGGATGCAAAAAAAAAAAAAATGGAGAACATAAACATATATTTATAACAAAAAAACAAAAAATTAAGCAAAAGCAAAAAAAAGATAAAAATTAAGCAAGCAACGGCTAGAGCATATAGCCGTTGCTTGCTTAATTGTAATTAACCCAAGCAACGGCTAGCAGCTAAAAAAAAGGAAAAGGAAAAAGGAAAAAAAGAAAAATGGCACATATTGGAGCTTCTCTACCTGGGTAGAGATTTTTCTACCCACATAGAAAAACCCATGCTTCTATGATGAGAAATATTTTTCTGTATTCATTATGAACTTGTACAAAGAGTTTATATACAGCTAACATACCAAACCTACGAGGCCCAAAATAACCTACAAGGTCCAAAATACACTTAACTATACAATATATCCAACACCACCCCTCAAGTTGGCGCATGCAAATTGTGTATGCCCAACTTGGCTAGCAAAAACTCAAACTGCTGTCGCCCTAATGGTTTGGTAAAGATGTCTGCCAACTGCGAATTCGTGGGAACGTGTGATGTAGCAATGGTCCCCTCCACTATGGCATCCATCAAGAAGTGACAATCCACTTCAATATGTTTCGACCGTTAATGAAAAACAGGGTTCTGAGCCAAATGCAGTACTGACTGACTATCGCAAAATACCTGCATTGGCCCTTCCGTGCAAATCCAAGACTCTGGAGAAGTCCCTTAAGCCACTTCAACTCACAAGTCACTTTCGCCATAGCCCGATATTCTGCCAGAGGAAAGTGAAACTGTAGCCTGTTTCTTGGTCTTCCAAGAGATAGGTGAAGCACCAAGAAATACCATCCATTCAGTAACTGATATCCGTATTTTGGGGCAAGCAGCCCAATCTGAATCACACCACCTTGTCAGCTTCAGATTACAGTCTCTCTGAAGTAGAACACTTGTCTCGGGCTCACCTTCAAGTAACATACTACTCTTAAGGCTGCTGCCCAATGATCCTCCTTTGGTGCCTGCAAAAAATTGAGACAAAATGTGCACGGAAAAACACAAGTCTGGCCTAGTGAAAGCCAGATAGATAAGCCTACCCACGAGCCGCCGATACTTCTCCCCATAGGCGGTCCGGACTCGTCGAAGCTGCAAGTTTCTGATTCTGCTCCATCGGAAACGACATGGGCTTCGCTCCCAGCAGTCCTGTCTCAGATATAATGTCCAGAGTGTATTTTCGCTGACACAAGAAAATACCCTCTGCACTCCTCGCCACCTCTATGCCCAAAAAATATTTGAGCTTCCCCAGATCCTTCATGTGAAAACAGGCACTCAAATATTTCTTGAACTCTGCAAGTTCCTTGGAATTGTTCCCCGAAATAATCAAATCATCCACATACACCAAAACATTCATCCTAATCCCCTGCTTCGAAAAAGTAAACAGTGAGTAATCCGAGTAAGACTGAACAAACCCATACCTCCGCAATGCTGCTGTCAACTTTGCAAACAACATCTGGGGGCCTGCTTCAACCTATACAACGATTTACGAAGCCTACACACTTGGCCATCTCTCCCTTTGCCGAAAACAGGAGGAACCCGCATGTACACTTCCTCCGTCAGATCTCCATGCAAAAAGGCATTGTGAACATCCATTTGGTGTAGTTCTCAATCCTTTGCTGCTGCAACTGCTAGAAATGTCCTGACAGTCACCATTTTCACCACTGGTGCAAACGTATCAGAGTAATCAATGCCTTCCACTTGGTGATTGCCAAACACAACCACCGTGCCTTGAGCCTCTCAACCTGCCCATCTGAACGATACTTGATCTTATAGATCCACTTACTCCCCAATGCTTTCTTTCCAGCTGGTAATTTCTCTAATCTCCAAGTCCTATTCTTTTCCAGAGCTTGGATTTCAGTCTGTATAGCCTCACGCCAGCCTGCATCTTCATGCCATCCTTGAAAGACTTAGGCTCAACTCCTGTAGTAACAGCTGTAAGAAAGGTACGATGGTCCATCGAAAAATAACTACTATCCAAATAATTAGATAAAGGGTAGAGATTACCATGACCGGAGGAATACTTGGAACTCGATGAACCGGGGGGGTGGGGGGGGGGGGGGTGGACTCGAAACCAACAACTGTATTAACCACAAAATCTCGAAGACGAACAGAAGGAACCCAAGTACGCATACCTCTACCCAAATGCACAACCGGATCCCCTTCGCCTCGCACCTCAGCCCCATCCACCATCGACTGCGGCTGCTGGCCGCTCTCGGCAGCGACAGAGGGCTGCGGAACAGCCTCGGGATCTCCCCCTGCCGCCGCTGGACCAGGCACATCTGGTGGCGCCGCGGTGGTGCTACGCGAAGCCGAAGGGGGAGGCACCTCCAGTAGGTCCTCATCTTCCTCAAACTCATCCTGTACAATGTCAACCAAGTCCGGTGCAACAATATGTTTCTCAACCAAAGTAGCAGAAGGATGATTGGAGAAAGGAAACACAGATTCAATAAATTTAACATCACGGGAGACAAAATATTCATGGGTCTCCAAATCATACAACTTCCACCCCTTTTTCCCAAACGGATATCCCACAAAGATACACCGACGACTTCTACTGGCAAACTTATCAAATTTGGCTCTCAAGTTATAGGCATAGCACAAAGAAGGGAAAACACGTAACTCAGACAGAAGAGGTTTCACACCAAACAGACATTTATACGGGGACTTATAATTCAACAATTTCAAGGGAGTCCGATTATCAGATAGCCAGCAGTTAAATTACATTCACCCCAAAACTGCACAGGAAGATTAGCCAAAAATTTTAAAGCACGAGCTACAACTAATATGTGCCTATGTTTCCGTTCAACTCTACCATTCTGTTGGGGGGTGCCCACACAAGAGGTTTGAAAAATAATACCCCGATTAGCCAAACAATTCCTAAAACAAAACAATTAAGTCCCATTATCACTCCGCACCGTTTTTACTTTAGCAGTAAATTGACGTTCTACTAAAGCTAAAAAGCGGGTAAACAATTCAAACATCTTAGTTTTATCACGCATCAAGTAAATCCAAACACCCCGAATAAAATCATCAACTATAGTGAGAAAGAAACAAGCACCACACGAAGATAAAGTATGATAGGGACCCCAAAAATCACAATGGATTAATTCAAAAGGAAAACATGCCTTTTTTTCACTCAATGAAAATAAGTCACGACTCTGTTTAACCTGGTAACACACATCACAGGACTCAGTCAAACGATCACTATAAATAAACTCAAAGGGTAGGTGTTTCACGATTTTAGCTGAGGGATGCCCCAATCTTTGATGCCAAACAATGGAATCCTACTGATCAACAACTCGATTTGCCTGAACACCAAAGCCACCCCTGAAGTAGTAGAGGCCCCCCCGCCTTTCACCGATTCCAATCAGCATCCTCGAACGTCGGTCCTGAATAACTCAGCCAGATTTAACACAGTGTACCACACAGTCAGTATCATCAGTCAGATGCAAAACAGAGATAAGGTTGCACAACAAATGAGGTACATAATAAACGTTGTTCAAGGTCAAGTGACTAGACAATCTGACCGTTTCACTTTTCACTGAAACAACCTTACTACCATCAGGAAGGCCAACAGTGCAAGAAGGCATATCATGTAAATTGGACAACAAAGACAAGTTACCCGTGACATGATTCGAAGCACCGTATCTATAAGCCATAAACTGGACAGAGACACTCCACTCAATCGATCATCTGTGCTCGTATTGCCCAAACGAGAAAGCAGCTGTTGCAATTGCTCAGAGCTCACACCCGGAATACCCGAAACAGGTGCCGAATCACCACTGCCCACCGCGGCACCTTCACTGGTCACCGGACAGGCCATGCCCGAGCCTCAGCAGCGCGAGGTCGCGCCGCTGCACCTGCTATTGGTCCGCCTCCTTTCCCACGGCCAGCGCCGCGATCAGGGTTGGCCTTCCCACGGAATTGAGGCCGTTCTCCCCACCATTCCGGATATCCATTCTTCCCAAAGCAGGTAGATTCTTCATGCCAAATCCTACTAAAGTAAGTGCAAGTGACATTAGGAAGGAATCTCGATTCATACTCAGAAGTACCTGTATGCGGGGCGTTCACAGCAAAAGTCATCACATCCACCCGGTCAGATTTGACAGAATTGTTCCGGGTCTTTTGTTGCTGCTCTTGATTCATTGCCTTAAACACCCAATCCAAGGTGGGTAATGGATTTTGCGCCAAAAGTTGAGAATGAAGGCTCCCAAATCGCTGCTGGTCGATTCCTTCATCTGCCATGGAGCCAAGATAATACGGAGAAGAGGGGTCAATTCGCCGATAAATAATCTCGGCATCAGGGTCATCAGTCCCGATCTTCAGGTTCAAGGGGTTCACCGGAGCCGGCGTCTGCTGGTCGGCGCCGGAGGTCGTGGTCTTTGATCCTTCATCAGCCATGGTGAAGGAGATCGGGGGGGGGGGGGGGGGGGGGGGGGGGTCGAAAAAATCAAAATGAGAAATATTTTTCTATATTCATTATGAACTTGTACAAAGAGTTTATATACAGCTAACATACCAAACCTACGAGACCCAAAATAACCTACAAGGCCCAAAATACAATTAACTATACAATATATCCAACATTCTCCCTCAATTCCCCAGTGGTAAATACCCAATTGGTTGGGTTGATGCTAATTGCCATGTCAGCATCTACCCAACCATTGGGGATGCCCTAATAAATAATCTCGGCATCAGGGTCATCAGTCGCGATCTTTAGGTTCGAGGGGTTCACCGGAGCCGGCGTCTGCTGGTCGGCGCCGGAGGTCGTGGTCTTTGATCCTTCATCAGCCATGGTGAAGGAGATCGGGGGGGGGGGGGGGGGGGGGTCGAAAAAATCAAAATAAGAAATATTTTTCTATATTCATTATGAACTTGTACAAAGAGTTTATATACAGCTAACATATCAAACCTACGAGACCCAAAATAACCTACAAGGCCCAAAATACACTTAAATATACAATATATCCAACATTCTACCTCAATTCCCCAGTGGTAAATACTAGGGGTGTCAAATGGGCGGGTTAGGCGGGTATTTGGCGGGTATTAAATGAGTATTAAGTTAATGGGTAATGGGTAATGGGTACCCATTGCCCATTCAATTAATGGTCTAAACTCAAATGGGTAATGGGTAGTTATGGGTACCCATGGGTACCCATAATACCCATTATACAAAAATATAAGGCTTATTTAATAATTTTTTAATAAATTTTTATTTTTTTTAACGCGAATTTTAATTTTTTGAATCTATTCTAAAATTTGAAATATTAAATTTTATATACTTTTATATTTAATCATATGTAAATTTTTTTTCCAAACACAATTTTTAATTTTTTTATATTTATATAAACCCGTGCATGCCCCGATCCAAGGCCCGAAATTGGGCCCGGGCCGAAACTGAACCCGAGGCCCGAAACTGGGCCCGGGCCGAAACTGGACCCGAGGCCCGAAATTGGGCCCGGCCCGAAATTGGACCCGAGGCTCGAAACTGGACCCGAGGCCCAAAATTGGGCCCGGGCATTTTTTGGCCCGGACCGAAATTGGACCCGAGGCCCAAAGTGGGCCCGGCCCAAAACTGGACCCGAGGCCCGAAACTGGACCTGAGGCCCGGAACTAGGCCCGGCCAGAAATCGGTCCAGAACTGGGCCAGAACTGAACCGGCCCAGCCCTAAACCCGAGCCTAAGCCCGAACGAATTTTGAATTAGTATTTAAGTAGGTAATTTAAAAATATTATAAAATAATAAATGGGAGAAAAAAACGTAAAGTAATTGTAGAACACGAAAAATAAATAAAAAAAAAAATAAGTTTGAAGAAAAAAATAAAATGGACCCACTAAAATAAGTGAGTTGTTGAGTTTTTATTTATACTTTTAAGGGTAATTTTGAATGGGTATTTTTGATACCCATGATGGGTGGGTTTTAGGGTACCCAATGAGCTACCCTAAACCCGCCCATTACATATTTAACCCAAGCCCACCCAACCCATTATTATTTTAAGTGGGTTTTATTTGGTTAATATCCAATGGATTTGGGCTGTTTTTGGGTTAGTAAATTTTTTTGCCACCCCTAGTAAATACCCAATTGGTTGGGTTGATGCTAATTGCCATGTCAGCATCTACCCAACCATTGGGGATGCCCTAATAACTTTGTGACATTTTTTACCAAACACAGTTTCAAACTTATTTATCAAATAACATTTTATTGAATACAGAATCAAATCAAAGCTTGAAATAATTTACCGCACAGGCTACAAATATAACCTTTTATGATTGGGTGGTTACATTGTTTAATAAACTGTCAGAAATAATAAGTTCGGTCGGAAAAATGATCAGATACGATTTATTTGTTAATACTATGCACAAAATAATATCGCGTTTCAAAAAAAAAAACCATATATATATATATATATATTCCTAAAAAGTAAATTTACTAGTATAAATTGTCACAATGTATAAAAGTAAAATTGGATAGAATATCTCTACAAATTCCATCCTAGTAATATCAACACTTTGAATGTTTCAGTACTAAATTTTGCCTTGAGATCTATTATTGCGAATGCGACAACAGACCCTCTAATAGAGCCAGTGGGGTCTAGCTGACCCTATTAGAGGGTCCACTATAGCATTAGCTTGCACTATTAGAGGGTCGACTATCGCACTCGCGAAAGTTGATCCGCTCTCTTAAATTTCACTATGTATTTTTTTTTTTTTTTTTTTTTTTCATCCTAAAACACTCTCATGGAGCAAGGGTTGAGAGACAAACGCTCCCAGAAAAGTAAGCCCTATTTAATACTAAGAAATAACCAAAAATAGAACCCCTCATCCTCCATTAAAGGAAGATGAGGGAGAAGATGAAGTGATTTGTTAGAGAGAAACGAGAGCAAAAGTTATAAATGCATCTTCCTATATCCCTTCATCTGTTTTATTAGAAGAATCAAATTTGAAAAATTTACAATTTTTTATGAATTACTAGGTACAATATCTAAAATAAGTAATTTGTCACCGTTTTTTCTACTGATATCTTTAATTTCTAAAAATGAATTAATTATAAACTAGATATAATTATATTAATAAGGATATGAGAAATAAAGAACTCAAAACCTTACTCTTTTAGTGGGAAAAAAAAAAACATTTATGTTAACTATATTGACCTCTCGGTGTTTAAGAATACTAATGCCATTTGAAGTTTCTGAAATACCATTGTACTCTGACCTCTAAAGACGTTTGCGCTCCTTTATTAAATTTTTTTTTTGGACCTTCATTTTTTCTTTTTTTTAAGGATTAATACAGGTTGTTCGACAATTTATTGAAACTGGTAGGGGTGAGAGGAGAAAATAGTTATAATATTGACTAAACAAGAGAACATATATATATATATATATATATATCAGTTATTTTTCAGAACTAATCCTATAAAGGGGTAAAATGAACTATAATCACGAAAAGGAATTCACCTGAAAAGTGAAGATTTGCATAATGAAGGAGAGCAGCACTCGATCCCTCTGTTTCATTAAAAAAAAAATTATTTTAAAATTATATTTTATGATTTATAAATATTTATCGTGCTACATAATTTTTCTAGTGAAACATACGAACATAAAACTTCAATCTCCTGGTAATGATATTAGTCGGTGATCCAAAATATAAATGTCAGGCCTAGGAAATGCACATGGTCATGTGGAATACTAGGTGACAAACATCCCCACCCTTAACTTGGGCATGGTCAGATCCATCACATTGTCCATTAATCATTGAACAACGCTTGTGTGTTTTATTTTTATTTATTTATCATCGGTATAGTATCTAATTTTATATTTTATAATAATTTGTATTGTATCTATATAGTTTTATATTTTAATAATTAATTTTTTTTTTTTACTCCATCAGTTTTAATGGAGGAGTAAAGTTTCAAAAAGATATATTTTTTTACGAGTTCTAAAGTACCGCACCTAGTGGCGGAGCCACGTTTGAGGAATTGTCCTACCTCAATTTTTTCAAAATACAATTAGTACAATATAAAATATATAAAATTTAAGAATATTTGAATAATTGCCCCACCAGAAATTATAATAATTAAGGGCAAAGCTAAGATTGTTAAAATAAAATTTAATATATATTTTTTAATTTTCTCATAAACTTTTCTATATTTTATGTTCCTACACTTAAAAAAAAAAATTTATTGTGAGTTTGAAAATGCAAACTCTTAAAAAAAACTAAATTTTTTTGGAGATATTATTATAATGTCTAGTTTATACTTTTATAGCATGTTTGGTAGCTAATATCACTAAACAATGATACTTATTTTAGGAAAAAAAATTTATTGCGTGTAAAATTTTGCTTACATATTAGAAAAAATATAAGTTGTACTTCTTAACAATTGTTAGTAAATTTTTCTTTTGACATTGTCAATGAGGAGTTAATACTACATAATAAATATAGTATTTTTTTTTTACAAAATTTTACTATGCCCTAAAAAAAATATTTTAGCGTTATATATTTTGCCCCTCCTGACCTTGGGCGCCTGGCTCCGCCACTGACCACACCTAAAATAATCGTAATTCTTTATTATTTTTTTCACATATGTCCTTACCTTATAAGTCTAGTTAATTGAAAGGAATAATACCAATCTCAACTAATTTTTCATAATAGTCATGTGATAGAAATTCATCGGGTCAATAATGTGATCATACTAATAATTATTTCATAAAAATATAGTTAATGAATGCATACCACATAGTAACTGTTTCATAAATAAATTTAAACTAAAATTTAAGGTCCAAGTATGACACTCCATTCATTCAATAAACGAGTTACATTTTGAAAATGTACAATTTTTTATTTTTATTTTCTATGTGTTATAAGGTATATACCTAAAATAATGGATTTTTTATATTTATTTAGTAGTGATACACTCAGAGAAAATTTAGGGTGAATTCTCTCAGTGACTGACGTGACATTCATATGAAAGAAAATGATTGGATACCTAAAAATAAAATTGCCAAGTAGCTATTATCATATGATACCACATCAATCCCTGAATTTTTTTACTGAGATTTCCCACTCCCTTAGACATTTTTATTTTTTAAATTTATTTATTTCTTTAATTTTCAAAAGTATATTAATTATAAATTATACCTAATTATATTAATAAGAAAATACTAATTTTCTATTAAAACGATATGCGCGACATTTACAATGTCAGATACAAATAATTCAAAATAGATAGATATAACTTATAAGACACCAAAAAAGATACTAAATTGTCACCACAAACGCAAGTTCTGCATCCATGCATTGCATCCTCGTTAATCCTTTGTTGATTTACATGTGGTGAAGCACGTGAATACATGCATCTTCATGCTGCTATATAACGTGTCCAAATTCTATGCAGATTTGAACAGCTATCTAAGCTACCCAAAGCATTCCAAAATTTTACAACTAAAATGATTATTGTTCTGTTCTGAGGATTCTATGTTTATTTTAACATTGTTTCTGAGCTTGCACATGTTCGTCAGGAATTATATATATGACAATATTGTTGTTGTGCTCTTTGTAAATTTTGGACTCTTTTTAATTTTTTGACATCAATTCTTTTGAGTTTTTAATCTTTTGTTTCAATTTATGTGTATGTGTGGGTGGGGGTGTTTAAATCAGTGATTGATCTCTTAACTTGGACTATTATCTCTTTTTTTTTTTCACATTAATTTGGAAAAAAAATTCCTTTTTTCAGCTCAAATTTCGACAACATCTGGGTTATTTATGAGTAGCACGTGAGAACCACACACATTTAGTAGGTGCAACAAACAGAAAAGAGAAATATTAAATTATTTTGTTCACCCCTTAATTTGACATAAAATAGCTCACGCGTTGTCGAAAGTTGCTTAAGTTTTGTCGGTTTTAAACCATTTTGGTACTATTTTTCAAGTTGAGCAAGAGGAGATTGACAAAAACCCAAGTTAAACGATCAATAAAATATATATTGTTGACTGAACAATCTTTAAATTGGAGGAAATAAAACATTTTTTGAAAGATTTAATTTAAAAGTCATGTGATTTGCACCAAGCACAAATATATTTCACCTAATCCTCAAACCTAATCATCTTGTTCTACCACCCCGAATTTACAGTAGAACTGTTAGTTGTGAAGATCAAATATATAAATTTTGAAAAGTAGTTCTTTCTATCAGAAATTGGGTCTTTAGCACTACTTTTTGAGCTCCTTTTGATTTTTCAAGTTCTTTACAATAGTTTGAAAGGTATGCGATGTTAAAAATCTCGCGACTTTTACAGGTTGGCTCAAAACCCGATGTAACGTTTACTCCGGTTATATTAAAAATCGGTCTAAACTTTGAATATAAAAAAAATAAATAATAAAATACATATATTATAAATAATAATTATATTACACAATACATAAAAAAAAATTTCAATAAAGATAATTCAAAAAATTCCATTGCAATATATTTCAGTTCAACTTTATATATCACAATGAGTATTTAAATCAAACATATGAATTATTGCATAGAAAAAATATTTTAAACCCTATATTATAAATATTTTATAAATCATATTTTCCTTAATCCTCTTCCTGTTCAAAATGAGGGACCCAACCCAAATGGTTCGGGCCGAAAGGGGTGGTTCAAGCCGGGCCGCAACCCGGACCGGCCAGTTTTGAATTTTTTAATAAAAAAATTAAATTAATTTTTTACACACTTGTTTGACTCCTCACTTGTCAATTTATTAATGAAAAAAAAGCTAACTTTTATATGAACCTTTAACATTCATAACTTGGTTAATCTACAATTTAAAAGCAAAAATGATAGGAATGTGAAATGATGTCTAAACTATTGATGAAATAAATATCTAGTCATAGAAATACTACTTTAAATCAATAACAACAATAGCATTAGGTTGGTCTCAAGCCGGTCGCTTCCATATTTTCTTTTCATCCTACTCCAAATCAATAACGGCAATAGCCTTACTTTGCTCTCGAACCACTTTCATGAATTCCTCCATGCTCTTCCAGATTGGCTTTAGGTTGCTGTCAAGATACTTCCACATTTTCCTGAACTAGAATACCGTCTTTTAATACTCTTTGGTCGCACATACATCCACCAAACAAAACTACAAAGAATGAAAATTGTAGAATGACCGAAGAATGGAAGAAAAAAGGGTCACATTCAAAGAAAAACAAACTTTGTGATTGGTGATGCAATGAGTGGATACAGTATTTTCCCACCCACCGCATTGCCTTTCTTGGCCATTAAGTTGGCAAATAGTAAGGAACTCAAGAGAGCTTAGGAACGATGACTGTGTCACTATGTTTGTTGAAATTTTCAATCAGTATCAATCAGTCATCAGTCCAAGGACATGCAAATATAAAACTCAAACATGTGAGCATATAAAGGATATAAAAATCATACTCTTGAATCTTTAAACTATTCAATTCAAAGTTTTAACACAAAGTTTCAATACATTGATAGTACAAAAAGTACCATGACCTAGAAAATGTATATAAATCAGAAAATCAACCTCAATAACTCTCAAACTGGAAAACAAACGTAATATTTTAAGAACAATAATGTCAAGTCAACTCGCATGGTAGGGCAGTCTTCGCATGGTAGGGCAGTCAACTTGCACTACAGGGAAATCAAGTGGTACTAAAATCAGTACACTCAGTTTACATGCATAAATATATAGAAGTCATCAAAGATTGAACAAATTAAAAATAAATATCACATCGCAAAAACCAGATAAAAGAGAAACTGAAAAATTTTAGAACTCAAACATTGGGAAGAATCTAAGCGTTTATACCTTTAGAAGTACATATTACTGCTTGCTTTTTAAAAACCACAAAAGTGATGTCTTTTCCATGGATTTCTATGAATTTAAACAATAAAAATCATTAAAGATTTCATAAAATTTTGAAACATAGGATAAATAATTTTAAACTTTTTACCTTTCTTTCGATTCTTAAATATTTGACGACGAACTGTTGCTCCCCAACGCGAATCGATGAAAATGAAGATGGCAATGGCGTTGGTGGCGGAAGTTAGTGAAGAATAGTATGAAGGATAGTGGTGAATGTGGTAGCAATTAGGGTTAATGTTGTTGTCCGCTCTCGTTATAATTTGTCATCATCAAATTTACATTGGGTTTTTGAAAAACGGTGCAAGAGATCCAAATTAACATGCAGAGAGCAAAACAACCTGGTGTAAGTGGTCAGTCTCTTTCACCGTACTTTGGAGGCCCGGTGTTTGTGTCGGTCATTTACCTTGGGTTCATGACAACCGGTGCAAATGATTCATAATTAATACCATATTGTGTAATATTTAGTGTAAGGAGGCAAACCTAATTAAGATCCGTTTTCTGATAGTGCCTATGCTACAAACTTTATTGCACACGTGTTTGTTTATGCGTACATTACAAAGTAAGTACAAAGTTAATAGCACAAAATATCTAAGGTTGAGATCGATGTAAACAAATCAAGATGCTTGCGGCCAACTCAATTGAACTTTATTTGAGTTTGGTCAATAGTGACCAAACTCAAGTCGCTCATGAGCTGCTCGGACCAACTTGGTCAAAGTGTAAATCGTTTTTCGTTAAGATCGAACCTGAGTTGGCTTAATTAGGAATGGAGCCAAAATAATATTAGGTTAACGGCTCTTCGAGTAAAACGAGCCATACTATTTATATATATAGATGTAATTTAGATTATATTTTTATTTATTAGCTTTTTAATGAACAATGTAGTAAAACGCGGGCTCAAATTCGAGTCTATTATAGTTTGTTTGAGCTCAAGTCAAATTTATATTTTATTTTTTTCGAGTTGAGCTCAAGTCAAGGTTTGTTTGGAATTGTTTTCACCCTTAATCTAAAGTGTTCTTTAGAGTGCGAATCTGTTCAAATACTAGCAACCATTGATATCTTCTTATATTTATATATATATATATATATATATATATCACATAATAATCTTAGGTCGCCTGAATTTAAAGATATTTTATATCTTCCTACTATGATTTATTTCTTTTCACTTGGTAATTGATTTGCCGATTTAATATTGATCGTAATTAAGATCAATTCGTTTCCATATAAACGAAAGTAATTATTTACAGTTGCTTTCCTGTTGCTAAACCTTTTTCTTGCAAGCCAAGGCATGCGGTTTACCACAGTGAAAGTGTTCTAATACTACTCTTAGACAACAAAATAATCACTTATTATTTTCAAAAAGGAAAAAAAAAAAAATCAATTATTAACCTCCTAATATTCACCCTAGTTTATTTATATATTATAACTTCATCCTTGAGGATAGTACAGTGTTCCTTGCTGTTATAATTCAGGAAGGGTAAAAAAATAAAATCGATTATGAATATTATAAACACTATTGAATGATCATAAATATATAATTATTTATAAGTTTATGTATATTAACTATGTATAATATCTTCAATATATGACTTAAAAATAGATATATAATTTTTGAAATCCCATTTGATTTTCATATATTAAATAGTGAGTTTTCTAGTCATAATACTTTTTTCCCCTTTTCTTCTCTCTACTTCCAGAACTATTATTATTTAATTTGTTTGATTACTCTACTCACTTTTCTTTACCCCGTATTATTTTGTTTTAAGGAACGACCGATTAAATTGGTCGTGTCAGTGTCAAAACTGGGGGGAGTGGGACGACATAATGGACTTACCCCGATATACAAAAAAGAAGATTTAAAGAATAATGACTATCAAGGAACCGGTAAAAACTAAAGTTCGGGACTGAATTCCGATCCAGTCGAACTACTCCAGTAATTTTTCGAGGGAGATCCAAGGTCGTATACTGTGGTATCATTCTGCGAGGGCTGGCATCTCGAGCCAGAGCATCTGCCGATGCTCTCTGAAAATATGCCTGATAGTAAAGGAACCAGATGGAACAATGCTCCAAATGTGGTTGAAATATTGTGTGAGCCACCATGGAATGTTGAAAATGCAACGGACGATATTGACCAAAGCCAGCGAATCCGATTCCACTTCTACCTTACATTCTTGTAAATCCAAGACCAATGCTTGACACTCTGCTTTAAAGTTAGAGCCAAACCCTAAAAAGACCGAACCAATTGAAATGACACCTGCCCTGGAGTCTCGAGTAACGAAACCAACCCCTGAGGCTCGGTTCTTTTCCGAATATAATCAGAAAAAATATTATTTTTTTCTCAAAAATATTACACAGAAAAACATCATTTTTACAAAATTCACAATTCAAATTTAAAAATTATCTCTAAATCATCACTCACATAAATTCAAAAGAAATATAATCATTACACTTTTTTTTCTCTTTTCTACACAAATCCTAAAAAAAAATTTCCTCCAAAATAAAATTTTTCCTTAACCAAAAAATTTCTTATCCATAGTACTAAGAGAACAGAGCCTTAGTATCCTGGCTTCCCCGATGACAAACCATCAACATTGACTTTGAAATCATGAGTCGGGGAAACCCAAGCAAACAACCAAACCTTCTTCCGTTGTGCTATCGAATGAAAGGAAGCAGGCCTCTGTCTACTCCTTTTTTTTTTCTTTAATTTTTGTTTTATCATATTTCTCGAATGATGATAAATTATTACAAAAGACATAAAATATATCGTAGACAAAAAATAAAATAAAATCAATGCTAACGTGCGGGTCCGTTTACCTACCCGAGTTCTAAAATTATCTTCTCACAATTACTGACAATGATAATCACCATGTAATTTATCATAATTACCTACATCCATACCCCATTCAGACAGCTAAAAAAGACAAAAAAAAAAACACACGCATAACAATTTGTAGTAGAATTCGACCTTCTTACTTTGTCCTAACCAATCGGCGTATGGTTTGAAAAATATGTGGAGAAAAATTCAAGATTTAAAAAGGAAAAAATTTACCCCCATACAATACAAACAAAACCCTCCACGAGAATCTCACTGTTTTCCTCCTTCCCCTCTTTCTCTCTGTCTCTCTCTCTTCTCTTACTATTTCCTGCCGCTGCCATGCGCAGACACCATCAAACCTTCACGATAAATAGCTTCTTCCCGGCCGATTTCCATAAGGAAAACGGTTGATTCTGAATCTCACACCCAATTTCCCTTTCAAATTTTCATCCGAACCCTCAATTTCAATTTTAGATATTATCGCTCCCCTGTAATAAATCTGTTTCCTGGTTTTTCTCCGACTACATATACATATATATTCTGACGTAAATCCCCCTGCCCATGAACCATTGTTAAATCCTAACAATGGCGTCGTCGAGATCGAATGAACCATCCCACATTGTCCCATCTCCTTACGCCCCCCTTTTAGATGAGTCTGGTCGGGGTTCTCAAGCTCCGGCTCAACGCCAGCTTTCGACGAGAGTAATCCTCCTAGCGGTGGCTGGGCTGTTGGCGGTGGTGCTAATTCTTGTTGTGGCTTTGGTGGATAGAGGCGGTGGGTCGCAAACCACCGCCGGGCTGTCCTGCTCTGCGCCTGTAGACGATAATGAGACTCCGGCGACGATGCTATCGTCGGAGGCGTTGATCCGGAGGTCATCGGCGAAGTTTAAGCAGGCGGGAACACCGCGTGGGGTGGCCGAAGGGGTGTCGGCCAAGTCGTCTGGTCATTTGTTGGGGAAAACTCAACCTTACTCATGGACGAACAAAATGTTGGCTTGGCAAAAAACAGCTTTTCATTTTCAGCCAAGGAAGAATTGGATGAATGGTAAAAAAATCACACCTTTTTAATTTTTTCCTTTATTAGTTTACAAATGATTTTTAATTTTCTTATGTTAAATTTTAGATTGGATTTGGATGATTTTGTTTGAAAATCGACATGTTTCTATGAATTTCAGAAAAAAATAAAAAATATATTAATTGATGATTTATAACACTTTCTTTGTTTTTTGTGTTGGCATGTCTTGGATTGGTCTGAATGTCTGACTGGGGAATCTCTTCACTGTTACAGATCCCAATGGTAAGTCCCGATGTCAATTTAACTTTTCTTTCATGAGTTACTATAGTAACATGGTAAAAAATAGCTTATTTTTTCATTAGGTTTTAGGTATGTTCCACTCTGTCATGTTTGTGTCCCATATATTTTTTCACAATAGTATAAAAGTGGGTCTTATAATACGACATCTAAACATAAAAAAATTTGTTAAAAAATTTATTCTAAAGTTTATCTATCCTTAAACAATAGTATGAAAGTGAAAGTGAGTCATATAATATGACATGTGTCTTGTTCATAAGTTTATCTATTCTTTTCTAATAGTGTGAAAGTTGATCCTATAATTTGACAGGTCCTGAATAAAAAGTTTGCTAAAGAATTTGTTCCAAAGTTTACTATCAACAATCTTTTCATCTCAATAAATAAGTTAAAAATTGGAATAACTTTTGCTCGTAATATTTATTATTTGTTGAGATTTATCCATGGAGAATGAATTTAAATTGAATTACAACTTCAACTACGTTTGAAACCTTTTCTATTTTTATTTCTATTTTTAAAAATTTTTGTTGATTGAATTGAATTGTAATAGGTCCATTATACTACAACGGATGGTACCATTTGTTTTACCAGTACAATCCACTGGGTCCCATATGGGGCAACATCGTGTGGGGCCACGCAATATCAAAAGACTTGATCCACTGGCGCCACCTCCCCATAGCCATGGTCGCCGATCAATGGTACGATTCCGACGGAGTCTGGACCGGGTCCGCCACCATCCTCCCCGATGGCCAAATCGTAATGCTCTACACCGGTTCGACCAACGAGTCCGTCCAGGTCCAGAACCTCGCATTTCCGGCCGACCCGTCGGACCCGCTCCTCACCAAATGGGTCAAGTACTCCGGGAACCCGGTCCTAGTCCCACCACCCGGGATCCACTTCAAGGACTTCCGCGACCCGACAACCGCGTGGCTGACGCCGGAGGGCAAGTGGCGAATCACAATCGGGTCGAAAGTGAACAAAACTGGAATCTCATTGGTCTACGACACCGCCGATTTCAAAACCTACCAGCTGCTAGATGGGGTGCTCCACGCCGTCGCCGGTACGGGTATGTGGGAATGCGTGGACTTCTACCCGGTTTCAAGCGTCGGCGAGAACGGGCTCGACACGTCCTACGATGGTCCGACCGTGAGACACATTATGAAGACGAGCTTAGATGATGACCGGAATGATTACTACGCAATCGGAACATATGACGCAGCTGGTGGGAAGTGGATTCCGGATAATCCGACGATCGACGTCGGAATCGGACTGAGATATGATTATGGTATATTCTATGCGTCCAAGACATTTTACGATGAAGCCCGGAGTCGAAGGATTTTGTGGGGTTGGATCAAAGAGACGGATAGTGAAGCTACTGATATTGCTAAGGATTGGGCATCTCTTATGGGCGTTCCTCGGACAGTTTTGCTTGATAAGAAAACAGGAAGCAATCTACTGCAATGGCCGGCGGAGGAAGTCGAGAAATTGAGAACGAACCCCAAGAGTTTCGACAACGTTAAGGTCAAACCAAGGTCTGTTGTGCCACTCGATGTGGGCTGCGCTAATCAGGTAATTGCGCTAACCTTGTCAACCCATTTACAACCCGAATTGGAAAAGTGCATGATTTTTAGCTCATGGAGTTTGTGACTTTTCTTTGTGTAGTTGGACATTGTTGCTGAGTTTGAAATCGATAAGGAGTCGGTGAAGCAGATGGCGAATGTGGCGGACGAAGAGTACATTTGCAGTGCGAGTGGCGGCGCCGCTCAAAGGGGCGCATTGGGGCCATTCGGGTTTTTGGTGCTGGCAAGTGAAGACCAAACCGAGCAGACTGCTGTTTATTTCTACATCTCAAAAGCATCAGATGGAAATTACAAGACATTTTTCTGTTCCGACCAGACCAGGTTTGTCCCTGTCTAACGCTTGTCCTTCTTGCATGGAATGTAAACAAAATGCTTCATTTTCTGCACATTATTTTCAGGTCGTCTGAAGCAAACGATGTTCTGAAGACAATCTTCGGAAACTTTGTTCCAGTAATAGGAGGAGAAAGGTTGTCTATGAGGATTTTGGTAAGTTCTTTGCTTCAGAATTACATTCTAGTCCCTTGACTTTTATCAGAATACAAGTCGGCCCCTAAAGCTTAAAAAAGTATATATTGGTCCTTCTAGGGATCATGATGATATTTTTTAATCTACATGTCAATCCCTTTACATTTTTAAGTCAAAGTTTAAACCTCATTTTACATTTTATAATATTGTCTCATCATTCCCAATAAATCTTTTTACATTTTCAATAAATATTTTTACATTTCTAATACAATTTTAAAATCACAATTCAAACCAAGACTTGAATTAAACATTTAAACTACCACCTAACATTCTGGTTCCCCTTAAACCTATCAAAAAGTAACATTCCGATCCTCTTATAGCAACCAACATGCTACTTTGTTTAAAATTTTGTACTAGTACAAATAGAATCTAAGATGTGGGTTGTGGTGCAGGTTGATCATTCAATCGTGGAAAGCTTTGCCCAAGGCGGAAGAACATGCATTACATCAAGAGTATACCCTACAAAGGCGGTGTACCAAGATTCCAAGGTGTTCTTGTTCAATAATGCGACTCATGCCAGAGTTAATGCCAACATCCAGATATGGCAAATGAACTCTGCACACATCAAAGTTTGAATAATGTTCATCATGAAGATCACTCCGTTGGGGGAAAAAGCTCATAAGAATCTATATATCCTGCATTAATTTGCATATAGATGCAGAATTCATTCCCAGTTGTACGTTTCGTACCAACCATGCATGTGCAACTTCTGAATTAATTGTCAAAATCAAAGTTGATTCTGATGTGCTTTTGTTGTAGTTATGGAATAACAACTGGGATTCTGAAAGTTAAGTTCTTCTCCATTGATATATCTTAATTTTGTATTTTGCTTCATGGTGACATTTTGGAAGTGTATAGATCGAATGAATCTTTGTGTAGGTTAATTTCATGCTTAGATTCTAGTGTTGTTGGTGACAAAGAAGAAGATGGATCTTTCAAGCTTATCAAGTTCTCCTCGATTAATTTTGTATCTCAGATGAGATTTTTGAAAATGATTTTTGGATATGAAAAGTGTGTTAGAAATATAAAAATGTGTATAATTGAAAGGTGAAATTAAATGTGTATTGAGAATGATGAGAAATTAGTATAATATTAAAAAAAAAAAAAAAATTTATCCTCTGATTATATATACATGGTAGAGCCACACAATATTTGAACACATAGAATCTGTTCTCAACTTCTCATTTTGTATTCATGTTTTGAAACTTGTTCTTTAAGAATATTGTTAGAAGAAAGAATTTTCTAGGTTTTTTATTTATGAAATATTCAGGCACTTTTGATTCCTTACGATATCAATCAACTTGATTAATTAGGGATTGATTATGATTTTTTTTTCCCCATCTTTAATTTTTCTTATGTATTTAATCAGTCCTCTATTTCTATAAATAGAGGTGTTTGTCAACCAAATTATGAAAGTTTTGAGTGAGTAATGGAATTGTGATGTATTTCTCTTATATTTTAGTTTTTGAAATTCTTTGAATTAATTGTGTAAAATTTTTCTTGTATTTTCTCATCAGTTTTAGGATAAATTACATTTACTTCGCTCCAGAGTCTAGAGTATGACTTCATGTAATTTGACTGTCATCCTCTTAGGGGTGGCAATTCGTGTCGTATCCGGGGTGGCGGGTTCCCGTATCGACACCCCTCAAGCTGCAACCTTAATTTACACGTTTAATTATTCGTGTCGACCCATTTAACCCACAAATATTACGTGTTCGTGTCATATTATAATATAAATTTCTCGTGTTGGATTCTGGTTGGTGAGTTCACGTGTCAACTTTCTCAACCCTAACCTTACCGGTTTAATTATTCGTGTTATTCGGGTCAACCCGTATAACCTGCGAACCAGCTAAAACTCAACATAACCCACTTATATCATGTCGGGTTTTTGTCGTGTTTCGTGTCTGTCAGAAATTGTCAGCCCTACTCTTAATTACTTATTACCACAACAATTAACCCGACCCATAGATTTGTTCAAACTACTATTGTTCTTGTTTGTCAAAAGAATAAATATAAGGGGTTAATAATAGTTTTCTAAAATCTAAAAGGTTAATGGTAGTGTTGGACAAGGCGAAAAAGTGTATGTAATTAAAAACATGGAGTAATTTTACTACGACATTTAATTTTGTAATAAAATGTATCTAAATATATTTACCCTCCAGAGTCCAGATCAGTAATTAAATGCATATTAACATTATCCTCATTCCGATCCAAAATATAAGTCGATTTAGACCTTAGAGTTATATATAGTCAAAAATTAACTCATACTTAATTTAAAAATATAAAATTAAATTACTTATTTTAAATATTTGGGTAAAGTACAACTAACTCCCTTGTGGTTTGATAAATTGACAACTTACCCCCCACATGGTTTGAAAGTGAACAACTTATCCCTCATGGTTTGATAAATTGACAACTTACGCCACGTGGTTTGAAAGTAGACAATTTACCCCTCGTGGTTTGAAAATAGACAACTTATTCCCACGTGATTTAAAAATGGACAACTTACCTTCCTATGGTTTGAAAATGGACAACTTCTCCCTGTACCACATAGTTTGAAAAGGGATTAAAATAGAAAGGGTAAGTTGTCCATTTTCAAATCATATGGGGGTAAGTTGACAATTTTCAATCCACGTGGGAGTAAGTTGTACATTTTTCAAACCACGAGAGGGTAAGTTGTCTATTTATCAAATCACGAGGGGGTAAATTGTACTTTACCCTAAATATTTTATTTTGGCCAGAATGTGTTAGCCTATTCCATGACAGCAATTAGGGGTGTTCATTCGAGTTTTAATTGGAAAAATAACTTCTTTTTTTTTTTGGAATAGCCTATAAAGTTCCTGGAAGACATGGTGACCTTTTATTAAAAATAAAGGCAAAAACCAATGTAGAAATATCAGGGAGGCGTAATGAGCCTTACTTTGGAAATACAAAAAATTTATGAGTGCAGATGCAAAAGAAAACTTAACTGTTACTCTAAAACAAAACAAAAAAAAAAAGGAAACCGCTTACCCCTTAACATAAGGGAAAGAGCAGGCATCTAGACTATAGACTAACTAGAACCCTTGCTGATGCTGGCAAAGAGGAGCTGAAAGTGGGCATGCCAATCTCGTTATTGGTTCTTTGGGCCAAGAAAACTACTACCACATTCATGGCCGTTCCTACCAAAAAAAAAAGAGGGCCCAGATCGAAAATACAAATTTGGCAATTTTATATTATCGTAAATATATATATGTATGTATGCATGTATTCATTAATAGTTCTTTCTAAATAAAACATTTCTAAACGAAAAGGAAAATATAAAAATAAAAATTCACTTAAAAGTGACTTTCTTGTTATATATTTAGCTGCAAGATCATTCATCAAGTTGTTTATGTCAACTTCTTCCAGAAGTTCACAAGTCTGAATTTTAAGATGATTGATTGATAAATTAAGGTTGAATTTTAAGACATAAGTCGCACGTACAGATTATAGTCAATTATGAATTAAAAGAAAATAATTGAACTACATATATTTTGATGTATATATACGACAAATAAATACATCAAACTAATCAATTTCTAACAATTTAGATCAGCATAGCCATTTTATATCACATTATTACAACAACCAACGGAAGAATAATATATATTACTAGTGATATAAACTGATATTGTAAGGTGATAAAGTTGAAAGAACGAAACGAAGTATTGACTTTGATGTTGAGAATTTTTAATCCAAAAAAATAATAAGAAACTGAATCAATATAAACCAAACTAAATCGCACGCACACAATTAGGCGGTGAACCAAAACAGCCGTAAGGATTTTCCATTTTGCTCTGTATTTTTCTCTGTGATTACAATGACAACCCAATGCATGTATTTATAGGCTAAATTATCTCTGTGTCCTACACTGATTCAGATTGCAACTATTTCCTAAAATAATTAGATTTCCTAAATCAAATACGAAACCAAACAAATAACTTAAATTGGATAGAAAATAAAAACAAATAAAAAACTTAGTTTAATTATTATATATACATATATTAAATTAATTATAAGGGAGGAGAAACGTGTACGGGCCTGCTAGTTAATCTCGTGCAATATATGTACATATATATATAAATAATAATTTAAAAAATTAATATTATATATATATATTAAATAATGGGGCCTATGAGGCCCCATGAATTTGAGGGCCCTGCACCGTCGCCCTTGTGAGACGTGTGCAAGGCTGGCCCTGACCACAGTCGCCTCTCTATAGATGTGAGAGAAAGTAAAGAATTCAGAAGAAAAAAGAAAAAAGAAAAAAAACCAGAGTTTCACTACCCTTCGAAGCACCGGCGAAGCTCTACAACACCACCTTTGCTGAAGACAATCCAACAAAGATTTGGAATCCGTGTAGACCTAGATAGAAGCGTAAGATTGCTCTTTACATGCAAGCAAACCAAAATACAGTGCAGCTGTTTTTGCCTGAAAACTAGTCAGCATACCAAAGAGAGGGAAGCTGCATGACTACATACACTATGGAGTACCTGAGAACAAAACCTCACCCGCTTGGGACAGGGTTGTCTCTAGAAGATCCATCCACATTTAATTGAAAATCCCCATCGGAGGCCGGTGCCAAGCAATTATGTGAGGAATCTTCTTTTAAATGGCTATCCATCACATTTATATGGCGTATTCGGATTTTCCACAAAAAAAAAAAAAAAGGCCCTAAACACCAAACCATTTAAATAAAAAACCAAACCAATCGAAACTAGGGGTGATAGCGAGCCGAGTTTTGACGTGTTCATTTATTTCTCAAGTCTAAAATCTTGTTCGTGTTTGTTTATTTATTAATCGAGCCGAACTGAGCTTGTTCGTGAACATCGTGTGTGTTCTATCTCGCATTAACTAATACAAAATTGTAATGTTTAGTAAATTTAATATACTATATCAACTTACATAAAAATCAAAATTCAATTTAAACTCATATATGATATCTATGTACATATAAATATATATAAAGACTAAGTTATTTGTATTATTTAAAAATTTAATGTTGTATATACTTATTTTATTTATATTATACCGTTAATATTTTAATCGAGTTTGTTCATGAACATTAACGAGCTTTCAACACATTGTTCGTGTTCGTTTATTATCGAGCCTAAAAATCATGTTCGTGATCGTTTTTATCAAGCCGAGCTCGAGCTTGTTCGTGAAAGTTCGTGTTCTTTTTCAACCCTAATCCAAATCATTTAAGATATGACTTATTCACTTTGGGGCCCATATAAGCAAAATAGGCCAAAACTTAAAAATTCTTCCATTAATATATCAGTAAATTCAAAAAACATCAATCAAATATCCAGCATAAAATAGTAAAACATTATAGATTAATGCTTTAAACATTAATAATCAGTCAATTATAAAAACAAATCGGAATTGATATTTGCAGCGACGGAATCGATATTTGCAGCGACATTTTTGCGTGAAAAGACCGAAATGCCCTTGGGGTAAAAAAAAATTTAATTTTCCAATCTGCTGGAAAAATTAAAAAAAAAAAAAAAAAAACCCAGAACCATCGCCGGTCGCCGGCGATGGTTTTACACAAAACCATCGCCGGCGACTGGCGATGGTACCCCCCCCCCCCCCCCCCCTTAAAGTTGAGATTTTTGATATTTGCAGCGACCACCGGGCGGATCTTCCCCATTCCGGTAAAAAATTTCACAATTTTGACAAAACTACTAATAAATTCGGACATAATACAAGTAAAATAATTAATAAAACTACATAAAAAAACCAAAGTGTCGCCGGCAACACTTTTGCAAAAGTGTCTGGTTTTTTTCTTTGGTTTTTTTTTTTTTGGGGAAGATCCGCCCGGTGGTCGCTGCAAATATCAAAAACCTCAACTTTAAGAGAGGGGGGGGGGGGGGGGGGTACCATCGCCGGTCGCCGGCGATGGTTTTGTGTAAAACCATCGCCGGTCACCGGCGATGGTTTTCTACATGGTTCTGGGTTTTTTTTTTTTTTTTATTTTTCCAGCAGATTAGAAAATTTAAATTTTTAAAAATTTTCTTTTTTCCCCAAGGGCATTTCGGTCTTTTCACGCAAAAATGTCGCTGCAAATATCGATTCCGTCGCTGCAAATATCGATTCCGTCGCTGCAAATATCATGCCCCAAACAAATATGTGAACTTGTTGGTGTTGACCGTGTATAAAGTTCAGGCAGGGCTATGTTGAAAGGCACTGAGACGAAGACCGGTGTCGTCGCATGGGGAAGAAGGGATTAGTATGACAACGTTAATCAAGAAATTATACACAATTAATTGTGTTTCATCCGTCGACCTCCAAGCTGTATTAAATTTGAATGGCAAGTAATTCAGCTTAGGAGATGGGCAAATTCCCCTTTTAGTTTTGAAAAAAAAAAAATGAACAAAGGTAATAACATCGATTAAAATATTTGTTACTATAATATAAATATAATAAGTGTATGAAATATAGAACTATTAAATAATAAAAATAATTAAATCTTATTATAGATCTATATGTACGTAAATCTTAATATTTGGATTTGAACTCAATTTGTATATTTATATAAGTTGACATAATATAATAAATTAATTTTAGTTAATGACATGATAAAAGTTTCACCATTATTCACGAGTAAACTCGAGCTCGAGTTCGGCTCGGTTAATAAAGAAATAAATACGAGCAAAATTTTATGATTCAATAAATGAACAGAATTTAAACACATCAAAGTTTGACTCGGCTCAACTCAATATTACCCTTACTTCTGAACTTTTTTTATTTTTGTGTTTAATCTCTTTCTTTTCTTATAGCTCATTATTTAGGGAAAATAATAATAGTAATAATAATAACAATTTTTTTTTCTATAGATTGATTGCATCTTCGAACATTCACGTATTCAAATGTGTGTGCACTTTCGTTTTTTGTATTAATTTCAAAGCTACCTATATTTGCTTGTAGGCGTAATAAATACTGAATCATAAAGTATATTTGTCCAAAGGGAATTTCAAAATATCTCCTAAGGTTTGAAAATCATCAAAATTATCTTCAAGCTCTAGAAAGAAGGAAAAAAAAAAAAAAAAAAAAAAACCCCAAATAAGGGCGTTTTGAAAATTCATATGGCAATTTGATATTTTGAAACTATTTTGAAAATTACTCTTTTTCTTTTGATGTGGAAATTTAGTTTTTAAAAGAGTATTTTTTTTTTCATAGAGTGAACTGCCTTTAATATACCTTTACATTTCGAAAGTGTCGACTTTGGTAACTAAAATTTTTTTTTGACCACGAATGCACCTAAACTAATTAAAAGAGGCCAAAAATGTACTTCTGCCTTTAATTCCCGTTAAATTTAATGGAATCGTCATCATGTGCGTATCATGTGACATTTCTAAGCGTATTTTTGTCAACCCATTAATAAAGTATATTTATCTTATTAAAAAAAACCTATTCTTTTCTCCCCCCACCTCCTTTGTCCCTACAGTGTATGTCCCTCCTCCGCCGTCCCTCTCCTCTCTATCTGTAATGCCGCCATTCAAACCCCACCTTCCTCTTTCCTCCTCCGCCGCCATCCGTATCCTCTCTCCCCCTCCCTCCTCCGACATCCCTCTCCTCTCTACCTGTGCTGCCGCCTTTCATACCCCACTGATTATAAATGTTGGATACGCTCGAAGAACAAGAACAAGAACAAGAACTAGAAGATTAAGAAGTGTAATTAGTTCAATCACTTCAATCTGGGATCTGGGAAGATGTCTATCAAAGTTCAGATGAACAAGCAAAGCCCAAAATCAGAATTGATTTTTTTTTTTTTTCTTTTCCTCTCTAGTTTGAATCTTGATTTATGGAAGAAGAAAAAAAAATTAGGGTGAAAGAAGCTCCAAAAATGGTAGTTCAAGCACGGATTTCTTGATTTGGAGTTTTGGTTGTTTGGTATAAAGGGAATAATTGGAAAACGGCAGAAAGTGCTAGTGAGGAAAAAATTAGTTTTTATGATGAAATTGAAATGGGAGAGAAAGAAAAGAAGCTTCATTGCAGCATTACATATTTTTTCCATCAACGTTGTCGGTGCTGGCTCTCTTTCTCTTGTGAATTTCCTTTTCTTTTTTTTTTTTCCTTTTGTTTTTTTGCTCTGTTTCTTTCGCAAGTGGCTCCAACAATTTTTTGGGTTTTAACTTTGGGACAATTTAGAAGGGAGGACAAAAAATTATTATTTGCAGTTTGGACAAAATAATTGTGATTTTGCTGAGTAGAATAAAGATAGAAGATGAAAGGTGCAAGACGGCGTTGCTGGCCAAGGAAGAAGAAGAAAATACAGTAGTGGAGAAGGAAGAAGATGAATAGTGAACAGACAAAAATGCCCTCGAAGAAAGTTATGTGAGAGGCATTTTATGCCAATTCCGTCAGTCCTGTTAGAATTTAACGGTTTCAGTACATTTTTTGCCCCTTTAAATTAGTTTATGTACATTCATGACTAAAAAAAAATTTAGGTATCAAAGCGAACAATTTCGAAAAGTAAAGATATATTAAAGGTAATAATAGTACACTATTTTATATATATATAACACTTTTTCTTATCCTAGTAAAATAGTACTCATGTTTGAATTTTTTATTTTTAAAATTTTTTACATTGACCAATGAGTTGGATCTCAAGACAGAGCCCAAACTCATTGGCCCAATTTAATCACTACGTTTACGTCCCGCCAAAATCGACATGCGGGATTGCCTCCGAAATGTCCGGGACCTCAAGATAGATCAATTTGGGAGACCAAGTCAACAATTGGTCTACTACAAGTCAACAAATAGTTAATCTAGGGAATTATCTAGTCCTCCCCACCCCGGGCTCAGATCTTCTGTCAACCCATTCTCTGTCTATCCCTGTCAACCCATCAATACGACATTGTTTTAATAACAAAGTCCAAAGTTCTGTTTTTTTTTTTTTAAAAAATTTCCCTACTCCCTCACGTCATCTTTCCTCTTCTCTCCTCTGTTCGCCCTCCTTTTCTTATCTCCTTTCCAGCTCCTTCCTCTGCGATAACCCAACGTACGGCCGCCGCCCCATCCATGTTCCTCTTCCATCTTCTCTAGCATCACAACCCATTTCAAACCTATTCTCACTTCTCCAACAACCTTGCACGGACGCCCCCCCCCCCCCCCCTCCCTCCATGTTCATCTTCCTCATCCACTCTTTCCTCCTCCACCACATCCAAACCCATCCCACACCTGCCGCCCCGCGCCGTTCTTGGCCGTCAGCCCCGTCCCATTCATTCTCACTCGTGTTCCGGGATCCCCAATTTGGGAATCGATTTTAACTTCGAAATCAACGAAGTTGGATTCATAGCTTTTTTGAGAAGTTAGAGTTTTCACTGTTCTTCATTTTGCTAGAAACTATCAACTATACCATAATGTTTGAAATTTGAACGGTGAACAATCCAAACCCAATCGTATAAGAGATTTGTTTTTTTCTTCTTCTTCTGTGAATAAGAATGGTTTTGAGATTTGTCTTTTTTTCTTCTTCTGTAGATAAGAATGGTTATTCCAAACTATGAGACCCATTACTTTTATTTTGATTTTAAGGACTTTTGGTGCTAGATAAAGGGAGATGGAGGTGCTAGTATGGACGATTGTGAAAAATGGCGTGAAGGGGAGGGTAGGGAAGGGAAAAAAAAAAACAAAAATAAAAAAATAGAACTTTGGATTTTGTTATTAAAACGATGTCGTATTGATGGGTAGACAGAGAATGGGTTGACAGAAGATCTGAGCCCCAAGGGGTGAAGCTATTTTAAAATTTTGTTATTTTAATACTTTAGTACTATTTACATAAATGTTTTTATATGGTTATTGTTAATAATACTAAATAAATTATATTTAGCAAAATAAATATAAGAAAAATTGTGAAATTATTTTTATAACGATTTTGTATTGTACTATTGTCAGAAAATAATATAAATAAATCGGATAATACTTCAATTCAATCTATATGCACCAAAATGTTTATTAAAAATTGAAATATTTATTAAAAACCCACATTTTTTTCCCAATACTAGAAAACATTGCATTACATAAAACTAACAATACAATATAAAAAAAGCATAAGAATAAAAATAAACTTCAGTAAAGGGCATTTGAAAACTTTAGTAAAAAGAGCAAAATCTGGAGTTATTTTTGGCTCCGCCAACAAATCGGTAGCTATTTTTAGCTACTGTTGGAGAATGGCAAGCCCGTAGACACAAGTGTAGCTATGGTTGGAGATGTTCTTAGAATCGATCAATAAGGATGGACGATCCCTTTTTGTTGTTGTTCTTGTTAAGATTGTGTTTCTTTTTTTTTTCCAATCATTTCGGAATTGCTCTATTTTTTTCCAACAATGTGAAGGAATTTAAAGCCATAACCCCATTGTTGTCCAGGGCAATTCCCTCTTCATCCCAATCTCTCTCGCCGTTTGGTATATTTCTCCTCCGGAGACTCCCGCCGTCATTCTGTCCACCCATGGCAAGGCTCTCGCATGCCATCTGAAATAATTCAAATCTTTAATTATTAGATCGAGTTGGGGTTTTTCATTGGGTTTTCTTCTTTGTTTCCCCCCCTCTTTAGGTAATTATTGAGGGGAGGGGAATATAGATATATTTAACTTGACCGTATCAAAAATGACGAGACAAATTGTGCTGCGGGCACCACAGTATTCGGTGGATCGGCGGCAGCCGTTGCTGGCCCGGCAGGAATACTCGAGCCGGGGAGGCAGCCGCGTGGGAGAGGTTGTGGGTGGCACCGCCGCGGAGTGCGCCGCGGTTTGCTGCTGCTGCCCTTGCGGGCTGGTGGAGCTGTTGGTGTTGGCCATGTACAAAGTTCCGGCGGGGCTGTGCCGGAAGGCACTGAAGCGGAAACGGCGTCGCAGCCTGAGGAAGAAGGGAATGTTGCCGGCGCATAAGTGCAGCTGCTCTGCTGACGTAGAGCTGATCCAACTCCACGCATTTTCGGGCCCGCTTACAGAGTCCACGGTGACGGCGTTGTCGTCGTTATCGTCGGATAAAGATGTGGTGGAGCTGGAGAAGGAAATGTGGGACAAGTTCTACGCCGCCGGTTTTTGGAGAAGTCCCTCTCAGAGGAGCGAATTGACAGATTTGAGTACGTTGACGGAGTTGTGATTCCGGTTCCCATTCCGATTCCCGACGCGCAAATATGTTTGCCTCTTAAAGTCAAATGTATGGGGTTTCGTTTTACTTTTTTTGTTTTGCCAATGTATTAGCTGCGTTGCTATGAATTGGTGAACCAAAATAGAGGGATGATTTTTCTGACCCCCTTTTATTTTTCAATTCATGTATAGAAAATTGAGTATTGGTACTTTTTTTTGTATCAATTTTGATCAAGGAAATCGGCTTATTTTGATTATTCGGCTTCTTTAGAAATGTCACGGCGCTAATCAATTACTCCCTTTGTTTCATTAATAGAACTGACCTTTAAAATTCGAGTCAAAACAGAACTATTTACATGAAAGGAGAATAATTTAACAAGTTAGAACATATATCGCCACTCAAATATATATTAACATAACAATTAACTCCGCCCTTTGGTTTGTTCAAACTACCATTGCTCGTGTTAGTTAAAAATATATATATACATATCTATATATATATATATATATATATATATAATGGGTTAAGGGCAGTTTCCTAAAATCTCAAAAGGTTAATGGTAGCAAGGAAAAAAAAATTATGTATGTAATTAAAAGCATAGACTAATTTACAATCACATTTATGTAATAAATGTATATAAATATATTGACCCTCCAGATGTGTAATTGCATATAATTAAGAGTATATTTCACAAAATTAACCATTAATTCTTAAAAGATTATATAGATATTACAATTACATAATAGCATAAAGCTTGAAAGTATTGCACATAAGGTGAACAAACAGAAACACAGAGTTGCCGACTGCAGAACCTGGCACGGAAACACCCAGTCACATCCTGTTTTTCAATTTCAACGGACGAGGCGAAAACGTGATCGGTACCGGAGGAGGCCGACCGGGGCAATGGGAATGGCTGCTGAAGGAGGGGTTTGAACTTGAAGGGAGGATCAAAGATGCCATGTAATCAAATTAAACAGATGACATGTAATCAAATTAAACATCAATGGTCTGATGTGGCAACTCAGTTTCGCTAGAGGGGTAATATTGAACCGATTTATAAACGTTAGGGGTATTTATGAGTCAGAAAAAAAATGGAGGGCAAATTTACACCTTGTGCAAAACGTTAAGGACAAATTTGCACATTTGCCCTAAGGTAATTATTTGTGTAAAACGCCTATATTACAACGTTAATCAAGTACTCCATTTGTTTTACTAACAGAATAGTCGACCCTCTGTGAGTCACAAAATACGAGTCAAAACAGAACTATTTATAAAAAATTGGGAGAAATATGTAACAAGGACATATTTTGTGTGTCAACTTCATACATATGTTTGACAGTAGTTAATTAATTACCACAGCTGTGTTAATTAATTAAAAATTTTAATACACCTTGCCTCTCCCAGTAGCAACGTCAGTGATGACTCAAGTAGCTGAATTACCGCAAACACCTAGGCAGTCACTGGCATCAATACATTTTCTTCAGCAAACACTAGTTCATGAAGAGTTTTCTTGTCTTCAGATTGGATTCTCCCTTCATTATTGATGTTGATGATGAACCTGGATGCATCAATGGTATATGTTAGGATTTGTGAGATTAAATTAGGAAAGAAAGAAGAACAAACGACGAAAAAGAGCAGAATATAATTAGGGCTTTCAATAGAGCAAATGAACAATATAAATATCCTATACGAACAAAAGAGAGTATGTATACAATATGACAAAAGACTAATCTACCTTTAACAAATAAAGAAACTAAATTATTACATATATATGTAATAGTATATATCATTTGTACTAAGTAAAAAAAAAAGGTGAATTGATAATTTGGTCACCTTACTATTAAAATGTTCACGATTTAGTCAATTTTCTTTTTTAATTGTTTTTTGAATCATTGAACATTAATTTTTTGCATTTTTTAGGTCACTCTGTCAAGTTGCTCCGTTATCCCACTAACGGACCAACTTTTGTGAGGGCAATTTTGTCATCATGCTTTTTTATTTTACTTTTTCCTCCTTTTACTTTTCCCTCATCCATCTCTCCACATCTCTCCCAGCCATTCATTTTCCTCCCTCTCCCGTTTTTATTCTCTCTCTCCATTTTCACTTTCCTCCTTACCACTCACCCAGCTCTCCCAAACACTCATTTTCCTCCCTCTCCGCCACTTTTCCCTTCTCTCTCCATTTTCTCATTTCTCCGATAGCACCCCCACTCCCTCCCTACCTCCGGTGACTTATCCCCCATCTCATTCTCTTCATTTTTTTCTTCTATTTTTCTTTCATTCAAGCCCATAACAAAAAATCGAACGGAAGGCAATAGTAAAATGTTGCAGCAGTGGTGGATCTGCAGCGACGACGACAGATGCAGATCTAGATGAGTTTTTGGGCAGAGAAAATTTGGGAGTAATTGTGGATTCATTGGGTCTTTGCTCAATCTTAAAGATGGAGACTAAGGCTCTGTTCTCTTGTGGCTTTGGTAGAGGAAATTTTATTAGAGGGAAGTTTTTTTTTTTGAGGGAAGTTTTTTTTGGGAAATTGTGTAGGTGAGAGATAAAAAAGTGTAATGATTGTGTTTTTTTTTGAATTTATGTGAGTATGTATTTAGAGGGAATTTTAAAATTTTAATTTTAAATTGTTGAAAAAGTAAAGTTGTTTCTTTGTGTAAAGTTTTGTAAAAAAAAGTGATGATTCTCTACCAAAGCCACAAAAGAACAGAGCCTAAAAGCTTTGAATTTTGTCCTCACTCTGATCCAATGTCCTCTTCTTAATCTTCATCAAACTTCCTTATTTGGATTTTTTTTTCAAAATATCTTAATTGATATGTTTTGTTTATGATGAATTGTACCAAATTTGAAACTGGGAGGTGCTTTGGCCCTTCTCTGATTTGTCGGAGGTGGGCTGTTACATTTTTCTAGTTTGGTTTATCAAAAAATATGTTGGGCTGTTTTGATATTTTAAGTCCTTAAGATAACTTCAGATTTGATGATTTTTTGAATTAATAATTTAATTTCTCTACAGTTTGTAGGAAAGGAGGGGGAGGGGGGAAAGAAGGTCAAATTCATGGCCAAATTCCCATTGGAAAGAAATTCTCAATTTGCAAACTTCATTTTGATTGGAGATGGACAAGAGAATTAGAATTAAAAAAGAAAAAAAAAAGGATTTGAAGGAGGTTGTCTTTGTTGGATCTGGCTTTGATGGTATCAAGAAGTAAGATCTGGGTTGGTTTGGTTTCTTCGACACAGAAAAATAAAAATAAAAAAACAAAATTCACTTGAAGAGGAAGGAAGACCTTTTTGCAGTATTTATTTTAGAAACGATGTCGTTTCAAAAACGATAAAAATACCTTCAAAAAAATTATTCTGTTAGCCATTAAAAGAGCAAATTAACAGAGTGATTGAAAAAAATGCAAAAATGAAAGTTCAGTGACCTAGAAAACAATTAAAAAAGAAAGGTGACTAAAACGTGAACATTTTGATAGTAAGGTGACCGAATTTTCAATTCACCCATTAAAAAAAAATGTCTAGTGATTTACTACAGAAATTTAACTGTAATAAATAAATATCTTAAACAAATAATGATACACACTATCACACATTTGGAGAAAGTAATTGTATAGTTACAATTAAAACGGTCACTACTACAGAATGGCCAATTAGAAATTAGCTAGCGTCTCCAATGCGGGCATTGCGAATTGGGTGCATATTGGCCGCAGTCGAAAAAAGTGGCTCCATTACTGAGCAAAGGCCGTGGTTTTAGAGATAACCGCGGCAAATGTGACGGAGAAAAGGAGGCAGTTGTGATAAAAACCGCCTCCTTTAATGATTTTTGTCATGTTGAAGCATATCGATCAGTCATAGTAAGCAATGTATTGTCTTTTTTTTCTTCCAAAAATGCAACAAGAAATCGTTGAATACATCTTGTAAAACTACTCATTGCTAGTCATGAGAATGAAAAAGTTCACAACATGCAAACGTAAAGAGCAATTTTGTCACGAACAAAACTAAAGGGACCAACTGTGTAAAAAAAAGGTCCAAATATATAAAAATAAATAAATAAATAAATAAAATTAAAAGTGCAATTTTCTCTTTCAAAATTAAAGGGACGTAATCGAACGGGTGGGCAATAGTATCATTTTACGACGAATGATGATACCATAAAAGGCGAAAACATGTATTTTAAAATTAGAAAGCAAAATGAAAAGTATCAAAAACACATACGGCAAATACTCCCTCCGACCTATTTAAAAAAGTCCATTTTGTATTACTGAAAACAGTAATATAAAGTAGAATTTTTGAATGAGAAGTCGGAGTAGTAATTAAGCCTGATTATCATGAGATGACTTACAAATTACTAAGACGAAAATGAGAAGCAGTGCAAGAATTCGTTGAGAAAGAGAGGAGGCCATTTGTATATGTTTTGCCTTCAACTTCAATGCTGTAGAATACTAAGTTTCCTATTAGTTTCTATTTCCTATTCAGTTTATGTTTCATATTCGTTTGTTTCCTGTTTGGTTTCGTATTTGTTTTACAAAACCTAATTATTTTAGGAAATAGTTGTAATCTGAATCAGTGTAGGATTTAGGGATAATTTAGCCTATAAATACATGTCTTGGGTTGCCATTGTAATCACAGAGAAAATTACAAAGAAATTATAAAAGCCTTGCAGCTATTTTCTGGTGGTGCGACTTCCGCAACCCATTGCTCTGGGTTTATTTCGGTTAGCTTTAATATTGTTATTAAAGCCGTATTGTTGTTTTTCTATATTTATTGTGATAGCTTGAATTTGTTCTTTAAGCTTTAGTTGGTTTTATCGGTTCTCGTGCAATTAATTGAATTGCATGTGTGGTTAATTGGTTTCGGCAGCAACCAAATCAATTAAGGTAAATTGATTTCAGTTTGGTGATTGTGTCTTCCGCGACGATCGTAGCTTTCACATAATTCTTGTGGGTTTAATTTATTTTGGGTTCTACATCTGGTATCAGAGTCTGTGTTATTTTTTGGGAGTTCAAGATGTCTTCTTTACTTAATCCTCCTGATTGCCATGTATTTGTCTTTGGTGGGAAAAATAATTTTGAAATCTTGTGTCAATTTATGGAGAGTTTTTTTCAAGATGATTGGTATTTGGCATGTGATTGAGCCAGATTTTGAAGAACCTGAAAAAGACAAGGAAGGTGAAAAATCAACATGTGAGGGAAGTAAAGAATTGGAGAAGAATCGTTCTAACAATGATCATGCAGTCTATTGTCTAAGAATGAAGGTTGAATTAGACGTATGCAGAAGTTTAATGGATGTAAAGACAGCTAAGGAGTTTTGGGACAATTTAAAAGTTATCAATCGAGGAAACGAAAACGTTCAAAGAAAGAAACTACAGGATTTTAGGAGATAATTCGAGTTGGCAGAGATAAAGCCTAATGAAAATGTACAAGCATACATGGCTAGGGTAAAATCCATAGTGGGTCAGATGAAGATCAACGGTGATAAAGTGACAGAATAGCAGATGGTGTCTAAAGTTCTTTGGACGTTAACTTTGAAAATTTACACAAAGAAAGAGATTATTGAGGCCATTAAAAATCTTTCCATTTTTTTGTATGCTGATTTGGAAGGAGAATTGGTGACATATGAGATGTCATGTGACAGACCATCTGTTGATGCCACGGCAGAAGCATTGAAGGCTTTGGTGTATAAGCCTAAAGAATCCGACACTAATACAAAAAGTAGAATCAATGGCGGTCCTTTAATGATGGAATAGACCAGAACCGTTTTTAAAAAGAAAGTATGGACTTTCTACGGCGGTTTATTTAGAATCGCATAAAAAGTTAATATCTACGGCGGTTATGAAGAAACCGCCATAGAATGTCCATACTTTCAACTGCAGCAGTACAATTTCCGCCATTGAAAACCTTTATAAGGCGGTTATGGTAAAACCGCTATAGAAAGTCCATACTTCATTTCTATGGCGGTTTTGACATAACCGCCATGGAAAGGTACTTTTGATTGTGAGATTTTCATAACCGCTGTACAATATCCGCATCTTAGACCTAAAAAACAAAGTCTATCTCCAAATTTGGTCAATCTCGTGCCGGGACATCGTCTTCTCCACCTTCAAACTCCATTTTTACACATTTCAAGCTTAAAAATTAGATATTTGGTGTTGCAATTTACCACTTTACTAAACTTTCTCACTTTTAGCTTATTCTTTTACATTAAATATATATATATATATATAATTCACCAATAGGAAATTGCCCGAATCGGTCATTGTTGTGGACTTGAAATCATATTTGGTATCCCCAACCGGAAATTTGCCATAATCGGTCATTGTTGTGGACTTCAATTCTTAAAAAAAGGTTCTACTGAATAGTTTCAACTTCAATTTAGCTTTAGAAAGTTTATTGTTACTTGATTATTGTGATTGGCCTAGGGTTTTTATTGTTAGTGTTAAATTAGTGGTTCGTGAGATGATGAATGAGTCAATTGTTTTGATTTTGATTCATGGTTATGAAGCTGGATGTTTTAATAGAAGTGTTGCTTACTCTAAACTATGTTTTTATGAATGTGTCTCTTTGGGTTAATATGAGTGAAAATGCATGTTGTTAGTATCTTTTAGTGGGAACATTGAGAGCCAAATGGATGTGGTGAGCATTTGTATATGAAAAAGTAGCTCTTCATGTTCAAAATTGTTGAAAATGCTTGATTTTGTACATGGAGAGTGTAAAATATCACTTTTTTTTTAAAAAAAGAAAGTTTTATCTTCCTTAGTCTCTTTTGTGTCTCTTTTATTGATAATGATTGTTTTTGCTTGTTTTTATACACTGAAAGTGTAAATATGTCACTTGTTTTTTCAGGTTTAACCTTTCTTAGTCTCTTTTGTGTGTTTTCTTTCATTTAGAGTGTATATGTCACTTGTTTTTTGAAGTTAAACCTTTCTTTGACTCATTTTCGGGTATCTTTTTAAGAAAAGTTAGCTTGGTTTTTTGTGGCTCTTTTCATGAAAAAGATTGAAAATGCTTGTTTTTATACATAGAGAGTGTAAAATGTCACTTTTAAAATTTTTTTACCTTTCTTAGTCTCTTTTGTGTGTCTCTTTTATTGATAATGATTGTTTTTGCTTATTTTTATACATTGAAAGTGTAAAACGTCACTTGTTTTTTTCAAGTTTAACTTTTCTTAGTCTCTTTTATGTGTCTCTTTTATTGATAATGATTGCTTTTATACATTGAAAGTGTAAAATATAACTTATTTTTTCAAGTTTAGCCTTTCTTAGTTTCTTCTGTGTGTGTCCTTTCATTTAGAGTGTATAATGTCACTTGTTTTTTGAAGTTAAACATTACGTTGCCTCATTTTCGGGTATCTTTTTAAGAAAAGTTATTAATTTGGTTTTGTGTGGCTCTTTTCATGAAAATGATTGAAAATGCTTGTTTTTATACATGGAAAGTGTAAAATGTCACTTTTTAAAAAAGTTTTACCTTTCTTAGTCTCTTTTGTGCTTCTCTTTTATTGATAATGAGAGAAAATGCTTGTTTTTATACATTGAAAGTGTAAAATGTCACTTGTTTTTTCAAGGTTAACCTTTCTTAGTCTCTTTTGTGTCTCCTTTCATTTAGAGTGTATAATGTCACTTGTTTTTTGAAGCTAAACCTTTCTTTGCATGTTTTTTGGTCTCGTTTGTTTATGAAAAGTTGTTAGCTTGTTTTCTCCATTTCCCCCCTTGGGTGGAAAGAGAAAACACAACGAGGAGCATAGTGATGAGGGAAATGGCGATAAAGATGTTGTTCTACTAGAGCTCGAAGAGGTAGAGGGTGTACAAGTTGCAACGAGACATTAGCACTCGAAAAGGTATTTCATTGTGTTTTATTTGTTTCCGCGTAACCTATGTAGTATTTTATTTTGCTACTCAATTAAATTTATTTTTATTCTCTGTGGCAGTACTTCAAGGTCGATTACACTCCATTAACCATTGAAGATATAGATGCTATGAGATCATTATGCGCTAATTATATCGTGGAGCATTAGCTAAATAGTATTTGATGGTTGTTTTGATAGTAATGAAAATTGTTGACATTATAGTTTTATGAATTTTTTTTAATACCTATTATAATGTAATATTGATTTCTAACTTTTATCTTCGTAATATTTTGTATATTTATTTTAAACTTTTATAAGCCGATTTGCTCTAAATAGCTGTACAAAAGTGAAATACTCTCTAAAACGATTTGGGAAAAAACCGCCATAGAAATTAATGCACTTTCTATTCTATGGCGGGTAAGACGAAACTGCCGTAAAAAGTCTTGAACTTTCTATGGCTGTTCAAAAATGCCGTAGAAAGTCAGTGAACTTTCTATGGCTGCCAGATAGATGGCTGTTCAAAGCTTCAGAGGTAGAGGCCGTGGTAGATGTAATTTTTCTTACCAACCAAAGGTTAATTTCGATGCTCAGAATAATGGACAAAAATGTGATAGGTCTAAAGTTAAAAGTTATAATTGTGGAAAGATGGGTCACATAAAAAATGACTGTTGGGGTCTGAAGAAAGATAATAATACTGGGCAAGCTCAAATAGCTGAAAGTAGTGATAATAATCAAGAAACTGTTTTATTTATTGTTGGGGCTGGTGAAGAAGATAGAAGTTCTAAGTGGTACATCGATTCTGGTTGTAGTAATCATATGTGTGGGAGAAAGGAAATTTTTTCTGACATTGATGAGACCTACAGGAACATAGTGAGGTTTGGGAATAATCATGTTGTGTCTGTTATTGGAAAAGGTAGTATTCCTATTACTTTAAAAAATGAAAAAACTAGTGTAATAGGTGATGTCTATTATGTGATTAATCTTAGTCAGAATTTGTTGAGTCTTGGTCAGTTGAAAAAGAAGAATTATGATATTAATTTTAGACATGGTATTTGCACAATTCGTGATGAACAGATGGAGATAATTGCAAAGGTAGATATCAATAATAATAGGTTGTTTCTAATCATTCTTAATTATTGTAATTCAACTTACTTCAGTACTACTAGCTGTGAGGAGAGTTGGTTGTGGGCCTTGTGGCATATGAGATTTGGCCACTTTCATTTTGACGGTTTGAACTTTATTGTGAAGAATAATGTGGTTTCTGAATTGCTATCACTTAACTTTTAATCTCGACAATGTGAGTCATGTATTTTGGGTAAGCAGCACAGGAAGCCTTTTTCAAAAGCTGAAGTTTGGAAAGTAAAGTAGCCATTGGAGTTGATTCTTTCTGACTTGTGTTCTGTTGATATTCCTTCTCGGGGTGGTAACAAATATTTTATCACTTTCATTTCATTGATGATTTTAGTAGGAAGACCTAGGTTTATTTTTTGAAGTTTAAATCTAATGCATGTGATATTTTCAAGAATTTCACGACTTATGTTGAGAAGCAGAGTGGGCGTTCCATTAAAACTCTGAGGACTGATAGAGGCACTGAACATACGGTGTGTGATGATTTCTTGAAAAATCACGGGATTAAGCATCAGATAACAGCCAGGTACACTTCACAGCAGAATGGTATTGCAGAGAGAAAGAACAGAACGGTAATGAATATAGTGAGGTCGATGATGACGGCCAAAAGTATACCTAAGAATTTATGGGCTAAAACTGTAGCTTGTGCAATTTATTTGTCGAATATGTGTCCATCAAAAAGTATTGGTAAGAAGATTCCATATGAGATTTGGTCAGGAAAGACACCAAATATCTTCCATCTTAAAGTATTTGGATGTGTTACATATGCTCATGTTCCAGATGCAATTCGGAAGAAGTTAGATGAAAAGGCAGAAAAATGTATATTTATTGGTTATAGCAGTGAGACCAAAGGGTATAAACTGTTTAATCCTGATACTGAAAAGGTAATTATTAGCAGAGATGTTACTTTTAATGAACAGGGAATTTGAGATTGGAAAAAGAAGGCACCAGAGATTGTAAAACGATAATCAGCAGTGTATATTGGTGGAAATAATGCAACTGAAGAACTGAGTCAGCCAGTTCAACAACCAGTTTCTGATTCTTCCACTTCTACAGCTTCCACCTCAAGTGGACGTCCGCGGAGAGAGTCAAAATTTCCAGCTCGTTTGAATGATTATTTAGTTGGGGATGAAGTTGATAATTTGACTGATGAGGATGTTGTGAATTTTAATCTATTTGCAGATTGTGATCCTGTTAATTTTATCGATGATGTTGGAGATGATCGTTGGGTGAAAGCAATGTATGAACAAAGTAATTCCATTGAACAGAATAATACTTGGGAGTTTACAAGCCTTCCGAGTGAAAAGAAGTCAATTGGTGTGAAGTGAGTATACAAGACAAAGTACAAGCCTAGTGGAGAAGTTGATAGATACAAGGCAAGACTTGTTGTAAAATGGTACAAGCAGAAGCCTGAAATTGACTATTTTGAAATGTTTCCTCCTGTTGTTAGACTTGATACTGTGAGAATGATAATTTCTCTGATTGCCCAGAATGATTGGAAGACTTTTCAGATGGATGTGAAGTTTGCTTTTCTGAATGGAGTTCTTGAAGAGGAGGTGTATGTTAATCAACCTCCGGGCTTTGTGAAAAGAGGCTAAGAGAAGAAGGTCTATTGTTTGAAGAGTCTTGTATGGATTGAAGCAAGTTCTGAGAGCTTGGTATACTCGTATTGATACATTCTTTATCGAAAGTGATTTTCAAAGGTGTCCATATGAACATACTTTATATGTGAAGTCTTCATCAAGTGGGGATATTGTCATTGTCTGCTTGTATGTGGATGATCTGATATTCACTGGAAATAATGAAAAGATAATGTCAGTCTTCAGGGAGGCAATGATCAGACAGTTTAAGATTACTGATTTGGGTCTTATGTCATATTTTCTTAGGATTGAAGTTTCTCAGACTGATCATAGAATCTTTATTTTTCAAAGGAAATATTCTGGTGATATTTTGAAGAAGTTCAAGATGGATGGTGTTAATCTGATCATGACTTCAGCTGAAAAGAGATTGAGGTTGACAAGGAAGGCATCGAAAATTCTGTGGATCCAACTTACTTTAAGAGTATTGTTGGTAGTTTGAGATACTTAACTTTTACAAGGTTGGATATAAATTTCAGTGTTGGATTGATAAGCAGATTCATGGAGAATCTCTGTTAGTCGCATTTGCAGGCTGCAAAGAGAATCTTGAGGTACATTAAGGGTACTCAAGCAGATGGTATCCTGTATCCGAGAGGTGAACTAGTAAAATTTCTTAGGTATACTGACAGTGATTGGGTAGGTGATACAGTTGAAAGAAGAAGCACTTCTGGGTATACTTTCTTTATTGGTTCTGGTGTGTTTTCTTGGAGTTCAAAGAAACAACCAATGATAACATTATCTACTGCTGAGGCTGAGTATATTGCAGTTTCTAATTGTGCTACTTAAACGATTTGGTTGAGAAGGATATTGGGTTTCCTTCAGCATAATGAAAATGGTCCGACTACAGTGTTGTGTGATAGCAAGTCGGTAATTGAGCTGACGAAGCATCCGGTCTTTCATGGTCACAGTAAGCATATTGACATCAAGTATCATTTCATTCGTGATTTGGTTAATGAGAAAGAGATCTTTGTTGATTACTGCAAGACTGAAGATCAAATGACGGACATTTTTACCAAGGCATTGAAGTTCGAGATCTTTGCAAAGTTGAAAAAAATGCTCGGTATGTCTAACGGCACGAACTTAGTTTAAGGGAGGTTATGTAGAATAATTAAACTAAGATTCCTATTAGTTTCTATTTCCTATTAGTTTTATGTTTTCTATTCGTTTGTTTCCTATTTGGTTTCGTATTTGTTTCAGAAAACCTAATTGTTTTAGGAAATAGTAGCAATCTGAATCAATGTAGGATTTAGGGATAATTTAGCCTATAAATACATGCATTGGGTTGCCATTGTAATCACAGAGAAAATTACAATGAAAATTATAAAAGCCTTGCGGCTATTTTCGGGTGGTGCGACTTCCGCAGCCCATTGCTTTGGGTTTATTTCAGTTAGCTTTAATATTGTTATTAAAGCCATATTGTTGCTTTTCTATATTTATTGTGATAGCTTGAATTTGTTCTTTAAGCTTTAGTTAGTTTTATCGGTTCTCTTGCAATTAATTGAATTGCATGTGTTGTTAATTGGTTTCGAAAGCAACCAAATCAATTAAGGTAAATTGATTTCAGTTTGGTGATTGTGTCTTCTGCGACGATCGTAACTTTCACGTAATTTTTGTGGGTTTAATTTATTTTGGGTCCTACAAATGCTTTGGGTTACAACTAAACTTGGTCTACTTAAATTTATAGAGATGACCTAATACTAAAAGTAAAGCAATTAATAGGAAAAAAAGAGAGAAATTAATTAAACGAAAAACATGTTAGAGTTTGTGAAAATGTTGCCGTCTAGATTATTTTTTAGTCTAATTGTGGCACTATTTATGACACCGTCCTAACAAACTCCAAGAAAGCTAGACATATATATATATATATATATATATATAGAGAGAGAGAGAGAGAGAGAGAGACACGGTGTTATTTCGGGTTCCTTGTTCATATATAAGAGTTATAATTGGAAGTGCATAAAAGTTGAACAAATAAATTTTCGTTAAAAGAATATTGGGGGCTAAATCCTATGAGAAAACTCTACGTAATTCGTTTTAAATGACTGAAAATGGGTCCTATTTCCACCACCAAAAATTAAAAATTGTTAGAAAAGAGAATCATCATCTTTTCAATTTTCGATCTAGTTCACAATTCATTCATTATTTAAAGTAAATATATAAATGATAAAAATAAAATAATTTATTTTCTATATATGTTTTAAAACTCATAAAAAGTTATACTTTATCAGTAATATTAAATGTAAATAAAATATTTTAGATAGAAAACCAAATATATATATATATATACATAGCTTTATTAAGAATTTATTTATGATTGTCATGAGGAACATAATTCTATGTAAAGGTCCATTTGTCCAAATCAATATATATACACACTAACAAGTAATGAACAATTAAAATAATTAGTTGATTGACCAAATTAACAATATTATTGCAATTGCATACTTGAATAATTGTCATATTGTATTTGAAACCTTCCCAATTTGCAAAAACTAATTAAATTCATTTAGTTGAAGTTAGCATGCCATTTGGGGCTCCTAATTATTTAATTATATGGACATGTAGCTGTGGTCCTTGGTCCTTGGTCCTTGTTCCGGATGATAATAAACACTAGATGAGTACAAAAAGATTAGGTTTAATAACATTAATGGTATGTCTAAAAATGAACTCGTAATAGGGCTCGACCCAGAAAGAATTAAAGGCCCATAATTGATACAAGGCTACAATTTATACTGGTACCCATAATTCACCGGTATGGTAGGGTGCTGGTACCGGAGATCAAAAATAAGTTGCTGGTACCAAATATCGAAAATCGCATGAATATCGATAATATAGTATATATGGGCAAGAGTGATAGGTACTTATGAGGGTGTCATTCAATAGAGGATTTAATGACAACCGTTATTAGTTTAATGCTGGATAGTTATTGCTGAGTTAATGTAAGGTGATTATTACTGATTTAATGTCTGATAGCAATTACACCCGCCTTAAATCCAATGTCGATTATAAAAGAATTAAGGCCCCGATGGCACTTACAAAGGTAATCCAATGGACATACATGGTAAAGTCATTATATAAATACGAAGTGACAATTCAAAGTGAAGGAGAAAAGAAGGTACATGACTATTCTCTAATTACATTGATATTATGAACTCTGTATCTTATTGACTTGGGCGTCGGAGTGATACCCGGGGGGAGGGGGGAGGAATAGCCCTGCATTTGTAGGTTGTTTTCAGAACCAGCAGGTCATTTTCCGAGAGTGGGAGATTTAATCGGTACCGGAGTCCAGAACGAAAGTACCTTATTTCTTCAGGACAGATCGTGTTTCATCAATTAAGTCCCCAAAAATTTTGGTATTTTAATGATTTACACACCTTTTTATTTTGAAATTATGCTTTAACCCTAATAAGATAGTATTGTTGATATTAGCAAAAGTCAGCACTAAGAGAAAAATGTCTCTTCATGTTAAGCATATGGGTTAGAAGGAATTTTTTGCCGTCTAATATGTTACTATATTTGATGTGGGTTCTTTAATTTTGTTGGGTTGGTTGAGGGAATATATGTTGTTTTCAAAACAAAAGGGTCAAAATAGTGGGAAAAGCACATTAATATAATTTTTTTGTGTACAAATATGTTTCCTTTTGTAAATTTTAATTTAGAAATCAACAAATCCAAAATTTAAACATTGATTTTATTTTATTTTTCAAAGTTAATAGCATTAATAATAACCAACACCTCTCTCTCTCTCTCTCTCTCTCTCTCTCTCTCTCTCTCTCTCTCTCTCTTTCTTCTTCTTTTTTTTTTTTTTTTGGGTCTCTTTAATGGGAACATGGAAGTGCCTGAAAGTAGTTAGTTGAACAAATTTATCTTTTTTTGGGTAAATTATATCCCCTCTATTGTGGAACGTGGAAACTACCAAATAAATTTCGAGATTTTATTAAATTACCAACAGTATAAATTTTTTTAAAAAACGAATTTTTAGCGCAGTCTCTTAAAACCAATTAGTTTTGTTAACAAAAAAAAAACAAGAAAAAGAAAAAAGCGTAACATTAGCATCGGTTTCAAAAACTCGATGTAAATGATACACACTTACACCGATTTTCTATTTGCTTGGTGTAAATGAGTATCTTCAAGTTCTACAATAATTGGGGTAAAAAAGAAAAAATATATTACAACTATAAAACCATTAGTTTACCCTAACAATTCTCAAAATCCAATACCAAAATTTTGTTATCATCGTCATCGCCGCTTCGAATCAAGTCCTGGCGTGGAGCAACTGTCCTTCATAATGAATAATTTTATTATAATGCCCAAAAATGTGCATGCCACTTTCGACCTTGTTGATAAATTTTAATAATTAAAACAATAAAAACTTTTTATGAAGCCCAAAGATGTGAAAAAACGGGGTAATAGATAACGGTTCTCACCAATTTTTAATCTACCCCAGTTTTTGATCAAGCTTATGCACAAGCCAATATTAGTAAGCACTCGAACCATACTACTAACCGGGTTGTGGGTGAATCGGTCTAACCAGTCGGTTCGATTCAAGTTTAATAACAGTCTCCCACAACTTCTACTTGATGTAGTCTATAATATCATGGTCAAGCGACGCACAACCTCAACTTCAATGATGTGGTATAGTTATCCAATAAAAAGAAATTAAAAGTGCAATTTTCGCTTAATTGAAATTTCAGTTTGGAAACTTTTATCATTACTCTAGTAGCGTATCCCTTTGAAATCCAAAATTACTTAAAGCCCCCATAATTTAATTATATACTCGTACCAAACTAGCCCATGACTAGTTGGCAATAAGTTAACCGACTAAAGAAATGGAAAATGATAATAATAAAAACATGAAAAAAACTACTCTGAATTGCAACTACTTTCCTCGAAATTTGTGAAATTACCAAATCAAATCCTGTGATTCGATAAAATTATTCAATCAACTCCGGTATTTAATTTGTCAAAGATTGATATCAAACATTGAAATTCGTTTAATAATTTAGGCTCTGTTCTCTTGTGGCTTTGGTAGAGGAAATTTTATTAGAGGGAAGTTTTTTTTTGGAGGGAAGTTTTTTTTGGGAAATTGTGTAGGTGAGAGATAAAAAAGTGTAATGATTGTGTTTTTTTTTGAATTTATGTGAGTAGGTATTTAGAGGGAATTTTAAAATTTTAATTTTAAATTGTTGAAAAAGTAAAGTTGTTTCTTTGTGTAAAGTTTTGAAAAAAAAAAAGTGATGATTCTCTACCAAAGCCACAAGAGAACAGAACCTTAGATAAACTTTCAACAGATATAATACATATTTATTTGTAAGGACATATTATATTTTTTGGGATGAGACTACACGCCTGTTAAAAATACATTTAGGCTCCATTCTTTTTGTGCTTGAATTGGGAAAATTTTGGTTTTGGGGAAGGAATATTTTTTGAATTTCTTTTGGGGATTTGTGTACGAAAGAGAAGAAAATGTGTAATGATTATGTTATTTTTTAATTTATGTGAGTGAATTTAGAGGAAATTTTAAAATTAAAATTTAAAATTTAGTAAAAAATAAGGTTATTTCTTTAGATAAAGTTTTGGATGAAAAAAAGTGATGATTCTTATAAAATGAGATGAAAAAGAACAGAGTTAGTCATTGGATTTGACTAATCTAATTTCAAGGCAATATTACAGTCTCGTCAAATGAACCATTGAGTCATTAAATTTGGCCTTATATGGATTACTATTAATGCAATTGCATAGGTCAAATTTAATGACTCAATAGTTTCTTGACGGGACCGTAATTTTCCTTGTAATTTCATGTGCAATGTATTAGTAGTTCATCTGATGCCAAATTTAACGACGGAATGGTTTCTTAACGGAAATATTTCCTATATTTGACCGTATATATTGATCGATCACCACTTATATTACCACAAATACCTCAATCCGTAGTATGATCAATGATGCATGTAGATACAAAACGACCACAAACATCTACGCAGTCACTAGCATCAAAGCGTTTCACAAAACATAGTCTTCTTGTCTTCGTGGATCGACCCGGATCCATTGTTCTGGATAATCCACCCGCCAATGTTGAAGCTGTAACATATATATTATATATAAAAGAACAATTTTACAAAAGTAAAAAAGCCTAGTGAGGATACATGCATAATAATGGCTTGAAGGCAATTTTGAGGCTTGGAAATTTTTATGGAATCTTGATTTTATTTTGCATTTTTTTTTATGCAAATTGCATTTACCTCTTGAAATTTCATTATAATTACGAAACTAATCATGAAGTATAAACGATAAACTATAATACATTAAATAATTCTTTTGAATTTTATAACTTTAAAGTTTTAAAAAAAAAGTGACTTTTCTCGAAGTCAAAAAAAATAAATAAAAACATGACTTTATTAAAATAAAATAAAAAAGTATTAAGAGAAGTATATAATATAGAGAAAAACTACAGTTCTATCAAGGAACCATTCAATTATTAGATATTGCTTTCGATGCTTAACTAATACAATTACGTATGTAATTGCATAGATCAAATTCAATAATTGAATGTTTCTCTTAACGAAATTGTAGTTTCACCCATATAGTAGGAGATGGATGATTAGAATCGAAATCCATAGTAGTTGATATAGAGATCAACATTAATTGCCCGAATTTATTATTTGATTTATCAAATTTAATTAATCTCAATATAATTTACTTATTTTTTGGAAGAAAAAAAAACATATTCATGAATCAATATATGATGTAAAACAAATTAAACAGAAAATTATTGGAGAGAAAGACTTACAAATTACTATGAAGTAGATTAAAACCACTGCCAGAATTCGTTGAGAATGAGAGGATGCCATTTGCACATATGAAGCCGTCAATGCTTAATTGCATTTATAAAGATAACTGCAGACATAAGTCCATTTAATAATAATAATAATGATTTTTATTTATTATAAATGGTCTCTAGCGCGTCGAGGTTCGATTTCTATCTATATTAATTTTTACGAATTTTTTGTGTAAATTATCAGAATTCTTTAGGCAGATAGATGTGCCAACCTTCCCCCCCCCCCCCCCCCCCCCCCCCCCCTACTTTTTAAGTCCTCTATCCTCCCAATATAATAGATATGTTAATAATTACAATAATTATAATGATAAAAAAAATTAGTAAAAATAAATAAACAAGCGAAAGGGAAATGTGGAAAGAGAAAAAAAAATTAAAAACAAAGAAAATTTATTTTGCCGTCGGAATTTTAATCTAATTATGTCGTACCCCAAAGAAGCTAGACATATACACCAAACCAGGGTTTATGGTGCATTTGGATTCTTTTTTGTTTTTTCATACCAATAGGAAGTGAATTAAAATTGAACAATTTTTTCTGAAAAGAATATCTGATGTGATTTTTAATAAAACTGTACGTCTGTACGTATTCTTCTATGTAGTAGGAAAAATTCTAATTTTTCTTTTTTACCAAATGTTTGGCTTCTTTACATTTTTGGTATCAAATCTTTGTCCAGTTGCAAAATTTTGTTTTATGTTTGGAAATTTTGTATTTTTTGTACAAAAAATTTGGCATCGATATCTTTTCCAGTTTTGGTACCAAATGTTTGTCCAGTTACAAAACATTGTTTATGTTTGGAAAAACTGCATTCTTGGTATGTACAAAAAATTTGGCATCTTTACACTTTATGTTTCTATTTTGTGACACTTTTAGTTTCGATATAGATTCAACAATATTTCAAAAGTCTTTTGCTAATTTCATATTATTGTGTGACCTAGCAACTATTTTTTAATGTTTTATTCGTTAAAAATGACGGTGCAAAACTTTTTAATCCCTAAATGATTAGGAGGAAAAAAAAAAAAAACGAACACTTGCACATCTCTGGATATTGTGCCAACAAAAAAAATAAATCCACAAACACTTCTATCTTGCATAACAAACCAAGAACAAAATATTGTTGATTTCAAGCCAAACTTTTTCAATTCAAACCTATCATTCAACGAAGCTCATAATTTTCAACCATTCGTTATACACCTCGACCATTCGTTAATGTACACTATTGGAGGCGGGTGCCGGGAAAACCCGCCTCCAATACTCAACCGCAATATTGGAGGCGGGTTTTCCAAACTTTTATGATAAGCAAATAAATGAAAATTTGAAAGTTTCAAAAAAAAAAAAAATTTGAAAATTTGTCGAGGTTCGAGCAAGGGCGATAAATTAGTATGTAATAAAAACCAAAAGTTTTAGGGCGAAATACAAAAACAACCTCGAAGTTTGTTCTAAGAACAAAATAAACCTTCAATTTCCAAAAAATACAAAATAAACCCTTTATTGAAATATTTACAATTGTTTAGACAAAAAGACCATTTTCAATAAGCCCAACCCAACTAATAAAACTTTAAATCCTAGAACTAAGAGTTCCACAGTCTCCTCTTCGTCTCTTCAACTTTAAATCGCAGGTGATTTGCCAAAAATTTGGTACCTTTTTATCTTTGTATTTCATTACATCCATTTCTTTTCTGATTAAATTACTGGGTTTTGTTGTATCTAGAATAATAAAGATTTGTTTTGCAAAAAGAAGGAAAAATATTATCTTTCTATATGTGAAATATGAGTTTCTGGCAGTCATCTTATGTTTGGGGTTTTGATGTTTGTTTAAAGTTTTGACTATTCGGGATGGAATTGTAGGGATGTTCACGAAAGGGGATTTGCTTGCCAAAACAAGGACGTTATTCAAGGGCTTAGCCAAACCTGAACCACTCTGGCTTAAAGCTATGGAACAGTGAGAAAATTGATTGCTTTTAGGCTCTGTTCTCTCTTGTGGCAATTTTCCAAGAATCATCACTTTTTTTTTCCAAAACTTTACACAAAGAAACAACTTCACTTTTTCAACAATTCAAAATTAAAATTTTAAAATTCCCTCTAAATACCTACTCACATAAATTCAAAAAATAACACAATCATTATACTTTTTTATCTCTCACCTAAACAATTTCCCAAAAAAAACTTCCCTCCAAAAAATTTCTAACAAAAAATTTCCCTCCAATAAAATTTCTCTTACACAAGCCACAAGAGAACAGACCCAGTTTCCTTTGTATTGCTTCTTTTTGTTTATTGAGTTTTTCGCTTTCATTTTCGAAGAATTTGCACTTGTGTTATTAATTTGTGTAGCTGTTAGTATAAAGACTTCATGCCTGAACTGTTTGAGAGTGATGTATTTGAGTGATCACTTATTTTTATAATGTAATTCAGATTAGGCCTTTTTGAGAGTATAACTTTGGTAGTGTCTTCTATAAGGGATATGAGGTTGTATAGTGGAATGCAGTTTCTGAGAAGGATTTTTCAGTATAGTTTGTAACTATGTTGATTCAATTCAGGGCACCTCAATCGATGTTTCCTCGTGCTGAGGGAAAGATGTTTGAGAGGGAGTGATGTTTCCTTGATTAAAGGGTATTTTTGTCTAAACAATTGTAAATATTTCAATCAAGAGCTTATTTTGTATTTTTTAGAAACTGGAGGTTTATTTTGTTCGTACAACAAACCTTGGGGTTGTTTTTGTATTTTGTCCAAAGTTTTAAAAGGAAATATATAAATATATACTTTCAATTTTAACTTTAAATACATGAGTATATGTAGGTTGGTGGTAAATTTAGTGTGACACAGTCAAGTGTTTCTGCAGACTCTAGTTCGATTCGTACTGAAGTCATAAATTGAAGCAAGGGAAAATAGATTTTACACTGTGCGCCTACCTCGGAAAGTCCAAAAGGAGGCAGGTGAAACAAGCACCCGCTTCCAAAACTGCTAATTTTTAGGGGGTTTTGTTTCACCCTCCTCCAAAACTGCTAATTTTTAAGGGGGTGGAGGCGGGTGCATGTAGGCGGGTCCTCCATGATATATCGCACAGTTGGGCGAGCAAAAAGAATATATATTCTACTCCATCTGCAATGTTCTTTCTGAAAAAGAAAGGGAAATCTTGACTTTGTAACACCAATTAATGAGTTGGCAATTTGTAGCTCTAATTGGATCATCTTTGAAGATTATTATCACGTGGCTTGCTCAACTAAATTCATCACCAAACTATCTTTAATACCGAATCCGAAGCAGCAGGCAATGCCCCAACAGCAGCCAGCCCATCATCCCAGGGTTTCTTCCAAGAAACATTCAACTAGGTGTCATACATTTCTATATACTACACGAAATGCCTAGTTGTTGGTTGCCCAACACATAGTATTAGGGTGTTAATTCGTGTCATGTCTAAATTATTAGGTTTGAGTTGGCAGGTTTTTGTGTCGACACCCTTCAACCATAACCTTACTCATTTAACTATTTGTGTTACTCATGTCGACCCATTTAACCCGCGAACTTATCAGGTTTGTATTGTGTTTTCATATTGTAGTATAAATTAATTACTCGTGTTGGATTCGAGTTGGCAGGTTCATGTGTCGACATTCGATCTCAGCCGTAATTTTACCCGTTTAGTTAATTGGGTCGACCCAGATAACCCGCGAATCCGTCAAAACTTAACACTAACCCGATAATATTGTGCCGAGTGCGTGTCGTGTTAGAAATTGACAGCCTACCTAACATGCAATTAAGAAAAGTTTTCATGAATGAGTTGATTACCGACTAATAAACATGACGGGTCATTTAGGAGCTATATTCGATCTCTACTTCTATCATTTTAACATGCAAACGATTGATATGATCTTATAGAAACGCTTCTACTTTTTATTTCTCCTTTTTTTGGGAAATCATAAATATTAAGGCTCCGTTTGGACAAGTATTTCAAAAACATTTTTATAAATGTGTTTTTCAAAACCATTTTATAAAATATGTTTTCGAAGTTTTTCTAATGAAATATGTGTTTGGACAACTATTTTACAAAAGAGTAATGATAGTCTTACCAACAAATCATAGCAACTTTTTGATAGCAACTCATGTGGCATGCATTCATTGGCCAATTTTTTGATAGCAACTCATGAGTTGTTATCAAAAAGTTGCTATGATTTGTTGCTGGCCAATGATTTGTTGTGAGTTAAAAATAATTTAAAAGATGTTTGGACAACTATTTGAAAAAAAATTTATTTTTAAATTATATCTGATGCGGGAAATTATATAAAAATTATGTTTACGGTATATAAACCATTTTTTTTTTCTATTGGGTGGGCAAGGGCTGGGGTCCGAGACGGAGTCGCTCTCGGGCCAGGGAAAAGTCGAGTCCGGGGACAGGGCTGGGGCAAGGGCATGGTCGGGGTTAGGGCTGAGACGTGTTCGGGCCCTGGGTGGGGCCGGGGTCTGGGCCGAGGTCGGGGTTGGGGTCGAAGTCGGGTTCAGGGTGGGGGTCGAGGTAGGGTCCGGGACCAGGGAGTGGTTGGGTCTGGGCCCATGGTCAGGGTCGGGTTCGAGGTCGGGGCAAGGGTCAAGTCAGGGTCGGGGTCAGGGCCTAGGCCGTGGTCGGGATCGGGGTCGGGTTAGGATTCGGGGTCGGGGCTGGGTTCGAGGTTGGGGTCCAGGCCCTGGGTCGAGGTCGGGGTTGGGGTCCAGGCCCGGGGTCAGGTTCAGGGCGTGGTCGGGGCCAGGGTCAGGGTCGGGTCCGGGGTAGGGGTTTGGTTTGGGTTTGGGGTCAGGGGTGAGGTCGGAACGGGGGTGAGGTGGGGCCGTGGTCCAATGTAGGCGGGGCTGCCTGGCCGGGGTCGGGGGCGAGGCCGAGGCCGAGGTTGAGGTCAAAACGGAGTGGGGCCGATGTCAGGTCGGAAACGGAGCCGAGGTCGCAGAGGGTGGGACCGGGGTCGAGGCGAGGTCGGGGTGGGTTCGGGGTTTGGGGCGGATCGAGGGCAGGACAGGCGAACTGGCTAGTTTAACTTACAATAACTTTAAAATTTTTTAAGTATTTTATAAAACATGTTTAAAGTGTACTTCAAAAAGTGTATTTTAAAAATATTTTACTTAAAATTATTTTTTAAAAACATTTTGCAATTTCTTGTCCAAACACCATTTTTAAGTTTTTTATACTCTTAAAATACTAAAACTGTTTTTGAAGTACTTGTCCAAACGGAGCCTAAGTTTGTGTAGTTGTAGTTTATCCAAGGAAAATCATCCTTTCGCATTCTCTAAAGCTTTTTGAGACCACTAGTTTGAAATTAATCTTCTTCATTTGCTGTAATATAAAGTTTCTCTTCAAATTCTTCGTCTGTTTTTGTAATCTAATAATATAGGATAATTTATATAAAAAAACTTCAGTTTGATTTGAAGTTTATTTTGGGACATTAGAGTCAGACAACGATGTTTTTTTTCTTTCTCGAAGGCAAAGATGTTTCCTTCCTTTCTAATATAGTAAATTGATTATAGTTGAGGAATATTCTCGGAGAAGCATAATCTTTTAAAAATCAATAAGGAGAATAAAAAAAATATAAAAAGGGACTAAGTCCACAATTTGAAGATTTTCCCTCCCGCAAGGATCAACTTTTGAAAAAATGTATAATATTTTATGAATGTTAAGATACAACATCTAAAGTAAGTTATTTATGACTAATTTTTGTAGTTTTTAAATGTTAGTTAATTATAAATTAGACGTAATTATATTAATAAGGGTATGAATAAAATTAAAATTAAAAAGGGAATCTTCATAGTGACTGACGATTCTCCGGCGATATTTCAGTAACTAAATTCGATACGCGTTTTTTCATCAAGAAATTATACATTGAAGTTAAAATCGATAAACGGGGTTTTTTTTTCACTATAAGTGATAATTATGCCCCTAAGATCAATATGCGCACTATTGGCGATACTTGTTATTTGATATAATTGTAATACTTTAGCAATTAAAAGCGATACATCAAAAATTAAGTTGAATACTCGATATATCATATGCTAAACTCAATACACAATATACGTCCGATGCTACACTTATAACCATGATATGTCAATAACTAAATCAAATACATATTTTGTAATTAAACTCAATACGCAATACATCAAATGTCAAAATCAATACTCGTGTTATACAAGCAATAATTCACTACTAAAATTGATACATGTGCATTCTAACGATCCAACCCGTCATATACAAGCTTTTGTCAAAAGTAAAATCTTGATTCTCTTATTAGAAAAAAAAAATTTTATTAAGAAATTAAACTCTTCTAATAAAGCAAGTGGAGTACATTTTACACTTCCTTGATGTTGGTTGAGGTCCTTGTTTGAGTAGCAAATTAAATACGAATTAAAGAGCTAGTAAAAAAGATAGATTTATTGTGAAAATGTACAACTTGTCGCTTAATTTATAACCAGGTTTTTATTAATGCATAGGAGAGAAAAGTGGGAAACTACCCGTTTATTAATATAGACTATACGCCAAAGAATAGAATATCCCTGTTAATGGTGAATCCAGTTGGGGTTGGTGCCCCCACAAATAATGGTCGCCTTGCTGGATGTCATGTGGACCTTTCAGAAAGATCGGTTGTACTTATTTGGACATTTTCGTCAAACACGTCCCTTCCCCGGTTACTCTCTCTTTTTTTTGGTCTTTATTTTTTTATTTTCACATTGATACACAGGAAAATATAATGCTATTGATGAACAATATTAGTGATACTTTTAAAGAGTACAAATGCTACTATAGAATAGCAATTTTCAAAAGTATCATTAAGGAAATCGATAAGTATTAGAATAGCACTAATTAATGTTTTTCCAAAGTATCACCAAGGACATCGATAAGTAAAAGAAAAAAAAGTCGCTTCTCATGAAGATAGCTAATGATACTCTTAGAGAGTAGAAGGCTGTGTAGAACTGATAATTTTCGAAAGTATCACTAAAAAAATTTAGAAAAAAGAACAAGTGCAAACTTTTTTTTCCTCATTAAGTGGCAATTTTTAATAGTGCTATTATACTCTTGAAGGAACATGAGTATACTCTTGAAGAGTAAAACCGATACTCTTGAAAGAGTATAAATGTAATACTATGAAATAGGTTTTTTTATTATTTATTTAAAAAGACTAATGTTGGTCACACGCGTCCCTACACATAGAGACGTGTGTGTCTAAAGCATGAATCGAGAAAAAACTCGCTACATAAGTGAACCAATCAATTTCATTCAAGTTTTGTGAATATTAAGATATTATTAGGCTCAATTGCATTTTGGGCCTGTTCTTTATGGCAAAACTCAACATTGGTTTGCCTTTTTTGTTTGGGTTCAAACCCAAAACCAAAACCAAACTCATGTTTCTTACCAAGAACTCAAACCCAAAACTAAAACCAATCTTCACCTCACCGCCAGCGACCTCCTTCTTCTTCTTCTTCCCGCCTCTGCCTCCGCCGGCAACCTCATCTTCTTCTTCTTTCGGTCAGCGGAGGCCCTCTTCTTCTTCTTCCCGCAGTCGAAGCCTCCGCTCTTCTTCTTCTTCGCGCCGCCGACGCCTCGGCCGGCAACCTCCTCTTCTTCTTCTTCTTCTTCTTCCTCCTCCTCTGCTTCTTCTTCTTCTTCTTCTTCTTCCACCTCCTCCTCTTCTTCTTCTTCTTCCACCACCACCTCCTCTTCTTCTTCTTCCTCCTCCGCCCTCAAGCTCTCTTTTTTGTAATTGGAATTTAAAATTGAAACATTTGTTCACATCCCATTTTTGGGGTTTGGGGAAAGTTGGAATTCAATTTCAAATTGACATGTAACAGAAAAAGAAGAAGAAGAAGAATTGAATTTTTAGGGTTTAGGGCGGCGATGATGGCGGTGAGACAGCGGCAATGATGGTGAGCGGCAGCGGAGGTGGTGGCGGTGGCGGTGGTGAGGCGGCCGAGGGGCGGACCGGGTGGTGGTGGAATATGTGTTTTAAGTTTTGGGCTGAAAACATTGTTTCTTTATTTTGGGCACAAACCTATTTGGGTTGAGTCGTGGACTCAAACCAGGACTCAACCCAAGCAAAAGAATAGGCCCTCCGCCTTCTTACATTATTAATATTTTATGATTTACCTCCCTTTAATTTTAAAACTTACATTTTAAGAAAGGATGTTTTTCGAAACTATCACTTTATCTAAAAGCATTTTTAAGTGGTATTTTATTTTGACCAATGGTCAATGGTCAAAGAAGTAAAGTTTTAATTTAAAATATATGAGGTAAATCATAATGTTGATAATATAGGGAGTAAAATGTAATTAAGCTTAATATTAAACCATTCAAATAATGCGATGGATGCAAACTGAAACTCGACGGAGAGTAGTCCAATTTTAATGTAAATGAGGTGTTATATAAAGCATGTAAATTGTACAATCGGAGCATTTTTGTCAACTCATAAAAATAAAGGGTACGTAGTTTTGTCACAAGCTCATATATTATTTGGAAAATTACACTTTTTGACGATTTTTGTTTGATATTATTATACTTTTTGTCACTTTTGTTTAAGTCATTGCAAAAAAGTTATTTTTGTATGTATGATGTTACACTTTTTATTATTTTAACATTTTATAATACGTCTTCAATGATTAATACCCGTGTCAACAGTAATATGAATTTTTCGTTTTCACAAAATGAAAATTTTTGAAGGCTAATTATTAACAAACAGATTTGACTATAGGGTTCGAGATACACTTATATTAGAAGTGAAAGGGTATTTATGTAGTAATTGAAAGAGTAATGATACAAAACTCAACTGTTCTCCTCAACTTTCTCATAGCAAGTGAGGTGTCATGCATTCATTGGTAAATAATGTAATATTAATAATTATTTTATAAATGTGTAGCCAATGAATACATGACACCTCACTTGCTATGAGAAAGTTGAGGAGATTAGTTGAGTTGTGTATTATTACTCTTTTTTTAGCATATACTCTTATTTTTCATGAGCACGATTGATTGTTAATTACACATAATCATATTAGTAAGAACATAAAAGGTAAGAAATAAATAAAAACATAATTCTTTTATTGAGATTTACAACAACAACACCAACAAAAAAAGAGGAGGGGGGGGGGGGGGGGGGGGGGGACAAATTACATATTAGTCCATAGTGTTTGAAGTTACATCCTTATTACTATGGTTTCAAATAACTACGACTACGCCCATTGACTTTTAATATAAGTATTGATGACTGACTATTAGCAAAAATATATCTAAGTCTACGAGTAATGATGTACAATTCAACTAATCTGCTCAACTTTCTTATGGCAAGTGAGGTGTCATGTATTCATTGTCTACACTTTTATAAAATAATTATTAATACTATATTATTAACCAATGAATGAAGGACACCTCACTTACTATGAGAAAGTTGAGGAGAACAGTTGAGTTTTATATCATTAATCTAAAAAATTATACTCCCTCCATCCCACTCAAAGAGTCAACTTTGAAATGTGTATAACTTATTATGAGTTGTGAGGTACAACACCTAAAATAAGTAATTTACCATCATATTTTCCACTTATATCCTTACTTTAGAAGTAAGGGTTAATTATGAACTACACATTGTTATATTAGTAAGGGTATGTAATGTAAATAAATTCAAAGTGGACTCTTTAAATGGGACAAATTTTTTTTGAAAGTGGACTCTTTAAGTGGGACAGAGGGAGTAATAATTTATTTTAGGTATTTGTCAGACCTATGGTCTATATTCTTTGATTTGTTTTGATGATGTTTAACAAATGAGTGATTATATAAATAGTGGGATTTTGAGATATTATGCAGGAGTATTTCGGTGACTAGATCGGTTAGCAGTTCGGCTAGCAAGCTCGCCGAAAAAAGGAATAAAGCTAAAGAAGAAAAAGACCGAAAGCGAAGTTCGGTGAGATGTTCGGAGACCTGTTCGGAAACCGATATAGGATCAGTGACATTATCGGCGACCTCTTCGGAATCCGAAATGTCGATTTTCAGAATTTAGCTACTGGAATCAATTTCTGATATCAGAAGCTAAACTTGCGATATCAGAACCAAGTTCGGGGAGCAGATCGGTGAGCAGTTCGGAATCCGAACTACTGTAGACAGCAAAATTTCAAACTGCGAATATAGCCGTTAAGATCCGTTGGAAAGCAATTTCAACCCATTATAAAAGCTCCAAAGCTCATTCTGCAAACTTAAGAAGTCAAGAAGCCATATCCCACTTCAAGAATACATTAAGAGCTCATATTTACATCATTTCACTATATTTGATTTGTTAAAGGGGATTTAAGGGCTTGGGAATTTATTTTCATAAAAGAGGCAATTCTTGCCTATTTCATGTGCTTACTTGTAAACCTCAATTTGAAGAGGTAAACTTGCATATTCATCGAGGGATTAAAGTCCTAAACACTTAGAAGTGTGTTAGGCAATTTGTAAGAGAAAGGAAAGTCCTAAACTCTTGAAGAAGAGTAAGGCAAGGTGAAAGGGGGAGATTGAAGAGAAGGAGAAAGAGTTGTAAAAGTCCTAAGTCTAGAGTTAGATTAGGCATTTGTGTGAAGTCCTAACTTAGAACTAAGTTGGGCAATTGTGAAAAGTCCTAAATTCTAGAGTTAGAATTTTGGCATTTGTAAAGGTTTGAATTACACCTTTAAGTGATTCATTTGAGAGTGTTAGAAAATCCCAAGTTGTAGAACTTGGGTAGTGGATTAGGATTCAAGGGGAATTCGAACCACTCTAAATTGTGTGTGTCTTGTCTTCTATTTGCTTTGCACTGAACATTTCAAAACACTTCTCACACACTACACTTAAGTTCAAACAATTTTACAAAAGGATTTTTCAAAATCGTTTAAACAAGAATTTTTACCTACAACCTAATTCACCCTCTCCCCCTCTTAGGTTGCTAATAGGGATTTCAGTATTACACACTGAAACCTTTTTAAGAAAATTACATTTTAACTTTTTTTTTTTAATGGAATAGATGAAATATTTATTTTAATATTTTGAATTAGTAGAAACTAAATAAATGGACAAATTACTAGAGAACCGTGGTTCAAAAGTAACACTCTCTCGGTTTAAGTGGACCTATAAAGCTAGAGGTTCCATGGCAATTTTATAAAAATGTGTTTAGTATCATATAAACTTTAAGAGTATTTCTATTTTTTCCTATCGAAAATTAAAATAATAAGGAGCAAAATTTGAAATTAACAGTAATGAATAATGATTTATTAGATATAAGTTAATGTATTCTAATTTTAGTAAAAAGATTTTGCGATAACAACAATTTGTTATTTTGATTAATGAATAAAAAAGCAAGCAATGTGAGTAACATTACGCAAGGGAAAATTTTATGTCAAACTATTTATTTTAGGAGTAAGAATCATAAAAGTAATACATTTTTTAAACAAGAGTATTATTTCCTTCGTTCCATATAAAAAGTGCACTTCATAATACAGTTTCTCAGTAATACTTTTTTAATGGGATGGAGGGAGTACGATGTTTCTAACATAGGAAATTTGCATTTTTTTGTATCAAAAGTTTGGACTTTTTACACTTTTGATATCAAATCTTTGTTCAAAATTTTGCTTTATGTTTATATTTTGTGACACTTTTAGTTTTGAAACTAACCGTTACCAGTTTCAAGAGGTCAAACCAGTAGTCAGTGGTATTTTAGGAGCTACTTTTGTGGCAATTTCATATTCTTGTATTCTCTCAATATTATTTTATAATATTCTACCCACTAAAAAGTACGGTGTCAAAACTGCTAACCTCTAAAAAAAATTAAGAAAAATGCGACGAGGTTCTTCATAACCTAGCTATAATTTAGCACCCTGATTTGCGACGGATGATAAGATGATGCGTGAATGCGGTTAAGACGCGAAAATAACGATTTTTGGACGGATTCCAACCTTGGAAGGAGATTATTCTAATGCCCAAAATGGTCGGTGAGTGAACAACAAATGATGTAAATGATGAGCTTGTTTAATTGGTAGGTTTGAAAATTAATTGTTGTTCTTTGTTCGTTATGTACGATAGATGTGCTTCTGTTTGTTTGTGTGTGCGTGTGTATGTGTGTTGTTGGTACGATCCAGAGATGTGCAACCGCTCACATTTTTATCCAAATTTATAGGGATTAAAAAGTTTCAAATCACCCTCTCTTCGTTGAGAGAGCATTAGAAAATAATTGAGGTCACACAAAGACATGGAATATGCAATTGACTCCCATAATGCTGTTGACTAGAGGTTTCACCTCTTTTTTTTTTTTTTTTTTTTCTTTTTTTGAGAGAACAACCAATTAAGTGGTTGGCGGGTATTAGTTACCCTATTATTAATTTAAATAAAAGAACTTACACCCAAAAGACGGGTGACATAATGAGCTTTACCCTTATAAAGAAGCAGTGTGCACAAATATTGTGTGTGTAATGTATGCAATCCATGACAATCGATATACAAAATGCAAGTCTAATGTGCTTGTTTTAGCCTAATGTATGGCACTCCCTATTTATCTAGGAGACAAAGCCCCCTAAACTCCCACGGAGCACCCTGCATGGTGTAAAGCGTTAGCTGTTATCGTGAACTCGCCGTTTTTGCTAACCAGTCCGGTATACATGGCGGAAAGTGTACTTCATCTCCAGGGCCATGACTATGTGATTTGCCTAAGATAGCTGACGAGCGCCAGGGCCACCTCGCGCTATTCGTGAAATATCCAATCAACACTTGTGAATCACACTCAAATTGAACCCCCTAAAATATATACCCACTGCAGAGAGCACTGCATGGAGAAGGCGATGGAGCTCCGCCTCCATACTTGTAGCTGCCTTTATTGACCTCTTAAAATAGTTAACAACCAATTTTAGAACTAAAAGTGTCATTAAATGCAAATATAGGACAAAGTTTTACAACTAGACAAATATTTAGTAGTAAAAAAATACAATTTTTCCTTCTAACAAATGAGTTTTAGTATAATATTTAGTATATAATTTTTTTAAATAATAATTTTACTGTTTTAAATATTTATTCTAATTTTTTAGATGTAGCTCGCCCCTATTGATTTGAGTAGTATTAGTATAAAACTTGAATATGGAAAGCAGTTCGCATCTCACACAGTTTGCATAGCTACATCAGGGGCCTTGGGACTCTGAATGCACGTAGTTTTTCTTACATACGGTAATTTTTTTTGTAGTAGATTGTATTAGTAGTTTTTCTTTTGCTACCATTTTGCTGAGTATATTATTTAGAGGTAAGACTCATTACAACCCTTTGCTTTTTACATTTCTAATAAAATATCGTCATGTCCTAACCATTTAATTAGCGGTTACCTCTGGGCAAAAAAATTATATATGTATCAAACTTGAATATTCTAAAAACAAATTTTTTTTTTTTGATATTATAAAAAACAAATTATTGTCGGATAATGTGACCAAATATCCATCTCCTAAGTTTTAAAAATAATAATAGTAAATGGAGAAATTCCATCCAAAAACAAATGGCTATTACACTAACAAGCAAGCAAAAGCGTGTAGGAAGCAATTTTACGACGAATCTGAACTGTCTGTTGGCTGTCATCTCCAGATGCTACATTCGTCACTTTCACTCTCTCTCTCTCTCACACACTCTTTCGTCTTTCCCCTCACAATCGCTTTCTTTATCATGTTTATCATGCAAAGCATGCACAATTGTGATAATAATTGATGATTAACGCTTAAGTCTTACGTTTAATTATTATCTGCCCCCTCTATTTATAAAAACTATTTGATTTTTGCCTTCTTTATTTTTAAAATACATCTTTTACTTTAAAATGTCACTATTTTACAAAAATCGATACTTTGAACGCATTTTTGTCCCTACTTTCATAACAACTTATATTACTATTATAACCCTTCTTAAAAGATGTTGCTGACACTAAACAAAATGAAGTTAGTAATGTTAAGGTAAAAATTAAGTAGAGAAAATTTCATTTACCTCCATTGAGATTTGGAAAAATTATCAAATAGACTCTGAAGTTTTGTAACGGTACACTCAGTTTCATTGACTTGATAATAATATAACAACTACTCTCATTTGCTTTGTTTAAATTACACTTTTCCCTTTGTGAGTCAAAAAGCTAAACTCAAAACTCAGATATTTTTGTTAATTGGCAAAAGATTTGATGGGGATTATCTTATCTGACCTTTTAATAGGTCAGCAAATGATACTTTCGCCCATAAAATATTAAATATGTAATATTTCGTAATATAGACGCGATACATTGGAGACAAAATTAATACTCACATCTTAAAAAAAACATAATCCTATGTTTTCTTAAAAAGAAAAAAGTGTGCGTAGAGCCATCCGACAGGTCAGATAAAAGTTTTTGTCAATATTTAAATGTTCAATGGGGCATTGGTAGTTTTATAAAACCACCTCATGACTCATTTGGCAGTTTCCACAAACATCGAGGGGATAAATGTAAGCTATCCAATTAAGTAACTTTATAAACATAGGGAGCAAAATATAATTAAGCCTAAAAGTGTTTCTAACTGGATGGCATATTGGGACCAACCGACAGGGCCCGATTTCTCAATAACCAACCACCCCCTACACCTCCCCTCACGCGGCCCCATAAAAGCAAAGGAAGCAAATGGCAAAAAAAAAAGGACACAAAAGAAAAGAGCCGTTTTCTCCTCTTTATGACATTTTTTGTAGCTTTCCGTGTGCTCTAAATCTCAAAAAAACATTGTTTCACTCTCGAAAAGCCAAGTACTTGTTCTGCTACAGTCTCTTTCCGAGCTCAATTTTTTCTTCCTTCGCTTCTTGTTTGCTGATAATGTAAACCCAGGAAAAAGCTTGGAAAGTTTTTGAGTGATTTTGCTTGGAGAAAGATACCGGAATCAGCTCAAAAAGTTCAATTCATGGCTTCTTGTAGCTTTATCCAGTTTTGTTTTCTTTGCATTGCGTTGTTTCTTGCCTCCTTTTGCTCTGCTGAAGATCCTTCTGCTCACTATGAGTTTGTAGTCTCTTACATTACTGCTTCCCCACTGGGCGTCCCCCAACAGGTCTGTGCTCTGGAATCTAGATCTCTCTCTGCGTCGTTTTTGTTTTGTTTTTAAATTCTTTAATTCTTGCATTTTTGGGTTTTTGTTTCGTATTGTGAGTTGCTACTTGCTAGCATAATGTAGCTTGTTTGGTTTAGGAGTCAAATGGGTTGTAATGTGTGATGCTTTTGTTGGGATTTAGAGATTAACTTCAGATTGTGGAAATTTTGGTTTTTGAGCTTCAGATCTACTGAAATTGAGCTATGCTCATTGTAGTTATGCTGAAAAGTGAGAATTCTGAAGGGTTTTTAGCTAAATGAATTGCATCGCTCTAATTGCAGGTTATTGCTGTGAATGGCAAATTTCCAGGCCCCCCCTTGAATGTTACTACTAACTACAATGTTGATGTCAATGTTAGAAACAAATTAGATGAAGACCTCCTCATGCATTGGTATGGTTTGTTTCCATTTGATTTTGGTTGGAAAAAATTTAGTATTTTGAGTTCATTCTTGCTAAAGATTTGGGATATGGGTTCTTGGTGAAACAGGTCTGGCATTTTTATGAGGAAGAATTCTTGGGAGGATGGGGTTCTTGGCACCAATTGTCCCATTCCTCCAAAGTGGAACTGGACTTACCAATTTCAGGTTAAGGACCAGATTGGTAGCTTCTATTACTTCCCATCCTTGAACTTTCAGAAAGCCTCAGGTGGTTTTGGCCCTATTATTGTCAATAACAGGGCGATTATTCCGATCCCCTTCGATACCCCTTACGGGGATATCACAATTATGATTGGAGATTGGTATATTCAAAACCACACGGTGAGTTTCTTTTTGAAATTCTCATGTTTGTGTACCAAGACTTCGCTGTAGGTGTAATGGTAGTCTTCTGCTTTTCTTATGTTTGGCTTTGAACTTGATATTAGGCCCTAAGGAGAGCTCTTAATTCTGGAAAGGACCTGGGGATGCCAGATGGTGTTTTGATTAATGGGAAAGGACCTTATAGGTACAATGATACACTAGTCCCCGACGGCATTGACTATGAAACAATTGAAGTTCATCCAGGTTTGTAATGGAGCAATTTCTATATTAGTCTATGTTTAAAGGCATGAATGAATATTCCAACTTTGGGAACTAGTGCTGTGGAATGAATTATATGAGTCTGATTTGCTTGCTTTCTATCATTTTAGTGAAGTAAATCTCTCCTTCATGACACCTTTTTCCTTACGAAATGCAGCATCAAATATACAAAAAAATTTGTGCTTTTACAGAATAAAACCATTACCACTTTAGTAGAAACTATACTGCTGTTTTTCTGTTCTGACATAACTTCTTCCATGAAACAAGGTGAAAGAAAATAGATATATGGAACTACTAAATTGCTGCATGCCTAAATTGTACAAACTGCATGATTCGCAAAACATGTACTTAATTGCTCTTAATATCTCCTTTCTTTTAATTTTCTAAATGCAGGAAAAACCTACAGAGTTCGCGTAAGCAATGTAGGAATATCAACCAGTTTGAACTTCAGGATTCAGAATCACAACCTGCTTCTGGCCGAAACTGAGGGATCTTATACAGTGCAGCAAAACTATACAAGCTTAGATATTCATGCTGGACAATCTTACTCCTTTTTGGTAACCACGGATCAGAATGCAAGTAGTGACTACTACATAGTTGCAAGTGCCAGGCAAGTGAATGAAACAGTCTGGCAGAGAGTTACTGGTGTTGCAATCCTGCATTATACAAATTCCAAAGGAAAAGCTTCCGGTCCTCTTCCCGACCCACCAAGCGATGAGTATGACAAAACCTTCTCAATGAACCAGGCAAGATCAATCAGGTTAGTTTCTCCTGGAGAATATATTGAGATGCTGTACTATGAAGTGTTGGCTATTAGTTAAGAGTGCAGCATTTCTTTCTTCTGATGGACTATGAAGTGCTTTTAGTATAACTTACAGTGGACAAATTTATGCAGGTGGAATGTAACTGCAAGTGGTGCTCGCCCGAACCCTCAAGGTTCTTTCAGATATGGTTCAATAAATGTGACTGATGTTTATGTCCTGAGAAATACACCACCAGTTACTATCAATGGGAAAAGGCGGGCAGCTCTCAGTGGGATTTCATTTGTTAATCCTGCAACACCAATCAGGCTTGCTGACCAATTTAAAGTAAAGAATGTGTATAAGCTAGATTTTCCTACCAGGCCAATCACCGGACCCCCTCGCATGGAAACTTCAGTTATCAATGGCACTTACAGGGGATTTATGGAGCTGATTTTTCAGAACAATGAGACCCAAATGCATACTTATCATTTGAGTGGATATAACTTTTTTGTTGTCGGGTAGGCTTTCTGTTTACTTCAATTTCCCTTAACCTTTTCCTTTTGTTATGGTAGCTCTAGCTCACTTTAGCTCAGTTTGCCTAAAGGCCATTATTTTATGACTTATTCAATGGCAGAATGGATTTTGGTGAGTGGACTGAAAATAGTAGAGGAACATACAACAAGTGGGATGGAGTTGCCCGTACTTCAGCTCAGGTGCACACCGACATCTTTTGCCTTTTTATCTTATTAGACACCTAATTTTCAAGTTCACAGAAAGTTTCTGGTTTGTGTGAGTTTTGATTCATCTAGAAAAAACCTCGAATGCCAAGTCATAAACTGGGGTGTGTTTTTGTGTGTCACAGGTGTATCCTGGAGCTTGGACAGCAGTTCTAGTGTCCCTTGACAGTGTCGGAGTTTGGAACCTTAGAACAGAAAACCTTGATTCATGGTATCTTGGCCAAGAGACATATATCAGAGTTGTCAATCCAGAAGACAGTTCTAACAAAACAGAATTACCTATCCCAGACAATGTGCTTTACTGCGGCGCCCTTAAGACGATGCAGAAGTATGATAAGAATCTGTATCTCTCTTACTTACATTCCTCACATTGTCAAATTCATTAAACCTGTTTTTGACTGTTTGTGTTTTTTGAAAATCTTCAGGGCACAAGACATATCTTTCGCGGCGCTAAACACAGGCAATGAGCTATTTTTCTCTCTGCTGCTGCTTCTATTTACAATGATCTACATATCATTTCAATAGAAGAAGCAAATGCTCATTTGATGCTGATCTGAGTGCGGGAGCTGGATTTGCTTAGTGAGTTTAGGTGTGTAATTGTAGTCTTTTGTTGATAGTGATGAATTTTCCTCTCATTTTGACATGATATTTGTTCTTCATCCGGTTGTACCACATTGCTCCCCGGATTTGCTGTTTAATTTATTATTGGAACCAAACCAATCATTCTTTTATGTAATCCTTACTATTAATCAATTTGGAATACCATTCCACTTTTGGAGTATTGGCCTTGGTGAACCTTCATCTTTTAACTGTAGTTTTATTCTTTCTCAGCTTCAATAATTCCTTCTATATGATGCGATTGGTGCAGTATTTCTTGCAATTTTTATGTGCAAATAATAGTGGCGTAGCTAGAAAATATTTTTTAAGAAGAGCTAAACTAGCTAATGCAATTCGAAGAAGTACACAGAGAAATCACATCAACCAAACTGTTAAAAAGAAAAATTAAGGGGGAAGGGGGTTGGTGGTGCTTGTTAGAGAGCGCTTTAGACCTATTAGAGCAATGTAGGAAGCTTTATTGTGGCTAATGCTAGACACTCTCCTATGATTTGGTTGAGGAATAATTACTCTTTTGGTTTGTAGTTAATGATAATTTATTGTCACGTGACATTGGAAAATAAATTCAAATTACGAAAAATGTAACTATAATTTGGATTTAGTGACATTAAATCATATGCCAACAATATTTATTATTTTCGTGTGATTTGAATTTGTGATCTAGATTATGTAACGACAAATCTGTGTGAATACATTTTGAAATGAATCTTATGATTTGTAAACACTTACAAACCAACTCTAAATTTGTAATGTATACTGCAATTTAACCCTTCGATTTCCCCAAAGCTATAGTAATGAAGGGTACAAATGATATATAAGCCACAAATTCAAGGTTTGTTCGATAATTTTACAAGTTACTTGCCCATTTGATAATTTTGACAAATTTAAAGGGTTTTGATAATTAAAAAAAAAAAAAGAGAGGCTAAATTACATTTAACTCACTATGTTAAATGTCATTAACTTTTTGTCCCTTTCTGTTATTAAAATAGATATTTTACACCCGTTCGACCATTAAATAATGAAAAAGTACATTATTGACACACCCAAAAAAAAAAAAAAAAAATCTAAAAACCCACAACTACATTATGCAAAAGGACATTGAGGGCAAACTATTTGTTTTAACTTTACAAAGGGACAATAAGTAATCAGAAGAGTTCACTTCAAAGTTGTATTTAATGACTCATAAATAATTGTATCGTTAAACTCTTTTAATTGGAACGAGAATAATAACACAAGGGTCAAAGGGAACAATTGAGTTTTCAACTTTGGAGAAAGTGGTATAATTTTATCCACAATGCAGCGTTGGTGATGAATCATGATGAGGGTTGGAGTGGGGCAAAGTACAGTTATGAGAACATGTGCATCCCCAATCCATTTGTTGTCCTGCCCTGCCCACACCCACACCCTCCTTTTCCCAATTTCTTTTTTACTCTATCTCTGTGGGCCACCAGTCCAACTCCATAAAAAATTGGGACAAGTATTATTATTATTATTAGCATGTATAAAAGATTAGGGCAGACAATTTCTGATATGACACGCAAAATGATGTGAACGTGGCATGATATGGATGGGTTATATTTGAGTTTTGGCGGATTCGAGGGTTATATGGGCATATCCGAATAATTAAACGAGTAATGTTAGGGTTGAAAATATGAACACGTAAACCCCGCGAAACCAAACCAGACACGAGCGACTTTTACTGTAACAAGAAAATATGACACGAAACCAAAAATGTTCACAGGTTAAATGGCTTGATACAATATGAATAATTAAACAGGTAAAGTTAAGGTTAAGAGATGTTGACACAGGAACCTCCTACTAAAATGCAATAACTTGGACACGACACAAATCGTTACTCCCTACAAAAGATATCATTATTATTTATTATACCTATTGCCTTCCATATTAAGTGACGTGTAAGATCATGTAAATAAATAAAATTGTTTTTGAAACTAATAAAATTGTAAACTAAACGTTATTAGGGAATTGGAATGTTTTTGAAGTCGAAAAAAAGGAAATGAAATTGATTGATTACCTTTTTTTAAAAAATTAGGAGTATCCTTTGAGAGGAATTGACCAATACATTCAAGTTAAATTTGATAACTGTATTTCCATCGACAGGTTAAATTTAATGTGTAATACATTAAAAATTAAATCTATAATGATGATATATCAGCAACTAAACTTAATACATTATATGTTAAGGTCAATACGTGATATATTAGAAGTTTAACTTGATATGCCACACATCAATGACTAAGCTCATGATTACTATACAATCGTAGACTAAACTCGTATTCGAAATATTATATGCTAAATTCAGTGCGCAATACATCAGATGATAAGCTTGTAATTGGAATGCATTATCAAATAAACATAAAAAATTGAAAGCTAAACTTGAAACACGTATTTTTATACATAATCGCAATATTTCAAAATAATTAGATACAAGTTTTTTTCTTATTTTTCTCCTTACGCCAGCTACCAGTCACGTGAGAGAAGAGTGTCAAGCAGATTCTGCTTATCTGTTCATAAGTGCATGGCGAAGACGACAAAAATTCTTGGTCCTTATCCGTATGAGAAAAGCACGAATATGGCCACAAATAACCCTTTTTTTGGAAAAAAAAAAATTTTTAAATTTTCTTTTCTTTCTTTTTACATATTCGTTTATATTATTTTCTGTTTCACAAATAACCTTGTATGTTTTACATATACATTTCTGATTTCTGCATCTTTTAATATAATCCTCCACACTTCTAATATATATTTTTATATTTTAAAAATAAAATCACGAACTTGCTCTTTGAGGCATGGGCCCAGGCCCATTTATTTCGTTGGGCTTATTTCTGATTGATTTTCTGTGAAGATCCATAGTTTGTGATGGTTTAACACCAAAATTATGCAGAAATGGATGAGAAAAGAAGAAGAATAGAATCTGAGATGAGATAGCAATCTTAGATGAGAAAAGAGAATTGATTAGATGAGAATAATAGGACACAACCAAAAACATGATCTCTCTTTTTGGTATTAGGGACTATAAAGATCACATGATCACCCTTCCCAAGCAAAACCCAAAATGTCCGGACAAGAAGCCATAAAACATGACTTCCTTTTGAAACAAAAGCAAAAAGTAAAACAGCAAACAAAAGCAAAAAAGTAAACAGCAATAAGAAATTGATTACTCCTCCTTTTGAAACCATACGACCCCATTCCAATAAACCAATCTTCTCCAATTCCGGATTTAGCCATAATTTCATATTAGCATCACAGTCCCTACTGCTCAGAAACAGCTTGTCCTCAAGCTTTAAAATCAGGGAATTCCTTCTTCAAAAATCCAACTTCTTCCCAAGAAGCTTCCTCTTTTGACAACCCTTCCCATTCCACCAACCATTGAACTGTCTGAGCATTTCCCTTCTGAACAACTCTCCTCTGCAACACACTTTTTGGTTTAAGAACATGATCAACATATTGGCAGCTAGCAGGAATTGGCACATCACTAACTGGTGTTGTTCCAATGTGTTTCTTCAACAATGAGACATGGAATGTAGCATGAATCTTACTGTGATCTGGTAGCCTAAGCTTGTAGGCAACCTCTCCCACCTTTTCCAGAATTTCATAGGGACCAAAAAACTTAGAAGCCAACTTAGGATAGGGCCTCTCAACCACAGATTGTTGTCTATAAGGTTGGAGTTTCAAGTATACCCATTCTCCCACCTGAAAATGCCTCTCAGTCCTCTTTTGATCTGCAAAGTATTTCATCTTAACTTGAGCCTTCTTTAATTGTTCCTGTATGATCCTAGAAACCTCTCGCCTTTGCTGAACCACATCCTGTACAGCAGGCACTAACACCTCAGAGAATGGTCCCATAGGTAAACTGTTAGGCTTAATCCCATATAAGGCTTCATAAGGAGTCATATCTAAACTGGAATGATGAGTGGTGTTATACCACCATTCAGCCAAGCTTAGCCAACTTTTCCATGTTCCAGGTTTTTCACAGCAAAAACACCTTAAAAAATTCTCCAAAACTTGATTCAATCTTTCAGTTTGACCATCAGTTTGAGGATGGTATGAAGAACTGAGGTTGAGCTGAACTCCAAGTATTTTGAACAAGGATTGCCAAAATTTGCTAGTGAATAGCCTGTCTCTATCACTGACTATGGATTCTGGTAAACCATGAAGTCTGAAAATTTCATCCATGAACACCCTAGCAATACTTGAAGCATTGTAAGGATGAGCTAAAGGAATGAAATGTCCATACTTTGTCAATCTGTCAACCACAACCAACACAGCATTATGACCTTCAGAAATGGGCAGTTGTTCAATAAAATCCATTGCTATATGCTTCCATGCTTGCTGTGGTATAGGCAAAGGCTGCAATAAACCTTGAGGGTATTGATTCACACTTTTGTTCTTCTGACACACCACACAACTTCTGACAAATTCTTCCACTTCCTCTTTTTGCCCTGGCCAGAAAAACAGATTTCCAATTCTTCTTAAAGTTGCCTTCTGTCCTGAATGTCCCCCAATAGCAGATGAGTGTACTGCTTCCATAATAATTCTTCTTACCCCTGCCTTACTTCCAATAGCAATTCGATTACCCTTCTTGAGAATTCCCAGCACAACTTGATATTCCTTATCCTGATCTGAACTGAGCAGTGTTTCTGAGATGATTTTCTGAAATTCTTCATCACCTACGTAACTCTCCTCCACTTGTTGTAGCCACAGAGGTTGAACTCCTGATATTGCATTCACAGTAGCTACTTCTTCCTCCTCACAGACCTTCTCACCTGCAGACTCAGTAACATTGTTTCTTCTGGAAAGAGCATCAGCTGCCCTATTTTCAGTTCCCTTTTTGTATTGTATTTCAAAGCTTAGTCCCATTAGCTTTGTTAGCCACTTGTGCTGCAAGTTGTTGCAAATCTTCTGCTCCAGCAAGTACTTCAAGGACTGGTGATCTGTCCTTATAACAAAATGGTTCCCAATCAAATATTGTTTCCATTTATCAACTGCCATCACCAAAGCCAATAATTCCTTCTCATACACAGATAATCCTTTGTTCTTTTCACAAAAAGCTTTACTGAGAAAAGAAATAGGATGTCCATCTTGCATCAAAACTGCTCCCATCCCTTCATCACAAGCATCTGTTTCCACCACAAATGGCTTCTTAAAATCAGGAAGTTGAAGTACAGGTGCAGTGGTGATCACCTTTTTTAATCTTTCCATAGCTTCAGTGGCTTGTTGATCCCAGCAAAATTTCCCTTTCCTCAGAAGATTGGTCAATGGTTTGCAAATAACTCCATAACCTTGAATGAACCTCCTATAATATCCAGTTAACCCCAAAAATCCTCTTAATTCCTTAAGTGTCTTAGGAATAGGCCATTCCATGATTCCTTGGATTTTACCGATATCCATTCCAACTCCAGACTCCCCTATTAAGTGCCCCAAATACTCCACCTGATTCTGAGCAAAAGTACATTTAGACATCTTGGCCAGTAGATGATTTTCCTGCAAAAGTTTGAGAACACTTTGCAAATGAACCTTATGTTCCTCTCTTGTTTTGCTGTAGATCAGGATGTCATCAAAAAAGACCAACACAAACTTCCTTAGGAACGGTTGAAACACCTGGTTCATGAGAGATTGGAAAGTAGCTGGGGCATTAGTTAACCCAAAAGGCATCACCAAGAACTCAAAATGCCCATGATGGGTTTGAAATGCTGTCTTCTGCACATCTTCTTGTCTCATCCTGATCTGGTGATATCCCGACCTTAAGTCTATTTTAGACAAAAAACAAGCTCCATGCAGTTCATTTAGTAACTCATCAATTATAGGAATAGGAAATCTATCTTTAACAGTCAAATCATTCAATCTCCTATAATCCACACACATTCTCCAACTATCATCTTTTTTCTTAACTAACAATATAGGGGAAGCAAAAGGGCTAGTACTGTATTGAATAACACCATTAGACATCATTTCATCAATTTGTTTCTCTATTTCATCTTTTTGAAAATGGGAATACCTGTAGGGTTTAAGCTTAAAAGCTTCAGAACCTGGTTTGAGGATGATTTGGTGATCCACTGTCCTCTCAGGTGGAAGTGTTGTTGGAACCTTGAAAACCTCCAAAAACTGCTGCAATATTTCTTGTATATCAGCAGGTACACCTTCGATCTCAGGATAGGCTCCCTCTCTTGAAAATTGCAACATGCAACTTCTAGCCTTTCTGTCAGTTGTCACCATCTTGGCTTCCTTTCCCTTCAGCAATTTCATCACTGCACTTTCAGATTCACCTTGCATATAGCACAATTTACCCTCATGAGTTATGGAAATCCTCAGTTTCTCAAAATCAAACATAATAGGACTGTAAGTAGTCATCCAGTCAACCCCCAAAATGATATCCCAATTCTCCATGTTCATAATTCTAAAATCAAATAAGAATTTGTACTCCTGAACTTGCCACTTAACCTTGGGACACTTTGTATTTCCTTTTGATACCCCTCCATCAGCTACAGATATTAAGTAAGGCTTAGTCTCCTCTTGCCTTAATCCCAGTTCCAATGCTAATTTCTTGTTTACAAAGCTATGAGTAGCCCCTGTATCAACGAGAATCTTAATCTCCTTTCCAAGCATAGTACCCTGTAAGGCTATGGAATTCGGCCTCCTTCCTTCATTTATGGCATTCACATTCAGTTGTTCCATATCTTCCTCTAACTCCACCTCCTTAACTTCTTCCTCAAACTCACAGCCTAAGGCTAAGGTTTCATCATTATCATCCACCACTACAAAATTAACCTGTTTAAATTTACATTGATGACCCATCACATACTTCTCACCACACCTGTAACAGAGGTGATTATTTCTTCTATATTGCAGCACTTGTGGAGATATCTTTTGGAATCTGTCTGAATTGAATTTTAACCCATCTTTCTTCACCACAGGTTTTTCTGTATTGGAATTAGACTTAGATCCCTAACACTTACCAACCTTCTGCATCTCTTCAATGGATTTTTCTTGTAAAATTGCTGTGTTAACAGCTTCATTCAAGGTCCTAGGTTTCAGCATCCTCACCATGGGTTTCAATTCCTCCTTTAGCCCACTGATGAAACTAGACACAAAATAGCTTTCAGGCTGTTTAATACTTTTGAACATCAAAAGAGACTTTAACTCTTCAAATTTCTCCTGATACTCCATCACATCTCCTGTCTGCCTCAGTTTGTTAAACTCCTCAACCTCATCTCTACCCCCAACTTTCCCAAATCTACCTATCAAGGCTTCACAGAATTCATTCCAAGTCAAAGTTTCCCTATCTTGCTTATAACTCTCATACCAAACTTCAGCAGCATTTTGCAAATAGATCTCTACAGCCTCAACTCTTTCAGGACCCTGAATTTGATAAAGATGGAAAATTTTTTGACACTTACGCAGCCATTCTTTTGGTTTGTCACCCGAGAAGTAACTGAGTTCAATCCTTGCTTGGTTCGTCCACGGAGCTTGCAGGATCTTAGATCTCCAGCTGTTTGAGCTCTCCCCTTTTTCTCCTTCGCCATTCACCTTTGTACCTCCTGGTGGAGTAGGAATTAAAGGTGAGATCACCTGAAATCCTTTTTCCCCACGGTTGAATTGCATGATAGCCTCTCCATGCTGACCCAATGTGGTATATATTGATTCAAACTTCGCATCCATGGATGTGACAGCCTTATACAAGTCTGCCATCATTTGATCTTGCCTCTTGGTTGTTTCATCTTGCCTTCTGTTCTGTTCCTCCTGCCTCTTGGCTTGTTCATCAAGTTTCCTGATCATTTCCTCCAACTGCTTAAACCTTGTTCCATCAGCCATCCTCGAACTCACGGCCAAGGTCGCCAAGCTCTGATACCAATGTGATGGTTTAACACCAAAATTCTGCAGAAATGGATGAGAAAAGAAGAAGAATAGAATCTGAGATGAGATAGCAATCTTAGATGAGAAAAGAGAATTGATTAGATGAGAATAATAGGACACAACCAAAAACATGATCTCTCTTTTTGGTATTAGGGACTATAAAGATCACATGATCACCCTTCCCAAGCAAAACCCAAAATGTCCGGACAAGAAGCCATAAAACATGACTTCCTTTTGAAACAAAAGCAAAAAGTAAAACAGCAAACAAAAGCAAAAAAGTAAACAGCAATAAGAAATTGATTACTCCTCCTTTTGAAACCATACGACCCCATTCCAATAAACCAATCTTCTCCAATTCCGGATTTAGCCATAATTTCATATTAGCATCACATAGTTTTCTGATTGTTGGGATTAATAGAGACAATCATATTCTCACTTAGATAACATTCAAATTTGAAGCATAAATTTCATTAGTTTTATTTCATTTTATTTTTTTTAAAAAAGTAATTATATTGATATGGATGAATCAAAAGATCCTACAAACTTACAAATTGATTAAATGACTTCTAAATTTCTACGCTATTACATTGTAGGAAAGAAAGAGCTCTATATTTAGCCCAATAACACATTGGCATGCAAGCTAGGACAAATTGAAAAATACATAAAGATAAATAACTAGTACATATTAAAATTGCCATAACTGAACAAAGAGTCCCTAGAGACTTCACCCTAACAGCAACATCAACACTTTGAAGTATTAGACTTCATCACGTACTTCTCTTGCTTTTTTTACCCTCATCTTCGTCAACTTCTTCCTTACTTAGAGTAGATATGAAACTAATGACTTTAAAAGTGAAACTTTTTTTATTTTTTTATTTTTTTTTAAAAAAACCACTCACTATGGGAACCTAACACTTTCATGAAAAGAGACAAAACACTCGCTGAAGATATACAAACACATTCACTGTGGAAGAATACATCCTACTTAATAGAAATAATTACTAAAATATCAATATTGAACCTCCCTCATTCTCCATTGGAAAAAGATGAGGGAGAAGACGAAGAAATTGAAATGGTTTCTAGAGAGAAGGGAGGAAATGTTGAAATAGAGAGAGAAAGGGGTCCTGGATAATTCAAGACTACATTACATTGACCCCCTCTGAAAATTGTACAAATTCAGCGATGTTTCTAAAAATTGTACTAAATGAATTATTTATTATTTCTCTAGTCTCATTTTAAAAAGTCATATTTTTAAGAACTTTATTCTCTTAATTAGAGATTAATATTTCTATATTTTTTTTAAATTTCTTAATTTCATAACCTTACTAACTTACTAACACGATCACGTATTGTCTATAATTAATCAACTTAAAAATAAGGGTAGAATTAGTTATAAAAACTTGTGATAAATTATTTATTTATTGTGTTATATATTTAAACTCATATGAAATTGTAACTGTCTTACAAATAAGACTCTTTTAATGAGAATAATAAGTAACAGTTATTAATAACCTTGACTAACATATTTCAGATGAAAAATATTTATGTAATAAAAAAAATAGCACTATGTGTACCATTATACCCTTATAAACACTAAATTGAATTTCATTCAAAGTGTATGATGTTTTGTTGGTCATTTATGTTGCGTTTGAACAAGTATTTCAAAAACGTTTTACGGTTTGAGAAAATTATCCGTCAGGATGATCCTGACAAAGGGTCTGTCAGGTACCCAATGAAATTGTGCCACATATACTTTTTAAAATATTCATAGCATGGTTATTATGGACTTTATTTCAATCAAATCAACTCCTAAATCTATTAAAATTCTCCCTCTCTCACGTAGTCATTTTTTCTTTTTTCCATTTTTCCTTAAGCCTCATTACTTGAAGCATGGTTTATTTATTTCTACCGTTAATATTTTATATTTATTTTCATTATTCTAATTAAATTTTTTAGTAATCTTACAACTTAAAATAATAAATAGTATCTTTCAAAAATTTTAATATAAAAAATTTAATATATATATATATATATAAATAGACACAAACCTTACTCACAAAAATTGAACCCTTAGGTACTGGCTATATTTATATTGTGACTAAAGGTTCACTTTTTTTAGTGTAGGGTATATATTTAGTTTAATTTTTGAAATTAAATTCTAAAAAATTTAAAATACGTATACCGTACACCCAAAAAAGTAAACCCTTAGATATTGGGTATATTTATTTTATAACTAAGGATTCACTTTTTTTCATGTGTAGAGCAAATTTATTTTAATTTGGGCAAACACCTCATAACCCGCCTGTGGTTTGCGAAAGTTACGCATCACCCCCTATAAAAAATAAAGCTACAAATGACCCCCCATGCTTTTTCGAAGTCCGCAAAGTGACGAAAAACCCTTAACTTAACAGCGCTTTGCTAAATTGACCAAATTACCCTCATACTTAATCCTCAAATTACCTAAAATTACCCTCATCTTCATCGCCACCACCACCCACCTCCTCCTTCAACCAGCATCGCCCAGATCTCACCACCACCACCCACCTCCTCCTTAACAAGCACCACCACCTTCTTCTTCAACAACCAAAAAGAAAATCAAAGAAATCAAAGAGAAGGAATCATAAACCAAAGAAATAAATCAAAGAAATCAAATACGAATGTAATGGCAGCAACAACAAATAAATTGAAGAAAAACAAATTTGAAAGAGAAGGAAACCCAGATGAAATAGCCTCATCAATCTTCAATGCTCTTTCCATGGTGCGGCCAATCTACTCTTCCCCCTCACTGCCGCCATCGGTAAATCAAAATTGCAGAAACAATTGAACTAAAATATTATTCCCATACACAAAACTCATCCTTCATGGTGGGTTTTAGCGAGGAGCCAACAAAATGATGGTGATTGAAGATGGATGAAGATGAAGATAAAGATGATGGTGATTGAAGATGAAGGTGACGGTGATTTGGTTTAATAGGGGCATTTTGGTCACATAGAAAATTACTTTGGCATCAACTTTGTAAAGCGATGCGTGTCCTGCACATGAGCCGTTAACTTCAGAGTTTTTCGTCACTTTACAGACTTCGTGAAAGCATGGAGGGTCATTTGTAGCTTTATTTTTTATAGGGGATGATGCGTAACTTTCGCAAACCACATGGGGGTTATGAGGTGTTTGCCCTTTTAATTTTAGAAAATTAGATTCACACAAATACTATGAAATTATTTTTAAAATAGAAGATTAAGGATAAAACAGTAACACTACACCTAAATAGCTTAGGGGAGGCGGGTGCACGCTGTGTGCACCCGCCTCCAGTGCGGGAGCCTCCAAAAGGAGGGGCCCACACCCGCCTCTCTTGTGAGGGGTTATTGGAGGCGGGTGCAACTCCAATAACCATTACTGGAGCCGGGTGCATCTTCAATTTATGGCTTCAGTAGGAATCGAACTCGCTCCGGCATAATCACTTGACTCTTGCACGTCAAATTTACCACTAGGCTACATATACTCATGTATATAAAGTTAAAATCGAAAGTATATATTTATATATTTTCTTCTAAAACTTGTGGTTTTTATTACCTAGTAATTTATCACCTTTTTTCAAAATTATTTTCAACTTTCAAAATTATCCTAATAAATTATTTTCAAATTTATTTTCAACTTTCAACAGTCCAAAACAAAGAGAATTTTTGAAACACTATCGATTAAACTTTGCAAAAATGCACCCGCCTCCAATAAACATGAAATTGGAGGCGGGCAATAGATAAACTATTGGAGCTTTGGAGGCGGGTGGTGAACTATTGGAGGGGGGTTCATGCTGCACCCGCCTCCAAAAGCCTTTCCCGGCCCCTTTGGAGGCTCAAACACCCGCCTCCAAAGGGGCGCCTCCTTTAATCATTTCTGTACTAGTGTAAGTTTTATTTTTATACATACAATAGTACAAAAAGAAATACTCGAAGGATGGCAAGAAATTTGAAATATAGAAGAAATTTCACGATTAAAATGTTTCATTGCAATTTACTAAATATAGGAATTAATGTAGATAAAATAGAGTCCATAATAATCATGACAAAATAGAGTCCATAATAATTATGATAAAATAGAGTCCATAAATATAGGAATTATTTTAAAAATTATATGTGGCACAATTTTATTCGGTGCTTGACAAAACCTTTGTCAGGATCATTCTGATGAATAGTTTTCTCTTAAGGTTGAGAAAACTATCTGTCAGGATGATCCTGACAAAGGCCTTGTCAGGCACCCAATGAAATTGTGCCACATATACTTTTTAAAATATTCATAGCATGGTTATTATGGACTTTATTTTAATCAAAGCAACTCCAAAATCTAGTAAAATTATATTTGGACAAGAAATTATAAGTTTTTGAAAAATACTTTTCAAAAAAAGTATACTGTAAGTACAACTTTTAAAGTACAAATGAAACATGTTTATAAAGTTTTAAAGTTTTTAAAAATATTATCACTTCAAAACTTTTAACCTCTTTACGTATTTCCCTCTATCATAAAAAAAAAAAAAAAAAAATTCCCTGCCTAGCTCACCCACTGCCAACCCAACCCCTCCCCCGGTTTTCCCCGATCATTCCTCCCCTTCACATTCTGGAATTGAAGAAGGTCCCAAGGGTTCGATTGTTTGCTTATTCAAGTGGTACATAAGTTGGGTTTAGAACGTTATGAGACAGTTTGGTTCCATCTAAAGTGTTAAGGAAGAACTGCGAGGAGCCGAGTATCCTAATATGATCTGATGTTTAAAATTTTTTGGTAACCTCAAAAAACATCAAGGTAAGTATAGTTAAAAAAAATTTTAAAGTCACTAATGGTTTCGTTTGACAAAAATAAAATTTGAACACAAACCTGATTGAGTTATACATTGAAACTGAAATTTAAATTGACTTGTAATTTTTATTAAAATTAATGAAATATATAAAATCATAATAAAACAAATTGTCATTTTGCTCCAAATTTATGTGGTAACATATAGTTTTTTTGAATGAGAAATTTTATGTTTTGTAGTTTTTTTTCAGTTAATAGACCATCTAGTTTGTGGAGTTTTATACTTTTATTCATTAAAAAAAAAAAAAAAAACTTACTAAGAAGAAGTGGGTATTGATAATCAGATTCAGCATTGAAAATTAATGATCAATTACTTATTTAAATTAAGTGTATTTGATAGCTGTCAGTCATAAGTTTTAATGAATTAAGTGATTATGGAGTTGGGTTCAGAAAAGAAAGTATAATTCAGGAATAGAAAATAAGTGATAAGCGAATCACTTATCACTGAATATGAATCAAATAAAAAAAATTTTCTCTTTCATTTTTCTCATTCTTTATATCATTATTTTATTTTATGTTTTTAATATTTTTTAAAAAAATTATCAATTCAGAAAAATCAAAATAAATTATTTTTATAACTATAAAAAATTTAAAAATATATTATCATCTATTTTTATAAATTTATTAAAATATAAACAAATTGAATATAAAAAAATATTAATATTTTTATTTTTAATAATTTAATAAGATTCAGACTTCAGTTTTCATATTTCAGATTCAGTCTTTAGATTTCAGACTTCAGTCATAATTTCAGATCTTAAATTTTAGATTTTATCAAACAGAGTAACTTAATGAATTCAGATTCCAGACTTCAGATTTCAGGTTTCAGACTTAAGTTTTTAAACGTAAGTTTTATCAAACGAAACCCTAAGCTCTTACATTGTTACTCAATGTATAATACTTTTTTTCTTAAAGATCCAATGTATAATGCTTACAACAGTTAATTTGACATAATTTAATCTACTAATGTTCTTAACTTTTTAAAATTTGAGTTATTTATTAATAATACGTTACTATATTAGTAAAAATAGAAAGAGTAAACATATTTGAAAATGAATTTTTCTTTTGAAAAAAAAAAAAAAAGTTTGAAAGTGGACTATTATTATTGTTTTTTTCGTTTTTTTGAAAACAAAGTGGATTATGATATATAATGACACGAGGGAATGAAATATATATATAGAGAGAGAGAAAAAGAGAACATCCATAGTCAAATTATGTTAGTTTGTAATGAACTTTCTCTTAAAAAGAAAGTAGGAGTTAGCCTATCTGTGCAGAAATGAGCAGAATCCAAAAGTTCCCAATAACTAAAAGAAAAAGATGTAAAAACATGAAGTGTCTTGTCATAGTTGCCAAGCATCTATGAAATTTGACTGTTGCAAAAGCTCACAATCTATGACTTATAAAAATTCACTATAAATATATAGTGAAAGGGGGAGGGTTGTTTTGTATGGGTGCGGGCCGTGCGTTATTTAGTTAGCACAAGATAAAATATTATTTTTTTGTCTTACGTTTAATAAAAAACTGTTCATATAAGCTATTCTTTTTCTGAACTAGTGTACATGTACTATTACTATATAACATTCATCGAATTTCTTTCTTTCTTTTTCTTTTTCTTTTTCTTTTTTCCCTCCTTTTTCCAAGATCATATGATGTTTCATATATACAAATAAAATATGAATTTAGAATCCCTGAAATAAATTACTGTAGTGTCTGGAAAAACAGTGAGTTCACTTTGTTAATACTGAAAATTTTCATATATATATATATATATATATCCATCAATAATAACCAGAACATATAAAAGTTTATTAAAATTAACAACGTTTGACTAATTTAAACATAAAATGATGGGATAATTTGGACACATAATCCTAACCACTCATTAATGAAATGCGAGCTAGTGTTCATGTTCCTGAATAATACTCCAATAACATTGAAATCTTCAGTTGGTCATATTCATTTTATTCTTTTATCCCGAACCATGCAAGGTAGGAAGCAAAATTAAAGAAATTAACGAGAGAGCCAGGATAATCAATTCTTTGGTATACATGCATGAAAACCACCCGTTCCATTCAAAGAGTACCCAACTTAGAGTTGTACCTCTCGTGAATGATAAACAATAGTACCACTGAAATATTCTAGTGGAACAGATAGAGTAATTAGATTAAAGACTAATTCTAAAACTAAATTAAACACGAAAGCACTAATCATATATATCAAGCCTTCAAAGCAAAACCTTGATTCCAGAAGTGCTTAAAGAAAAAAAGAAGTACGATTTCCTAGGAAAGTACTTATATATAGTCATCAACACATTAACATAGGCAGAAACATAAGCCTACAAATTAAGGAAACTAACAAAATATAAAGGGTTAATTAGTTATATCTTGTTGATTCTTGAGTTGAATGCCAAACAAGTCTCTGCACAAAAATCCCCCAAAAAGATCAGATTTTTTGCATCTTTAGAGTGGAGAAACCCCAACGTTAGCTGTGGCAAAGAACCCATCTTTCATTAGAGCATCTTGATCACTCTCCTGCCATAATTTTCAAAAAAAAAAAAAGGTAACAGAAAAGCAAAGAAGTATCAATAATCTGCAAAAAAAAAAGTGCAAATTCTTCAAGATTCAAAAAATGAAAGAAAGACTTTAATTTACCTGTTGGCGCACATTGCTACTTTTCTTGACAGGCTCATCAGGCACGAGACCAAATTGAATGTGAGGAAAGTGAGCCCACTGTGAAAAGCAAAGCAAAGCAAAGCAAAGAAACAAAAAGAAAGACAATGAGATCATGAGAGCCTGAGAATTCTTATCAAAGCATATCCTGATATTCGCATTCTCATTCTCATTCCCGAACTAGAACAAAAACCCTAGTTAATTTCGGCCTAAATAAAATTGCGTATTAGAAAGAATGAAACGAATGAATTATATTAAAGTGGTCCAAAATTTGAGTACATTTTTAGCAGCAGCGCTGAAGGCCTCCCTGTGGCTAATGTCAGGATTTCCTGCTTTGATGCGTTGGATCTCCTCCCTGCAACAACAACAACAATATATATTAACCTATCATCCCATCTCATTCCAAGTTTCACATTAATTAATTTTTCTATTTTTTTAAGGATATTTAACTCACTTGATGAATCGGTTGTAAGCAGATGGGATTCTCTGTCTCTTTTCTGGAGCTGAACACATTAAAACCCACAAACATATATTTATCAAAATCATCAAACCTCAAGTCTTTGAGCAACCAATTATAGAGAAAATTAAGGTTCAGGATTAAAAGATGAATTTTCGACTTCTTAGATACTAAAGATTTGCAAATCTTCAACTTCAAAGTATAGTTCTCTGAAACTCATTTGGATTACTTTAAGGTTGCATTCGGCATGCAGGAATGGGAATGAGAATGGAGCATTTTATATCCGATAACGGATGAATCTTAAATGATCAGATTACTATATGAACCAAATATAAGAACTCTAATCACAGAAATCACTTTCCATTCCCTCTATTACCATTCTCACATGTCAAACTCACTCTAAGGTATCTTAAATGTCTTTCTTTAATTTTTTTTTACCCTCAGAACACACATCAAGTATATATGAAAAACTGAAAGTATACCTGAAAATATTTATATAAAAAAAGAAAAAGAAATTTCTTACTTCTGTTAAGGACAGGTGGCTTTGGGAGATCATTGAATCCCCTTTGAGGAGGTAAAGCAAGGTCATTTGCCCCAGCCGGATTCATCAGAAAGTTAGGAGTTGGACTTGAAATTTGGTCCTGCCATATCCATAAAGAAAATCAACCAAACTTATAATCCCAATTAGGCAAAAAAAAAAAAAAAAAAAAAGGCCAAAAAAGCTTAAAAATTACCAGAAAGTTGTGGGATGAAGGAGAGAAGAATGAGTGGCCAAAATGATGAAGCTGATGATTCGGAGAAGGCAAAAGCAAGCCCCTCATGTTGACCGGCAAAAGATTGGTGCAGTGGCCGCATCGAACCGTCACCGTTTTGAACAAACTCGAACAAGGAACGCTAACCTAAACAACATTTATTTAACCCAAAAAAAGAAAGAAACCACAGAATCATCACCACATTCACACATATAAAACAGTCTAAATAAAACCCTAACAGTAAAGTATAAGAGAAGATTAATTATACCGCGAGGACAGTGTCACATAAGTTGCAATGAACATAGCAAAGCTGCTCGGAAGAAGAAGAGAGATGGTGGTGGTGGTGGTCCAGTGACAAAGTAGAAGAAGAGGAGGACATGTTTGACATGGTTAAGAATGATTCCTTTTCTTTTTATTTATAATTTTTTTAATCAAAATTCAGCTTGGATCCTATTACTCTTGACTGATTGATTGATTGAATTGATTGATGGCTTTGACAGATTACCCAAAACCCACCTTGGATCTGCCTTTTTGATCACTTTGTTCTCAAACAAAGAAGCAAAAAAACACAGGAAAAGAGAGGAGGAGAGAAGTATGAAAGGCCAAAACCAAAACCCTTTTAGCTCTTCTTGATGATGGATGATCTTCCACAACTATATATATATGTGAAATGAAACTATAGCTTATAAGATACATATCCATGTGTCATTCATGTGCAATCAATCATACATATAATAATTTTGTAATAATTTTGTTGTTACAAAGAAAGAAAATAACATGTGTGGTTGGCATTCCCGATGTGTGTTTGTGTGTGAATGAGTGTGTGTGTGTGTGAGAGGGAAAGAGAAAGAGGAGAAAGAAGATGGAGACAGTGAAGCACAGCACAGGCTGAGGCGGCAGATGTGGGAGAGAGGAGCCAGAAAGGGACGTTTGCATGGGTGCCCTATTGCCCTCTCACTTATGCACCTGTTGTTTTCAAACTCAACGTGGGGGGGGAGGGGGCTGCTGCTTCTTCATCTTCAAGGGTGATATCTATTATCTATCCTAGCCGAGCCTAGATTTAGTGTGATCAAAATTGTTTGTTTATTAATCGACGCTAAAGATATGTTCGTATATGGTGTTATACTTCACCCGAACCTAAGTTTGCCAGTGAAATTTTGTGTTTGTTCTCTCTTTATCATCGACTAACTTAAAAGGTAGTATTTAGTTAATTTAATATATCATGAAAGTTTACGCAAATGTCTAAGTTCAATTGAAAGCTATATATTTACATTTGTGTAGGTATGAGTGTATATAAAAATTTCTTTCATTTCGTTATTTAAGAATTCTGTTTAGTATATACTTATTCCATTTATATTATGAATTTAAACCAATTTTTACCTAATATTTATTTATTATTCACTTATGAATCAAGCTTGAAAATATGCTCGATCATATTCATTTATTTATTAGATAATCAAGTTTCAATTGAACTTTAACTCGACTAGTCTTAAAATTGGTCGTTTTCTTTCTTAACCCTATACCCCAACCCCACACCTCTTTTGCTTTGATATCTTTGCTTTATTATCAGGATCTAAAAGCGGTGAACTAAAGAGTAAAGATGAGAAAAAAAGGGGTAAAGACTACCCTTGTGTCCTCAGGACAAACAGAAAAATACAGGCCAAAGTGACATATTCAATTGTGAGTTTTATCTTTATAGAACCTCCGAACCCGACTGCGCCTCTTTAGGGTTCCTTTTTCTATTCATTTTTCATCAAACATTCAAACCATACAAACAAAATGCTTAATAAATACTATATGGAAAATTAAAATCTGTACTTGACTTACCCTCACTGTGTGATGATTATAAAATTATTGTGTATATATATTTTTTATTTTAATTGTATTTTAATTTTCTTGCAAATGATTTGACTACTCATTCCTTCTGTTTTCTTACAGATTTGCAGGTACGAATTTATTAGTCAGCAAAAATATTTTAACTTTACCTTGTTTGTCCTTTACCATAAATCTGTTGCAGTAATTTTTAGGTCAGTGCTGGCTAAATTTTAGGTCCATGCTCCCCGCCTTCCTAGCTTGCTCAATGCTCACACATTCCTATGAATTTCCTTTCCTTATTACTAGCTTTATAACACATGAGCTTTTCTAAACTATTTTGTTTTCTTCATTGGAAATGTTTTGGCTAAATCGTAAAGGAAACTGGGATCTTTTAATTAGTTCATAAATAAGACGTTTAGTGCATGTTCGTTATCAGGTTTTAAAGGAAGTTTTAAAAAATATGTTTTTGAAAAAATGATTTCAAAAACATGTAAACGAGCAAGAGTTGAAAATTGGTTTTCAAAAACGATGAAAGCTTTATTCTTATCAAGATTGCGGGGCAAATCAAGGAGAGCTTTTTTCGTCTCCCGTTTGAGCGGCAAAGCGAGGTGATTTTTGTTTCATCTCTAGTTTGAGTGACAGTGTTTTCAAGACCACACCAAATGTGGAAAACCTATTTTGAAAACCCAATTTTAGATAACAATTTTTTAAATTGGTGCCAAACAAAATTTGAGTTATGAAATAGTTTTGAAATTCAAAAACACTCAAAATCAGCCAACAAAATATGATAATAAACAGGCAGTAGACAAATGATAAGTTTTGAATATGACAGTTGAAGGCTATTAATTAAACTATATATGACTGTCTAGTTAGTTTTTTTTTGAACTATTTTGATATGATGAGATCTCTACATGATATAAAAAAAGAAAGAAAAGAGTTATATAACTTTTGTTGTCAATGTTTAGCAGGGTTTAATATTTTCCGTTCACACTTTTTTCCCACTAATTAATGTTGAAAAAATTGATCTTTTTTTTTTTTTTTTTTGTACTTTTGATACTCCCAGTAAGAATCTTGTTTCTACTTTTATTATCTTTTATACAATTACTGATATGATTCTTTATGATTTATAATTAGTATATAATTTAAAATTAATATAACACAACAATTTGTAGCCAATGTGTCTTATGGTTTAATGGTGCACGAATTGAGTTTAATTTTAGTTGTTTTATTATTGAATTTAGTCTCTAAAATTTTATGTGTATGTTAAAACAACAAATACTGAAACACACATATCGATTTGTCGAAATATTGAATTTTGCCAATGAAGTATCAAATTTATTTTAGCCATTGAAATATTGAGTTTAATTAATGAAGTATTAGGTATGTTTAGTTTACAAGTCTTGGAAAAAAAAACACAATTATCAAGTTTAGCTGCTGAAATATCACGTGTCAGACCGTTAAATGATCAGATAGAAAAACTACTCCTTTAGAATGGAGTAAGTAAAATAATAATCACAAATTACTTATTTTATTTTAGATACTGTAAGAAATCATAAAATTTCAAGTGAATGTGGTAGATCTTCTACGATGCTTTTGGATAGTGAGATGGAAAATGCCAAGTTATCAAACACTACTATATTAGCTTGATTTTCTATTTAAATGAAACAAATAATGCATTTTTTAAAATGTGGAATTGAAAATATTAATTAATTATTAAAGATAAAGGTATATATGTGTGTTGGGGGGGGGGGGGGGGGGGGATGGAGGAAGGGGAAGGGGGGTGAATGACTTAATTAATTAGTCCTTTATTTGGACTTCTAATTCTGTTTAGTTTTTTTTATCTTAAAAAACATTTATTTTAGTCTTTTAACTTGTAATATCGGCATTAAATGATCATTGAACATAATTTTCGTCCAAAAATGTACAAGGATGTTTAACACATGTGCTCTTTGTGAATGAAAATTTTTGAAGGGCACTTTCAAAATATAAAAATTAAAGTGAGCCGTATAAACACAAACAATTGACTCGTTTGTAATAATGAATTTTTTAGATTTTATTCGGTACAAAGTAATGATACTCATATAAACTAATTTATTATATTTGTTTATTGCAAGTGATGTGATATACATTTATTACTGTATAAAAAGTAATCGGCCAATGATCATTTTTTTTTTTGTAAGTATCACTTTAAAGATGAACCAAAAAAAAAAAAAAATATATATATAAATATTTATTTATATATATATATATATGATACTAATGAACAATATCACTTATTCACTGGTCCTGTTCACTACTTTGTTTAAGTATCACTATAAGGACGAACAAAAAAAATGGATACTCTCTGTAAGTATTACTTTAAGGATGAAAAAAAAAAATGCAATACGATACAACATCTCAAATCATATTTTAAAACACATCTTAAAATGTATTTCAAGATATGATACTATGCAACATTTGAAATCATAGTTTAAAATATCTTTTAAAATTCATAACAAAATACATTTTGAAATGTGATGCCATAAATGTGCTTAATCATTTGAAAGCATTCGTTATTATATGAGTGGCCTATATGATATCAGACTCATATATGTAATGGAAATTTTTTTTCCTAATATGTAAATCTGTATATATTGATAAACTCTTTAGATCTATTTAGTAAATTTACTAGTGTTTATATATATATATATATATATATATATATATTTGAAAATTAAAAATTTTATTAATGACGTTGAAAATCATCCAATAATGACGGATAGAATACCAACTGTCGGTACAACTGAATACAATAGATTTAATATGATAATTACTAGATCTGAACCATAACAATCTATTTAATCTACCAAACTATAAATATAGATTTAAACATAGTTGAATCATAAAACTCACAATTTGCGCCAAGCATATCTCATACTAGCAATCACAGAGCTATTACTGATTACCCATGAAAGTTTTAAGACTGAATCTTCAAACATGTCTTCATACAACTAGCCATGAATAGAATCACTAAAGTTAGGGAGAAAAACTCTATAAACAAGAGAAAAAGCCAAAAAAAAAACCATAAACGGGGACAAAACACCACAAACCTCCAACTAGGAAGTATAAAAAATTTAAAATTAAAGAAAATTAAATAAAATATAACAGAAACGAAATTGGAATGGTTTCCCTTATTCTCGCATGAGGGAAGATAAGGGAAGAAGATGATGAATTTGTTAGGGTTTGGAGATGGAGATGGGAGGGGCACAAGTGTTTCTATATACAAAGCTATGACAATTACAATGATTCACACTATTTTTTTTTTACTAGTTTCTATATAAGTAATTAGGAAATTTTACATTTTTGTTATTTAAAGTTTTGTTACTTAAAGTTTGATATCTCTACATTTTTTGTATTAAATATTTGTACAATGGCAAAATTATGCTTTATGCTTACATTTGTCTGTCACTTTTAGTCTTGATCGAGACCGGCATTTATCCGCTCTAAGCGGTCAGATCGGTAGTACAATGATATTTTATGGGTTTCTTGTAAATTACATATTATTGTGTGGTCTAAAAAAATATTTTCTAATGTTTTGCTCATTCAAAACAATGACCTAAAACTTTTTAATCCCTAAAAATTAGACAAAAATACAACAGAGCACTTCATCTTCATCATCTTTTTAAATGGGCAAAACTTTAGAAAACATTCTTGAAATGGTACAAGAATATAAAATTTACATAAGACTCCTAAAATGCCGTTTACAAAAGGTTTAGCCACTTAAAACGAATAACAGCCGGTCTCACAACTAAAGATATCAAAAAATATAATCAAAAAATATTAAGCATAAAGCATAGTTTTGCAACTATACAAAATTTGGTAAAATAAAAAAAATGTAAAGAGGGCAAAATTTAAATACTAAAAATGCGATTTTTCCTAAGTAAATGAACACAAGTTTTTAAATCACAAAAAAAATAATATAATTTAAACGTGGTCAAAGATTAAGAAAATTTAATATTTAAACCTACATTGGCAGCAAGAATATATACACTTATACACACTTGTAATGTATGGACAAATTAGTATTAACTATTGCAGAATTAGATAATGGAGGCGCCCCTTTGAAGGCTGGTTTCCAAACACCCGCCTCTAAAGCCTCCTCAAAAGCTTTTGGAGGCGGGTGCTACATGCACCGCCTCCCAAAGCTTTGGAGGCGGGTGCATGTTATTGTTGCACCCGCCTCCCAAAGCTTGGGAGGTGGGTGCAACATGCACCCGCCTCCAATCCCTCCAAAAGCCTTGGCACATCAAAATGCCGCGGGTGCATTTTTTTACCCGCATCCAATAGTGTGTCGAAAAATTCTGTGAAAGTTGAAATAATTTTAAAAATTTGTCGAGATTCAAGCAAGACGATAAATTAGTAGGTAATAAAAACCACAAGTTTAAGAAGGAAATATATACTTATGATTTTAATTTTAAATACATGAATCTGTGTAGCCTAGTGGTAAATTTAATGTGCAAGAGTCAAGTGATTCTGCAGATGCAAGTTTAATTCTTACTAAAGCCATAAATTGAATATTAAATTTTTTACTGGGTACCAATAATCATTAATATCCACCTCATTTGGAGGAGTTGCGGGTGCATATTTTTACCCACCTCCAATAACCATTATAATTAATGGTTATAACATGCACTACCCGCCTTCAAGAGCCCGCCTCCCATCCCCCTTTTTTGTGGTAGTGATTGGATCCAAGAAGTTAGGCTTGATTATCATTCTTATTGTTGGATACCTAATTGGCAGTTTCCTTGGACAGGGTTTGGCGTATAAATGACGAACTCATATGAAGGTGGGATTTGATTATTGTTTGAGTAAAAATTATGAAAAAAGATCCCTTCATTCATCTTTATTTTTAGGGTCGGTTCGTTATCATATTTTAAAAAATAGTTTTGAAAATATATTATTGAAAATAATTTTTTGGCGTAAAAAGTTTATTAAAATTATAATAAGGCGTATTCAAATTTAAAAATGTGTAATTAAATAGTAAAAGAAATGCGATTTTTTTGGGGGAACAGATCGAAATATCAATTTCTAAATGATGACGTTGTTAAAGTTCATTAATTTTCATGTCTCCTCATACTATTATTTTCTTCGTACTGTTGAATAGTGAATACCATATTTTGATGGTGTGCTACAATTTATTTTATCTTAAATAGTGCATATATATCAACGTTATACAGATGCGAGACAATACAACTGTTGAAGGGAATAGAAAATAGTTGGGTGAAATCAGAAGACAAATTAAATGGAGAGGCCAGCCAAGCAATTTGAATGATAAGAAAGCTCGATTTGACTGCAACTGAGAGGGAAATAAATGGCCACATTCAAGTGCAGTTTGCGCCATGTTCAAGTTAAGGAATTTATGTATGCATGCCAAACTCCATCAGTCGTCAATGTTCATGACAGAGTGGCAAATAAGGTGTTAATTTGTGTCGTATCTAATTTGTGTTACATGAAAGTACTCTATAGTCATAATTTTATCGGTGTAATTATTTATATTATATATGTAGTTCCATTAGTCTGCCAACCAACCAAGGTCCAATGCTAACTTGTTTATATCGTTTTATGTTCGTGCCTTGCTTTCATATTGCATTAGTAACAAGTTAGTCTTGTGTAAAACGAATTTATACATGCGACCATTGCTCAAAATGGGGTATTGTCCATGTTATCAGTATGCATTTTTTTAAACTTTAAACATGATACAAATTAATATATATATATATATATATATATATATCTATTTGTGAATGGTACGAGTGATATTGTTCGCGAATATCAATAATACTCTTTTCAAATATCACTTTGTGAAGAAAAAAAAAAAAGAGAAGTAATACTCTCTTCAAGTATCATTTTTAGGATGAAAAAAAAATGAAAATGAACAAAAAAAAAAATGAAACAGTGCACTCAAGAAAAGTAAGATAGTTTTGAAGAGTAAAAGTGCTACTCAGGAAGAGTCTTAAAGAATAGCACTGCTACTCTTCATGAGTAGCAATAAGAAAAGGGAGGTGTTAAAAGCAAGATAAAAAATAATAAATGCAGGACAAAGAGATAATTATGTGATATTAATAAAAATGTAACCAATGAATGCATGCCACATGAGTTACTATCAAAAAATTACTATGATTCGTTACTGAGTTTATCATTACTCTTAAGCTCTGTTTGTTTTATAACTCAAATTGGGGATTTTCATTTTGAGGAGAAGATATTTTGGAGGGAAATTTTTTATGAGAAATTATGTAGGAAATAAGTAATGATAATGTTATTTTAAAATGATGTGAGAGTAATTGTAGAGAGAATTTCAAATTTTAAATTTTAAATTTAAAAAAAAAATTAAAAATGTTTGGTTATGAATTTTTTAGTCAAAAAATATGACCTTTCTGGAAAAAGTAATAAAACAAAAAGAGCCTTAATATTAATAAAAAATAAATTTTCTTTTTTTGTTTCTATTATAAAAAAAAAAATACAACATAAAAGACAAATGAGGTACGAAGGTTTAATTATGGATCTATGATTGTAGGATCTAGTCTAATAGGTAATTCATTGAAGGGTGGACCCCACTGTTTGAAATAGAGAATGCATGCCATTTCTTGTCGGGCTGGCATGGCATCGACCCTCCCTTCGAAGATCGTACACTGGTCGGTCGGTGAACTCGTCGGAATTATGTCAACCAAAAACAATAATGGAAAGAGAAACTCTAGCTCTGTTCTCTTGTGGTTTGTGTAGGGAAAATTTTGTTGGAGGGAAGTTTTTTGTTAATAATTTTTGGAGAGAAGTTTTTTTGCGAAATTGTGTAGGTGAGAGATAAAAAAAGTATAATGATTGTGTTATTTTTTGAATTTATGTGAGTAGTTATTTAGATGGAATTTTAAAATTTTAATTTTGAATTGTTGAAAAAGTAAAGTTGTTTCTTTGTGTAAAATTTTAGAAAAAAAAAGTGATGATTCTTGAGAAATTGGCTCTGTTCTCTTGTGTTAATTTTCTAAGAATCATTATTATTTTTTTAAAAAATTTTTTATACAAAGAAATAATTTTATTTTTTCAACAATTTAAAATTAAAATTTTAAAATTCCCTCTAAATACCTACTCACATAAATTCAAAAAATAACACAATCATTATACTTTTTTATCTCTCACCTACACAATTTCCCAAAAAAACTTCCCTCAAAAAAATTTCTAACAAAAAACTTCCGTCTAATAAAATTTCCTCTACCAAAGCCACAAGAGAACAGAGCCTATGGACCGAAACAAATAAGGACTGAAGTTTTTGAAAGTGAGTTTTACTTGTATTTTGACTTTTTTACCCTCTTTCTTATTTTCTTTTTCTTCTCTCTTCTCCCTTTTTGTTTGCCAGCTTCATTTTTTTTTTTTTTTTTGTCAAATTCTTTATTACTTTTCATTTTCCTCTTTTATCATCTTTTTAGTAGATGATTTTATTTTGCTTTTTTCCAAATTTTTAGAAAAAAAGCCTGTCAATTAGGGCTGAGCAAACTTAGAACCCGACCCGACTCGGAACGGACCCGAATTGGCCGGTTCAGATCTGAGCGGGTCTAGATCCGAACGGGTCGGGTCGGGTTTTGGGACAGTTTTTTTTTATTTTTTTTACATGGTCATTCTTTTCAAAAAAGTACAATTTATTTGCTCAAAATGAGATTCGAACACTCTATCTAAATTTAAACACAAAGTCTTAGAATAAATTGATCAACCATCTCACCTACTTTCGGATAAAAAAAAGCCGACGCCTTTTAGTTACATTATCTTATTAGATTTATTATATTATATGTTTATTTATACTACATATATTATAATAATATACAAACTAATGGTAATTTATATTTTCTATTGTTTTTATTTATTTTTGTTTTTCTTGTAGATTACTATTAAAAATAAAATACGGTAATAAAAAATAATATTGTATAATTTTATTTATTTAAGATAATTTTCAATTGATAAAATTTGCATATTATTTAAATTTGAAACAATATATAAATTCAGTGAGTGAAATAATTTTTTTATATAAAAAAATAAATTTTATTAAGATTATGAAATGCATGTGTGATGTAATTTAACTAATAAATATAATTGGAAAAATATTAAATGATTCATAATTTAATTATTTGTATAATATAATAATAAGAAGAAGAAGAACACAAAGTAACAAAATAAAGAGTAGTTGGAGTGGCTAACTAGCTTTTCTTAACACTTACTGGTACATGTAGATCGCAGGTTCAAATCTTATCTCATGGAATGACCTATATAATTTTACAATTTTTAAGTTGAAAATTGTGGTTATGGTACCATTTCGGGTCAACCCATGACCATGTCCAAAAAAATAAAAACAAGTTGGATCGGGCTTGGAGGGAGAACCGAATTTGCCCCGCGGGTCCGGACCCAGATTGACCATGACAGAAAAAAAAAGAAAAAAAGAAGTTGGGCCGACCTGCGGGTCCAGGTAGACCAGCGGTCCGAACCGAACAAAACCTGACCCGCGGGTAATTTGCTCAGCCCTACTATCAGTCACCAACACCCAACTCTTATATATATATATATATATATATATATTTATATATATATATATATGTAAATAAATTTTCAAATTAGAATATTTATATGGGACGGATTGAGTAGTTAAAGCGCGTCTATATATATAAATATATATATATATATATATATATTATATATATATAGACGCGCTTTAACTACTCAATCCATCCCATATAAATATTCTAATTTGAAAATAACTTTTGTTCAGTTAAAGAGCCTTGTTTAAATTTATTTACATATATATACTTACTAATATAATTATGTTGAGTCTATAATTAAATTTTACTTAAAATGTATATAATTAAGAACCTGTTTGTTTGGAGGTTTGGTAGGATGATGAGTTTTATAAACTATTTTAAACATCAAATCTTGTTTAGCAGGGATTCAAAATTTTATTTTTCCACATTAAAATCCTATTTAAAAAAACAGAAAAAAAGAATTGAACACCAAAAACTATTTTTTCCTTAAAACTAAACTTTGAGGAGAAATCTTGTTTGTAGCATAATACCTTACAAGACAAAATTTTGAAAAAACCATTTTTTCAAAATTCTTTTACTAAATATAATTTTTTTAAAACAGTTTTTTCTCACATGTTCGTTTGTTTGTTTGTTTGTTTTTGAAAACATATTGCCCATAACATTCTTTAAAACCCTGAAACGAACAGGTCTTAAATGAAAAAATATAATACTGAATTACTTATTTAAAATATTGTACCTTGACTGTAATAGGTTATACAGTTTTCAAGCTGAACTCTTTTAATATGACGAAAAATATATTTAATTGGTTGAGTAAGCTGGCTGGGCCGGCCGCTTCGGAGAAGAGAAGAACAATGTGAAAAATGTCTTCGTCTTTCTCCTTATTTTGTGCTTTTCTTATGTATGTTTGCAGATCGCCAGACTGCACTTGTACTGCAATCTTCATGCATGTGTCCCTACGTCCATGCGCCTTATTTATTATTCTAAGAGGAGTTCTGCCTGTAGGGAACACCACCACCACCACCACCACCGTTGGCGTAGCTAGCTAGGTAGCTAAAGTTCGTGCTCTCTTGGCTATTTCTTGTAATTTGCTTTCCGTTTATAACAATAGAATTTCGATTTATATATGTATTTCCGTTTACTTTCACTGTACGTAAAGATTTTGAGTTGTGGCGCGTGTTGAGTATGAGACATAGCGTGTGAGATTAGGCGAAAGCCATATTAGCTAACAAGTGTTGCATGTCACATGTTCCGCGCTTTTGGTGATTTATAAGAGCAACTAGATGACCATAACTATTTTTATTTTTATTTTTTTTCCCTTTTAATTCCTATTCTGTTATAATTCATAGTACACAAGGGAGGGGAAGACCACTTAAGGGATGCTATTCAGGCCCTTCGCCCTTCTCAGAGTCCTGTGCCTGCTTGACTTTTTCAGAGACCTTTGTACCTTACGGTCGCTCCTCGGTCCTTCTTTAAATGTCTTACGGCTTAAAGTGCTTTCAACATATCGCTTACGCCTACGGACTGTAGACCATGGAAGTGTTTAGAGAGTTGATCTTGAGACCTCTCCATCCTAATGATATTAAGGGCATGAGGGCAAATCACTCCTTCAAGGATTTGGTTCATAGCACTAAATGTGATGTTAATTCGATCTGTACGCAGAGGCACCCTTAATGAAAATATGGAGAACACTAAATTAGAAAAGAAAATACTGCAAGAATTTTACTAATAATATAAAAGAAAGACTTATATCAAAAGTCACAAGATGAATCTAAAGGGTGTTATATACATTATCCTTAAAAATTTATTGTCTTTACTATCTGGTTAACTAAGGATATTTGCAAAACGCTTGTAAATGAATTTTTGTAAACAACAAAGTAGCTGATTGTAAAAAGTTGATTCTAGATCTCGCGATCAACACTTATTTATAGAGTTGAATAGATGCCAATTTATGATAGAATCAGACTTCATGGATTGAAGCAGCTTTTCAAGTGTTTGGTCACAACATTTTGCAGAATCAACAATTCTTCGAGTTTTAATTGCACTTCTTTGCAGAACCAGTTTACTAAATCTTTTCGACACCCACTTTCGCGACACCGTAAGCCTATCGAAAGTTGCAACATTTTTTCCTCCAAAATGTTCGACACCCATTTTTGACATCGAAAGAGTGTCAAAATATAGTAGACAAATTTTCTTAAATTTCACAGATGGTTCTTAGTTTGGTTCGACACCCGTTCCATTACTGGTTGCGAAGTTGAAATTAAAGTTTTCGATCTCAAACATGGTATCAAACACAAACGGGCCAAGACTTGAACGGACGTTGGACTTTATTTATTATTATAATAATTTTTTTTTCAAACAAATGAATTGAATGGCCGTTTGAATTATTATTATTATTTTTTTTCCAAAAAAGTAGATTATATTCATAATAAATTTGATGGATCAAATGATCTTACAAAATGGCTAACATAGACCATTAATTTCCTTCAACTTTGAATGTTGAAAGAAAAAACACGAGTTCTTGACTCGATAAACCCTAATATAAACAACTACTAGTACTCAAAGAAAATATTACAACTGAAGTTAAAGCTTAACAAAATTGTCACTAGAAACTTCATATTTGCAGCGACATCACACCTTGGGTACTAGATCTTTCTTTCTTTTTTCAAAATGAAGGTAACCCCAAGCTCACCGGGCACGAACAACACGTCATACTCCTATTGGATATTCCGCCGGTTATAAAATTTGTCCCTCAACCGGTGTGAGTCTACCTTCCACTGTTTTTTTCCTTCTCTTCTTTTATTTTGTTTTTTCACCTTCAGCTTCTTCTGGTAGCAAAGACAAAACACATCTTCATTTTTTGCTTTTTCTATAACTTTTGTCAATAAAAACCCCAGATTTGTACTACTAAAAATACCAAAACAATTCCAAAAGAGGAGACTAAATACCCTGCAAGGGAGCACAAGGTCACTTCATAAATATGGAGACCAACACCTCAATAAGGAGGAAAACTAATAACTGAAAACTAAAAAAGAAAAGAAAGATCCCTCCTCCTCCATAAATGGAGAAGGAGGGAGGAGGAAGGTTGCTTAACTGAGAAGGATCGGAGGAGAGAAAGAAGAGAGAGAAGAGAGGAATGTCTGAATTATTGTGTTATAATAAAATTTGGATGGACTTGGGTTTGCCAGTTATGTATGATTCGTTAGTTTTGGTGCAATAACGTGTGCAATAACTTACCAACAACACAATTCCATGAGGAATGAGGAATGAGGCCAACACTTGACTAAGTCGTTAGCTGCCACCAAGGCGTGCCAAAGCAACATAGGTTGTTTTGTCATTGTCCTTAATTTCTTTTTTTTTTTTTAAAATTAATATAATGCAAATGACAGTTATTTAATACGGTCAATGACAATTAATTACCTTCTTACATTTTCATAATACATATAAAAGGAGTAATGGTATATTATAAAAGTAAGAAGGAAATTGTCACCAATTATATTATATAAGGGTATAATTGTCGTTTACCCTTAATATATCTATTTTGGGTTGGCTCATACTTTCAAATAAATTCTTTAATTTGATAAACTACAAACCAACTTTTGACCAATTAAAAAGGGATGGACGTCGTACTAGTTAGTTTCATCAGATCATAAGGTCATCTGATAAAAATTAGAGTAATAATACACTTCTCAACTAATTTATCAATTTCCTCATAGCAAGTGAGGTATCATGGATTCATTAGCTACACTTTTATAAAATAATTATTAATACTACATTATTGACCAATGAATGTATGGCATCTCACTTGAAAAAATTGAGGAGATTATTTGAACAGTGTATCATAACTCTAAAAATTAATACTTATATTTGAATGTTTAATGCTAAATTGATTAAGTGGCTTATATATAAATGCTGAAATATATTTTTTAACATTTGAATTATAATGCTTAATCAGTTATTCATATTTGATAATTACACTCCTATGAATACTGAAATATTACAAATGTAAAATTTTGTGTTTACTTTAACTATTAATAACTACACAAAAAAACATCAATTTTATGATATAAGGCCATATATAACTAATATAAAAATGTAAAATATATTATTTTATGTTGGTTACAAAAAATAGGTGAAATATATATCTTGTATGAATAAAATAAAAGGATACTTTTGGATATAAAATTTAAATTATTTACAAAATTATCTAGTAGAGCATTAAATGATAAGTAATAGCTAACTTTTACTGCTTAAATAAGGAAATAAGTAATGCTTAATCAAATAAGAGGTTTCGATTTTTGTCATCAAACATGATGAAACTCATTATCTCTTGATCAAATAATTTTATACATTAAGAATTGTTATCAAACATGCACTAATTTCGAATGGAATACGCAAACATCAAAGTGGTGTTGGATCAATTTTCGGCTATGATTGATTCCGTTGTGTGTTTTTTTCGTCGTTTTATTTTATTATTATTTATTTTAATTTTTATAATCTACAAAGAAACTTTTATACATTGAGACACCTAAATATAACTCGCGGTAAAGCATATATATACCAAATAGCGCCTCATAATATACTTATTATCATCTTGGAACAACACTACTGTTAATTGTGAGTACAATATATTCTAGGTGTCTCTACATTACGTTAAGGACTAAATATTATTATTGGAGACTTGCATACCACGTTCTGAGCTAGCAGATCGTCACAACGGACCTGTACATTACAGGTACTAATATTATTACATGAAATTCCCATGTGCAATTTATTATTATTATTATTATTATTTCTGGAATTCACTATGTGCAATTTCATTCTTAGTGAAAATTAAACAAAACATCGTTTTCATGAACCTAATAATTGAAACCAGTCATAAAAGGGTTGTGATAAGAAGACAAACTAATTCTGACCAACATGCATGCTTACTTTTAGCTATGTGACATGTATATATTTAGTGTGGTGGTTGTTGGATAGTGAATTAATGCCTAGGTGAATTTAAATTGACCTCGGCCATTGCCGATTTGAAATCCGGTAATACGGATGCGTGATAGTTATTATATGCGACAGGTGGCCTTTAAAGTAATGGGATGACACGTGTAGGAACTTGAAGATGACACTAGGACTAAATAGCTTGGACAGTTAGATCCACTCACCCCCTTTCCCTCTATAAATATCCGATTATTCTCTCATTTGAAGGGTATTGAATTCTTATTTAATCTAAGCAATATATTGTTCTACTCTCGTACTAACTTAGGCATCAGAGTTATATCGGGGAGAAATTCCCAAAAGCAGGAACTGAAGGAGAAGGTCGACGTTAAGGAGTTCGGCACGAAGTGAGGATTCAACAGTGGTAACGAAAATAAGTGATCCAACTTGGCAATTTTGGAATCTTGGAAACCTTCCTATATACGCTCGTATATGGTTTACTTATTTAGATATCTAAATGAGTAAACACCACCCCCTCCCCCCCCCCCCCCCCCCCCCCCCCCTCACCGCATAAGTTTATGTTCCTAAATAAATATCTTTTTATATTAATACAAATTTTTTATAAAAAATTTTAATATTACCCCTTATTTATCACATTTAATTGGATTAAATACTGTGTCATTTTAAATGCACATATATCACACACATTTCTATTTAATATGTATGTATAAACAAGAAAACATAAATAGGGATTAAAAAAAAAGGAAAAAAAAAAGAGATTCACTCACTTTCTTAATTTGTGTGCTTATTCAGTTATTCCTAAGGGTGCGCTTGGCGTGCGGAAAAGAGAATGGGAATGGTTGGCATCTCATGTCTGGGAATCGATGAATTTCTCATTAAAGGAATCTTAGATTTCCTTTTAAAGGATATAATAGTTGAAATTATTAGATTCCTATACTTACCAAGCATAGGAATTTCAATCCTAGGAATCATATGTCCATTCCCGCGCGCCAAGCGCACCCTAAGAGGACACTTATAATGAGGAACGGAGGGAGTACCTCTTTTAAGAAATTTTATTTAGGTAAGGAATTCTTGAACCCTCCTTTTCGTTCCTTTTGTAACAACATTCAATATGGAAATTGTTGGTGCTTCTGCACATTTTGAAGTAGAGTTTTTTTTTGCCCATTTGATTCTCGATATTTGTGAATTTTTCTCTGTGAGCATCTTGACCTTTTTTTTTGGTTCGAATATTTGCAACAATGGAAATTGCTGGTGCTTGTGCACGCTTTGAAGGAGACCTTTTTTTTTGCTTTCTCTCTCTCTTATATTGTTTTTGGTCATTTGTGTTTAAAGTTTTGACCCCTCTGTTTTAACGTTGAACAATGAATCATTCGAAATAGGTGGTCGAATTCAAAATGGTAGTGTTTAAATTAGTTTATTTTGTTTTTTTTCTTTGGTTCTTTTATAAATTAGTTGAGGTATCTGAAATTTGAGGATTCGCGAGAAAATCAGCCTTAACTGGTTTCTTTGCTTTGGTCCTTTAAAAATAGTTTAATGTTTCGAACTTATGCGTGAACATGGCAATATTTATAGAAATATAGTTTTTTTTGGATGCATTTGTGTTTCTAGGCTCAAGTGCAGTCGTTTTTTCAGTTATTTGAGAGGCTAAGAAATAAAAACTTCAATATGGAGAAGCTAAGAAATGAAATATGACTGCTAATTTTTGCTGCCTTTTTTCTTCTATCAGATTATGTTTTGCAATACAGGTAGTTGCATTTCCTTGGGGTTCTTTTGAAATATAGTCTTGGAAAAATTACTAAAAACCGAAATTTCTTGGAGAACAGCGAAAAAGGTTGAACCAAGTCCACTCTAAGACATTGTAGTAGTTTGAGTTTTTTTTTTTTTAGGTATTTTTGTAAATAACAACTTTGCCTTTTCCAAACTCAAAAAATGGAGATGAGAAAAAGAGTAAAGAATAGTAAATTTTGAGTTGTTGAGTTATCCACAGGAATAAGAGTTGCATTGTTAACTTTGTTGCTTTGTCGACAGAGGTTTACACTAACCTTATACAGCAGATGCAAGTTAAAGGCGTGCAGGTATTTACCTTGATTTTTTGTTTTTGTATGTTTCTACATTTCTTATATTAAGCAATAGATTTTGTATTTTTTTTGGAGTTTCCCTCTAAAGTTTCACCTTGCTTCTTTCTTTTTGTCCCTTACCTACTTGTTCATTACTATTGTGTCTGTTCTTTTCAATTCAGGAAATGCTCCTTGTATAGATCACTGGGAATTGGTTCAAGTTAAGATTTTATGTTCTTTTTCTACCCCCACCCCCCCCCCCCCCCCCCCCCCCCCCATTGCCCAGTGTTGTTTCAGAAATCATTTTCTTTGAAAGTGAGCCAGAATTTGTATATTGAGTTGATTGGCCTTCTAGGAGTTGGAAAAAATAAATCCTCTTTAGCCTTTCCTCATGTATTTTGATTTCTTCCTTCTATGTTATTATATGTTCATTTGTGTTAAAATGTGGCACTGCTTGCTTTCCAATTCAGCACTTCTACATTATAAGTGAATGAAAACTTGCTCCCTTTGTTGTGTTGTTGTTGTTGTTGTTGTTTTGGAGGGATGCATTTTGTCATGTTCTAAATTCCACCTCAGTCCTTCAACTTTCCCAAAGGGTATGAAATGTGTAAGGAATAATGAAGGTTCACTACTGTGCATCTTCTTTATTGCTAAGTTGATTAAATGTGCTCTCCCCTATTAATATTTGTTGCCTATTGATATGATTAATTTAGATGACGTGAAGGAGGAGAGAAAGGAGAATTCTGCTTTGGTTAGGAGTAGTAGAGAAAAAAGATCAGAAGGAAAATTGTTTTATTCATCTTAATTCCTTTATGGATGGATAAAGACTATTTATAATTGTCTGCAACAGTAATTGAACAACTTTGACCCTATAAACAAGGAACTACTAACATTGTGCACGACTAAATCCTACCAACTAGGAGACATGGCCAGTCATTCTGGCTAGTAAATAACAGTAACTAACATCTAGGCCAGCCATTCTGGCTTCTGCTACTGTAAATCCTACCAGCTAGAAAAGTAACCGTATCATTCCTCCTACCTTTGATCATCCTTGTCCGCAAGGATGAAATCAAGCATTCTTCTATCCTGAAGACTTGATGAGGGAGTTAACGGCAATTTTCTATCCCGAAGATTTGCAAAGTTGGTTGGAAATCTTCTATCCCGAAGATTTGCAGAGTTGGTGGGCAATCTTCTATCCCAAAGAATTGCGGAGTCGATGGATGGCCTGGGACTGATATGATCAGGGCCAGAATTTAAAGAAAGAAAAAAAGAAGAATCTTGAGGGAAGAGCAGGGAATGTATTGTGTCATAATATTTTGATACAATGGAGCAGCTGGAGAGAAAAGAAACGCAGAAGAATGTAGAGAAGGAGAAAAGGAGAACAGGTCCTAGAACCATGCTCTAATACCAATTGATACGATTAATTTAGATGACTTGAAGGAGGAGAGAAAGGAGAATTCTGATTTGGTTAGGAGTAGTAGAGAAAGAAGATCAGAAGGAAAATTGTGTTATTCATCTTAATTCCTTTATGGATGGATAAAGACTATTTATAATTGTCTGCAACAGTAATTGAACAATTTCAACCCTATAAACAAGGAACTACTAACATTCTGCACGACTAAATCCTACCAACTAGGAGACATGGCCAGTCATTCTGGCTAGTAAATAATAGTAACTAACATATAGGCCAGTCATTTTGGCTTCTACTACTGTATATCCTACCAACTAGAAAAGTAACCGTGCGTATCAACTATCTTAGGGCCCGTTCTTCTCTTTGGGTTTGAAACAATATTTGAAACTTAGTTTTTAAAAATTTTATAATCAGTTTTTATCATTTTTAATACAATTTTTTACTATTTACCTACACCTTTTTATATTTTCAATACACTTTTACATTATAAAATTATTTTCTCAAAACTAAGTTTCAAACATTGTTTGAAACCTAAGCTAAAGAACAGGCCAATTTAGAAAGTCTTCCTTCCAGTCATCATTAAACTAATTTGGTGGATATAAAGAAAAGTGAATAAAATAATGTTTAGGTTGGTATTGTAGGTCTTTAGTCAAGCTAAAATTGGACTGAAATGTGATGCAAGTAAGGTTTACCAGGCATTTAATATTAGGCATTCGTAATCACAGTTTTTGCAAAAAAAATGAAAAGTGATGTTTGTTCCATTCTCTTTGTACAACATCACTTTTTGCTTTATAAGTTGTTCTGTTATTGGATAGACTATGCTAATAGGAAAAGTAATAATAATGAAACCTTTTATTTTTAGAAATTTTTTATTAATGGGAAAGTTTATGTGTTTCAGAAGTATAGAGTTTTAAGTTGCTTTCAAATTGGAGCTGTAGTTGGCATAGGAATCATATTTACTCATGATTTTGGTTTTGGAGCAGACAAAGTAATAATGATCATTGTTTATTTAACTTGATTTGTTTTCAGAGAAGATGTTCTCTGCTTTTCCGCCTTATAGGGCTTGAATTCCATAATGTTCTTTAACTCTCTTCTTGCTTCACAAATGTCCCATGCTTAAATGCATTGTAATTGCCAAATTCTAGCCACTGTTATCTATATTTTTGGTTTGGTGGGAAAGGGTCCTTTTTCATAGAAATTAGAGCTTTTGTTTACAGTGTTTCTTTTTCTCCCATAGGTTAGAGAAGAGTGTCTCCAATCATTTTCCATGTTTGGAGCATTAATTTCTCTTAAGCTTCAGACTACCCAACTCTCATTTGAGACAGGTAAAATGCTGAATCGAGGGAGTATGTAATTTGGAAAAAAAAAACCTTGTTTCACTTTTTTATGCACATTCTGGGTTCTACCGTGTTTCCATTACAAGGGTGCAGTTTGAATTAGTGCTTTGGTAGAGTAATTTGAATTTTTAGGATCAATACTAATATAAATGAAAGTTCAGGAATTGGGTCACCAAATTTAGAGAAGAAAAATGTAAATTCTTCCCCCCCCCCCCCCCCCCCCCCCCCCCGAGTGTGTAATTTGGGCTGCACTTGTCTATAAGCACTGCTTCTAAGGTACAACTCACTTTTAAAAGTTTTATTTATGGGAGAATTATGTTACTGCATGTGGCATGACGATATCATGAGTTGTTTGGATTTCTTTTGTTGAATGCTAAACAATGGTGTTTTATGTGTGTAGCTCAATTCAAGAAGGCTGAAAGAAACTGCTCTTTAGGAGGTTGTTGTTTTCTTCTGGTAGGCTCTCCATTTGCAGCATGTGTGGCTATGAGATTCAATACCTACCAGGCTCGATTCTGGCCATGTTCCACTGGAACATTGGCACAGGGTCCCACATAAAGTGGTTCACCATATATATATAATATAATTATATATATTATAGTATAAATTATATTAGATTATATATCTATTGTCTAGTTATGTATGTAGTTTTTCATTTATAGATTTTTTTTTATCGATTTAGGTAAAAATAAAATAAAATAATTTGTAGTCTTGTATTCTTAATCATTTGCACATTGTTTTCATGATAAATTATATAGATATTTAAAATTTCAGTGTTATTTGATTTATATAAGTCGGAGTGTATCCTAAACTATTTAGTTCACTACTACAAAAAGGGATTTTAATTGCGGTTTTTAAGGGTTTTTAACGGCGGTTATTGGCCTTTTTGAACCGCCATCTATCTGGCAGCCGTTGTAAGTTAGCGGACTTTCTACGGCAGGTCGAACCGCCGTAGAATGTGTACCCTTTCTACTGCGGTTCAAGGTCGAACCGCCGTAGAAAGTGTACCCTTTCTACTGCGGTTCAAGGTTGAACCGCCGTAGAAAGGGTACTCTTTTTACAACCGAACCACATTAAAAGCATTAAAAACCTGCTGCTAAAACTTGGTTTAAAGCAAAACCTGCTACTAAAACTTGAAATTTAATACAAATATCACCAATATACAAATTGAAATCTCTTTTATAATACAGGGCATAATATCACCAATGTACAACTATAATATGAACAAGTTTATCGAGTGTTCTTCAACTACGGCTGATGCTCCAAAATATAACTAGCGCATAATTTTCGCACTGCATCTATATCCACATTGCTTAATGGAGTGCGGTCGAGCTTGAAGTGCTGCAATAGAGTTTTTGAAATTAAAAAGTATCCGAGTAGCAAAATGAAATACGTAAGTAAGTTATGAGAAATATATATTTACCTTTTCAAGTGCCAATGTGGATGATTTCATTGCTATTTGGTACATGTAGTGCATTACATAGTACCCACACTCCCAATTGCTCGTTTGCTTTTTATGCTAATGAATTAATATATACGAGTTCGAAGATCATACAATTAATTGTATACAACACAACGTGAGTAAAAAATTTAATATTCATAACGTCACTCATATTAATCTAATTAATTAAATAACTAGGACTCACTAATTTCTACTGATCGAAAAGGCAATTGCATGCATATATTAACTAACCTACAGTACTGGACTCACGGATTGCATGCATAAATCAAATACCTCAATAAATAACTTGACTAACTAATAAATTAATTGACTAACACTACTAACTTAGGCTACTAGACTCACGGATTTAATTAAAACAACTAACACTACTAATTGCTTAGGCTACTAGACTCACGGATTTAATTAAAAAATTTAATAAGAACCAATTTTACCTTAACTACTATCCACGAAGGTTGCATATGCACATTTTTGGGCAATCCTAAGAAAGTTTGATAGTTAAACATCACCCTATAAAAATGAAAGCGAAACGAAAATAATTAGCAATATATGGATATATAGGCATTCTAACCATTGTTAATATATATAACTCACTCGTCTATAAGCTCCACCGCCTCCTCTTTCTGTGGATTTTGTAAAGAATCAAACCAGTAGACAACTTTTTCTGTTGGTTTAATGGCTATTAGCATCTAACGTTCACTGCAAACAAAAAATTTAAAGACGTACGTCAGATCTTTATATCAGTGTTTCTTAAATATTAGAGAATCGCTTACAGTGTCACTTACCCCTGAAGATAAGGCACCAGATACATTTCTTTATTCCTATCCTTCAAGATTCGCGCAATGTAGTTTACCCTAGCTTCAAGAGTATTTGTTACGGGTGTGACATGATCAGCCGAGAGGAAACCTATCCCCTTTCTCCCATTCCTTTCAACTAACTCATGTAAAGCTCTAAAGAATTTACAAAAAGGGCTTCATTGGTTAGTCTAGGCACATGGAATGCATACTATATATAACAATAATCAGAAATAGGTTATAAAATTAAGTGGAAACTCACTGGGTGAACAACTGCATCAAACTGTTTGAGACCTGGCTTTCTCTGGTCAATAACTCTACGAGATCCCCTCGATCCATCGCATTAGGCAGGTCCAAACCTATGACTTCTCTTGTCATTTGAAAGAAGAAGCCATTGAAGTCCGAATCATTCTCCATTCGGAGCTGTAACTCTTGCAATGGATCAGATGTCGATGAGGATGACATCTCAGTCGGAACCGTCGTCGAAGGAGATGTCTTGTCATCCTTAGAATTCATCCGGCCTTTTTTCTTTTGGGCACTTTTATGCACCTAACATCATTTGAAATAACATTAAATATACAAAACGGTATTAAGTAATTCACAAATAAATGAAAGAATATACCTTTGTTACCGGAGCCGACTGAATAATTTCAATCAACTCTATAGGCCATTCCACGAAAAAGGACTTGGCCATTCCCACTGTTGCAGCCTCTTCCTCAGGAAATGGTAGCGGGGCACGGTCATCATAGGAAATTTTAATTGTGACCCTCGCGCAACCTTTCCTAACCTCGCGCCCGTGGTGCTTGCTTTGCTTATAAATATTTCTTTTTGCCACAAGCTTACGCCGCTTTTGCGAATCCTCAGAGAGGAACAGATGTCATTCACACCCGTCCTAAGATAATAGGCAAGCGAATGAACATTAATCAACTATTAAGTCTAACTTAACAAAGCACTGTAATAATGAAAAAAAAAATTGAAGAAGAAAGTTGCCGTCTAAACAAGTATGCACTGAATTTAATTTAGTTTTAAAAATACCACGTGTATTCTATGAAAATATACATATTAATGTTATTTACCTTGTATTCGCCTAAAGCACCGCCGTCAGAGGCTTTGATCGGGTCCGTAGGTGCAACATGTAGCATCTCCAACTCGGGCAACCTTGTAGGTATCAGAGGAGAAACAGGGCTCACAGTGGATACAGGGACCGCTCCGGAGGTCTCTGGGGGCAAGCTCTCATCTTTTGCATTATTGATGACGGTGGCTTTTAATGTATCATAGTCGGTTCCCATCTTACCACATCATCATCATCTCAGATGTGTCTGACATTCATCTAGTTGGGCAGTGGTTTTCTGAAGCTGTCGCTTTGTTAAATCAAGTTCATCTTTAAGCGACGGCTTTGTTTGTTGTGGGAAAACCTCTGTGATACGTGCCCTGGTAGAATGGCCGCGATAACGACCGGGGTGATCGGGCTTTCCCGTTGCAATGACAAGAATGTCATTCCTACCCTCTGCAACGGTCTCCCCTTGGGACTCGCGGGAACATAAATTTTCCTACACATTTGTACAACTCTAGTAAATGTAAATAGATCAATTAAATATAAATAAATACACATATACACAGATTAATCATTTATGTATATAAATTTTAAATATAAAATTGATAACCGTAATTATAAAATATAAATAAATACACATATATACAAATTAATCATTTATTTACTTTACAGTGACAACTAGATAATTATAATTGCGATATAAACATTTAATGACAACCAAATTATTAATTAGCATTTCATCATAGATATCTAGTAATAAATAATCAATTATAATAAAAAAATATACACATAGACTTTAAATATTAAAAGAACTGAAACATAAGAAAATGTATGGTGCAAAACTTACAATTTCCATCCCTACACGCCCAGCCTCTGGCGTGAAGTATTCCCCTTTTTTGTTTGTGTGGGCCTGTCTCCAAAGTAGATGACGGCCTGGCACTGAATAAGAATCTTCGCCTTCTTCTTCGGACTGACCCTCCTCTGAAGGCTTCTTTCCGGATGCACTCACCGCCTCGTCATGCAACTGCTGCTTCAGCAGTCGGTAGCCACCGCAAGATAAATTATGGTAGAAAGCATTTAAAGTGGCATTCTTTTACGCTTTTCCACGAATTTCCTAGAGAGTAATATAATGAAAAATTATTATCCCTAAACTGAGCAATTTCAAATATCCAAAAAGAAGAAGGAAATCAATTTTAAAAAATATACCTGCCATTCTTCTGTCTCGCGGCTAGCCTTGAACTTAATCCATGTCTCCCTAGGGAGATATTTATATTCCAAGCATGGATCCTTACCCTTCAAGGCACCATGTACATATTTCCCCAAATAGGATTTCCAATCTTTCCATCGTTTACCGGCATAAGAAATCCACTTTGTTTCGAGTTCTTCGGTTGACTCGAAAACAAATAATGCCTACAGTGAAAATTAGGAGTAAAAATTTAGTGAGAAATTTGAGTTCAGTTGTATGGAAGAAGAAACAAACAATGCATTATAATTAAAGAAAATACCCGTATTTCCATCCACACTCTCTTCTTGATCTCCTCGGGAACTTTGGGCCATGATTCATATTCCACTATATCCACTTTGCTCCGGGCCGTATATGCCACAAAGGTAATCCACTTTGCATGATACTTTTTAGGCTCGAGCTCGGAATCAAAAGAAATGTCAAGAGTTTTCCCATTCTTTCGCATTTCCAATAGATCATTGCAATTTGTGGGCCCTCTACCTCTACTAGATGTAGTAGAAGAACCATCTCCATTGCCATTACCCTCATCACTATGCTCCGTATTGCTTTTTCTTTTTCGGGCCATTGAAAGTACCTTAAACTTCATGTACATAGAAAGCGAATTCAATATAACATATATGCAATTAAAGAAAAGCTTTAATGTCAAATATAAGAATGCTTGTAATGTGAAAAAAAAGGCAATGTACATTCGCAAAATTCACTCCTAAAAATACACAATTACCATTATCCAAATTAAACCAAATGAGGGCAAAAAAAAAGTGAACTTATAAAGGATACCATTGATAAAGTACTTCACATTTCACAACCAACAACTAATGAGAACAATCATTCATTTCTACTAAAGGAATAAAATTTCACAAAGTGGAATCAACAAAAAAGCATTTTCCTCATTATCACTAAAGGAGGAACACTAAATCGAATAAGAACCGAAATCAAACACCAATGTTCTAAAATTATTCAAGCAAAACCGAAATAATCATTTGAGTTTCTCATATTCATACACTAAACCCGAATTTCAAAGGGTACCTAATGGAACATTAATCAAAACCCTAGGTTCTAACTTATGTAGGACAAAACACTCAATTCAACAACCAAACCAATGCAACAAACAATCAATAAATCCAAAAGCTTTCCAATCATTCATCACAAGGATTAAAACCGAAATCAACCATAAATATCAACCCAAAAAATCCTAGTGCAATGGGAAGCATTTACAAAATGTAAGGTCACATTGCAAAAGTTTTAAAATGAAAGCATAGAAGGTGGAACCTTTTGGGTGAACTCCTACAAACAAGCCCGAAGTATATATAGGAGGGTGGAAATGGAGAGCCGAACAATCGGCCTTGCGTGGTCCAGCCGAACAATCGGTGAAGCTTGGGCAGCCGACGGGTTGATCGGAAGGTTAAGGAGCTCGCCGGCGACGGGAGAAGCGGCGAAGAAGCCGAACAGCCGCGGGAGAGAAGGTTCGGGAAACAGGGGAAATGAAGGGCGAAGAAGGGAAGAGAATGAGGGAGGAAAGGGAAAAAGTAGAATTTTGAAATATAATTAATAACTGGGACGTCGGTTCAACGGCGGTTCAACCGCGAACCGCCGTTGAACCAACAATCAACTGCGGTTCAACTGCGAACCGCAGTTGAAAGTGTACTTTCAACTGTGGTTCAACCGTTGAAAGTCCCCACTTTTTCTCGGTTTAAATAGAGGAAAAAATTGGAGCCAATTCCCGCGCGGGCATATTTTAATATTAATTTTTTTTCCATTTTCAAAAAACTAATCCCACAATTTTGTAAATATAATAATACATACCCACATTTTGTATATTTATTAATTATGTACACAATCTCGACTTTTATTAACCATTTCATAATTAAATTTCAAATTTTCCATTGAACCATATATTTGAATTTAAATTTCCCGTGCGTGCTACTACACGTACAATAATTATAGGTCAAAGATAAAAATTAATAATTTTCGTAAATTTACATGTAAGAGACGATAAAGTAATAAGCTTCATTATGTTCCCTAAAATTCCTACTTTTTCAACTTGGCGAACGGGATAAAAAAATCAAATCCACAAATGCATTAGGTACGTATAGTAATATAAAAATTAATTAATATTAGTTAAGTGGCCGAAAAAAAATTAAATAGATACTGGATTTCATTAATTTACATACATATATATATGTTTATACATACATATATATATATATATATATATATAACATCTTCCTCTTTTCTCCTTTCCTCTCTTGCACATCATCCAACTCTCTCCTCTATGCTCTCGATCTCTTGTAAATTTCCACTACATAAATAAAATGTTTTCATTCGAAAAATTGAAGACTTGAAGACAACTTTTATAATTAAGTCTTATATATATATATATATATATAACGTATTTTGAAAAAAATGGAGGTTTACGTTGGGACTCTGACGGGGAAGACCATCATCCTCGAGGTCGAATCCTGCGACCCAATTCAGAATGTCAAAGCGAAAATCCAGGAAAAGGGTGGCGCTTCACTATCTATTTCAATCTAAGCGTCACCGCGGTTAATTTATGAAAATTGGAAAAAAAAAACTTAATAGAGAGTAGGGTTTAGGGTTTAGGGTTTAGAAAATGATATGAAAATAGAAAATTCATGCGTAGCGCGTGAATTGGCTCCAAAAACTACTTTTCTACGGCGGTTCAACCGAGAACCCGCCGTAGAAAATACTTTCTACGGCGGTTCAAACATGAACCGCCGTAGAAATCTCTACGGCGGTTCAAGGTTGAACCGCCGTAGAAAAATAGTTTTTGGAGCCAATTCCCGCGCTACGTACGCATGGATTTTCTATTTTTTGTACCAAATTCAAAATACATTATATATATATATATATAAGAATTAATTATAAAAGTTGTCTTAAAGTATTCAATTCTTCAAATGAAAATATTTTATTTATGTAGTGGAAATTTACAAGAGATCGAGAGCATAGAGGATCGAGAGAGTTGGATATATGATGTGCATCAAGAGGGGAAAGGAGAAAAGCGAAAGATGTTTATATATATATGTATGTATAAACATGTAAACATATATATATATATATATGTATGTAAATTAATGAAATCCAGTATCTATTTAATTTTTTTTCGGTCACTTATCTAATATTAATTAATTTTTATATTACTATACATACCTAATGCATTTGTGGAATTGATTATTTTATCCCGTTCGCCAAAGTAGAAAAAGTAGAAATTTTAGAGAACATAATGAAGCTTATTATTTTATCGTCTCTTACATGTAAATTTACGGAATTTATTAATTTCTATATTTGGCCTATAATTATTGTACTTGTAGTAGCAAAGGAAATTTAAATGCAAATATATGGTTCAATGGAAAATTTAAATTTAATTATGAAATGGTTCATAAAAGTCGGGATTGTGTACATAATTAATAAATATACACAATCTGGGTATGTATTATTATATTTACAAAATTGTGGGATTAGTTTTTGAAAATGGAAAAAAAATTAATATTAAAATATGCCCGCGCGGGAATTGGCTCCAATTTTTTACGAGGAGACCTTTCAACGGCGGTTCAACTGCGAACCGCCGTTGAAAAATGAATCCACCGCGGTTCAAGAGTGAACTTTGAAAGTGGACTTTCAACGGCGGTTCAATGTTGAACCGCCGTTGAAAGTCCACTTTCAACGGCAGTTCACTCTTGAACCGCAGTGGAAAGTTGGTTCAACGGCGGTTCGCGGTTGAACCGCCGTTGAACCGACGACCCAGTTACTAATTAAAGTTCAAATTTTTTGAACTTTCTTTTCCTCCCTCATTCTCTTCCTCTCCTCTCCCCTTTTTTCCCCTGCATTTCCCCTGTTTCCCGAACCCACTGACAAGTAATTTATGAAGAGTTAAATATAAAATCAAAACAAAATGAACTACGTATAGATTCCCCTGGAAATTTTACCAAAAGTACTACTCCTTGGAAAAAAAAATAATAATACAAGAAACATTTATTCATAAATGAAAAACAAGGAAATCAATTTGCCGAAAAATTTGACAAAGTCTCCCCTATAAATGTAACGTACTCCCTGTCAAGGATATGCACATATACTTAAATACTTCACTAAAATTCCAACTATTTCGAATAATACGGAATTCAGTTTCAAATCACTTCAGACAAAATCTCCTCTGCTTGTTTTTGACCAAAACACAAGTGCAATTTAAGATCAACACAGAAGCTTCACACAATTTCCAACAATAACATATTCATTTATAAACAGTTCCGCATATGAAGTCCCTGGAAAATTTTTCCCTTGATTGCGCGGCTTCATCCGAGTTGTGACCTGTTTCAATCCCACAGTACGAAGGATAAAAAGAAATGTTGTTATAAATTTATGTCCACCTCTTTTCATTAAAATCAAAGAAACATATACAAATACACACACACACATACACACACACGGGAATTGAAGTTTAATAAAAACAAACAATATACCTGAAAATGATTCTTAACTTATTCTCTTTCTCTTATGGGACACTTGATCCTCGAACCATAATCCTTCGCTGTGGTCATCACGAAGTATGTATTTATCAAGTTCCCTATCTTCCTCATCTGCTCTCGATTCAGGTAACCCACTAGAGAAAGGTCCAGCCTCATGAAGCCCTTCTTCTGTATCAATCCCTTCCACACCGTGATGTTGTTTACCATGAAGAACAACAGACCAATGTTCGTCGCAAGGATCGGTGATATAAAAAACTTGTTTCGCCTGCGATGCAAGTATAAATGGTTCCCCCTTGAAACCCTCCCGATTAAGGTTGACCAAGGTAAAACCCAATGGATCATCAGTTCGAACCCCACTATTGTTATCAACCCATTTGCAGTGAAATACAGCTACTTTGAAACAAACATAGTCAAGATCCCAAATATCTTCGATCACCCCGTAATAAGCCATGCTTGCATACAATGGATTTTTATCCTTCCTGCTAGAAACATGTAAAGCCTCTGAGATTAATGTAACACCACTGTTTTGTGCCGTACTCTTCTCATCTTGTCTCTTAGTAGCAAATGAATATCCATTTATGTCATAGCATGAAAATGCTCGTACCGCAGGGCTGGGCCTAAACGCCAACCATTTCAATGTCTCCGAAACGTCTTTGCCCAGGACAGCACATTACCAAACCAATAGACAAATGTCCGAATATGTTCATTGAGCACACGTTGATCCGTCCAAGCAGGATAAGACGTTCTTATTGACTGTATATGGTCTGTCACATAGGGCGCAACTTCTTCAGAATTGCGCAGAATGTAGAGATGCGCCTTCATCAATTCAACATTAACGGCAAAAACATTTTTCCTCCCCTTGTGCCCATACCTGTAATCCTCCCATCGTGCCGATTCTTAATATTCAATGGATGCGGTCTCGGCCAAGTACTCAGTGCAAAACTCAATTACCTCCTCAGCTATATAACCTTCAACAATACTAGCATCAGGACGACAACGATTCTTAACATACCCCTTATATACTTTCATATATCGCTCGAATGGGTACATCCATCTCAAATGAACAGGCCCGCAGATTTTTATCTCTCTAACCAAATGAATCACCAAATGCACCATAATATCAAAGAAGGCGGGTGGAAAATACATTTCTAATTGACAAAGGACAACAGTTATTTCATCTTGTAGCTGATCAAGTCTTTCGCGCGCGATAACCTTGCTACATATAGCATTGAAGAAGAAACAAAGTCTTGTTATACTGGACTTAACATGCTTGGGCAATATCGAGCGAATAGCTACAGGCAACAATTGTTGCATTAAGGCATGGCAATCATGAGACTTCAAACCAACCAGTTTTAAATCTTTCAAGGAAACAAGTCTGCTTACATTTGAAGAATATCCGGATGGAACTTTGATGCTACGCAAACTTGAACACAGTTATTTTTTCTCTTTTCTGGACAAAGTGTGACAGGCAGGGGGTAGATATGTGCGTTGTCCTCGAGCTACCGGTGCTAAATTTGCTCTTATGTTCATATCAACCATATCAAGTCTCGCGTTATAACCATCCTTAGTTTTACCAGGGATGTTCAAGAGCGTACCTAACAGGCTTTCGCAAATATTTTTCTCAATATGCATAACATCGAGACAATGTCTGACATCCAAGTTCTCCCAGTATGGAAGTTCAAAAAATATGGATTTTTTCTTCCAACAACCTGTATCATTATTGCTGGACTCCGAAGTTTTACCAAACTCCACATTGATGTCCGTCACACGAGCTTTCACCTCTGGCCCGCTCAAGGGTTCTGGAGCTTTTCTGAACTCTTGAAATCCATTGAATGCTCTTTTCATACGGCGATACGGATGAGTCTCGGGAAGAAATCTGCGATGCCCAAGGTATACTGTCTTCCTCCCATGTGCAAGCTGACAAAAATCTGTACTCTGCTCACATATTGGACATGCTTTATGCCCTTTAACAGAGTACCCAGACAAGTTTCCATAAGCAGGAAAATCATTAATGGTACAGAACAACATGGCACGTAATGTGAACATTTCTTCACGGTAGGCATCAAACACAGGTGCGCCTTCATCCCATAACTTTTTCAAGTCTTCAATAAGAGGAGCAAGATACACATCGATGTCATTTCCTGGTTGCCGTGGGCCTGAAATCATTAGAGACATAAGTATGTACTTGCGCTTCATACACAAGTAAGGCGGCAAATTGTAAATAACCAACATCACCGGCCATGAGCTATGTGTGCTACTCAGACTGCCAAACGGGTTCATTCCATCAGTACACAGACCAAGCCTCAAATTTTGGCTTCTCCCCCGAAAGAAGGATACATTGAATCAATCTTTTTCCACTGATCTGAGTCTGATGTATGCATTATCACCTTGTCATCATCACTGGGAATACACCGATCTGAATGCCATGTCATTAGTTTTGCATCTTTTTCATTAGCGAACAACCGTTTAAATCTCGGTATTATAGGAAGATACCACAGAACCTTAGCCGGCGACCCCTTCTTTTGCGCATCAGAACTGTCTTTTAACCTCATCACACAGCTGCTTGTTTTTGTATCGTGGAGTTTTACACTTAGGACAAAGCAAAAATCCTTATACTCATTCCTGTAGAGGACGCAATCATTTGGGCAAGCGTGGATCTTCTTATACTCCATACCCATTGGACACAACATTTTTTCGCCTCGTAAATTCGATCTGAAGTTCATTATCTTCTGGGAGCATATCTTTCAATACCCTCAATAAGGCTGTAAAACTAGTAACTGACCACCCATTTGCCGCTTTCAAATTAAACAACTTCAAAACACTAGACAATCGTGTATATATAGTGCAACCCTTGTATAGAGGCTTCTCATTGTCACCCAAAATGGAAGCAAGAACTTCCGGTTTATCAGCAAAATCCTCGGCCACATCCTCAATCATGGCATCTAATCGATCTCTAGTAATCGCATCATCTCCTTTTGCATGAGATTTTCTTTGCTCAGGTAAACCATCAATACTTTCACCATGCCAAATCCACAGTTTATAAGAAGGATCAAATCCGTGCCGATATAAATGGAATCTTATTGTATCTGAGTTATCAAACCGCGCACCATTTTTACAAGCTTTGCACGGACAATGGACGTACTTTGTATTCTTATAAGCGAATTGAATGAAATTCTCAACTTCTCTCGCATAAGAATCGGAGGTCCGATCACCACAGAACAAGATATTTCGATCCATGTGTAACTAACACCTTGAAATAATTAAAAATACCAAATAATAATTCAACAAACAATGTACAAAGTATCAAGTTGCATGCTTGTCTTAGCACATGTCATAATACTTATGTTACTCATATAATCAAAACTACTATAATACCTCAATGAAAAAAATAATGCATAAACAACACATGCGCAATAGACATAATCAAATGAAGAAGAAACTCTAAGTTTTTCATTTATGCATTTCGTCAAACACATTAAATGCATAAAAAAATAATACACACTCTAAGTAGTGCTAATTATATGAACATCATCCATTAAAAATCAAACACTATAAATCAAATTACATCACCAAGAAACTACATAGTATAACTAAATAGGGTTCCACAATATAAGGTTCACCACATACATGGAATATATGCAACTTTAATTTTCAGCCATCTACCATAAATAAAAATAAATTCTATAGGATGACATATCTAAAGTACAAGCATAAGCAATTACTGAGAAATTTTAGAAGTTTCTAACCTTTAGGTGGTAAATTTTAGCTCCAAATGACGTTCAACGTGCAAAACCGTAGTAGAAATTTGGGGAAGAACACTTTCGGCCGCAATATGGAAATACACGTTGTTATTTAGGTTTTAATACGTCAATACAACGGCGGAGAAAATTAAACCGCCGTAGAAAGGGACTTCTACGGCGGTTTTAAAATAAACCGCCGTAGAAAGGTTTTCTACGGCGGTTGGAAGGCAACCGCCGTAGAAAGGGGCTTTCTATGGTGGTTAGAAAGTGGACTTTCTACGGCGGTTTCCTTCCAACCGCCGTAGAAAGTCCGTTTTTTACGGCGGTTCATTTTTAACCGCCGTAGAAAGTCCCGTTCTACGGCGGTTTATTTTTAAAACCGCCGTAGAAAGTCCGTATTTTTTTATTACTGCGGTTTCTATTTTCCGCCGTTAATCCGCAGCCGTTAAAGCTCCATTTTGTAGTAGTGAAATTTATTGATATTTCAGTTGTGATTTGACTCCAAACAATTTTGTTGTTTGTGTATTACATGACTAGCAGTTGTGGTAAAGTAGTGAAACTTTTCATAGTTGTCCAATGTATTTATATATTAAGTGACATTTTTTTATGGATAATTTTGTAAAAAAATTAACTCTTAAACTATTGTCGACAATTCAATGGGAAATGTGTGTGAAAAGTGTTGAAGCAGTCAAATTTTGAAGTAGTGACATCATAAAAGTTTACATCTAAATTTTTTTATGGATAATTTGTAAAAAAATTAACTCTTAAACTATTGTCGACAATTCAATGGGAAATGTGTGTGAAAAGTGTTGAAGCAGTCAAATTTTGAAGTAGTGACATCATAAAAGTTTTACATCTAAATTTGGTTTTAGACGATATGATTTTGCATCTAAATATGCAAGAAAAATGTTAGTTTAAATTTATGTGAACTTTATATTTTATATTATTTTTGGTTGACTATTTTGTATTTTTTGGAAAAAAATAATGATTTATAAATATTATATATTTTTATTTGAATTTTACAATAATATATAAGAGGCCCAAATTTGTCACATTGAACATAGTCTTTATTTTTATAGGAACGGCTCTGATGCCTACCTAAAGGCTATTTTGTGTTGATCTTTGCAGCTATATCTTTGAAAAAAAATAGTTGTTTTAATAGATCATGTACTACTCCTTATCAACTTCCACCATTCTCTAATTTCTTTTTGCATCAGCTATGAAATCCCTTGTGAACATCTGCTATGTAATCATACTGTTTTGGAACTTTGAGAATTAAGATTGAACTCCTCTATTTTTGTAATATTGCATTTTTTTAAGTAATAGTATTACAGTTAGGATATTTATTAGATATTTCAAACTCTATATCATTTTTGTAGTCGTTTCTCAGTTTCAAAATTAGAGGGCACGCACAATGTGCGGTTAAATCCCACTAGTTCCAATTAAAGTGACCAAGAGTGAAATTAATCACTTGCAAACAGTACAAAGGTAAAGGCGGAGCTAATAAGTGAACACATTCCATAAGAAAACGTCTTCCCAAAAACAAACCAAAAAAAAAAAACGTTAGATTTCAAATTTTCATGCTATATTAGAACTGAAAAAGTGTAAGTGTCATAACGTTATCATACTCGTCAGCTAATAGGTTGTTTGTTTTATTAAAAAAAAGAAAAGAAAAGAAAATAATAAGTACAAGTGAAGACCATGCAGTCCTTGCTCCATTACTATCCAATATTAATTTTGGAATTTTGCATATTTCACGACAAACTCGTCACTCGCCAAATATACCAAAGCAAATATATATTACAAAAATGAAAAATAAGGGCGTGAATGCAAGTAAAAATAATCAAAATTGCGCAGGAGAAGAAATAAAACATGTTCAATACGCATCCATTGATCTATAAACAACCAACCAACTCCAAATAAGTTTTCCTAAACAATCAATCTTAACGAACATATAAATATACACAACTGCATGTATACGACCTTCATCCAAACATTTTCTCAAACAATTGAAATATCGTGTATATATATATATATATATGTATAAATGAATATATATAAAACAATAACAATAATAATGAGAAGAATGACGACTATTTGTAATATTATTTTGTCATGCTCATTCAAACTAGAATCAAAAAAGAATTGTAAAGGAGAAAAAAAAAAAGATAAGAGAGAATAGAAGAACAGAAATTTCGGGGGGAGGGAGGGGGGGGGGGGGGGGGGGGTTGGGGGGTGGAGATATCAGAAGAGAGAAAGAGAAGAATTCTTTGGGAGAGAAATTTATATGATCAAAATGCATGCCAAAGAGTGATCTTACAATTATTACTTATAACACAATTTCTGCTATTATAAAAACGACATCGTTTCTAACTCATTTTCTAACATATTTTAGTATTACAATTTTTAATGAGACGAATGGATTATATTGTAAATTGAAGAGCCAGGCCCAGGGCCAAGATGTTGGTTTTAATTGGGCTGGCCCTGTGGAAGATGTACTTGAAATTGAAACAGGCCCACGCCGCCCACCTCTTTAATTGCAGATTTTTTAACCTATAATTTTTATTTTATTATTATTATTATTATTTTGGCAACAATTCTGGTGTTGTACTTGTGCAAATACAAATAAATAAATTAGGGAATTTTTTTTTTCATACAAAAAATTTAAAAATGAAGCCCAAAGAATTTGAGCAGTTAAGAAACGTATGGAACAATTATTAAATTAAGGCGGAATTCATTCATCATCTGCTGCATTTTGCAGGGGATGAGGCAACATTCCCTCCGACTCTAAAAATACGTACATTCTTACTAAACTAGGAATATATGAAGTAATGACATAGGGAATATTATTAAATATTTAAAATTAAATTTGTAAATATAATTTATCAAAAGTATGTATATATATATATACACCAAATTGTAATTATAATTTGGTTGGTTTTAAATTATTACTTTTTCTAGTAGTATTAAGGTTTTGAAAATAAGAGGTGGATTCCATTTTTCGTTACCAATGTGAAAGAATGAACTATATATGTCCACTAAACTTTTTGTAATGTACATAATTTTTTGTTTTTTCTCCCATTATTTCAACCGAATAACGATAGTAAGTCAATCCTAAAATTAATAAAGTTAAAATGGCGTAAATCTTCATCATCACATCCATCCAAAGAATAATATTGGAATTAGATTCCTCAACTTCAAACCGTTTTCTTCTTCAAAATCTTATCCATTTCTCTCAGCTTTGGAATACTAACCCACTTCCAATTTTCAAATGCCATTTCTAAATTCTAATAAATTAATAATGATTTTCCTTTTTCAAAAAAAAATGAATAGAAAAACTAACGGTTGCGTCAGAGTGGCATTGAGGAAACATGCATCCTCAAATTCGGACACAGTTATGTTTTGCGCTTAATATTCCCTCGGGTTTTTTGTAATCACAATAATAATAAATAAAACCCACGTTTATTATATTTATCTAAATATGTTAATTCCCTACTAAATAAAATTGTAATTTATGGAAACTCTTTATATTTATATATATGTGTGTGTGTGGAACACGGATTCAACCGGCGCGGTCCAACCTAATGTAAAGGAGAACAGCCCAACGGCCTGGAGCAGACCGGAAGCCAGTCGAAGCCCCGAAGAAGAAACCCTAGTCCCTTAGAGGACTAGCTCCTCGTCCCATGACAACGCAGCAACGGGTCCTGCTCAGAGGTAGATACAGGAATGAACAAGAAGAGATCACCTCGGAATCAATCCCCTTAATCATATCACTACCATAGCCGAAAGAGTTATCTAAGGATCATGAAAATCAAGGTTGAATAGCCATAGGATTCTCCCACCGTAACCGAAAAACAACTCGGCTATAAATACTATAGGTAATTGCAACCCTAATTAATCACTACATACTCTGAATCGCTTTTACTGGCTTAAGCAACAGAGCTTTCTTTAGAGGAACTAGTCCCCGACATTTGTAGGTACTTGTGTGAGGAGATTCGGAGCTTAACCGCAGCAAATTCGAGGCTCATTATATATATAGCCCTTTCGTAAAAGAAATAAAGAAAAAGGAGACGGGACTTAACTCAAAATAAAAATAGATGACGTCGACACATACAAGTATAAAATTGTAAAAAGTAATTACGCAACTAATTATTTTATTTTTCCCAAGAAATATTCTTTTCGTTCCCAAATAAGTGATCATTATAAATGTCCTTTTACACATTTCAAGACAATATATTTAGATAGTTCCAATATTATCCCTTAATTAATTGATTTCATTTATTTTAAATGCACATATATTGCACATATTTCCATTTGAAATGCAGTCAAATAAGAAAACATAAAAATGGGTAAAAAAAAAAAATTCACTCATCTCCTTAATATGTGTGTCTTTTCTATAATGGTCACTTATTTGGGAACGAAAGGAGTATCGGACATGATCACCCAATAATCGTTCACCGCGCGGCGAACGTTTAGACTATCGTTGCATGCATGGGGCGAGTAACGTGTCACCGTGAGAACCGCATAGGATACGCACTATATATATATTTTATTTTCTACAATATAAAAAGTCGTATGAAAAATTTTAGTCCAGCCTTTCCTCGTCATTGTACAATTGTGCGAGTTAAAAAAATTACAGCTTCAAATAAATACACAATTTGTCACTAATTTTTAGAGTTACATTCTTACTTTCCAGCACTTAATCGGTCTAGGTCTTGAGGTCACGCTGAAGATCCGAGAATATATAAGGGTGCCAACTCGTGTTGTGTTCCGGTTAATGGGTTCGCTTAGTGGATTTTCATATCGTCAAATCGTCAACCCTAATTTTATCCATTTAATTATTTGGGTCGACTTATTTAATCCCTTGAAATGAAACATTTTAGGTTTATATTGTAGTTCACATATTAATATTTCAACGTACACTTTACCTATTTAGTTATCTGTGTGGCCCACCTATTTAACTAGTGAACCCTCTAAAACTAAATTCTAACGTGTTTATATCTTTGTGCTCCTATCAAAATATAATGTCCATGAGAATATAAAGGTGAAATATAATACAGGTTTTAAGGGGTCACATCTTCTCTCTATAAGTGCGGCCGTAGGGTTCCTGGAATGTTTTATTTAATTTGCCAATCTTTTATTTATACATATATATATATATATATATATATATCAAAAAATATCATGACATATTTCTTGATATTTAGAGAACGTGCTCATTTGAATATACTTGAAGTATTGGCAGAAAGAAAAGAGAGAATTTTGAAAATTAGTATATTTTATCAGTAATATTGGGATTCGACTCATTATGAATATTACAAACGTGTTATTGTTTAAGTTATGATTCTATCATTAAAAACAATTAATTAAAAAGAGAAAAAGTTAAAAGGAAAAAAAAAAAAAAAAAAAAAAAAACTGACAGTGGAAAGAAGAAGGCTCCAAAATCCCACAGAATCAACTGGTTTGTCGATGGAAAGCGCAAAGTCGACGGTGGTGGAATTGGAGGTGCAGCAGAATCAGATGGATCATCCATCAACAAGGAGGCGACGGCGGCGGGAGCAGCAACGGTGGATTGAATGCTAGAAGTCGGGTGAGGCCATACACAAGATCCAAACAGCCTCGCCTGAAATGGACTCATCAACTTCATCACTGCTTCGTTCAATCTGTTCAACGCCTCGGTGGAGCAGAAAGTACGTAATTATTCTTTCGATTCAATTTCATTTTTAATTAATATACATTTTGTGTTTTTGTTTCGATTTTGTGTTTTCTGGGTTTGGATTTGGATAGGAGCAACTCCAAAGAGTCTCCTGCCCATGATGAACGAGAGAGGATTAACTATCTCTCACGTCAAAACTCACCTTCATGTAGGTTTTCTTTCTTTTTTTTTTTTTTTTTTCCTGCTTATAAATTCTATATGTGGAATTATTATTATTAACAATAAAGAGATCGAGAGTTTTTGGTTAATTAATTTGCTAATTAAATGATATTAAATATTTGCCTTTTTTATATTTGGAATAATTTAATATTTGCCTTCCTAATTAACATGCCTGCATTTTATTTTTTTTATTTTTTGCTTTTTGTCTTTTTTATAATTTTACTGTCGACCGATGTAGAGGAGCATCATCAATCCTACCCTCTTGTTCTTCATTAATTAATTAAATCAAAATTATTGTTGTTGTAAATCCTATTAATTATTGATTTTTTAAAATTCTATTAATCAATTGTAGTTGGATGAAATTTCAGCACCTTTAATAAATAAAAAAGAAAATAATATTTTGTATGTACGCTTGTTTTTAAATTTAATTTTTGAATATCTTATATATATAAATTTATGTATGTGTACACGTAGAATAAACAAAACAATTAATATGTATTGTTTTTATACACACACAAATAATGCATTAGTTAAATACTTTTGTTAAAATGCAATTGAATTATAATACGTGCTATTGAATTATAATACGTGGGAAATGTAGCAGGATGTAACAATGACAACAATACCCTCATGCAATTGCAAGGACCTGGAAATCATCATCAGCTTCCTTCAACAACATGGTAATATTTTAATTAATTAATTCCTACCTATATTTAATTAATCTTAATTATCATCAATTAATTATATATATATATCGTAGGAACGTTCCATCACAGAGAGACGGGATTGTGAACCCCAACTCTTTTCCCTTTTTCTTTAAGGACTTAATTTGGCGATCTTAGTAATGCCCAGGTAAAAATATTATTTATATTATAATTTCATTTTTTGGTTTAATCTAATTTAGAGAGGAATTAAATAATTTCTTTCCTCCGTCGTATATAAATAATATATTAATTCGTTAATTTCTGTTTGTAGGCTATAGAGAATGAGAGAAAAAGAAGGAGCATCTGATGACAAGTATAGCAACCTGGAGCTCACCCTTTAATCTTGCATTTTACTTAATGCGATACCTATAGAGATGATCGAGCTTTGACTTGGTTTGATTAATTTTAATTTGATGGATTAAGTAGACTTTTTTAAATATATTTTGGCAACAATTTTTTATAGTTTGTTAATCCGCATGTTTGATTAAGATATTCACCATATATTTGCTAATTTTTCTTTAAATTATTTTGTCTTTTTAAACAAATTTAAATTTCGTGACCATTCATTTTGTGTATGAAATGTATCAAATTTTGCTCTGGTTCTAATATATATATATATATATATTGACTGTGTAACTGGAAATCGACTAATCCATGGGAGGAACTTGGGGTGGGGTGAGTTTGGCACTGGTCCTAAAGTGTAGAAGACAACTATAAAAGGAGCCCAAACAAAAATATAATAAGATAATTAATCATTTTTGTAATTATTTAAAATTTTCTGATATGGGCTTTGAAGTTTGGACTGAAAAAAAAAAGAAAGAAGAAGAAATCAACCCTGCATCAACTTTTTAAAAACAAGATTAAATATGGACTTTAAAGTTTAAATGTGGCCTTGAGCTAAAGTAAATAAATAAATAAAGAGCCATGTTTGCAGTAATTCATTCAAACAAAAATAAATGGGCTTTAGTATAAAATTTTCTGAGCTAAAAAATATGACTACATTCTACTATCTAACCAAAAATTGGACTGCTATAATTATTGGGTACTGGACGATTGTTCGAATTGTCCTAGCCTATTAGCCTAAAAAAACTAAACCACTATAATTATTGGGCCCTTGACGATCGTCCGGACTGTTATTGTATAAATAAATTTAATTAGCAGAATGAAAAGTTTGCTTCATACCTTGGCCCTATAAGAGATCCTCCCTTATCTAATATTGTGCTAGCATAGTATAACCTTTTTGTTATTTTTATTTTATAGAATAAACATACTTTATTGTTTTTTAGACTATTTATACACAACTTTCTAGTATCTAATTCATAAGGATTTGTTTTACTTCGTTAAACAAAAATTGGATTTCGTTCATTTATTGTAGTAAAGAAGGCCCGACACATAAGCCATTATAACCATCAGTTCATTAATTTCTCTTCCATTTTCGTTAATCATGTGATATTTGAATATGTTGATATATATATATACTAGATGGGAACACTGTGCATTTGTACAGTGAATGCCCTATGATATCATTATGTGATAGTGTAAAAAATTAAAATTATGAATAATAATCAATTTATTATAAATACATATTTAAAAAGAAGAAATATATGTCAAATATATAATACAAATACTTGAAACTTTTTCTCAAATATACAATTGGCCTACTCTACTCAATTGGCCTACTCAAATATATGTCAACTTTTTCTATTTCGATGTGTGTTATAAGTAGATACCGACAGAATGGGAATTTTCGTTGTCAAATGAAATGAATCTGGATACATATTTCGAAGCTTTTGATAGGGAAACCTTGTTTTTTTATTGGAGTAGAATATGAACAAACCTGCAAATTTGAAGAAGAGATATGAGAAAAATGCATTTTAATATTTCTCTAAACAAAAATATATTAAAATGGATTTACATATATTACGAAAAGTTGCACCGTTAATGTGAATTAAACCTGCACATAGGATTCTGAAAAAGAAGAAAGTTGTCTTTGTTTTTAATGGATTGAAGATATATATAGATTTTAAAGTGTCTATTTATTTTCTTTTATATGAATTACCAAGAGTTTTCAAATAATTAATCATTTACTAATTGTATATTAAATAAAGGAAGTTGATGTCAACAACGTAAATAATCATAATACAATCAATAGCCTTTACAGATATTGAAACGTATAGAACAAAAAAAGTCACAAAATTTTTAAAAAAAAATTAGTGAATGATAATAATAAAGAGTATAAGAAAAAAAAAACAAATTTAAACAACTAATATTATATTTCACTCACCCTTACATAAACACGAACATGCATTAAATAAAAATTTATTTATTAATAATAATATATTTATTTGTAACAAAATAAGCTTATTTATCAATATAAACTTCTACTATTTTACAAATATGTCTAATCCAAATTTTACATATAGGTAAAATAGATATGTATACACACATACGTATTATATATATCTATATATAAGTGGAATACAAAGAGTCTAATGCTTATATAGTATGAAGGTTAATCTAAGATAAAATTAAAAAAAAAAATAACTTAAGAAGTTAAAAAAGAGAAGGAAAAATGTTATTTAATTAAAAAAAAGGTTTATGCACTCAATAAATTTAAATGCAAAATTATGGAGAAATTAAATTGTGAGAAGGGCAGCCAAGTGGCAAGTAATATTAAGGAGTAGATGATGTGGCAGCCAAGTGGCAATAAATTACATTAAATAATAGGCTTATGTGGCAGCCAAGTGGCAAGTTAAAATTAATCTTATGTTAGTTTATATTATATAGGGTAGATATATTATAGATACACGTGTCCTTTATTTTTTTTAACTGTATTGTTCTTCCTCTCAGACAAAAATAAAAAAATAGCATAAATGATAAAATGAAAGAAATCAAACCGAAGCTAGTGTGTCGAGAATGAGTCATTTGCTACGCCTTGTTTAGGTGATTCAGACCTTCTATATAAGAATTTGGAGCAGCATATATATTGCCAAGGATTTATTAGGCATAATATTGGGAAAAGAATAAAGAAAAGACAAACATAAATTGGTGTGGATGGTTTTGCCTTACAAGAACGGCACGCAGATGGCACGCAAATAACGCATATGACGCTTAATGATTTTGATTCATTAGTGACCATTTTCATTTGATCAATATTAAAAAATGGATGAAAATAATATTGAACGACCAAAAGTCGACAACATAGTTTAATTGCATGTAATATAACGTGTGTGCGTGTTTCGTACGCAGAAACTGTGATCCATCTTAGATAGACGAGAATGTGGCGTCCAACTCTTTTGCCTGTTTTATAAGGACTTCTTTACTGATTATAGCAACGCCCAGGAATTGACGGATGCGTCATATGGTTAATCCTCTCACTTTCATCATCGCCAGAAGACCCTTTCAAGTTGCTCATATATATATTCGAAGACACTTTCAAGTTGCTCATATATATATACATAAGCAACTTGAAAGGGTCTTTTGGAGATGATGAACGTGAGAGGATTAACCATATCTCACGTCAAAAGTCACCTCCAAGTAGATTTTATTATTTTCTTTTCTGCTTATAAATTCTATATATACCTATATGGAATTACTATTAACTATAAAGAGATCGAGAGGTTTTGGTTAATTTGCAAATTAATGATATTAAATATTTCCCCTTTTTATATTTGGAATAATTTAATATTTGCCTTGCTAATTAACAGGCATACATTTTGTTTCTTTTTATTTTGAATTTGATGGTGGATCGATGTACAGGAACATCCTCAATGAACAAATAAACAAAGGTAATCCTAACCCTCTTGTTCTTCATTAATTTAATCAAAATTATTGATCTTGTCAATTCTATTAATTAATCGTGGCTAAATGAAATTTCAACACTTTTAATAAATAAAAAAGGAAAAAATATTATGTATGTACGTTTGATTTGAAAGTTGATTTTCGAATATCCTATATAATTCATTTCAAGACAACAAAATTTCTTTTCTTACGTACGTACATGTACACGTAGCGTAAACAAAACAATTTGATACAGATGTGTGCGTGTTTTGTGCGTAAAAAATTATATATGCGTGCATATTTTGTGCGTAAGAACTATATATGTGTGTGCGTGTTTTGTACATAAGAACTATATGTGTGTGCGTGTTTTGTGCGTAAGAACGATGATTTATTTATGATAGATGAGAATGTGGCATCCAACTCTTTTACCTTATTTTATAAGGACTTATATATAATCTCATATTTTGGTTTAATTTAGAGAGGAATTAATTAATTACTAGTTGGGAGTAGGCTGCACTTTGTTGCTGTGCCCTCGGAATGTATTAGAATAGAAGTTGGTGAGATAATAATGGATTTATTTCAGACATTCTTTTCCAAATTGTTGGCTTCAACCACGATAAAAAGAACAGTGCTCAACCATAATGGAGTGGTTTTTTATATTTCCCATCAATCAATGCCTAATATTTCGCTTAAAAGAAGTACTAATCTAAGAAATGTGGAGGTTTTTCCCTTTGAGCTAGAATTACTAAATACCAAGTAGAAATTAGGAAACTGAGTTAAGCATGATATATTGACAACTTGCAGCATAATATCCATTAGAATTTGAAAATAATATGGAGGAGTAAATGTAACTAAATGAAATTCTTAGATCATCAAAGACTATTCTATAAGCATCCAAGTCATGGTAGAGTGCCCGTCCTTTACTTGTACAATATTCTAGAGTTTGTGCCACATACAGCTTAGCCACCCTTACCCGCATTGCCCACTTCATTGGTTGTGTTTCCCCTGCATCAATATCCAAATGGAGTTTAATCATCATAGAAAGTTTGAGTCATCAACTAATTAATTTGATAGAGTCTTAGTTCTAAGATATCGGAAAAACAAACTTGTTATGAGATATCAAAAAAACAATAGGATCAAAATTGGAACTAAAATGTGAATTAATTCAAGGACAAAACATTTCATTGACATAAGTTCAAGCTATGGAAGAAAGAAAGGTTTAATGGACATAAAAATGATACAAAATACTTAAGGAGATACTACAAGGTCATAAAAGGAGAGGTTTTAATAACACCTGAAAGGCACCAAATACCAATCCTCTATCATATCCGAAATGAGCTCACTCATCATAGTTTACACAATCCCCGGCTGGGCTACTGAAGAATATTGAAAATTTTAACATTAGTTAGTAACAATAAATAATTAAAAGCTGAATCTTTACAAATCAAATCCCAGCTATAATTGCTGCATAACAGAGGCAGAGTACACACTCACCATTGCCAAAACTGGATCCGAACAGCACTCCCCTCTACATTCCCCTGCTTATTTGTTGTAACTTTTAGAGATTAGCTTGTTATCTTTTATATCTATTTTTAGTTAATACTCCAAAATATTACTTAGTTGTGAGATTTGTATCCGTTTTTATTTGGTCTCGGGTCTTAAAACTTACATGTTGCTTCTCAATGAGTAATTAGTAGTTGGTTTTGGGTTATCTTCTTTCCAAGTCTAGAGTTCTTTGAAATTTTCTACAGGATTTAGTATTATTTTCTCCCAATCTTGCCTTACACCATGTTGGTGTATGTTTTTTTTTTTTTTTTTTTTGGGCATTGGTGTTATTCATGGAGATGTTGAGTTATAACGCTTGCTTTTCATTTCTTTGTCTTCGAGTTTTGATAATGATGTCAATTGCACTATGTAGTAGTGCAGGAAATTCGACCACAGACCAGATGGAGTCCCTAAAAACCAGTTGAAGATTATTGTTGGATTTGCTTTCACTACCATAATTTTTCTCTTACATTGTTCTATCTAGTATGAAGTTGGAGTTACCACTACTAGAAATATGGGTCTTTTACGACAACTTTTCTGGACGTAAAAAGTCATATTTTCGTCGTAAAAAGTGTTTTACGTCGAGAATCTCGCCTCCACGTATGTCGTTGTCAAAGGCTCCGACGTAAAAAATCTTACGTCGAGATTGACCGGGACGGTGTAAATGGAAATTATACAACGAGTCCCTTTTCTGGACGTAAAAGTTCATTTTTTGGTCGTAATTACTTATCTATTTAAGTTGTATAAAACTTATTTACAACTTCAAAACTTGTCGTAAAAAAAATATAATAATAAAAAAAAATTCTGTAAATTGAATTTATATAAAAGAATATTTAAATGTTATTTTTAGAAATATCTGAACCAAAATTGAACAATTTACATTAAAATATAATATTAATCCTAAAATAGATTCCTTTTTGCTGTTTTCTTCTTTGCCCAACTGGCCATCCATGCGATACAGCTTTTGCACCATTGAGCAGAACCACCTGAAATGTCGGTTCCACGCCTCCATCGAGCAGAACAAGAAATTTCCCTTGACAGCATATGACCACCTGAAACAATGCAATGTGCGATGTGCAATGTGCGATGTGCAATGTGCAATGGGTGATAATGTGCTTCAGTTTCTCTAAGCATATTGCTGCCGTTTGTCTGATGTTAACTGATGAAAGATTAGGCTACCATGCCTAAGTGGAAACATACAAAATGAAGAAACAGTTAATACTCCCCTGGTCCCACTAAAAGAGTTTTCAAATTAGTTATGTGAGCTGAAAACCTTAGTAGGATAGATTGTTCGACCGGTTTCACATCTATGAGCTACATTCCTATTTCGGATTTCAATCTTGCTACCAAAATCAATTCAGATCCTAAGCAGTTAATAACTATTAATAAGCTCTATTCCCCTAACTTTCAGTGGACAAAGGAGGTTAAACAGCCAAAGACCTGCAGAGAATATATTTATAGTGCCCAAATTGCATAATATTTCTTCATATTATTTCTTGTAATCATTAAAACTTAAATTACATTCTAAAATGCAGAGCTCAATTAAGGAGATAAGTTGTCATCATAAGAACTAGAATATCTAAATCACCTACTCACTGTTCCATGAATATTGATGGAATAATTAAGGATTAAATTGCATATCATGTCAAAATTAGTCTATCATTAGACTTTTCCACAAATGAAGTGTATACTATATGGGCTAATCTGTAGACAGGAAAACTCATATAATTACTGTCCATATGATGACCAAGAGAGAGACAAAGAAAGTTCAGAGCATCACATATTTAAAATGTTGTCAATTTCAACGCTTTGAGAAGAATCGCAAGATTTTGAGACTTTTTGGGATCAATTAATTGAATAAGCATAGGTAGGGATTCTTCATATTATGCCCAGGTTTTCACTTCTCTACTGGAACATAGCGAAATAAGGATTCCATCATCTCCTTGTTCAATTTGCAAATCGTACCAACTGAATCTAACCATACCAGTTTTAAGAATCATATATACCTACAGATTTCACCATTAAGAACAAACCAAGTCAATTAAAAGGTTAGTTCAAAAGTGGCCAACTAGAAGTTACACAGCAAGAACATGATGCCATGTTTACAAGCCTTTAATGAATTGCTTTCAATAGTTGCCCAATTAGGTTGCTTTCAAGAAGAGCATTAACTGTCAGATGATGAATTTAAAAAGGACTAACATTAGCACACATACTGAAGATCATAAGAAACTCAGAATGGGAGAGATATCAACAGATTATATGTCAACTAAGAACCATGCGATTAGAGGGAAAAACATAAGCAGAAACTCCTCAGTTACCTGCACAGGCAAATCTGATATGAAACCAACTGTATCACTAAGAAGCACCTTCCGCCTGAAAGTAAGCATTTAATCAGATTACAAGGGAAAACACTCCTAAATGTTAGCTAAGCAGGATGCCAAATGTTTGCTAATCAGATAAAAAATAGTGCATATTAAATTACCCTGAAGGAAGAATAATACTTCTTAACTTAGGATCAACAGTTGCAAACAATCTGCATAAATGACAATATCGCAAGTCAAGCAATCATAACCAAAAAACTGAAAAAGGGGACGTCATATTATCCCAATAAGAATGTCACAGATTTTGAATCAATAATTTTCTATACCGATCATCGCAGTATAGATCAGTGTCTGAGAGTGTACCGACCAATGTTGATTTTCCCTGGACAGAAACAAAGGTAAACATTAGATTAAATAAACAACAGGAACAAAAGGCAATTTACGGGTGTCCTCGACAACATACAGCATTTGTGTAGCCAACTACAGCAACAGTAGCTGTTTTAATTGATCTCCCGTCTCTCTTGCGAGCAGCTCGTTGTACATAATTAAATCGTCTTTCAACATAAAAGAAAACCAAGAAACAAGCACAACAACAAACATAGCTGTCTTAATCAATTGCAATATCGCATGACTACAAAAGGCTCCAAACTATGCCTAATGAAGAAGTTTCTCCTACTGTTTGACATTCATTGTTAGCCAATACTGTAATACTGCCGAAACTACACAAAGAAACAACAAGATGAGGTAGACCGTGTTTTCTGCATAGTATGCCATCTTTTGAATCTAATCCATTTCTTTTTATACTGAAGAACAGCAATAAATAATAAGATCAAAGGAAACGGTCTTCTCTTTATCCATTGATCAATACCAGAGAGCCACAATCCTTTTCCAGCAGTCGTCGGAATCAACATGCATGACAACATGGACTAAGCAAAGGCATTTATATAAACTAGAATATTACAGAATGATGCACCAAATCTTTGTATCTCAAGCATCAATTAACAAGATCAAACCTCAACAGTGGCTTCAAAGTCAATTTTCAAAACACACGTTAGCTAAATTCACGCCCTCAAAGCTAGTAATGTACAGCACCAAAAGCTCCGTTCGGTAAGACATTTCAGATTCACAAGACTTCCATCAACGAAAAAAATCAGAATCATTACCAACACAAATGACAGCAGTTAAAAGTACCAAGTGACTGCAATTGCTTTCTTTTCTCCAAAGAAAACCAAATTTTGAGGCTAACTTCAAGATGAGAGAATTAACTCATACTCTAAAATGTGGCAGAGAAAGGGTAAAGTCTACCCTAACTCACAAATTGGAGAGTTTTATTACATTTCAACTCAGATTCAAGACTAAAACAGTAGGAAACCTTCAACTGCAAACAATCATTAAATCACAGGAACACTTTTCTGTAATTTTGTGAGTGTAATTTGTAACTACAAAGAAATCCATAATCAAAAATTATACTATAACTAACAAACAAAAAAATTCATAAAAATATGGGAAAAAAAAATAACAAACCTCGCATGGAATGCTTGGGCTTGAGATTTCACTGATTGGGAGGATAATCGGACCGACGTCACAGAGGCGCCCGGAATCGTACCAGAAATCACCGGAAAAGCAGGTCACTCCCCTCTGTTCGGACCTAGGGTTCCGTCTGGAGAAGCTTCAGTTCAAGGACAACAGTGGAAGTCAACCGGAGGGTCGTGGCGGCAAGTCGCGGCTTCGGAATTCAGGTATTAAGGCAGGGGTGGGGTGTCGCTGGATCGGAGAAGCGTTCTCCGAGCTCGGATTTTAAAGTTTCCCCCTTTCAATTTTTTGTCTGTTCTAAGTCGACGAGCCCGACTTTTCTTCTTCTTTTTTTCTTTAATTCCGAGGAAAACGAATCCAGCAAATTCGTTTTCCCTGGATTTTAATTTTTTTTTTTAAATTATTTCTGCGAGAAACAAATTGAAAACGAATTTGCAAAATTCGTTTTTATACAAATTCGTTTCTCGCAGAAATTCTTTTTTTTTTATTTTTTTTTACAAAATTAATTTTATAGAAACGAAGGTGAGGGATTCATTTTTTCAAAGAAATGAATTCCCCATCTTCGTTTTCTGTAGATCGGGAATGAAAAAAAAAATATTGCCTATTTCTGTAATTTAAGCCTCCAATTTAAATATTAGGGGAATAAAGATAGACAAGTAAAAAAGGTAGTTTTTTTTTAAAAAATATAGAGGGGTTAGGTCGGTAGAGGTGAATAGATCTTTGGTTGGTTCGGTTAGCCGTAGGGGGTGGAATGAATTAATAAAATACTAGTGTTTTTTTTTTTTTTTTACGGAATAAAATACTAGTGTTAATAAAGAATATGTAGGATTTTTATTTGTTAATTTATTTTTTACAGCCAAATTAGTCACTTTACGTGGAGATTAGGCTTTTTGTGTAATTGAAAAGTAATTTTTACGTCCAGACTGCAATTCTCATCGCCATACAACATTTTTTACGACGAGAATCGCGTGTCGTCGTAAAAGGTTGGACGTAAAAGACACCTATTTCTAGTAGTGTACATTCTAATTATCTATTTATGTTATTTTCAAAATGAAATTAAATCATCTTGATATTTAGATGCCATTTAATTAGATGCTTGTCTAGATAAATGCATTCAAACTTTAGTACTCTCTCTATCCCATTCAAAGAGTCCACTTTCAAAAAAAAAAAATTTTGTCCCATTTAAGGAGTCCATTTTAAATTTATTTACATTACATATACTCTTACTAATATAACAATGTGTGGTTCACAATTAACCCTTACTTCTAAAGTAAGGATATAAGTGAAAAATATGGTGGTAAATTACTTATTTTAGATGTTATACCTCACAATCCATAATAAGTTGTACACATTTCAAAGTGGACTTTTTGAATGGGATGGAGGGAGTAATAAGTACGGCTTAGATAGTAAGCAATAAGAACAAACCTTTTTTCATTTTTTCATTTTTTCATTCTGATGTTTTCCAGTTTCACTTGTCTGTGATTTTCCTTGGTATTGCTTTTTCAAATATATACTTCTACAGACCTTAAATGTTCAGGTTATACCCCGGGAAGATGGGAAAAATGAGCATGTGAACATCGGTGTGATTTACAAACTTGAAATGAGGAGACTCTGTTTTACAAACTAGAAAGAAATGAGGAGATTCTACGAAAACCTGTTATAGGAAAGGAAAACCAAAGCTATATACCTGTTTTTTTTGAGCACCTTGTTAAAGCATGTATCTTTTTGTTATCCTAGCTTTAAGATTAAAAACAAGATAGATAGAATCTTGTTTGTTAAACCTGATTTATCAATTAAGAACTTAACAACCAAAAAGCCCTTTGTTCTCCCTCGAACTGCATTTTGCGACACTGATTTATCCCCCGCCTGCACCTTCACTGCACGCCTCAAGAACTTGCCCCATAGTGGTCAGGTTGGTCTACTAGAATTAATTATTATTATTTTTAATGGTTTCTGCACACTTGGAATTAGAATTCAACATTGTTTGGAATTTTTGACAACTGATTTTTGAGCCTTACCATTACCATTACTTCTAATTAACTTGGCGTTAATTTTTAAAATACCTTTACTTCTGATGAACTTTCTGTTATTAGTGAATTTCTATCAAACTTTATGCAATTTAAAGAGTTTTTTCATTTTTTTTTTAATTTTCAATTGCTGTTTAGGAATTTAGGTTCATGTCTTTTTAAGATAAATAAGAAAAGCTCCACATTTTCATGATAAATTGAATGTCTTAGAAGCCGTGTTACCCCCAACCAGTATTTAATATTGTATTTATTTACCCTTTTGATGACACGGTAAATATATACTATAAAAGGGTGAAAAAGTACATTATTAAATATATGTTGTAGTGCTCAAGTGCTATTGAAATTATTAATTGTTTGGCGTTTATTTCCTTTTTCTTTTTCTTTTTCTTTTTTAACCTTCTGTTGAACTTACTAATTTCCTTCATATGTTATACTTCTACCTTTCTCAACATGTTAGCAATTCAATGAAATAAATTATATAAGATATATTTTCTAATAAATTAGTACTCTTTTCGTCCAAAAATAAAAAAATATATAAAAAGGAAAAAAAAAATATAAAAATGCTCACTTTCAACAATTTGTTCTTTGTTCCCACCTAAAATAGGAGTGCAACATTTGAATTAAATGCCACTAATATCATCTCGAAGATAGTTACATGATGTCCATAAGTAATAATTTTCTACATTTATTAAAAGAGTCAAATGATATAACTATTTAGAAGTTATATCGTACAAGTTCAAATTAAATGTTTCTAATAGAACGACAAGATAATAAACACACGGAGTAGTTAAACCCCAAATGATGAATAATTCATCATATATACATTACATCTAGTAACTTTAAACAAGTAAAAGAATAAAAAAGAAATTCATGTCACTTGACAAAGATGTTTAGCATTTCATCCATTTGAATATAAGAGTGGTATTTCCAATACTCCTCCCTCATATTAAGAGAATTTAATGATATAATTATTTTTGAGTTACAAGATACAATTCGAAACAAGATTTTATGCGGGATGGAGTGACTACTAAGTACTACTCTCTTCATCCCAGTGAAAGAGATCTATTTTAGAAAATACTTTTGTCTCAATAGAAGTGTCATGTTTGTATTTTTGTTACTTTTAATATTCTTATTAACATAACTAGGTGTGGTACATAATTAAATAATACTTAAAATGACAAATTAGCTATTTTAAGTATTGTATTTTCAAACTCATAAAAATTTATAAATTTTTGAAATTACAAATTTTTTGTTAGGACAGCATAGTACTCCGCATGTTCCATTAGAAAAGTAATATTTTTTAGAATGTACAACTTTTTATGACTTACAAGGTCCAATACATAAAATAAATAATTTATCATTATTTATTTTACTAATGTCTTTTCCTTTCAAGGGTGAACTAGTTTTGAACAAGAAAATTATATTGGCAAGAGTATGAGAAATAAGGAAATCAAAAAACTTTAAAACATTTTGAAACTAGACTCTCAAACGGAGGGCGTACATCACATTTCGATTGGGCTATAAAATGGATCAAGGTGTGGTCCAATTGAATCTTATCCTAAATGGGCTCAGAGCTTGTAAGTGAAAAAGAAAGAAAAATTTATTGGACCTCTTAAGCGATGATAGCCCAGAACTCCCTCTATTTTAGCCCAAGCCCATGATGAATTTAATTTTACACAAATGAAAAACACCGTGGACAAATACTAACCAATCTTCGATCCAAAATATGTGGTGGAAATTAGGAAAATTATTAAAAAGACCAAAAGAAAATGTATTAAAAAATTGGAAAAATGAGTTTTGTTTTTTTTTTTTTTTTAAAAGGATGGAAAAATAAGTTCGCTTCACGTAAGATTTACAACAGCCAATTCCCAACTCTGAAATCTTCTGTTCTCAGAAAGAAAAAAAAAAAATACAAAAATGGCGCTCACTTCAACCTCCTTATTTCCACTGAAATCAATTGGCATTTCTTCACCTAATTCTTCCATTTCTTACAGAATTGTTTTGGCTCATCGTTCTCCTTCAAGGCCCTCCGGGGTGATCAATCAATGTGACCAACAGCAACAAGGTTAAGTTTAATGTTCATGAGTAGCTGATTAGATTAAGTCCTGTAATTTTTTTATTTTGGGTGAAAAAGATCAGATTAATGTCTGCATATGCTGATTTATAGAGTTTTATTCCAGAACAAGACATGGGCTCTTTTTTACCAACGCCGTTGATGGTGCAGAACCCAAGAAATGGCAGAAATTGGTATCGACCGCGCTAGCTGCGGCTGTTATAACGTTCAGTACTGCAAATTTCTCGGCCATGGCTGAGCTCAATAAGTTTGAAGCGGAAACTCGCGGTGAATTTGGGATTGGTTCGGCTGCTCAATTTGGCTCTGCGGACCTCAAGTCAGTTTTTCTTTTAATCTGTTCTAATCATTTAGTTGCAAGTAATGAGTATTGAATTTGGGGATTTTTTATTTATTTATTTTTGGGTGCAGAAAAGCAGTTCATGTAAATGAGAATTTCAGGTAATCATTTACATATTTGGGGTTAATTAAGTCCTGGTATTATAGTTTTATCTCCAGTATGAGCTGAGTGCTTTCATGGGATTTCAATTCCCTTGGCAGAAGGGCCAATTTCACATCTGCTGATATGAGGGAATCCGATTTCAGTGGTTCAACTTTCAATGGTGCGTATCTTGAGAAGGCTGTGGCGTATAAGGCAAATTTCTCAGGTACAAAACACAATCTAGTTTCTGTTATCACAATACCCAATGATAGATGAAGAAAAGGTTACCTGCACTTCTGTGTCGTTGATTGCCTATCTATAGGAATGTGGGGTGCCAATCGGTTGGCAGATTGCTTATAATGTGTTAGGTTTGTTTCGGATTTTCGTATTGTGTCAGAAATTCTCTTTCAGGTGTCAATTCGGGCTAATAACGTGTTAAGTTCGTGTCTATGTTGATGGATTCGTTCATAACGTTTTAGGTTTGTGTTTGGTTTCTGCATTGTGTCAAAGATTTGTCACCCCCGGAACAGAAAATGTGCCCGAATTAGATTGTTAGTGGTCAAATTATCCTAATGCTCCCAATTCTTCAACTTCCTCTGAACTATCTGTAAGCTTCTTAGTCATTTACATGTATCATGCCAATCTTGGTTAATTTTCTTTGCTCCTTGATTGCTATGCTTGTTTAACAGGTGCTGATTTGAGTGACACATTGATGGATCGTATGGTAAGCTTATTGACACCTTTCCTTGGTCGGATTTGGATAGTATCAATTCCATAGCATAAATAGAGTTCAATCTTTAATAGCATTTCCAAGTTGGAATGATATGTGGATTGGAGGGTTTATTTTACCTGCAGGTTCTTAATGAAGCAAATCTTACAAATGCCATCCTTGTTAGATCAGTTCTGACCCGAAGCGATCTCGGAGATGCTACTGTTGTAGGTGCTGACTTCAGTGATGCAGTGCTAGACCTTGCTCAGAAACAGGTATTCCTGACAGCACTTGATGATCCCTTTATTACTCCCTCGGGTTCCAATAAAAGAATCGTGTTTAGAATTGTACCTCTGAATTCTTCTAACGGAGGCAGAAAGTATTAGTAAATAGTAACCCTTCAAATCGATTCACAACTTAAAGATTTTGAATGTGACTTGGAGAAAGTTGTTGAGTGAGATTGCTTTCCATTTAGTAATGTGACCTAGCCATTTCTTGACCTCTAATGCTTTGTTTTGTTCCGCTCTTTTGCGGTTCTCTTCCACGTTTCAACATAGAAGAAATTACCTTTCCGGACTACCCTGCCTTTTTTTCACTAATTTGGACATAATAAGACAGGATAATTTGAACGGTGATCCCTTCTTGTCTCAACCTGGTATTGGATTAATATATCCCTGCTGATTTTGATTCTGATCACATTGGTTTTGTAGGCACTTTGCAAGTATGCAAGTGGCACAAATCCAATAACAGGGGTAAGCACCAGGAAGAGCCTAGGTTGTGGGAACAGTAAAAGGAATGCATATGGCTCCCCTTCTTCTCCTCTGCTAAGTGCTCCACCGCAGCAACTGCTTGACCGCGATGGATTTTGCGATCCAGCCACCGGCCTTTGCGATGCAAACTAGTTGTGAATGTGAGAAACTCTGCATACAAGATTTTCCGGGGCGGAAGGAAAGAGAAGAACTCTAATGGCAGTGTCTTTTTTGAGCGTCAACAACAAAACATGTGACGATCAATGGAGGCGATTATTATTTCATTTGCTAAAATGGTTTGTTTGTGAATATGAGTTTGATGACATTTTATCTGTAATACCATGATGAATATTACACAGCAAATTAAATCGAGTAATGTTGGAGAGAATGGTGCAAGTAACGGCAAGAAAAAGCAAAAGGACTTCATTATATATGTAAACTAAAGTAGATGAACTAACTCAATTTAACATTCTTCTTCGTGAAAGGAATATTTCTTCTCTAATGCTAAAGGATACACAATACAAGAGATTACCCGGCTCGGTATAGAGAAAAGCTATTCCTGTTTGTACTGAAATAGTGGTCCGATTTAAACGACCAGGTACAGCATCACATTTGACACCTAACTCACTGGCCGGAGACAGTCTCCCGCCTTAAAAGTAGACAAAGCTCGAACCTCTTCACTACGATCTACGGGAACTCTTTGCTAAAGGCTCACCAAGGTTTGTTTCACCGACGCCCAAAGAAAATCTTTTGTTGCGAATGAACAAAATATTGAGAAATTGTCCATACTTAAAATCATAATTGATTTCATAATCTATGTTAGGAAGTTGGGATCAGTTCTTATTGATCGAGTTGAGGTTAAAAATAAGGTTGGGCCTAACTCAGTAGCTCTGTGAGTCCATGCTTCATAACCGATTTAAAGTCATAACTGATGAGCTTTCACACAGAAAATTGAACTGTATTTCATCAGTTTTTACTGGTTGGGTGGTCAAAATTGGGTTGGAAAGGTGTTACTCCATCTGAAATCGATTACTGTCTTCAGTAATATAAAACCGATTTTACTGATGGAAAATATGTTACTCCCTTTGAAACAGATTACTGTGTATTATAAAATGGATTTTTTTGATTGAACGGAAAGAGTATTGGATTATATCACTGGCAGCTGAATCAGCTAGTATAATTTTTTTTTTTTTTTTTTAAAGAAAAGCTAGTATAATCAGTAGAAACATTTTGTTGCTTCGAATAATCCTTTATAGTACACCGAAATCTTTAAATTTGACATCAAACGATGGAACCATGAAAAGTCAATAAACATTACTAAAAGTCAATAAAAAAAAAGTATGATAAAGAATGTTTGGAGTTATTATTATTATTATTATTTTTAATATCATATTCATATCATGGGAATTATGAAAGATTTTGTCATTTTTCATGTAATATATATAATTTGACTTGTATAGAACTATTTATTCTTTTGTTCATTTAAGCATATTTAATTACTTCCTTCTTCATTCCCCTAAAAGAGTCAATTTTTCACAATTATGCAACTTATTATAGATGTCAGGATACAATATATAAAATAGTTCATTTGACACAATTTGTTTCACTCATATGCTTGCTTTTTAATTGTAAACTAATTGTGAACCACACATGCTTATATTATGCAGTAAACGTATCATGACTAACAAATTTGAAAGTGGCTATTCTATTGGAATAAAAAAATATTTTTAAAAGTAAACTCTTTTAATAAAACAGGGATACTTTTTTCAAATTTTATTTTTACATTTAGATATGAAAAAACTAAATAAACTGACACTTACCATATTTTCTAAGAATGAATGTCCATTGTACTATTACAAAGTTTAGGTTTTGCTTATTACCATATTCTTTCTTTCTTTTTTATTCATTTATTTATTTTTCTAAATCGATACTTATATTTTCAAAAGTGTGCCAAATTAATTACTCTGTGAAAATATTATCTGTACAGCAGAAGAAGAAGTAATTATTTGAAGATAGTCTATGGAGGACAACCTCCCTCTCGCAAGCAAAAGCTCAGTGTTCTTCATTTCAACCAAATAGTGCCTTAATTTTATTTTGGTTTGTTTTTTTTGGAAAAGAGTTATGATATTAACGACTGAACAAGACAATTAAAAAATATTACAAAACATAACTTTGAAATTGAATAAATTGGTGCAATTTTTTCCTCGTTGCAATTAATTTGATGTCTTTTTTAACTAAAAGGTGTGTGACATTTAAACTCTTTATATAAATAAGTTGTATTGGCCAGATTAAGAAAAACACACAAATTAGGCTTCATGCACTCTAATTTTTGTCCAAACAATAAATAAAAAAATAATTAAAAAAAAAACTTGCTAATTTGTTGGTTAGAAGAGTCTATTGTACTCAACAAGAATATTGGCAACTTGGTTAGCAAGTATAGTGAGGGCAATAAATTCTTTAAAAACAATATGATATCACAAAGTTAATCCTAACACTGAGGAAACTCCCTTGTGTGAAGAACTAAACATTATTATTTCTGCTTCTCATGAAGAAAGTATAGTGAGAAATGGTGCACCATGCACATATGCATCTAGTTAATTTCATGCTTTCCATTGACTCTAAAAGTTGACATACATAACTTACATCTCAATTTCAATGATAGTGAGAAACTCCTTTGGGCCTGTTCTTTTATGAAGGTTTGAGTTTTAGTTTTGAAAAAATAGTTTTATAATGTAAAAAGTGTATTAGAAATGTAAAAATGTATAACTGAATAGTAAAAAATTATATTAGAAATGATAAAGACTGATTATAATATATTAAATTTACTGTTGAAACCAAAAGCAAAACTTAAACAACAGGCAGTTAACTAAAGTGTCACGTTTATAATATACTCTCTCCGATCCAAAATAAAAGATATTTTATAAGGAGTAACAATTTTTAAAATAACTAAAGCAATTGTTTTTCCCAACTTACCTATGTCTTAACTTATCTATCCAAAAATTTGTGATTATGTTAAATACTCTAGTAGTATTATTTGGATTACAGTTTAAATTAAAAACTCCTAATAGTATTAAATTACAACAGTTAAGAGTTTTTTTTTGTCATTTAAACAGATTCTTAATTTGTTGCAAACTCTAAAACTCTTTTATCTAGAGCAATAGTATAATACATATACTTCCTTTGTTCTATTAGAAAGAATCAATTTTTTTTATTGTTTAAATAAGTGAACTCTTCTAATAGAACATAGATAGGATCATCTTTCTTGACAATTTTGAATGTTTTTTTTTCTTTTTTTTCTTTTTTTGGTAAGATTCAACCACACAATATTATCATGTGAATTTTCTCCAATTTGTGAAAAAGTTGCTGACATTATCCCTAACTAGTTTGTGAAGGAGACTACCATATTAACTAGTTTGTACTTGTACATTGAATATGTCATATGTGGTAGGATCACTATATACCATTTGCAGCTAGCGTGGCAACTACAATATCATCGATAAATTAATGTGGTCCTCCTCACTTCTCACATCTTCAATTCAAATATTCCACCAAGAATATATATTATAAATTTGTCAACTCGTTGTTTGACTTTTATCCATCTCTTGTATTTTGAAAATGTGTCTTTTACTGTTTAAATTTGCACTATTTTGCAAAATTGACATTTTGTCCCTCTATTTTTACACCTATTTTTACTGAAAACAATATTAATATTACCATATTATCTCTAGATAATATTGCTGACATCAGGCGATGGGTCAAATTTTGTGAAAGAATAACAATTAAGGAGGCAAAAGATATAATTTGTAAACATATTAGACAAAAACACTACTACAGAATTCCTCAATGGAGGCGCCCTTTTGGAGGCAGGTGTTCCTCCAAAGAGAGGTGCAAAACCCGCCTCCAATTCCAAAACACAAAAAGGAGGTGGGTGCATTTTTGCAAATTTTTCAATACTGTTTCGAAAGTTGTCTTTGCTTTGGACTGTTGAAAATAATTTTGAAAATTTGTCGAGATTCGAGCAAGGCAATAAATTAGTAGGTAATAAAACTCACAAGTTTTAGAAGGAAATATATAAATATATACTTTCGATTTTAACTTTAAATATAAGAGTATATGTAACCTAGTGGTAAATTTAATGTGCAAAAGTCAAGTGATTCTACAGACGTGAGTTCGATTCTTATTGAAGCCATAAATTAAAAAAAATAAAAATTAAATTTTGTACTCGGGAGTATTGGAGGCGGGTGTAACGGACACCCGCCTCCAATGTCCCATTTTGCAATAGTGAAATGAAACAACCTTAAAAATACAAGGGGACAAAAGGCATATATATATATATATATATATATATATATATATATATATATATATAAGCAAGCAATGATTAGGCCTGCACAACACTTACACAGTTCAGTTCAAATATTCATGTTATTCCTCCAATCCTTATCCACTTCTCTCAAGTGTTATTTGGTTTGAAGATAAATGCGTTCTTCAAGAAATATGTCTTGTGACAAATATCTATCTATATCATAGCTTACAAGATTGAAATCTCACGTGGGATCAATTTAAGTGGGGGATTAAATCTTAAAATTCTATACAAAATGTGTATGTACAAAATTATAGATGGATTATAATTTAAATGGTAACCCATTATGAGCGCATGTTATCTACTCCCTCTGTTCCCAAATTAGTAGTCATTATAGAAAAATCACACAAATTAAGGAGATATGTGAATTTTTTCTTTTACCCATATTTATGTTTTCTTGTTTAAATACATTTTAAGTGGTGTGTGTGATGTATGTGCATTTAAGATGACATCGCAATTAATATCATTAAATTGGATCAATTAATTAAGGGGTAATATTGGAACTTTTTAAATTTTTTGCATTAAGGTGTGTAAAGGAACACTTATTTCGCAACAAAATTTTTTCTATAATGGCCACTTATTTAGGAACGGAGGAAGTAAGTCTTAAATTTAAGTAGTATTATTGTGCATGTCTCTAGCAGTTATGGTATTTAACACACAGAGAATCCCTTGTTGAGGGAATTCTGCCTGTTTGGTTCACGAGAAAGTAAAGTTTTTGTGAAATATGATTTCTGGAATTTAATGATAAAGAAAGTAAAGTAAAAAAACAATATATTTTTTCGTTTGGATTGGTTAGGAAATGTATTTGGGAATTTAAACGTGAACTAAACTAAATATCGAAAATACCCTCTCGAATTAAGCTTAATGATTTTCTCATAAAAATATTATTAACCTAAATAAGAGCTAAATAATATTTAATTATAAATTACACTACAACTTAAAATTAAATTACATGCCAATTACTCATCCAAAATTAATTTAAAATTTAAAAAAATTATATATTTGATTATTGATCTATAATGTAGTTATTAGTCTAGCGAGAATTCAGATGAGTAAGAAAGTAATTTTGAAAAATAAATTTTCTTGTTGTAAAATAAAATATTTAATTTGTCCTCGATTTTTTCCAAATTTAAAATGAAAAGAAATTAGAACTTTTAAATATGATACATTAATTTTCATTAAAATATTATTTAGTTTTGTAGCTAATTAACTATAAAGGATATTATATATGAATAAAGTATATATATATTTTTAAGTATGTATGTTTGGACATAAAATTAAAATAAACAAAGTTTAGTTAGATACAATATATACTAAAGTAAATTGTGATATTATGGACGATTAATTGCAACCAATTAGTTAGACAACTTTTATGTATAGATAATTTGTTACCTTTTTCAAGAAAAATAATATATATAATTCATTTTTTCATTTTATGGTTTTTTAAAAAAATTTATGGTTGATATAACAGAAATATAAAATATTTGAAAATAAATAAGAGTAAGGGTAGTAAGTGTCTTTTTTGAAAATTTGTGGCCGAAAAAAAGAATACCAGATTAGAACACAAATTCTTTTTCTAGGAAAATAACACTTATTTTTCCTGCATCGCAGATTTATTTTCCTTTCTCAACCAATTAAAATCAATTCCAAACAAAGGAATTTAATATTGAGAATCATATTACTTTCCTTGACCAGAATCCTTGTAAACCAAACAAGCCCTAAAAGTGTATTTAACTGCGAAAATCTTTATTCTTCATATATTGAACCCTCGAGGATTTATTTTTTTCTAGTCCCGCCACTTATAGTACATTGCCTTAAAATTGTACCTCAAATATGTCAAAACGCGTTATTCAATACTATATTTAAGGGCCTCAATGTTGATTGTGTATAATATTTATGTGGCGAATGTGAAAGGTCTGCTTCATATATCCAATTGTTTTTCCTGTGTTCCGGAAATGGAGTGACAAGATAAATTAAAAAGATTTTAACTTTTATTTATTATTTTTACAGAATATATATATATATTTTAATTCATGAGGGTACTTAATTTTTCCTTTGGGGCACTCAATTACAACCTACGTTGGAAGACGTTCCTAAATACAATCCACATTGAAATACTATATATACTAGAGAACGTCTCATTATATACTTGAGATATTACCATTGCTTACTATGAGTACAATATCGGAAGCTTCTCTACACCACATTAGGGACTCCTAAAGTCCACGACATGAAGTTTGTTTAAGATTTGCAAATCTTGCCATTGGAAACTTCTCTACACCACTTCAGGGATCCTTAATTAAAGTCATGACAAAAGTTCACTTAAAATTCACAAATCTTGTCAGATGAACCTCATAATCTTCCTTTGAGTGAATTGAATCATTTTGACAGCTAGTCAACAGTACACCCCCTCAAAGGCATCAAACAAAGATTTCACCGAAAAGAAACAACAAAATAAAAGGTAAAGGGAGCAAAGAGGCAAAATAATATGCTTTCGGTTTAATTATGAAAAATATGATATGTACAGAGCTTATATATAAGAGATGTTAAGATTAAGAAAACAAAAGGAAATCTCAACTGGCAAGTCAAGATTCCTAGGTAATGATTAAAGAAATGAAATCAAATTGCTTGGTCTTTACCTTAGCCAAGTGGATATAAAAACATGCAATAATATTTCTCATAAATAATGACAGCATTGCCCCCAACAAAAGAAAATGGTGTCCCTTTTGTGGACACCCCCCTCTCAAAAAATCCTCCATCAACCAATGTGCCCTCTTTTCTTGTAAAATCCCCCCTTTTTGTATGATCATTATTAATGTTGTGTATGTACTAGCTAGTAACTTTTGTACTACTCATACATCCAAGTCAACAAAATATACTCCACATTTTGTCTTTATACCATTCTTTATTTATTACAAGAAGAGCAATAAATTGAAATATTAACAACTGATTCGACTTTGAAAATATATTTTTAAAATTTAAAAATTTAATGTAAAAAGTGTATTCACAATGTTAAAAAACATAGTGTTAAAAAAGTTGTATTAAAAATGATGAAATAGTATTATGATATATTAAATTTATTGTAGAAGTAAAAAATAAGTTAAAAACCCAAACAAAACCAATGAAAACGAACGGACCTAAATCACTTCATTGATCCTTAAAGTTTTTATTTTTGTACATCAACTTCAAATATAATTTTAACATAGTCCCAACTCCCCAGTTTAAATTTGGCCAAAATCTAAACAATTTCTGACTAATACGTGAACTGTTTAGAGGTGAACAATCTCAATTTATAACCCTTCTCTTTCTCATTTGGTGCATCTACTAATATGTGTGAATCTTACGTGCTAGTTGAAAATAATTCAGATGTTGTTTAAATTTGAGTTTGGGACAATTTCAAAACTATATTTTCAAATTGAAGAACAAAAAAAAAGAAATTCAAGTTGAGAAACCAAAGAAAAACAACATTTCAAGTTAAAAGATCAACGGAGGAGTAGTGATTTAACAAAACAAAAATTAATATTAGTAAATACTAAAGAAACGTGTAAGGGTACTATATATCTTGGACTGCTCAACAAAAATGACTAATTAATTTTTCTTTGGCTAATTAAAAACCATTGATTTTATAATGTGACATTCTTTGGAGTCTAATTTATGAATTCAATTCCTCGAAATGAGGACTCGAGTGCCATCAAAAGTGTGGTATTTGGGGAGTAAAAAGGCATTACAAATGATACACTTTCACATGGGATTGTGGAATTCATTATAACTAATGTCCTCCTCCATCACTACAAAAATTACAGTTAAGTTTCTAAACTCTAAAAAAACTTTTTCACATGCACTGCCTTAGCCTCAGAGCATGCGCATGGGGCGGGCTGGCTCACACAGTACATACATAACATAACTGCTTGCTTCCTTCTGAAATTTTCAGACCTCAACACACCATGTACTGATGATCATTGCCCTTCAAAATTAACCAAATAAATGGATTTCACAATATTTTAAAAATAAACTAGCACTAGTAATTTTTGACACGATACGAAAATCGACACGGTACAAACGAGTTAAAGTTGAAATTTGCCGGGTAATACGAATATATAAAAGGTAATGTTAGGGTTGAGAATATATATCAACACGTTAACCCATGAAGCCGAACTCAACAAGTAATTTAAACTACAACATGAAAATTTAACACGAACCCGAAATGTTCACGGGTTAAATAAGTCGATACGAATAACATCGATAATTAACGAGTGAAGTTAGAGTTAAGAATGGAATAACCAGGGACACAGCCGGATTGTTGCCCATAAAAAAACCGTTTAAATTCTTTTAAAATGTCAGTCACATTGGCATTATTTAACTAATTGCCATGGCATTTTTTCTTTTCTTTTATTTTTTTGTTTGACTAAATCGGGGACACACACACAATATATATACATATATATATATATATATATAATTTATGTGCAACATACATTTTCATATAGCGTGCTGTGTATATTTGTGGGAGAAAGAGACAAAGTATGAATTGCCACTAGGTAGCTAGCGTGCTGTGTATATTTGTGGGAGAAAGAGACAAAGTATGAAGGCATTAAGAACACGCTCACTTATTGTGTTTGCGCGCACTGAAAGAACTAATTGTGATTGCTTGAAAGGTAATTCCATGGATATTCATAGCTTCAATTCAACCAAAGTAAAAATCAAAAAACATGACGTTCCAGGCGGTCAAACACCAAACATAGTATCACTCACTACTTTGCTTCTGACTTTCATTGCATCATTATTATCAACCATCGAACTAACTATATTATATATATAGTCCCAGCCACATTTCCCCTATTAAAACCTCAGAAATCTCATAATCTCGTTCTTATTCTCTAGTGTTTCTTTCATGCAACCTGCACAAAACTTCCAACCGCATAAGCAGATGACAACTGAGTTTGAAGGGCTCCGGCTGGCCGGATCGACAACAGTTTCGATCAAAACAAGAGTATTGGAGCTGCTTCTAATCTTGGTTTTCATGTATTCTTATGGTGCATATATGTTCAGGATGTTCTCCTTCTTCATGTGTATATGTATCTATTTTGATTCTTGATTTTAACAAACTCATATAGTTTTTTTTTTTTTTTTCTTCACTTCCTTTCTTCTATTTTATCGTGTGTGTGTGAAGATTGTGATTATTTTTGGCATGCATGCATGTTATAAGCTAGATATATATTTCATGGTCAGAATGCTGCATGCAAGAAATGCCTCTTTTTTAGATCTTACATTGCAGTATAAAGTCTATATGTGTGTGTGCGCACCTATAATATATATATATATATATATATATATATATATGTTCTTGCATCATAAAGCCTGCCGACCCCTTGTTGACTATATTTATCTAGGTTTACTCTAGGACTATTGTAACTTGTCGATTCGAATCTTATGTTTACTTATTACTTTGTCTTTTATCTACGGTCTCACGTTAAAAGGTGGGTAACGTTTTTTATATCTAAAGGGTCCACTATTTTATTGTGAGAGAATTTACGCTGTATAATAAATAAGTGATCTCATGCGATGAACTTGTATTAATGTTATAAACGGTGTACTAGCTACTAGAATAAATTAATCGAGTCTGGACTTAATTTGGAGTACCATGAGTAGATATACCCCACTAATGATGTATCTATATATGCATTGGTCATTTTCCAAGTTAAGTGTTTAGTGTGGTCTGCACTCTTCAAAATATTTCCAGGTAAGCCAATGTGGTTATATATGCATTTTTCTTGAGTCTCTAGTTATCTGAATTGGTATTTAACTAGCAATTCTCTTTATGGATGTTACTTGCCGTATCATTAGAATAGTTCATTTTGAAATTGTATCTTATGACTTATAAATAATTGTACTATTGGACTCGTCTGATGGAGCACATTTCTTTTGCTATGGAGAAGAAACAAGAAGCTGCAAATTGTCCTCTCTTTTTTTTCCTTTTGGTTTGTCTCCCATTATAGATGATAATACTGTCCTTTTTCCCATTTCTATTTCCTGATATCTTTTGAGCAATTCCATGGAAATTAATTGCACAGTTACACTATTTACAAATGGGGTAGAGCAAAAGCCAAACAAAAGGATTAAAATTAAACTGCAAGAATCATCAAGAATGCTTAATACTTTGTTTGTTTTCATTACAAGGAAACATAATAATCCAAAATAGCACTTCCACCAAGCACTACTTTCTTGACTCTTTTACAAACCATATGTTCATATTCATATTCATATATAGACTTATTAATATGTATAAGTGCCTCTAAAATGTCACTAACACATATCTTGTGTACAAGCAACCAAAGAGATACTTATAGTAGTACTTAGCATTTATTATGTACAAGGAAGGAACTCATGCGATCGCATTTCTTTCTTTCTTTCTTCTATTGAAATATATATATATAATATTAATATTAAATTCCCTATAATTAGTATATAAAATGTGGTTAATTTATCTTACTTCCAAAGATCCACCTGGGAAGAAGTACTTGATGAGGTAGCTATAGAAGCAAGCTCTGAAGTCATTTCTTGCCTCTTTGATTCATTCACTAGCATGCTTATGTGTTCAGCCACTTGAAGTGAAGAAGGTCCATCAGAATAGGTTCCAGTACTTTGCTTGGCTGCTGCATCTTCTTGACTTAGCTGCGACGCCACGAATTTATCGAGAACTCGCCAATCGGTCACCTGATGATGATCGCCTCCCTGATCGGCGTCGTGGCTGAATAATGGGCTTAAATGCTGTTGCTGCTGCTGCTGCTGCTGCTGCTGTTGTTCTTGTTGGTGGTGGTGGTGGTGACTTTGTGTTAAACTTGAAGATGATGTCATCATACTTCCATTACAGATCCTTTCAAATGCATATGGAACCACAAGGTTGTTATTTGAGTGTGGGATTTTGGGGCTTTCAAGCTGAGGGAGTTGGAGGAATGCATCATGGTGGGGCATATTCACATGGTTATTGTACTGCAATTCAAGCTCTTGTTTACATGAATAAGTATGGGGATTGTATGAAGAAGTATAGGGTTGTTGTTGTGACATCCGCCTCGGCGAATCGAAGTCCGGCATGAAGGAAACTTGATCATCGTACCAACATAGAGACTCATGATCTCCATCTTTTCTTATTGTTGCCAATCTCTTCTTGAAAACCCTGCACACAACCCATCCTTCTTCCTGTTTCAATGACAAAAAAAACATCACTTTTTGTTTTTTTTTTTTTTTTTTTTTATGGATCAATTCTTTTCCTACTCTAGATTTGATTCTTGAAGAGCTAGATTTTATAAGATGATCCCTTTTTCTAGTATAAAAGCTCCCAAGGTCTACACAAAAACTGTTTTCAAACAAAATGAGTGGATAAATTCATCTAGCTAGGGTCCTACTTCAGAGCGTCTGTCCATTTTTGTCCCATCATATTCTGTTCACTAAGAGCAAAGTAAACATATTAATTTGTCACTCACTTGCAACTAAACAACAAGTTAGTGACAAATAAGTTTTCTGCACTCTTTGTGAATAAAATAAGATGAGACAAAAATGGATAGATGATCTGATCCGCTAAAGTTCGTGTAGCTAAAAATATTATTCTTTTATAAGACTAGACCTTTAGTGTCTCCATTTCAGTAACCTATAACTGCCAAAACCTGCATTTTAAGTTAGTGCCAATATATATATATAAACTTGCCTGAGGAGTGCCATTCTCGTTTGTTTCAAGTCTGTACTCGTGCATTATCCAGTCAGATTTCTGTCCATTTGGAGCTCGGCCTTTATAAAACACCAAAGTCTTTCTCATCCCAATTAGACTGTGCTTTGAGTAAATAGCTTTGTCTCTTCCCGTGGCTTTCCAAAAGCCTGCCTTTGTAGCCCTATTTGTGCGAGTTCCAGTTGGATACTTCTTATCCTTGTGACTAAAGAAATACCACTCATTCTGCTCTTCACTTCCTATTTTGCAAAGTTCTGCTCAAAATTGCAAGTATATAAAATTGTAAGTGCCATGCATGCATGCATGCAATTAAAATTTTTCGTTAATTTGCTCTCATAAGGGGTGAGACTACAGTCCCGTTAAAAGAATTAACCATTCAGCCATTAGATAACGACATGTGCAATGACATTAGTAATGCATTGAATGCTGAATCCAGTAACGGAATAGTTCCTTAACGGGAGTGTAGCTTTTTTCATTAATGTATATAGCTAAGTACCTTGAAGATCCCATGGTTCAATTCTGTAGAGATCAACGTCCTTGATCACATCTAGATCAATTCTTTTCGAAGCGATCTTCTTACGGAGATAATAATCCACTAATTCTTCATCTGTAGGATGGAATCTAAAGCCTGGTGGAACATGTGAAAAAGTATTCATGTTCTTTCCCCAAGTATGCTTTAAGACCTGCAATTTAAAGATCAGGTTTAACAATGAGACACTTGAACCAAAAAAATGCATTCATCATTTTATTTATATTTTTCAGGCTAATCATATATTCCAGAATTATTTCTTAAATTCCTTTCCTGAAATTCGATTAAAGCATAAAATCATATATTTGAAACTAATATGTATGATTGTGGTTCAGAGTTAGCTGCTGTTTATCTCCGCAAAAAGATTGTATTTAGGAGAGAGAAGTGAACAGACAAATGATCTATATATTAATGTAACATACTCCCTCCGTTCATTAAAAGGGTCCACTTTTTTGTACTATTTTATTACAACAAAGTGGACTCTTCTAATGCAACGGAGGGAATAACATTAAATGGATTAATGATTCCGTAAGAAATGAAATGCATTAGTATAACATGTACCTAAGGCTTCTATTAAATAGTGATCCCACGCATCTCAATAAAATATAAAATAGTCATGCATGAGTTGTACACCAGAAATCTCAAAAACAGTTGTATCTCTTGACTCTTTTAGTGAGATGGGTGGGGTGTAAATTAATACATATGGACAAAAGAATAAAGGAGGATGAACTAAACTTCAAGTGAAGATTGTCTGCTATCCTTTCTTTCATGCAAACCATAAAGACCAAAGAAATGATGAAAGAATAGAGAGGGAAGGGAAGATGAGATTGGAAAGAAACTTGACAAAGAAGTTCTCATTTTTCTTAGTCTAAACAACAATGAGTTTCCATTCATATCAATGGACATGGATTTGCAATGTGAAGCAGGAAAAAGAAAAAGTTCCAAAGAAATCTCTGTGAAATGATGACAATTACCTCTCCTTGCTATAACCATTGAAACATCTAAGAGAAAACAGACTACTAATTAATTTAACTAATTAATATTGCTTTTATATGAGCAATATGGATGGTCCAAGATCATGAAGAAAAACTTGGTGTTGGCAAGCAGAAAGCAGTTCATCATTTCTATTGTATAATTGCCACTTTCAATATTACCCATTCCCCCCCCCCCCCCCCCCCCCCCCCCCCAGTCCACTTGTAAAAATATATCCACAAAATAACGAGAGAAATTAAATAGCTGGTTTATTTCATTAGGGGGAAACAACCAGATCAAATTATCCCCCCTAAAAATCATATGAAAGTTCATCCATGCAAAAGATCGACGATAGAATTCATTCGGGGTTTTCAGCGAATTAAACTCACATCACGTGAACTTCATGCTCAAAATGACAAGAAAATGAGAAGGAAATGAAGAAAGAAACAAGAAAAGAAAAGATAGCTTCAAAATCCATGATTTTTCTAACCCTATATCGGAAATGAGGAAGCCAAACTCCAGAGTGAAAATCTGCGGTTTTAGCAATATTGGATCTGTATGTACAAAGTACTCGAGTTTGCTTTTGCTTAAGGCATGAAACCTAAATGAAAACCATGGCGCGCACACACACACACACACACAAAAAAGGTGCTTCTCCACTCATAAAGTAAAACTAGCAAGGAATTATATGCAATCAAAATTATTTTCTTTTTTTCTCTACTTTTTTTACAAGGCACGCATGAGAAACACAAATTAATATTGGATCAAAAGCATGCTATATATAAATGTTTATACATCGATCCCAGAAGAAAATATTGCAGCCATGAACATCTTAGCTATTTGTTTCTTCATATATAGTTATATAAATCACAAATGAATCAAACTGAAAGAGAAGAAAGAACAGATTAATTATAGATCTTTATTTTAGTGAGGTAATTAAACATACTGTGACATATGTTCAAGCTATGAATCTAACAAAACTTCATCAAAAAACATCCTTTGAAAAATGAGATATTAATTAAACACCAATGAACACACCACCACCATTCATCATGAAAATCAACTTTTTCAAGATCAGAACTGAAACCAAAGCAGGAAAAAGAATACTTCCTCTGTGTCATTAAAAGAACCAAATAGTACATCTGTTTATGCTCGCTCTTTTAATGGAATGGTGGAAGTACAGTATTAGAAACACGGCGAAAACTACTAGAGAAAGAAGAAGAAGAAGAAGGAGGGCGAAGATAACCTTGGTCTCGAATGTTACCCTATCCCAATAAAAAGTAGTCTCTTCAAAGCTCGAAGGAATCGAACGTTGTTCAATTCCCAAATGAAACTTGCAGTCAACCCAATCAGTGAGGAAGAGAAAAATAAAATGATATGCCGAGAAGTGAAGTGGTGCTGTCACACTCTTGACTCTCGCAACTTTTGATCCCACTCAAGCAGACAAAACAGGAAAAGCCCGAAAAGAATGTCTTGGAACTAAAAAGGGTTTTCGTCTTCGTTTTCCCCTTGGGAATCGAGTTGAACTTTGTAGTAGTTTGTACCCTAGCAAACTTTGTCGTCTTGCTGTCCGAAGAATGATCAGATCCCGAGGAAAAACAAACAAACAACAAAAAGGGTTCTTCTCTATTCGATTCCAGTTAAGAAAGAAACAACATTAACATCTAGCTATAGCTATAGCTAGCAGAAACTAACAAGAAGAACAAGAAGAAGAAGAAGAACCCTTTTCTGGCTTCCTTGGCTTGGATATATATATAGATATATAATCTGGTTATGTTGAGCTTGATTGTTGGAAAAGATTGATGGAGGAGGGAAAAAAGGGAGGCGGAGAAAATGGTGGCGAAGGATGGACAAATGAATTACTCCACCACCTAGGCTTCCCACCAGCAACTGAAAGGGACAAGAATGATGCTTGCTGGGGAAAGTGAGAGAGAATGAAGGAAGAGACAGACAAGCTGAGGTAAACGTCAGAAATCTCATGCCATGCCTCACTTAGCTCTTCTTAAAGAGCCTCTGCTGCTTCTCAACAATGTTGTTTAACCCGAGTTAACTATGTTTTTATTCTAATATTGGGATATCTTATAATCTTATTGTATGTAGTACATATTAAACAAATTAGTCCCTCACCGTTTTGCTCTATTAGAAGAGTCAATTTTAACAAATTTAGAATTTTTTATGAATGATAAAGTACAACGACACATAAATAGCTAATTTGGCATTATTTGTTTTATTCTTATGTTTTACTTTTTAAGGGTGGATTAATTATATTAGAAAAGATAAGAAGAGTACAAATTTTGAAAGTTGACTCTTCTATTAGAACAAATTTTATTTTTGAAAAAATTAATTATTTTAGTAAAACGAATGGAGTATCACTTTTTGTATGGATTATTATTATTATTGTTTCCCTACCTCTAAGAAAATTTCATATATAGAAAAAGCAATATCATGTGAATTATATGTGTGGGAGTGGTGGAAATTTGCTTCTTTATTCTTTGTTGTTCATGAAGGAGTTCAAATTCTTTGTCACACTAACTGCGTAGTTGAAATATGTGTTTTAATAGAAAAAATAGAAGTAAATTGTGAAATACACATAGCTTGACGTTCTGGTACACAATTAGCAAAGCAAAGGATCTGAACTTTAGAAAAACTAATAAAATTACTATCTAGTGAGAAAAGCTCATTCAAATTGCAACTACATAGAAGAGTTTAGATCCTTTAACCTACTAAGTATGTACCAACTATACAGTACAGCGTTAGTACATACATGCTTTAGTATCGAAAATTAAAAATAAGTCGTAAAGAAGGTGCGTCTTAGCGTCATAGTACAAGTGGGGTCAGGGAATTCGAACTCGGTAAGAAAATTTGACAAAATTATTAGCTAGTAAAAAAAATAATAATAATAAAATAAAATAAAAGAAACTAGCTAGTGAGATCAAGAACTTTCCCATGTGGTAAAATAGTTTTCCAAGCTAGAAAAAAAATAATAATAAATAAAAGATCATGGTGCATCATCATCAATATCATCATCCCATTACAGGGGTCCATCAGGTTTGGACCACGCCAACCTTGTATGAGCAACTTACACAGATAAAAGTCATGACTCATGAAACACTACAACCTGATTGGTCTACAGCTCCCTTCCACAACAACTAACTTAATTATTCTGTTTTTTTACAAAAATTAAACAATAGGAAAAAAAAATTACCTCTCCTCCACGAGAGAGGAAATCACTTATCCAATATATTTCATCCAATCATATCTTAACTAGTGAAATAACGTAATTTTAAGGTGAAATAACATAATTTCAAGGTGAAATCCATTCTATTAAATATGTGTTACTATAAAGTGAAAATACATCGTTTCACTAATTTGCACAGAATTAAACAGAATATCTTGAACCCAAATACTCCCACCTCCCTATTAATTTAGTAAAAGACAAAGTTAGTAAAAGTGCATTTATAAATCTGAGGACAAAATAGTTCAAAGGTTGTTGTAAGAAATATTATTTCCTAGGTTCGTAGGGGAATTTATGTAATAAAATATAAGTTGAAGTCCTCACCCTCAACCGTAGGTAGACTCTGGTTGGTTGGTCTTCAATTTTTAAAAATATTTTCTCTTTCACGAGTTGTCGGGGCCCACCGACCGACCCAATCGACTACGACAGAGACTTCTCTCCAAATACATCCCCCGAACTCGGCTCCGCTCGACCTGGCCCAGCCGAGCCGCCAACTAAAAATCGCCGAGCCGCGGCTCGAATTGGAAAAACCCCGTTGAAATTGTGGGCTGAACGGGGCCCTCTGAACGGAATGATGTGAGAGCTATTTCTTGGGGGTTACGTGGTGGCTAACAGACTTCCGGCGTGTGCAATCCTTCGATCATTAACCTCTTAAGCAGGCCGGTCTGTGCGGGGCGGGACCCACCGATTTATACCCCGAAGTTTTTTTTTGGGGGAGGATGGGGCCCACCTTCTCCTCGAGTTGTTTGGCACGTACGTTAATAATAATTTTTAGTAAAATTAAATTAAATACAAATACGTAAAATATTTAGTGCTTGTGCGTGCCGGTAAGTTAATCCATCCCGGCACTTTTGCTCAATAGCTGGGAAAAAAGTACATTTTTTAAATTTCCTTTTTAATTTTCTTTTAGATATCTGTAATATTTATAGAGGATAATCGTTCGTGTATCTAAAATAGGTAACAATAATGGGTGTCGTTTATTCAGTGGCGAAATCAGAAATACACTTTAAAAAATCTTAAGAGATTCAATATATAAAAGAATTTATTGACAGTTAAATACATTATAAAAAAATTAATAGTTAGATATATACGGTTCATAAGAGTTGGGGCACCCCAACCTCCTTGGCTCCGCCCTAGTCCTACGAAGAACAAAATCTTACCCATTTTGAACAATTTGTGAATAAGAAACCAAAATTTGCATTTAATTTTCACTATATATTTGAAATAATACAAAGGGAAGCCAAAGTTACACGCAGCTAAAAGAGAGTGAATCAGTAAATAGATAAGAAAAAATAAAATAGGTAGCTGATCCGAACAAATAACCATAGCCACACCCACCCTCTGTTTTTAGTGAAATGATCATTTTAAAAAGTACACATTTTTTCTTAAACAGAAAAGTACAATATTTAAAATAATTAATTTATTAATATTTATTCTACTAATAATATTTATTAATTGTGAATTACATATAATTATATTAATAAGAATATAAAAAAATAAAATATTTTTTATGTTACATTAGAAGAGTCCACTATCTAATATTGTTTTCAGTATTAGAAACCGAACTTTTCAAATGAAACAAAGGGAGTAGCATTTTTTTTATTGAGACGGGAATATTTTTTGAATAACTTTTTCAGGTAAGAAATATTACATATATGGATGGTTGTGGTGAAGTTCTAGAAAATGAGAAATGTTGTTTTGTTTGGTGTTTGATGTTTGGCATTTATTATTAATAATTAATGCAAATCAATGGTTCATGGAAATGCAAATTATGAAGCATGATTTGCTCATGCCAAATTAGGTAGTCTTTATGATCTCATATTCTTAGCTACCGCCATTCATTTCAAATACTCGACTTTCACTTTCTGCCTTATTTATGGATCGAAGTGGGATTTCTTTCTCAGTTTGGAAGTCAGACCAAACAACTCTCTCTCGTTTTATTAGAAGAGTATAATTTTAAGAATGTACAACGTATGAATGTCAGGCTACATGCAACATTTAAGATAGCTAATTGTTATCATTTATTTTATTAATATATATATTTTTAAATATAAGTAATTATAGACCACATATTATTATATTAGTAAAAGTTGCCACTAGTAGTGAAAATAAATTAGACTATCCAACCCAAAAACAAGTCGGAGCCTAAAGAGAAGAGAGTAGTTTAGTCTACAAGAAGCTGGCAGAGCTAGACAATTTTGAAATTGAAATACAAGAGTAAATATTCGCCCGTAAAAACATTCTTTTTTTTTAATTGATAAATTTGAACAGTAAAATAATTAGAAAAAGAAAAAAGAAATTCTATATATGAAAATTTTGAAAGTGAAGTACTTTATTAAAATAAAAATAAATTTTGAAAATGAATTCTTGTAACGGAACAGTGAGTTTTTTTTTTTTTTTTTTCAATTCAGCAGGCTTTTATAGTCTTATAATCTATTACAATAAATGCAGGGGCTGTGAGGAGGGGAAGAACGAAGTTGAGGAGCCTCCGCGCTCTAAAATAGGCAGAACTGACAGAGGTTTGAATCGAACCCCAATCTTTGGGTGACTCAGAATGCGTCACAACCGTTGGAGTACCGGCTCATTTCTATGGAACGGGGGAGTAGACTAGTACTATTTGTCCCCATGCATGAGATGAGATACTGAGACGAAATTAATTGTTGGCTGTGAAGATTAATTATTACTTGTACTAGTATTTTCCACTGTTTGGAGATCGAAAAAATGCACCATGAATTAATTACAATAATTGCTGCTTATTTTAATTTTTTATCTGTCAAAACTGTTTTCAGAAGTTTAACATTTTTCTTGTTTAGCAGGGGGGTCTCAAATGATAACATTATTATAGATGTATTTCCCGAAAGAATTAGTAAAAAGGAAAAGAAAATGTATAAGTACTCAAAGGCGTGTTTTGTTGTTAATTACACACTTAATTTGTTTCTCTAAAGTACGAGTATATCATTACTTAGTAATTTATCGCCAGATCTAAGATGTACTCCTACAAATAGAGGGGGGCCGAATAGATATTGTTTTGACGCGAAAAGTTATGAATCTATTGCTAGACAAGATTTGAACCCATAACACTTTTGTACCCAAAACAAACATGCTACCAAGTTGCGTCACATCCCTTCCCTTGTTCTACAGTGTCATTGATTTCTAAATCAAGTGCCATGGAGTTCGCCAAAGGGCTCTTTGTCGGCACTCGAGATCTTTAATCTATATATGTAGCGATACTAATTGCAAAAGCGGAGAAATCGGCCACATAAAAATTACTCCCTGGGAAGGTCAGTTTGATATCCGAAAAGTGCTCAGCAACTGCACAATTTGCCCCCTTTTAAACAATTTTACTCATACTTCTACTCATGTTAGCATGATTTTATGAGGGTAAAAATATCAAAGAAAGAGATAGATAACAAAACGTAAAATGGTGATAATTAAGGGAAAAGGTTTACCATTAATACATACACTACACATCATGATAACTCTTGAAAAAAACAAAATAAAAACTATTGTACATAATCCCAAGTCGAGTTGAAAATATATGTTCAACTCGACACGGATAACATTAAATCTACTCAGATAATGACAAACTCAAGTACATAGTCAAATTGATAATACGTGTCAATGAATAAATGGGCACCATGTAATGATGTTAAACGAAAATCGAGGAAGGCGGTTAACAACAGGTGGCGTTAAACTAGCAAGTACGACCACTTGCCGGGTTGAACCAAAACCCCTCTAGGCAATGTCAGACGCCTAGTTGAGTCTGACGCTGACGTAGGCTCAACACGGCCAACTCGGCCACCACCACTAGAGCATCGCCTATAAATAGAAGGTACTTATACCTTAAAAGAGAGATGAATTTCAATAGTGAAAAAGGTGTGTTTACATAAGTGCTTTCCTCCTTCTGACTTATTCGTCAGAGTTTGATCCGGGAGTTAGCTCTCAAATGCAGGTGTTGCTGAAGGCTCCATATGTGGCCATCCTTCGGTGAAAAAATAAAGAAAAAAACGATGTTCTTAAGGGAGGTGAAAATTAACAGTTAATCACATTTGTCATCAGCAAACAAAATACGCTATCAATCTTTGTCATCCGTCAAACAAAATAAATTAATTGTGCGATTTTTTTTTTCTTTTCTATGCCAAAATTGCAATAAATTATCGGTGAAGTAATAAAAAGTAGGCATAAAAATGTGGACCATGAATTGAGATATTTGAATGGCCAAATGAATAGGGTAGTGCCAAGTACCATTAGGATGGGCTAATTTCACCAGCCAAGAAAAAAGAATTAATGGACCACAAATAATACGTGTTGGAATTGGGGAACAATTGCTAGCCAGAAATCAATTAGTATCAACTCTTTATCACATTTCTCATTTTACAAATTAATTTCTTATACACATTTCTAGATTTTTAGTTTTTATTTCTTTACTTTTTTTCTTCTTTTTTTTTACAATTTAAAAGTAAAATAAAATTATCCACTCAATTATAGCTAATATTTTTCTTTGACAAGGATGGAAACGGGGCCAAAGGGGACCGCTTTTTTCTTTTTCTTTTTCTAATTTATAGCATTTTATTATTTTAAAGTACAACGGCAAAAAAAAATATATAATTTGTTTTTTTTTTCCTTGTGTTTTTATTTCTTAAAAATGTGTTAATTGCAGGAAAAAATATATTATAAAACGGATAAAAAGTAAAAATAAGACTCTTATTTAAAAATAAAAAATTAAAATATGATATTTTCATGGGAGTCAAAAGAGGACTAGTCCCTCTGTCCTCAATAGAGTGTCGTTGGAGCTCTAAAATTTTGTCTTTTAAAGAGTGTCATCCCACAATTTCCAATACAAAAAATAAATAAAGTTCCACTTTTACCCTTCATTGAAACTTTCACAAATTTTCCTATTTTATCTCTTCTCTCTCCTCCTCCTCCTCTTCTGTTGGCGTTAATTTTACTTCATCTTCCTATAAGATTATTCTTTTTCTTTCTTTCTTTCTTTTTCTTCTCTGATCTATATCGCCTCTCACTCCCTTCTCTCTTCATCTTATTTTACTTTGTTTCCTCATCTTTCCGCCATCTCTTCCCATCCACTTATTCAAAGCATACCATTTTGTGCAGAGAACTTATTGGTGTCATAATTCAAAGCCTACCATTTTTCTGTTTCCTCCTCTTAATTCGTCCTTTTGTTAATTTTTTTGTTTGATATTTGAAAATTTTAATTGATGGTGACATGGGTGGATTTATGGTGCATGTGTGTTGTTTGTGCTTGTATTGTTTAAAGTGACGGTGATAATGAAAGTAATGAGAGTGGTGTTTGTAATGGCTGATAGTGAGCATTTAGAGGAGTAATTAATGGCACAAAGTAGTAAATTTTGAGCTGTAAATTATGTTTATTATCATTTAATAAGGGTGATTATGTAAACTTGTATGTTTTCTTAATTTGTGAATTTTTTTTCCTAGCAACACTCTTTTGAGGACAGGAGTATTTTGCGATGTCCTGTAAAATCTCACTTGTAATATTTGTGCATATATGCTATGTACCGGAAAATAACGACCATGACATCATCGACATGGTGCTTATTAACCCACTCAATTTTGTCATTTGATCGTTTTTATTAAATCAGCAATTAATCAACCTTCATATGAGACCACAATTGAATGGTACCTAGGTTGCTAACTTAATAGAAATTGTTAAATAACTTAAATGAGTTAGTAACCACCACGTAAACTTCACACGAGCAGTTCTCGATTTTTTTTTTTTAAAATTTTTATGAACTGCAGCTAGCAGTTGAAAAGTAGGAATTGAATGTTAGATGAGCGTGTGAATAAGGACCGTACAATTGAAATTTTAATACTCGGACCCAACCCTAATGATTGCCGATCGATGTAGATTCATAATTGTCTCGGCTCCCCTCATTTGGTGAGCCACGGCAATTGGATGAGTTTTTCTTCTCTTTTTTCCCCCTTATTAATCACACTATTTCATTATTATAAAAGAAAAATAAGGTATCTTTGAGTTATTAAAATGAAAATGAGTACGAGTTTAATGTTAAAATAGGATAAAATGAGAATAAAACTCAAACTCATTGCTTTGACTAGGTTGGTCCAAAAATTTGTAGTAGACAGTTTGGAGATTGAGTTTAGCTTCAAATATATCGCGTGAATGTTATAAAAACACGTATATTTATCTTAGCATATGTATCTTAATTAATAACGAAACCAAAAAATACATTTTAAAACTTCCTAAGGGGTCCAACATATAATTTATTTTTTTTACAGTTAAATACATTATTAAAAAAATTAATAATTAAATATATATGGTTAATAAGGTTGAAGGGGTCTAGGGACCACCCCTTGTCCTCTCCCTCCTTGGATCCTTTCCCTGATCGCAGTTATGAATTAGTTGATAAAATATCACATATTTGTACTGAGTTCAGCTTCTGATGTACATGTAGTGAGTTTAGTCTCATATATCACGTATTGAGTTTAGCTATCATTGTATCGTATACGGATGAAAACTCACATATCGAGTATATAGCTACTAAAATATCACCGTCGAACCATCAAACCATCGAACAGAAAGCTCCTTCTTATATGATCAGTATGATTCATAATCTCGATCTCATTCTCAAATTCATAAACCAAACATGAAAAGAGCCAACCGGACCTGGCCAGCTAGCTCTATACTCGATTTCTCCTTCTTTTTCTTCTTCTTGTTGTTCTTGATGAGTTCATTTTAATTTCCATTATGCTTCATTCATTAATTCCTTCCAAGCTTCAGATTCACTCTTTTTGACACGAGAAAAGTGCTAAAAATCTTTAAAGACAACGGCTCCACCTTGTCTCGCGACTTCCTTCCTATTCATCACCTACCATTTTCTATTTTTTTATTTTCTTTTCTTTTTGGGAGAAAAATGTACATTTATATAAATAAATAAATAAATATTCCTATGGGAAAAGTATAACAAATTAAATTAATTAATTAAAATAATAATTAATAACAAACGGTATCCGGCCACCGAGATCTACTCCTAATCAAGCACCAAATTAATTAGAGGGTACAAGGGTGGTTTCAAACTTCTGTGTTGGTCAAACCACCAAGTCGTAATAGATCATTATGATTATTATACAAATAATAATTAAGTATATATACAACAAAATAATACAATAATTGTATTGTAACAGTTCTGATGAGTGATTTTAAAAATCGCTTCATTCACGATACTATTTTATTATATAAATTTATATATCGTTACTCATATTATATATATATATATATTATAAAGTGTTAAAGCAGTTAATAATATATACAATAAAATATAACGTAAATGATGTAAGGGATTATTCGTTATCACATTTTAATGAAAATATATTTCCAAAAACATATTTTGAAAAGCATGCAAACAAGTACTTTTTTTTTTTTTTTATAAAAAAATTGTTTCAAAAAATTATGTTCGGTAAGAAGTTTGAAAGACAATTTCTACAAAATCTAGTTGGAATGCTGGAAATTAGCCAAATATATTTTTGGTAAAAGAAAATTTCCGGAAAGAAGTAACTAATCATTTCTAGTTGTAGTGGAAGAGGTGTGATTAGTGATTTTATCTTTTTGTGAAAATCACTTTTACGACACTATTTTGCTAAACAATTTTGGGTGAGACTACAATCTCGTTAAATAAATCATTCAGTCTTTGAATTTAGTTTTGTATGGATTACTAATGCAACTGCATAATCAATTGCATAGGTCAAATTCAATGAATGAATGATTTCTTGACGCAATTATAGTTTTTATCTATAATTTTAATGCATCCATCATTAATTATAATATATATGCATGTGTACAACATCTTAGGAGTGTTCGAATGAAAGATTATTCAGTGCATCCGTTATACAACGTAGGATTGTACAACCATATACATTTAGGGGGAAAATGTATTTTTGGGGGGAAGGTAATGTACATATAGCTGATTTGGGGGGACCCATAAATTAATATAAATATGAATAGCTGATTTATGATAGGCTTGCTGCATTATTTTTAAGGATAGAATTGGTACATACAATAATTTCTCGTTTAGATAACTAAGAAAGATTCTAATAAAGGCATATGTTGTTGGCTACCTTTGCTCCCAAAGAAAAAAGAAAAAGGAACAAAAAAAAAACAAAAAAAGGGTGGTATTTTGTTGTCTATGTATAATTATATATACAGAGAGCATGGAGTAAAGGTTAGGCAATCTCGATACAAGTAGGGCATACGTTTCCATATCCTTTTTATTTGTTTAGACAAAAAATTCAACGTTTACATCAACAAACGCACGACTCCCTACCCGCTTTCCTCTTATGGGATATGCCTTAATTGTACCTTCTTCTTTTTCTGTTTTAATTTGTTTCCCTCTTAATTAGTCATTCCAACTTTCATTTGTTCAACAAAAAATTTTTTTATTAAGTAATTTTCAATATAATACTCTATCGGTTTCATAATACAACTCATTCTAACTATTTATCTTTACCGGATAAGCATTTAATTGCTTACATTAATTACTGGTATGTTACATGATGTGATATTAATTAAGAATTTTAGGATTAGTTTGAAACCTTTTTTAATGTGTGTAAAAACCTAAAATAATTTATAGTTTGAAACAGAGAAAGTATATAAAAAATGACTTTTCGTGAGGAACATATCTATGACATCGATTTACTGGATTAATCAGGAAAAGTAGATTTGAGCATAAATGTAAGTGTTGTAGATGTACGTACCTTGGGTTTAGTCCAACTGGTACACCTCTCTTGCCTAAGTGTAAAGGGACCAGGAGATTCTAAGATCAAATATATGGCAATGCTTCCAGGAATAGTTTGATTCAGAAGAAGAAAAAAAAAAAAAAGTGGCATACATACGGCAATGTGCGTTTTAAAAGTGTGTTTTGAAATATATTATAGTTGAGATCCACGCAATTATATAGGCTAAATTCAATGACTAAATGATTTTTATAGCGTAACTGTAATCTCACCAGATAAAATTAAATTAAAAAATATATATTAGTGTTAGAAGGATCCCAAACAATTTACTTCTAGTTCCACTAATACGATTAATATACTTATTAAGTTCTCAAGAACAAAATAGTTAAAGTTACAACAGGTAACATATTGCCAATTAATTTGTCAAAACTAATGAGATTGTTTAAGCAAAGCAAAAGAGGCTTTGTTAATAACATGTGTTTTCCCACGCGGCAGAAAAGGGTTTATAATTGTTATACATAGGGGTGATAACGAGCAGAGCCGAGTCGAGTTTTGACGTGTTCATTTATTATTCATTTATTTATCGAGATTAAAATCTTGTTCCTGTTCATTTATTTATTAATCGAGCTGAGCCGAGCTTGTTCGTGAACATTCATGTGCATTCTATCTCACATTAACTAACAGAAAATTATAATGTTTAGTTAATTTAAAATGTTATATCAACTTACATAAAAATTAAAATTCAATTCAAACTCATATATTGATATCTATGTGAATTATTGTATTATTTAAAATTTTAATATTGTATATACTTATTTTATTTATATTATATAGTTAATATTTTAATCGATGTTTACGAACATTAACAAGTTTTCAACACCTTGTTCGTGTTCGAGTTCATTTATTATCGAGCCTAAAAATCATGTTCATGAACGTTTTTATCGAGCCGATCTCGAGCTTGTTCGTGTTCGTTCTCAACCCTAGTTATACTTATACATAGGGGTGATAACGAGCCGAGCTTTGACGTGTTTACTTATTGTTCATTTATTTATCGAGCTTAAAATATTGTTCATGTTCGTTTATTTATTAATCGAGCCGAGCCGAGCCGAGCTTTGACGTGTTCATTTATTGTTCATTTATTTATCGAGCTTAAAATCTTGTTCGTGTTCGTTTATTTATTAATCGAGCCTAGCCGAGCTTGTTCATGTTCGTTCTCAGCCCTAAGTGTCATCTCATCTATCTATAAGGAATTTTCCTCCCAAATCTTCTCTCATTTCCGATGTGGGATTGGGTGAAATTCACCTCAAAATTGTGAAATAAAATAAATTTGGCCTTGTGAAGATTCAAACCCTAGTTCTCTTGCTTCTCCTTTTGATGTCTTACCACTGCACCAAATTTATTTTCATATTATATGTATTAATGATAAATTATATATGTATTTTATCCTTCTTAAAAATTGTTTTTTCTTATCGAGCTGTTCACGAACGTAATCGAGCCGAGCTCCTTTTGTTCATTTATTGTTCGTTTATTAATCGAGCCTAAAATTTTGTTCGTGTTCGTTTATTAATAAATAAACGATCTCGAACCGAACTTTTAACGAGTCGATCCCGAGCTTGTTCGTGAACGTTCGTGTTCGTTCTCAGCGCTACTTATACACTTGAATCTGCATCGGATGGTCTTTAAATATCAACAGAAATATCTATCATTGAGGTGTGGTCTTGTGTCTTTGTTAGCTGCAGCACGTCAGTGTTTTAATTAATTTAATTTGATTGAGACTTTTAACTTTTAAGTGATCTTAATTAATTAATTCTCAAGTCTTAATCACCTTCAAATTAACCTCGCAACTCTTGCCTCCTTAATTAATAATTCCCTAGCTATAGTGGAATATATATTGTGGATTTTCTAGGGATTAATTCACTCCTATATATACCTAATTAATTAGGTCTATATCTAATGGATCTGAATCGCATAGACAGATCTTTTTTTCTATTTAAAAAAATTTACTTAACTCAATCGTGTTGCGTTTGCAATAAATCAATCATAATATAAAGAAGTGAAGTTTTCAAAGTTTGGCAAGAGTATACTATAATAGATGCAAGGAGTAAATTTATGCAAGTATAGATGAAATAATTTCTTTCTTTTTTTTTATTTGAGAGGAGGAACAGTTGATTAAGAGCTTGTTTGATAACCAAACTTAATGCTTAAAATTATTTAATTAAGAGATAATGACTTTTAATGAGTTTGATAACGGAAACTCAAACCTCTTAATCGTTTAAGAACTGCTTATTTTCTTTACAAAAATTAAGAGAAAAAATTCAGCTTATTGCTTATCGCTTAATGCTCCACGTAATAATTCTTTAAATAATTTATATTTGATTTTTGAAAATACCCCTTTTATTTTTTAAAAAAAAATTTCTTCATTAGCATACCACCTATTTTAAAATTTTTCATTATAATATTGTCAATAAAATTTAATTTATTTTTACTATTATATTTTGGTATTAAAAATTTATTTAATAAATTATATCAATTACATGTTTTTATAAATCTCCTTCATACGATATGTTTTAGATTTCTTATATAGTTTATTAATCATATATGAATTTTGTTGTAAAAAGTTTAATTTCTGTTAGACTACAATAATGGATTCTTTTCATTTTTACGGGTTTTAATAAATTGTAATAAATATTTTTTGTATTTTTTCATCATTCGATTTAACGTGATTTATCTTATTTTGTTTCTTCATAAGTAATGTTTTATAATAAAATTTGATATTTCGCATATATAAATATAAAAAACTCAACATAAGGGTAAAATAGTATATTTTAAGAATTTCAGCAATAAGATCCGCATATTTTTCAAACAAGATCGAGGGATTAAGCATTATGATTCAGAGGTTCGAAAAATATATTTCAGCATTAAGATGTTAAGTGCCTAATCAATTCAGCATTATGATTTCGTCATTAAGCATTCAGATATAAGCAATATTTTTTATCAAACAGGCCCTAAGTGGTTGGGAGCATAGTGACTATTTATTAGAAATTTCTTGGCTTTTCTAGTTCATATTATGAGATTAATTTGTAGGATTACATCTTATTTCACTTACTTTTACTTCCTAAATTAATGTATGAAAAGTTTGTATTTAGAAGTGATTCTATAATGTAAAAAATATGAGTTGAAAATAACTGCATGAGAAACATTATACTCCCTCCATCTTGCTTAAAATGTTCATTTTGAAAAATGTGTGACTTATTATGAATTATGACGTACAATAGCTAAAATAAGTAATTTGGCATCATATTTTTCACTTATGCACTTACTTTATAAGTAAAAGTTAATTATGAACCACACATTATTATATTAGTAAGTGTATATAATGTAACTAATCTGGCATGACACGAAAATACTACACCAACCTGACATGATATAAACGAGTAAGAGTTGAAACTTGGCAAGCTCGTCTTTAATTTAAATGCAATAAATCAATCATTATAAAAATAAGTCAAGTTTTTTTTCACACTTTGACAAGAGCAAACTATAATAGATGCAGAGAGTAAATTTATGCTGTGTATATATGCATGAAATAATTTTTTTTGGGGAGGGTTTGGGGGTGCATTTTTGGACCGTGGTCAATATTCACCTCATTTGCAACATCCTCATTGGTGTCACTAGCTGCTTTCCAATACGTGGTAGCGAGGACTTCTTGTTAATTTTTCCACAAAAATTGAATGCTTTTATGATTATGGATCGATCATATAATACTTCCTTTGAAGATGCACTTGATGAGATCATAAGGTCTGGAGTGGTATACGTTTTTATAGTGTTGTTTTGGTGTGTTGGGAATGGTGAAGGATGGGATGGGAATGCCAATCATGATTGCTTTTTGGTTTATTTGTCTCCTTCGCCAATTTGGACCATACAGGTTTTATAGAGTTTACTTGTACTAATTATGACACCAATTAGTATTACTATGTGATTTTGGAATGGAAAATAAATAAATTAAATTAAAAATATTTGAATCAAGAATCATAATTAGCCTCGCATTCAGTTCTATCCAACCAGCAAGCATTTGCACCATTTTGCATTTCTCTCATGCCTATTTTCTAGAAAAAGCTCCTGTGAACTTAGTACTATTTTAGTACTTGAATTTCAGATGTGTACGTGACTCAAAACTCAAGAAACTTCATTTTTAACTCATACTATCATGATGCAAGAATATAAAAGAATTAATGTCTACTACTAAAAAAAATACTATTAGAGGCGAGTTTTACGATGTCCCACCTCAATACTGGCACCGTCTTGGCACCCTTCCTCCAATAAGGCGGGTCTCCAATACTCTTATTGGAGGCAGGTTTCGAAGCACGCACCTCCAATACCCGGAGTATTGGAGGCAGATGCCAATAATATGGTGGCGTGGAGGCGGGAGTAGCGCAAAACCTACCTTCAATAACGTGTTTTGTAATAGTGGTCTAAACAGAATATATATCACACCCTATTTGTTCATGGCACATAAGCCCCGAAACTTGCGAAGTGCGCCATACATGGTGTAAGAAAACGCTGTTGGGCCGCACTAGATTTCTTTGCAAGCCAATCCGTTGGTGCATTCCCCTCACGATAGACATGTTGAAAAGTGGAGGAATTTGTCTCCGCAACCTGAAGAATTTGTTGTAGAAAGCCCACGTACTTCCACAGCCACCGTGCCGTGCCTTTACTGCAACATAATTGATGAGAACCTGCGAATCTGACTCAAATTGAACTCATGTGAATCCCTCGACACAGCAACAAGGACCGTATGACGCAACCCTTGGACCTCTGCCTCCATATTAGTCATGATCCCTAAGTGGCCCGACTCCGCGTGAATTAAATCTCCATTCACATCCCTGAATATATAAAAATGCATATCCAGATGTTTGCCATTTGAGTGCAAAGGGAGCTGTCAGGTAACTATCTTCCAAGTATGCGCTTTTCGCTGCTACAATGCCTTAACTAAACCCGAGTGCAAGAGTATGTCATCCACCTAAGTGCAGCGACTGAGAGGCTTCGCAGCTACTATCTATCCCCAACAAATCGCAAGCAGCAGCGACAATACAGCCAGGTTGGGGAATGACCCCCTTCGATTGTGAACTTGTTCGTCGCCGTCCAAAGCTCCCAGCAAATGAGGACAGGCAAAGAACGCAGTACCTGGACCAATGCTCCACTTTCCACATTCGGACTCCACCACCGTCTGCATCTATCTCGCCAATCATCCGTGGCCATTGGATAAAAACTCAGGCGCTTCTGAAAATGGTCCCAGCCCTTCCACTCCAGAGGACAAGTAAAAAATAATGTTTGTACCATATTGACCGCCTGACACGACGGACAACAGAAAGGGCCGTGGTATCCCATAGACGTGAGGGTCTCCACCAGTGTGGCTAAACCATTCCAAAGGCGCCTGAATTTTTGGTCAAAGGGGAAATGATAATTTTCTAAGATCTATAAGACCATTTTGTAATTTTGCAAAATTTTGAGAAAAGTAAATATAATTTACATTTTTTTTTAAAGAACTACAACATTTAACCTAGATACGATCACAGTTTCAAAATCGAGTGAAACAGAGAGAATATATAATTATAATTTATGGGGCTAAGCTAAGAAAACTCATGAAAACGGGGTTACTTTTTCCCCTCGTAGGCATTTGTAAGTGTAACCACGAAGGGTTGGAGTGGGGTGGACAAGACTCGATGGTCAACAAAAAAATTGAGAGGCCTTACTTAGTTGTGTGAATATATTCTGAAATGTGAAGTGCAAATCCAATAAAAATGGAAAAGAAAATCTGATGTAATGAGTTGAAGATTGAGATATTGTCGCCCAAAGCATTTACAGAATATGAGGGCATCAGCTCATGTCACCATTCTTTTTACGATTTTACAACTACGGCTACCACCTTTCCCCAACCATGTTCACATTCCCACCCAAAATTAAAAAATAGTGTATGCGCATTTTTTGTCACTAACATTTTTCTCAAAATCTAACATTATATGTAACGTTTATAAAGTGGTAAAATTTTACCCTTTTAAAAAAGATTTGTCACTTAGGACCAGTGGCGGAACTTAACTCACTAAACTGGAGGGGCCAATTGGATAAACCTTCTAATTAAACTAGTAAAAAAAATTTGTAGGGGCCAAATACTTACATAAATTTTTCTTTTGGACTAAAATATAAATACTTACTAAATTTTTTTTTTCTTGTGGGGGTTAGGGCCTACCCTGGTCCCCACAATCTTCTGCCACTGCTTAGGATGACTGTGATTAAAATTGATTAGTTGACGTAATGACATGAATTAATATACTATGCGGCTTTTAATTACGTGGCACTAATTGATATTTGTTCACTGAAAAGCTTATTTTCTGAGTACAGTAGCAGATGAATTTGGTTACATGTTAGAATTTTGTTTTTCTTGGCCCTTCAACGTAATCTAGAATAACACGTTATTATTAAGTAATTAAATGTCATATAGTTTATTAATCCATATCATTACGGCAACTCGTTATTTTGTAAAATTAGTTGCCGGTCCTGCGCTATAATTGTTTGGACACTTATTTATTCTTTATAACTACAAGTATGAATATAAAAATACATTCAAATTCCTTACCGTAAGACAACGCAAATCGGACATATATATATTGAGAAGAAACTTGTTTGGATAGTTTTCTATTCCATATTTTCTTCTTCGTCACAACTTTTATAAATTAAGTTGTGACCCTAATTTTTTAGAAGTTTTCCGCAACGGGTAATGATACAAATCTCAACTAATCTTCAAAACTTTTTTTATAGCAAATGACATGCCATGCATTCATTGGCTACATTTTTATAAAATAATTATAAACACTAAGTTATTGACCAATGAATGCATGACACCTCATTTGCTATGAAAAAGTTGTTAAGATTAGTTGAGATGTGTATCATTACTATTTCGGAAACTACACAAATAATTGTTGATCCATTGATGACGAATTCTAAAGTCAAAATTAATACAATGGTTAAAGTGGTCAACTTCACCAAGGGCTAGAGAATCGATTTTTCAAATGGGTTCAAAGATGAATTATTGAGCTAAAAATGCTGAAAACTTAGTGGCCCAATTGCCCTTTACTACCCAATAGCTTACACGAGATATTTATTTGTGGATATAGTGAGCCCATTGGTACGGATTAGGTTACAAAGAGCCTTGGAGCCAATGCCCTAAGACAATTAGTCATGAAGTATTGAAATTAATTGGGAGAAAGAGTCTAACAGAACAAAATTTAGGGAGAAGGGAGAATTTAAGAAATAAGATGAATCAATTATTTTGTATAAATATTTTTCTACTACACTCGCTCCATCTCAAATCTTAAAAAAAAAATTATCCATTCTTCCACTGATGAGGAAACAGTTTTACTTTGATTTTTTTTTTTTTTTTTTTTTGTGATTTTATCCTTAGTTATGGTTTTTCTGTTCCTAGCTGTGATGATTACATTCCTGACTATGGTGTATAAAGACTTGGCTGAAAATTCAGTCTTGGCACCTTCATCCATAATCAGTGGCAGATCTGTGACTTTCGGTACGAGATTTGTTCATCGCAAGAGCGATGTTTATATTTCTAAAATGTTAAGATCTATATTATATATAAACTTACAATTTAAAAGATTAGGGCATGTTCTTTTCCAACATTTGAAACCAAGTTTGGAAAAAAATTTTGAAAACTTTTTGGTTTCAAACCAATTTAACCAAACATGGGTTTCAAAACAAGTTTTAAAAAAAAAAACTTCTGGGCAGTTTTTTTTTTTTTTTTTTTTCAGTCCATCTCCTTCCCCTTTCACTCTTTCTCCAATTTCACACCTTCCACCATCCGCCCCGCCGCCACCTCTAATGAACCACATCCGGCGAAGAAGAAGAAGAGGAAGAAGAAGAAGAAGAAGGAGAAGAAGAAGAAGGAAGATGAGAGTGATGAAGATGAAGAAGGAGAAGATGAAGAAGAAGAAGAGAGTGATAATGAGAGTTTGGCGGTGGGCGGCGGTGCGCAGTGGCGGGCGGCGGTGGGTGGCGGGCTTGAAGAAGAGGAAGAAGAAGAAGAAGAATCTTATATGAAGAAGGAAGGAGAAGAAGAAGGAAGCAGAAGAAGAAGGAAGGAGAAGAAGAAGGAAGGAGAAGAAGAAGGAAGAAGAAGGAAAGAATACGAGGAAGAAGAGAGTGAAGATGAGAGTTTGGCGAAGAAGGCGGTGGTGGGCGGCTGTGGGCGGCGGTAGGAGAGAAGAAGAAGGAGAAGAAGGAAAAGGAATAAGAAGAAGAAGAAGAAGAGGAAGAAGAAGAAGAAGAAGGAAGGAGAAGAAGAAGGAAGAAGAAGAAGAAGAAGGAAGGAGAAGAAGAAGGAAGAAGAAGAAGAAGGAATAAGAAGAAGGAGAAGAAGAAGGAAGAAGAAGAAGAAGGAGAAGAAGAAGAAGGAGAAGAAGATGAGAGTTTGGAGACTGCGGCTGGGCGGCGGTGGGCGGCGGTTGGCGGCAGCGGGAGTGAAGAAGAAGAAGAAGAAGAGGAAGAGGAAGAAGAAGAAGGAAGGAGAAGAAGGAAAAAAACTCAGTTTGAAACTTTTTGAGAAGAACAAGGTTTTTGAGAAGTGCTGGATTTCTTCACAAAACTTGGTTTCAAACCAAGTTTGAAATGTTGGAAAAAACAGGCCATAAGTACACTGTTGTGGTCTATTTGTAATAAATTGTACTGGTTGTTTCCTAGCCTTTTAACGTCAATCGTTGTTGGACGATTTCCAACACCATTAATGAAATCTTTTAATTTTAAAAGGAAATTAAAAATGACGGAATGAGAGGGAGAAAGGAAGAATATTTCATTAGGAGAGGAAATTAGATATCAACCTACATGCCCGTCAAATAAATTAACAATAAATATTTGAAGGCATTTGAAGGATCACATATTCTTGACTCCAATCAAACAATGTCATTTCCCTTATAATTCTGACACAAAGAAGCTATTAAATATTTTATGCAAGAGATAAGTCCAAACCAAATTAAAATATATGTTTCAAGATGAAAGCAAGTTACATTTTTTTCCTTAAAGAGAAAAAAGATTAGGTTATGTTGGATATGGAAAAGAAGCCGAAGTCAAGACCGGCCGATGTCTGCCCAGGCCGACTTCCATGAACTTGTCTTGGGCCACAACCTAGTGACGTCACTATGACAGTCTATGATTAACACTGTATTTGTAAGAAAGCGACACATATCGAACTGCGAGAGACTTGTTACGACAGTTAGGTGATTGGGTTTGAGCATTAAGATAACATAATTTTGATATTATAATCACTCTTTTGACATGTTTTCTGCATATCAACCTTAAATCTACGTCATCTCACCAATCACACCATAAAACCCAAAAGTATAACAAAAATCATTCATATATTACAACGAGAGCAGATCTTATCTTCCACTTTTAGTTCAAAATTATTAATTTTACCACCCCTTTAGTTCTTAAACCCTCATTTTCTTTCTGTCGTGCTTACTAAAATTTTTTGTTAAAGTAACCGAGGAGGAACTTTGATTTGATGATTATCATTATATAAGTCCTCACTTGTCTAACTTTTCTTTCATTTCTTCCATGTGGGTTTCGTTCAAATAGCAATATAATCTCCAGTTTTCCCCAATTTCACTCACAAGTTCAAGTTAGCAAAATTAGAATACTGATAGATTCATAAACAAATCATAGCAACTCACGTAGCATCCATTGATTGGACAATAAAGTGATATTAATCAAAATATAACCAATGCATGATATGTGAGTTACTATCAAATAGTTACTATGATTTGTTGTTGAATTTATCATTACTCATATGTATATTAGTTCTCTACAAAGTGTAGTTTTAGTTTTTTTTTTTTTTTAATAAAAAATTAGAGTTTTGAAAATTTTCAAGATCACCTCTATATGACGTTTAGACCTACGAGAGAGCTTGTTTAGTGGGTTGTTCGTATGTTGGGCCTTAACATATTGGGCTGAACCTAAGCTACATAGAACAATTAGTAAAAATGGGGCCCGTATGAAAATTAAATTACATTTACCATTTATAAGGTTTTGTGATATTAACATTACCTCTAATTTAGGATACTATCGCCACCTTTGTTAACTAAGTATTAACTTAATGTAACGATTAAATCGTAATTGGTCAAATTTTAGTTGCCTTATCTTTTAAAAAAAGAATACAGACTTAAAGGCCTATTTTGTTATTAGAAAATGTTTAACATGACAATATAACAACAATAAATTTTAACAGAATAATAGGGGATTAGAGAAACTTTGAAAGTTATGTAATTCATTCCTCCCACTCGAATAGTTCATTTTGAAAATTATACAACTTATTATGGAATTTATAGTGCAATAGCTAAAATAAATAATTTGGCACCATATTCCTGAGAGAGGATTAATTGTGAAAAATGTTGAAGCTGCTATTCGCGTCGAAGCTAGCTGACGTCATCCTAACTTCAGATACCTGCTCTTTTGGGACTTAATCCCAGATTCCACTCCGATACTTAAGTTAGAAGTGTAGCAAATATCTCAAAGTAAGACTAAGTAAGAATCAATACCTTTTGGAGTGTAGAGGTGATCGAGTATTTATAGATGAAGCAAGTTCCTTTGAAGCTTGCTGTTGAAGCCATGTGCCACGTCAGCCGATGACGTGGCGAACTATCATGAAGAATATCTTCCTTGATTTAGTTGTAACAGCTTCCTCGACCAATGAGCACGTTCCACATGTACAGGACACATGTCAGTCGCTCATAGGTCTTCCCTCATAGTCGGTTTGCAGCTTGGGCCACAATTTTCATGGCCCTGCTTCCTCACACGGGCGTCGTCTGGGCTGGCTTCGGCTGTTCTGGCATCGGCGTTATTTATATATCCAACAAAACACACATTATTGTATTAGTAAGGGTATATAATATAAACAAATTCAAAATAGACTATTTTAATGAGATAAAAAAAAATTAAAAATCAACTCTTTGATTGAGAGAGAGTGAATATAATTTACCCCCAAAACAAAGGAAAAGTTCCAAATAGAGTATGCGTCGTTCAATTTTTTTTCTGACCAATGTACAAGTCATTATGATTTATGAGTGTCAAGGTATAACACAATTAATTTGACATCTTTATTTCATTTATATTCTTACGAGAAATTATTAAGCGCAACGTATGTATACACATCAGCACGATGAGGTGGTACAACCGTCCAATATTCGTTTGACACGTCATCAAAATTTAGTCATGTATAAAATTTAAATACAAATTTATATTATTCCTTTCTAATTATTCCTTAAATAAAAATTTATATTATTCACTTTCAAATTATTCCTTGATTATAGGGATTCCATTAAATCCCTACTTCTCAACCGTCATCCCCATCCATTGTTCTTGCCATGTTCCTTGGCTTCAATACCCACAAATTGTTCAATCTGCTTATTATTCAGTCCGGAAACCTTCTTCAACTCTTCATCCACCTGCATACTTGTCCAGATAATATCTACATTTTTGGACTCAAAGGCTGCAATGGCACTCAAAATAAGAATTTTGCGCCCATCCCCATCTTAGTGTTCATAAACTAATCTTTTAACATGATGTCGATCTTAAGATTTTTTGGATTAACTTGTTGGCTGGTAGTTGCTATTGAATTACAACATGAAACTTTGATTTATATCAAAATTATTTACTTTAATTTTTTAGTCTTGTTAGAATTTGATTCTTATACTGAAACTATGGTTTAACATAAAGAATGAATACTTTTCAATTCGACTGAGATAGTTGTTTGAAAAAATTAAAAATAATACAATTTCTATATGACATTTTAAATGATCATATGTTATTATTTTTTCTTCTTTGTTAGCAATTGTGTAATTCTTAACTGTGTGTAAATTTTAATAGTGAGAAAAAGAAGAATTGTACTAGCAGGGAAAGAAAACAAATTTAAAATTTTGATGAAGAAGACGATGGGTTGAGAGGTAGAGATGAACACAATGGGATGGGCGGTTGGGTGGGGAGGGATTGGAAGCAGTGGACAAAGAAATTTAACTTTTTTTATGATTGAAGGATAATGGGTGAAGAGGGACAGATGGGGATGAAGGTTGAGAAGTAGAAATCTAATTGAATTCCTATAATCGGAATAATTAGAAAAAGAATAATATAAATTTTCATTTGAGGAAAAATTAGAAAATGAATAATATAAATTTTCATTTAAATTTGTACATAGGTAAATTTTGATAACGTGTCAAATAAATATTGGACGGTTGTACCACCTTATTGTGCTAAGGTATATACATTTGTTGCGCTTAATAATTTCTCTATTCTTACTCATGAAATACTTCTTAATTATAAACCACAAATAATTATATTAAAAATATTATTTTTATAATAATACAAGAGAAATTATTGAATAAGAAAAAAAATTAATTAATTAGGCTTGAATTGGGCAGGGGCCGCGCGACTGGCACAAATTATGACATAGGCTCTGCCACTTGGGCAGACCTTAGACTGGCACCCTTCCTTAAAGTGCAATGCAAGTCACCAGGCCTAGGCCATAGGCCTTTTTTGATCGCCCATTGATCCCGTCCAGGTAAGTATCTTTTCCGTTGCTGCCGCTTCCCTTTTTATACTGCTCCGTTGCCTCTCATCTCTAATCACCCCTCGATGGGGGACAATACAATTCTTATTCGGATACTTCTTTCTTTACTTTTTTTGTGCGTCATATTTGTCGGCGAAGTAGGGGTGGGCATGGTTTGGGCCAATTCGAAATTCGAACCGAATTCGAAAAAACCTAATTCGAATTTTGAATTCGAATTAGGTTTGGTTTGAAACCGAATTCGAATTATGAAATTGGTTTTCGAATTGGGTATTCAAACCAAATACCAAACCGAATTCGAATTAGTTTTATTATTAATATTTATTAGTTTTTTTTCCACCTAAAGGCTTTATTAATATTTTAAATTGATAAAGATGTCATAAAGTTAAAAGCTAATATTTTAAATTGATAAAGATGTCATAAAGTTAAAGGCTAAAGCTTACCTAATGAGTAAAACTAAAACCTAATCTCTAAAGTATTATCACACAACCGCCGCCTCCCCGAGTTCAGTTCCCTCCCACCTCTCCTCCCTCTCCGTTTTTCTTTATATTCTTGTCCTCCTCCATTTTTGCAGTTCGCCGAGGAAGATAACCCAGCAGACAAACATCACCGATTCCGACGACATGCTGCAATTTCCGTTCTCTCGCCGTCGTACGTTCACGTTTGCTCTAGATCGGATCTTCTCGCCGCCACGATCCCCTGCTCCTTCCGCCGGTGCCGTCTTTGCGGAAGGTTTTGCGCTTCAATTCTGCAATGGATTGCAGAACTCAAAGTATACTTCTCCTCCTTGCTTTGTAAAATTTTGATTATGGAATTAATTTTGTGAATTTGGTTTCCATGGTTTAAAACCGAATTCGAACCGAATTCAAATTACAAATTCGAATTGGTTTCTTCAGTTTAAAATCGAATTAGGTTTGGTTTTCGAATTGGCCAAAAAAATTTAAAATTCGAGGAAACCAATTCGAGGAAACCACAATTCGAGGAAACCAATTCGTGTCCACCCCTACGGCGAAGTTAGGTTCTCTTTTTATTTTCAACTAAAGAAAGTAGGCAGAATTATTGAATTCGGGTCGACCCACTAGGTTGACTCGGTCAAACCTCGCCCATCTAGGTTCTATTTTGTTTAACAATTGAATTTGGTTAAACCCTGTCAAAACTTAGTTGATCGACACTGAACATGGATTGATACATTGTTGACTTGCGATTGAACCATAACTTTAGGTTAAACTCCTAAATTTAAAATATATTTATAATTGAATGTAATATTTTCATGTATTATAATATATATTCATACTTCCTCTATTCTCAAATAAACGGTTATTATAGAAAAATTTTTCATTTCCAAATAAGTGTTTCTTTACACATTTCAATATAAAAAATTTACAAATTTTTATTATTACCCCTTAATTAATTGATCTCATTTAATTATATTAATTACAATGTCATTTAGAATGCACATACTCCCTTTGTTCTTTGAAAAGAGTCTTTTAAGCTAAAAAAATTATTTTATCAAAAGTATCATCTCTAAATTTTCAATGAAGAAAAAAAAAAATTTCTAATTCATCCCTTACATTACTTTTATCAAACCAGCATAATTAATTCAAACTCTTCAATTTTCAAAATGATAATTAACTACTCCTATAATTAATTTTATCTCGAAAAATGTAAATAATCTCTCATTTTTCAAAGAGGTCTTTTGGAATACTCAAGATGAACTAAAATGCTAAATTAACTTTATAAATCAGTCAAATTAGTACCTGAATGCAATTCTTCTTTTATGCAGTCCAATTAAATTTTTTGTTAAATTTAACATTTTCTTCAGTTTAGAATATTATTTATATTAATTTGTTTTATTTTGAATGCTTCTTAATTTTAATTGATATTTTTTATACGTACAAACTAAAACATGTTGTTATAAGATTAACATTAAAGTATATTGAATACGTACATACTACATTGAAATTGTTTTTAAGATAATATTGAATACCATTAACGTTAACGTAAATTTCGTTGTTGGAGTAGAATACTAACTTAAAGTAAATAAGTTAAAGAGTTCTACTCTTATTTTAATATTATCTTGTTAATAGTGATATTTTTAATATGGAGAGATAATGAGAGTAAAGTCCTGCATATATTTCAGTACAGTAAGAGATGATAAAAATTACTATTAAATAGGGGTAGTTAGGTAAGATAACAACTTCCTTAATTTGTGTGAAATTTTCTCCAACGACTCTTTTCAGACACATTCCTATCCAAAATGTAGTTAAACAAAAAAGGGCAAATTATACAAATGGCCACTAAACTATTGCCCGTGCCCATTTTTGGCCACTAAACTATTTTTGGCCCACTTTTGGCCACTAAACTACTAGAAGTGGCTAGTAGTGACCATTCTGTTAGGAAACTAGGTTATCTTGGACGGCAGCCTCACGCACGTGTCTTTCTCGTGATTTCTCGAGGGAAAAAATGTAAGCACAGAAAATCAATACTTCTACTCCATTCGATCGGTACTTATTGGGATTTTACAGTAGTAATTTTGCCCTAGCTTTACTTACTGATAGAACGAAGCAAGGGGACGAAAGCGATTGCAGGGCTCAACAGTTAAAGAAGACGAAAGCGACTGCGTCGAACTTGAGCAAATGGACTGGAGCATCAGGCCGAAAGGCGTCGAACTTGAAACTGACCAGCAATACGGTAAGTGCTTTCTTCTTAGATGTTCTGTTTGCTCGAAAATCCCACTGCAGTATTACATGCAATGCTTGCTTTAAAAGTTTTTATTGTGGTTATTATAAATACTCGAAATTTCGCAGTAGTTTAGGATTTGAATGTTTGGATTGTATTTCTCTTATGTATATGTTTATATGTGAATTCCCTGGGATTTGGAGGATCTAATGTATAAGTAAAGCTGTCAATGTGCTCTTGGCGTATTCCTCGTCTCCTAAAGTCGGATTATTTTTGCGTTCATCTAGGCTTCTCTTCCGTTTCTCTTTCTCCATTACTTAATGTTTAGTTTGCTGCTATATAAAGACAGTTATTTTTTTTATTTTTATGTTGTTTATTTCAATGAAAAAAATGCTTATTTGCAGATCATGACTCTGACAAATTTAGCATTAAGCTAATGCACGGGGGACAGATAAAAGGCTTTATTAATGTATCTTATGTTGGGGGTGATGTTGATTATATTGATCAATGCGATATAGATAGAATATCTCTAAAAGAGCTTAAGGAGATGTGTAGGGAGTTGGGACATGATTACAGTTTGTTGTTTTGGTATGTTAAGCAGGGGTGTAACCTCAATACTGGTTTGAGAAGTCTTAGCAATGATAGTGACATCCGGAATATGTGTACCTTTGTGATTGCCAACAAACTAATTGAGGTTTACACTGTGAAAGAACTACAACTCCCAAGCTCTTTATTCCCTAATAATTCGGAGCTAGAACAAAAATATGTACACCGTTATAGTCTAAAAGAAAAAGAACATGTAATTGAAGAAGATTCTGATTCTAATTCTGATTATGATGATGAAGAATTTGGAGGAGGCTCAGATGATGAGAATGACATGTTTTCTGATAAAGAAGAATATTGCAGAGATGATGAGATGTTAGGTAGTGAGCCACAATGTATTGCTTTAGATTTGGGATTAGTATCCTCACAAAATTTTGATGGGCATGAGGATAAAGAGCATCGTAATGGTACTGGGGTTGAAGAAAGCAATGAAAATGATAGACTAACCCAACAATTGGTTGCATCTCTAGATACACAGGAAAATGAGACTTTAACACAGGCTGAACATGCAACATATAATGCTACAACTGATGCTGGAGGTGGGAAGCAATGTCAAAATAAGAAGACAGGAGATGATAGTTGTAAGGCAAAGAAGAATGCTAGTTACAAAAGGAGAGATGTGAGTAAGAAGAAAATAGTCGCAGCAAGGATATCAACCACCAGGTGCAGAACTGAACTTGATGAAGAAAGCAACTTGGATGCTAACGAACATTCTTTTGCCATTACTTGTGACCAAAATATGGTTGATGAAGATTTGCATAGCAATAGTGGGTCATCTGATGAGGATGATGGAGTTGTGAGACCAGTTTACATTGACTTCAATGCAAAAAGAGATATGAGAAAACCAAGGCTTGAGGTAAAAATGCGATTTTCCAATTCTGAGGAGTTTAAGGGAGCTGTAAAAAATGAAGCCATCAACAATGGGAAGCAAATCAAATTCAAACCCAATGAAAAGCATAGAGTTGGTGTGAAGTGTAAAAATTGTAGGTGGTCATGTTTTGCTTCTGTGGTCAAGGCTAGTGGAACTAATGACCTGGTGATCAAATCTGTGTCTGATGAACACGAAAATTCTGGTTCTCATGAATACAATAATAGGACAATCACAGCTAAGTGGTTAGCTAATAGATATGAAGAGAGGATAAGGTCGAATGTGAATATCCCGACTAAAGAGATCAGACAAACAGTTGAGGAGGACTATGAGGCTGCCATCAGCAAGACAGTTGCATACAATGCTAAAACCATAGCTTTGGAAAGGATAAAAGGCAATGCAGCTGAACAATATAAATTGGTGTCGCAGTATTGTGATGAGATTAGAAGAACACATCCTAATTCCACCATGGAGGTTGAGTTTGCACCAAGACAGAATCAGAATGAAAATTGCAGGTATTGAAGTGATTCTATATCTCTATTTAATTTTTTAACACATTTTTATCATTAAATAAACTATTTGAAATTTCTTTTATTTGTAGATTCATGAGAATGTATTGCTGCCTAGGCCCACTTAAAGAAGGTTTCAAATATTGTAGACCCATCATAGGTTTGGATGGATGTCACATTAAGGGATGCTATTCAGGACAACTACTAACAGCAATTGGCATTGATCCTAATAATGGGTGGTGGCCTATAGCCTGGGCTGTGGTAGAAAAAGAAGCAACCATCCAATGGAAGTGGTTTTTGGAGCTATTGTCAAAAGATTTGGACATCCAAAATGAAACTCATTACACTTTCATTTCAGATCAACAAAAGGTCCTTTGTTTTTCTAAGAGTTTGCCATGTTTTAACATATTTTATTCTCAAGTTTGACTAAATAATTTTTTTATATGCAGGGACTAGATAGGGCACTATCTGAGGTACTCCCAAATGCTGAACACAGGTATTGTGTTCAACATATGTATAGAAATTTCAAAAAGAAACATGCGGGAAAGGAGTTGAAACAAATGTTGTGGGCAATTGCTGGGAGTGCAAATAAAGAGATGTACAATAAGGCAGTCAAAAGATTGGAAAAGGATTATCCAGAAGCCTTTAAATGGGTAAAAAATGCTCCTCCTCCAGTACATTGGTGCAAAGCCTTCTTTTCTACTCACACTAAGTGTGACATGCTTACTAACAATTTGTGTGAGGACTCTTTCAATTCTCATATTTTGGATGCTAGAGACAAACCACTAATTACATTGATGGAGAGCATTAGGGAATTATTGATGGAGAGAATACAGAGAAGAAAAGATAGCATGTATAAGTATCCTCACAACACTGGACCATTAATTAGGAAGGTTATAGAGGAAAGGATCAAAGAATCTTGCAAATGGAGGGGAACTTACAATGGGGCAAATGGTTATCAGGTGAAGGGTCCATGGGGGTTTCAATTTGCAGTTGACTTTAAGAAAAAGAAATGTAGTTGTGGTTTGTGGGAATTAAGTGGGCTGCCTTGCTGTCATGCCATTGTTGCACTAAGGCAACAAGGCTTAGATGTGCACGAGAGTGTGGATGAATGCTATAAAAAAGAGTTATTCATGAAAGTCTACAACAATGTATTGTACCCCATCAATGGAAAGGAGATGTGGCCTCCATCAGCTATTAGTTTGGTTCTAGATCCTCCTCAATATGTAATTCAACCTGGAAGACCAAAAAAGGCAAGGAGGAGAGATATTTATAAAGGTAGGAATCATGGCAAGAAGTTGAGGAAGTTTGTAATAATGCATTGCAGGAAATGTGGCGAAACAGGCCACAATGCAAAAACTTGTAAGGCTCAGCCATCGCATGATAATTGTACCCAACAAACAGGTGGTGTTGAAGAGTCTGCCGCAATCATCACAAACACATCTCACCAATCCAGAAATTCAGCAAACAACAACAATGGGAATGCATTCTCACAACATAGCAGGGACGAAAATCAGGTAGTAAGTATCAGCTTTTATGTTTCTCTACATTTTTAATGTTCTTTTACAACTGAAAACTTGAAAATACTCTTGTAGGTTCAGACCAACTACTTGAATGGATTCACTGCAGTTCCAAATAATCCATCGATTGAAGGATATGACAATGATCGTTCCATTTTGATTGTCAACACAAATGTTCATTTCGTAACAGAACCACGGCCAAAGAAACGAGTTGTAAGTAGTAATGTAGGATTATTATATGTGATAACAATGAAAACTTAGGGAGAAAGATCTGATATAGATATACCACCTTGTTCTTTTATAGGTGAGAAAGAATTCTAAAGATTCTTCATCAACAACATCAACACAGTATGGGCCGAATACTACTGCCAGGATGCAACAATCACAACCAGTTAGGAGGTCTCCAAAAAGAGTGGAAAGCCTCCAGTGAGTGATGCAGAGAAAGAGAGAATCAATTCTAATAGCGCATACCTCGGTAATCCGGTTCCATACACAGTTGGGAGGTGGAAAAGAGGATCGATGTTCCCTGCATCTTCGAGCAAAAGAGGACGGAAAAGGGGAAGGGGAAACTGAAGATCTATCTCGAACCTCAATCTGCATCTGGACAATGTTTATGATGTAGATATGTGTTCAAGTATTGGAAGGCCATATTTTGTTGACTGGAATCTTTTGACTGCCTTGAGTCTAGGACAAAACAGGTTGTGGGCACTTTTTTAATTTAGTTTTCTTGCTTGGATTGTAGATTGATTATTTAAAGTATCTACTGACCAAACAGCTATGTTGGAAATCTTGCTTTTTAGGTGATCCATTTGATGATGTTTTGGATGAAATCAAATCTGTCAAGTATCATTTGGGTTGATTTCTTACTGATGAGTTTGTTTGTTTGTTTTTTAAAACGTTTTTGTTTCTTAGTTTTGAACAATATTAGTTGTTATTTCACATTTATATCTAATAATGATTCACGTATGTATGACTCAACAAAGCATTGTTTGATACTCTTTATAGGCTTTCATCTTTGAGTGAAAGTAACCCCCTTGATGAAGAAATGGAATTGTTTGTACTGAAGACATGTTTTTTCTTTGTATAGGATCAAAGCTCTGTTCTTTGTACCTCCCAGTTCTTTATTCAGCCTGGCATGACCATTTCAACCTTATCTTCGCATGTTATATAGTTGTGTGCAAAAGTTTTTTTTTCACTTTTTACAGTCACTTTAATCTCTTGTTTTGACTATAGATTCACACGCCTGCACACAAATTCAGTTAAGTTGCCAATTTTTATTCTAATTTTTCCTGTCTAAATATTGTACTCCAATTCAACTAACCTGATGGATCTCAATGATTTTGGGTCTCTGTTTTCATTTCAAAAATTTCATGTCCAGCCATTTAAGTTAACATAACCATACGAACACATTCAATGAAGAAAAATTCCATTCACAAGTTCAACTACTATCTCAATTGGGCTTAGCTAAAAACGCACAAATATTTCAACAACTTATGAATCCATCTAAGAATCTAAACAATGAGTAAGAAACATACAACAAAAATTCCAGTACTAATCCTAACCCAAGAGTATCCAGTTATGAAACTTAACTCCATTAAGAAATTTTGAACAGAAAGAACAAAGGGAAAATAAAACAATAATTCCCTTCAACAGCTAAGCTAACCTTCAATGAAGGGGCTTATTCCGAAAAAAACAAAAAAACACCTTCATTTTTTTATTTTTTATTTTTTAAAGAAAAGGGGCTCGAAGTCAAAGCTCGATCCATCCATTGGAGTTAAAAAAATACATTACATTTTTATTTTTTGTACTTTTTAATTCTGCATAACAGCAGAAAGCTCAATTGAGCCATAATGAAGCAATTCATCATCTGCTCTATGTGATCATCATCTTCAAGGGAGCCGTTGAATTCTTGTCCGCCGTCCTGACTGAAGTGGTCGGAAAGGTTATTCAAAAAAAAACTTTCCATTAATGAAGGGCAGCAAACAAATTCTTCCATAACCATACATAATGATAGCTAACCTTCGGTAGATGGCAACTTCTCAGTATCAAGTTCGACGCCTTTCGGCCTGATGCTCCAGTTCATTTGCTCAAGTTCGACGCAGTCGCTTTCATCTTCTTTAACTGTCAAGCCCTGCAATCGCTTTCGTCCCCTTGCTTCGTTATATCAGTAAGTAAAGCTAGGGCAAAATTACTACTGTAAAATCCCAATAAGTACCGATCGAATGGAGTAGAAGTATTGATTTTCTGTGCTTACATTTTTGCCCTCGAGAAATCACGAGAAAGACACGTGCGTGAGGCTGCCGTCCAAGATAACCAAGTTTCCTAACAGAATGGTCACTACTAGCCACTTCTAGTAGTTTAGTGGCCAAAAGTGGGCCAAAAATAGTTTAGTGGCCAAAAGTGGGCACGGGCAATAGTTTAGTGGTCATTTGTATAATTTGCCCAACAAAAAAATATAAATAGGGGTAAAAGAATAAATTTATCCATCTCCTTAATTTATGTGATTTTCCAATAATAGCCACTTATTTGGGAACGGAGGGAGTAAATCAGGACATCATCTGATTTTTACATCCGTTCCGAGTCTTCCGACCAAGATGACCCTTGACCACTTACCTGTGTCAGTTCATTCTTCAATCCGATTCTGACAACATTAGTACACTAGGTTCAAATTAATCATGATTTCAACCTTATTTTGTATTGTATAAAAATAATTAAAAGTCAAATGACTCCATCTAATGATGTCATATGTACACTAATCAATAAAAATTTTCATTGAATATTTGCACTCCTCCTTATAGTTTAGAACTTAATTGGCATGCATTTTCATCCTCTACAAATCTGGATTTAGCACAGATTCTATGGCAGTAGATGTTGATTAATTTATTTAATAAGAGATCGACTAATTGATGAGGCAGCCCTGCATTTTGAAGCTGACAATGTCGATCTGAGCTCCACCATATGCCCAGACAAGCATGAAAAGAGAGACCATATGTAATGCATGTTGCCTTGTCTGTTCACTTCATTTCATTAATCTCTGTGCAAAAAATGCACAATTAAGTCCGGCACAGATCCAGGAATAGAACCATTTCGATCTGGTACGTGTTTTTGCCAATTAACAACGTTTGCTTTCACTTCTTCGACCTGTCATTTTGTAGGACGTACGCAGCTTCACTCTCTGCACATCTAGGACTAGGAATATTTTATTCCCGTGTTCTCGGGTCGAAATGCTACCACACATTGAGCTATACAAACTTCACTCGCCCAAAAATAAGATTAATTAATTGATTACTCGCGGCTGAATGAGCCGCCTCAAGGCTGTATCAACAACGTGCATGGTAATCGAGTCAAACTCGGGACTTTCATGTGAAGGACACAGTAAAATACTGATAAAAATCAAGCGCTAAATGAACTCAGGAGGACCACGTGATCTTTAGGTGTTGTACATTTAAATTGATAGTAAGTTATACATTTTGAAACTTCTACGAACAAAACGGAGGGAGTAGATGACAACCATTCATGCATATGGAGGGAGTAGATGACAACCATTCATGCATATATATATATATGCAGCATCAAATTGGATACGCTAGAAATGCTGCTCGTGTGCATGCTTAATTAATTAATGTAACAATTTATCAGATCAGTATTAGCAATTGAATGACACGAAGACAGGAGATTATATAAACAGATCGACAAACCAACAAAAAGTGTAATCAATTAACTCATTGAAAGCATTATCCTTTGACAGTTGGCAAAACAACTTCGATTATACTACAGTTTGGTAGTGCTTCCTCGTCATTTCTTACAAATTCTAATACTTGTTTGTAGTTTGTGTGACTTTTGTTTGGAGTGAGTTTCAAGGAAGGAAGCAAATTGTTCATTAGTTTGAAGTTTGAACCATGTTAATGCTGCTTCATTGGACATCCTACTAACCGGATAATAATGTACGTTTTCTTCACCAAAATAATGTTTGTCTAAATTATTTATGGAGTGGACCATCAAATCTAGGTAATTACTACTTGGATCCTATTTTGTCAAACTTCTTACAAATTCAGAGAATTATTGCCTTCAATATCAATGCTAACCGAGCAGAGTTCGGCAAGTTCTCCCTATGATACAACAGATTCGATCAAATAACAAAATAACACTCTTTGATTATTTGAACAAGAATGAACGTATTTAACCTAACTATCAACCTCTATTTATAGAGTTAGACGGTTACAGGTCGTTGATAAAAATTGAGACACTCTTTCAATTACCAATAACCGTCTAACTCGAAGGAGATTTGCCGAACTTTTGGTAAATTCTCCCCCATTAACCCTTATAATTTGGATAAACATAGGGTGGTTCTTGACAAATTTACCAAAAAAAACACACGTGCAAGACATCATCAAGAAGTAGATTGATTATAGTACTGATTACACTAATTAAGTAAAGTTGAGAGTGTGAGTGAGTGAGTGAGTGAGTGAGATTAAAGGAAGGAAGGAAGGTTTAACTTGTAATTAAGATCCTTGTATGGTGGAGGGAAGACAATCATTAGACAAATGGGCATAATCTGTGGAATCCCCAGCTGTTTGTCTCTTTGCTTATTTTACTTCAACAAGACAAGAGACTTCATTTGTCTAAGCTACTCACTGCTTACCAATTTACAACTATTACTATATATATATATATATTCTCCGTTTTATTACGTAACTTGTAACTCATAAATAATTATATTGCTAGACTTTTCTAGTGAAACGGTGAGAGTATATGGTGAATCACATTAACCCCTTCTGAGGTTTAATTTTTAAGCATTACGAATATCTCACTAATTCGGAACTTCATCAATATTCTTTTCGACCAGATTGACTAATCGGATAAATATTGGAAAATTGTATTGATAATTCCAATGGTTCCAAATTAAAGGCATAACTAATATTAAAAATTTTCAAAAGGACGTCATTGATCATTTTTTCAAATGTTAAATGAGGTAATGTAATTAAGTCATTAATAGTATAATTAAGCATTGCGTGCTTTCCTCACTGGAAAGACTAATTCTTAGGTAATCTGTCACTGTAAAGCTGCTAACTGCTGCTGCTACTTCTTCTTCTTCTTCAATGCATCCTCTCCCCCTTTAATTTTCTGGTTTTTTTTTTTTTTTGTCATTATTTTTTGATAATCAATCTATCATTCAAACATCAAATAAAGGAAAAAAAATAAAAATAAAAAATCAATTTGATTAATTAGATAATTATAAGACTAGCCTATCACAGTTCCAAAATTAATTAAGATTAAAATAATATGATTTGGATAATGGACTTTGTGATTTGTCACGACAAGACAAGACATAAAAAAGAGTAGCCATGTTAATTAGTCCATCACAGTTAACAAACTTACAAATAAAGAAGAAGCTCATTCTTCTTTATTCTTTAATTTCATAAAATTAAAATAAAAAAAAAAGCTCATTATTAATTTCATTAATTTAGTTTAATATTGTTTTGTTATATTATAATAGTTTATTTCAAAATGTATTTTTTGTTTCAATAGAATAATCTATTTTCAATTTTTTTTTTACTCCTACGTACGCTTACTAATATGATAATGTGTTTTTCGTAATTAACTCACACTTTAAAAATAATGATATTTGTGAATAAATTAACTATTTTAATTCTTGCACCTTGAAATTTATAATAAGGTGTAGCTTCATGAAATTTCTTGCAACGAAATCGATAGTAACATTTAAACTGTGATACCAAATATAGTTGTACTAATATATAAACCCTTTAAAATATGATAAATGCACAATGCTAAAATATGCTCTTTAATTGAAAAAGCAAATTATTGTATGAATTTGATTTTCATCAACATTTTTAATGTAGTACTAGTAGTCTAGTACCCGATCAAAAAAAAATTATATATATATATATATATATATTAAATTTATCATTTCCTTTTTGCCCTTATACGCTACTATCACTTATTCGACAATTTTAGAAACTTTTCCAACAATAAATGCGATTATAGTATAATTTTTTAAATAATTCAATAGTAATATCAGTACCATTATCAACTAAACATCGTCCATAGATTGTTGGTGATTGGCCACCAATCTAATTCCACGTCTAGAGAGTTGATATGTGATTAATCTTTCCAACATACTTGATAAGAATTGTTAAAGGCTACATCCAGCCTTGGTGACAATTACTCGGTGCGTCCGATACACTACACAAGATGGTGTAGTCAGTTGGGGGAGGGTGATAAACATGTAGGGACGCAAAAATAAAAATAAAACACGCTCGCTTCTCTTCATTAGAAGTGTCCGATTTGGAGATGTACAATTTTTTATGAGTTGAATAAGTAATTTGTTATCATTTTTCCTACTAATGTCCTTACGGTTCAAATATGGATTAATTACAAACCAGACATAATCTTATCAGTAAAGGTGTGACAAGTAAAGAAATCAAAACTTGATTCTTCTAATAGAAAAGAAAAAAAAATTTGAAACTTGACTCTTCTAATATAACATAGAGATAATTTCTATTTTACTATTGATTTGCTGCACAAATTTTAAAATGCAACAGATGCACTCAATAAATTTCCCAATATCCGAGACATGCCCATCGATCCACTCAAGTCAAGTTTGCTAGATCAATACGGAAATTAAATAAAAATTTAAAAAATCACAAATTTGTTAATTATTGATGAGGACATCTTTGATTTGTAACCACAACTTTGCAAGAGTCCTAATTGCACTACTACAAATATCAAATTCCATATATACCAACTATTTGGACAGTTCCAAAGAAGAATCTTATAGTAACAAGTAGGAACCACCTAACTTGCAAAGAAGTTTTGCCAAAAACATCAACCTCAATCAACATTCAATTTCTCTTGCATCAATTAATTAATTAATTAATTACCTTTTTCTCCTACAATTTCTAGAACTTAATATTGTTCATTGTATTATTCCCACAAGGCTAAAGCCTGAGCATAAATGACTAGCCATTCCTTCATGCATGTTTATAAATATATTCCTTTGTTTAGAATTTTTTTTCTCCAAATTGCAGTATTGAAATGGAATTTACCCTCGTCAACTCCACAAGAATATTATATATTAGTGTTATATTCGTCCCTTTGAGCCTAACATTTGTACTTGTTACGTACTAATTGAATGAGTAATTCAGCTTACACATCGAGCAATGCTTCAGTGATAAGAGCATAAAGAAATTTTATAAAGTATGTGAGCGCGAAACCTGTTAAAGGTAAAAACTAGAAATGTAAATTAGCCAAATCGCTCTCGACTAGTTTGTGAGCGGTTTGATCAAAGTTTGATTGGGGTAATCTTCCAGCGGGGTAAAGGGAACAAGAAGTTTTATGGAGAATCCGATCTCAAAACCTATTAAAGGTTCAGTGAATTTAATTTAGGAAAAATAATATTTTCGTCCCTATAATTTGGGCTAAATTACAACCGAGTCTAAGGTTTTTGAAAATTATATTTGATCCTTGTAGAGGGATAACCCAACCCTCGAGAATCAGGATGTAATCTATCCTAAACCTCAAGAACCATGACGTAATTTGCCCTTAAGGGTGCGCTTGGTGCGCGAGAATGGGAATGGACTTCTGATTTCTAGGATTGAAATTCCTATACTTGTTACGTATAAGAATATAATAATTTCAACTATTATATCATTTAAAGACAATCTAAGATTCCTTTAATGAAGAAATCATCGATTCTCGGATATGAGATTCCCCCCATTCTCATTCCCTTTCCAGCGCCAAGCGCATCCTAAACTTAATCTCGGAAGTTTGACTATAATTATGAAACTAACTCTTTTATTTTATAAAATTACATAATACTATTCCGAACTTAAAATTATGCAAAAATATATGAAACATAGTACAATTTATATGTCATACAGAATTAGTTTTGTAATTTGTATAACTCACACGATTCGTTGTACAGTTTTTATGCCCCGCAACCCACATGAATCGTTTTGTAGTAGAAAGATTTCAGAAGAGATTGAATGTAAATGTAATACCGCAAAATAATAAGATTGATTTTGCAATGATACCCAATTTCAAAGCAAAAACAAATCAAAATTTTCTCATGATAAACTCTTATAATGAAACCGATGACTACAGACATAATTGGGTTGGGCCGAGTAAGGGTGTAAGAAAAAGAAAAATGGGTAATTTGAACTTCCAAAAAGAGAAAGGCAAAATAACAAAAAGTGTGAAGAGTGGAGCTTTCCGCCTTTGCCCTTTCCGTTTGCCGGCAAATCTTGAAGAATCTCACGTTTATCATTCCGTACCTAATATCTTGGCTCCATATCTGATAGAATCCTTTATCATCTAGAAACTCTTTTAAGTGTCGGGAAAAATAACTTTTCGCCTATTCATTCCTATCCTCCCCCACTTTATTAAAAGAGAGACAAGGCATGAAATAAGCGATGCCCACACTCTACGAGGGTGATGTTATTTGCATATTTGTTGGGTTTTTGTTTTGGTTAATTGGCGAAATTATTCCATGCATGCGTTGCATAAATTAATACTACGTAATTTGTGTTATTTAAGGGTAAAAACATAAATTTCTTGTGAAAGTGATGAGAAAATAAGCAGTCATATTTATTCATTTTAATTTTGATTGGTCTGTTATATTAAAAAAAATAGATGCAAGTTGTATGAAATAATTTTTCGGTTAGTTATCGATTTATTTCTCAATGTAATTTATAGTGAAAAAATAATTTATTATCATCAATTTAATTCATTTGATCATTTTTTAAATGATTTACCAAGCTATTAATGGAATTCTAGCCGATTCTAATAAATTAGTGTTTGAGTATTTTCTCAAAATCTCAGTACAAATAAGATTGCGTCGGACATTTTAATTCTGATCTGATTGTGAAATCTTAGTTGAATAAATAAAAATTAATTTATTATAAATATGTGTTATTTGTAATAGATTATGATATTCTAAACAGAACAACCTATTCCAAACGGGGTGTAAGAGAAAACCTTCAAGAGTCCTTTTTGGCCTTTTGGCTTGTGGATATTTTATGCAAACAACGCATAATTTTAAAATCAAATTCAGAATAATTATTTATTTATTTCAATACATATTTTTATTTTTTAATATATTTTTAATACATTTAAAAAATTAATTTTCTAAAACCTCTTAAGAAAATAATACTAGGTAACAAAAGTGCCCTTAAATAAGACTCAAGATCCTCTGTTATACTCCCTGTTACACATCTTAATAACTTATCGTAAATATTATTTTTTAAATTAATTTTTTTTACCAATGCTATTCATTGGCATTCTACGTAATTTTAATATAATTTTTTTATTTTTTTACTTGTATTTTAATATATTTTTATAGTCTATTTTTGATTTTTTAATCTCAATAAATTAAAATAAATATACCCTAAACCAAAATGGGTGAGCCCTTAGTCTAAAAATTTATTATAATGCTAATTAATATCATTGGTGAAAAGATTAAAATAAAAAATAATATTTACGTTGAGTTATTAAGATGTGTAACAGGGAGTATAACAGGAAAGTGTAACAGAAGATCCTGAGTCAATAAATAATCAGAAAGGGTGAACGTGACAAACCTTATGAAAAAAGCCTATGTTACTTTGTTTGTTTCACCTAATTTCCGTTATATGTTTTTGGTAATGATAAGACTCTCCTCTTCCCAGAGTAGAATCTCTATAAATTAATACTCTTTCTAATACAATACTTTTCTCCGATCACGTGTTAGGCTAGTTAAAAAAATTACAAATTTTTAATAAAATAATAAGATAATATTTTTTGGAAACATCCCTTTATAAATATATTGTCCCGCCAATATCATAAATTAATAATCCTTATAAATTATAAATATAACTATGATACTTTATTAAAATAAAAATACATTTTTTTTCCTTAAATTTTAAATCTAAATAAATTTAATCTCTAACTTTTCAAACTGCATCTAAAAGTTTCGGTGTTAAATTTTCGAACTGTAACAAAAATTTTGATGTACAATGAACCCATTGAATGCTTAGAGTTCTAATGTACAATGAACATATTAGATATTTTAATTTTCATGTACAATGACCTTATAGATACAATTGATTTGTACATTAAAAATATGAAATTTATATTATTACCTATTAATATAATGAACTAGTAGATACAATTAACTCGTACATATTTGATTTATCTAGATATTTATTTACGGAGTTCGAAAACACTCGTTAAATTAATAAATTATTAATTTATTGATGAAATTATATCTCGCTAAATTAATAAAATTCCATGATCCCAAGGCTATTAATTTATAGAGATTTTACTGTATTTTATCTGTTCTGTTAAAAAAGTTAAATTTTAATTTTTTACTTTTCATATTGTTTGACCTTTATAAAGTAAAAATTTTAGTAAAAAAAATAATACAAAATTATTTATTAAGTATTATACATTATAACGTCCCATAAAAATTATACATCTTCTAAATCAGACTATTCTAATGAAACGTAAAAAGCAAATCAGAAATGAAGTATAAAGTGGAATAAAACTCCTACTTTTTTTTTATGTGACCACGTTCTTATGTGTGGCGGAACAAAACGAGATAAACATTTGGGTTTATGGGAAGGTACACGTAAACACGTGTGTGGCCGATTGCACCGTAACCGTACCCATTCAATTCATATCTAGTCCCAACTCTCCACTTTCTCACTGTTTTTTTCTTAAATTATTGCAACACTAATACGTTACACGAGTTATTCAATGGAAAAAAAGTTACGTAACAATCCGTTACATCTTTGTTTTTTTTTATAACGAGTGTCAGCTCGATCAAGTGAATATAATGTAAAAGTGTATTGAAAATATAAAAATGTGTGAATAAATAGTACAAAATTGTATTAAAAATGATGAAAACTGATTATAAAATTATTTCTCCAAAATAATGTTTCGAACTTGGTTTGAAACCAAGTGAAGAGAAGAGGCCCTTAATTGAGAGTTTTGAAGTTATTTTCAATACTCATTAATAAGTACGTAAATGTTTAAAGTGATATTTATTGTGGAAACGAATAAAGTAAACATTATTATTTCACACTTATAAATTATACTACACATTTGCTAGCTTTTTTTTTTTTTTTCCACGCGTAAATTCGCAAACTCTTTGCATGTCTGCAAAGTGTCAGATATTTGTAAAGTATAAGGCGATAAGAGATAGTGAGACGTGATATCATTCTATATTAATCTTCCTTTCCCCACAAAGTACTCCTTCTTGTCGTAACGTAAATTTGTAACTAATGATTTATGATGATTAAAAACTACTCACTCTATTATATTAGAAGAGTCCGGTGGTTGATGGTAGCATTATGTAGAAATTAGTAGCACTAATTAAGGAAAATATTGTAGCTGATCCATAGAAAGTTAGAAATGGCAACAGATTTTCCTTTTTGGTGGCCAGGCGCATTAAATTAAGTTGAAATTCGGAACGAAAAGATTACAATTACAGGTCATTAATTTGACTGTAATTGACTAATTGGCGCATAATTATTGTGAAAAAAACTCACGTACGTAAAGCATTAATAAAGGTCAATCCAATTTTAGAAACTAATTTAAGAGTAGTCAAAAACTGAAACACGAGTTGTGTACGGTACACGACTACGTACGTTAGAAAATAGAAAAATCGAAAGTCGAAAGAAACCAACCTTTTTCAGTTTCCGTACGTACTCTCTCAACTAATTAAAGTACAAACAAATTTATCTAATTATTGAATTTTATTTTTTGGGTTACAAAAAAAAATTTTATTTTTGGTACACACAAAATGAAAATAGAAAATAATAATCAAACTGATGTGCTGAGGTGGCATGGTTGAACACCTAGATAGGCAATCTATACATTCGTCCGTACAATTGTAGTACTATTGTTTTTGTTTGGACTGAGTCGACGTTATACGTGGCAAAAATGTAGACAACCGACCAACCGAACAAAATTGGAGCCACTTTCTACCCTCTAGACTCTCTACTACGTGGTGCCTTTCTACTCCTTATTTTGCGGGAGAATCATGGTATTTTCTACGAAATTGTTTAATGAAATTTCATAGTAACAATTGGAAAATTAGGCTCGATTTGTTTTGTAACTCAAATTGAAAATTTTTTTTGGGAGAAATTTTTGTTGGAGAGAATTTTTGATGGGAAATTATGTAAGGAATAAGTAATGATGATGTTATTTTTAAAATGATGTGAGTGTAATTGTAAATGGAATTTCAAATATAAAAATTTGAATTTAAGAAATAATAAAAGTGTTTGATTATAGATTTTTTTTTTTTGGTAAAAAAGTGTGACTTTTCTAGGAAAAGTAACAAAACAAACAGAGCCTTAGTACTCTGTCTGTGTCTCGTATTGGAAGCGTTCTATTTTTAATATTATTTTTAGTAATCAAAATATCATTTTTTTTAGGGCATGTTCTTTTGGTTTTAATTTTAGTTTTGGTTTAACAGTAAATTTAATATATTATAATTATTTTTCATCATTTTTAATATAACTTTTTACGATTCAGCTATATATTTTTACATATTCAATACAACTTTTACATTATAAAACTAATGATGAATGATGATCAGGTGGTGAAGGTGGTGTCGCAAATGTATTAGAAAAAATTTTTAAAGTATAATTTGATGTATCGTTGTAAAATAAACTGAAAACATGTAATTTAAATGTTCCTTAAATAGTAAATTCATATCACATTGGTAGAGATCTACACCTCAAAATCTTTTCTCTTGCTATAAATGAAAATCATTCTTCTACAGTTGATAACAATTACTTTGTTATCTATTTCAACATATGTTTAAAACATTTTATTAGTATCCCCCCCCCCCCCCCCCCCCCCCTGTTATCATACTTTTATGATTAACCCTTTCGTGTTTTAAAGACTAACCCTAAGACCCGTCAAAGAAAATAAAACACTAAAAAGACCAAATTATCCCTCATTAATGGGATTCACAATTAACTAATACTTAAACTATAAGAATATAAGTGAAGAAAATAGTGAAAAATAGTTTATTTCAAATATTACACCATAAAATCCTTGAAAAGATATATATATATATATATATATATATATATATGAAAACAAACTATTCTAAAGCGAGTATTATTATCGTTGAAATACGAATTGTCTGGTCTTTTTCCTTGCAGACCTCTTAACCAATTATTTCCAGCCTAATTAATTCTTTGTATTTTGTACGGATAGAAAATGGTCATTGACTTTTCTATTAAACTTTTGAGATGGACATTTCAATTAAATTGTCAAATTAATTATTTTAATTATTACATATTTAACATTTATAAAAAAATTTTATACATTTATCAAACTGGACTCATAGAAATAATAGTCAAAATAAAACTTCCTTCCCGGAAGTCCTCCAAAACCATTCCAGTCAAGAAATTTCTTGGGGAGATCTAACCCGAAAGAATTCGTACAAATACTTTAAAGATCCGTACCATGACTTGTTCTTTATTTCATGTTTAAAATTAAATTTAAAAATATGCTTTGAAAAATAGTTTTATAATGTAAAAAATATATTAAAAATATAAAAAGTAAATGTTAAATAGTAAAAAATTGTAATAAAATAATAAAAAATAATAAAAATATATTAAATTTATTGTTGAAACCAAAACTGTTTTAAAAACTAAAATAAAAAGAACAGCCCAATACTACGTTACTTTACTAGAAAACTTTGAACAAAACAAAACAAAAGAAAATTTCTCTCTTAATTTTTTAACTTTTATAACCATAGCTTTGTTGGGTGCTGGCCCCACATTCACCTTGCAGCCGTGAAGCAACTTGGCGTCCATTTAGCTGACCCCTCCTTCACTCTCACTATTTTTTTCTTCTCTCTACCGATTTTTCTGTCTTCAATTTTCCTCCATTTTTTCTATTTAAAACCTTCCTCCATTTTCCCGAACCGTGTCTTTCTGCCGACCATTTCCCCACAAAAGCTCCCCACCAAAACCACCACTCTTCTCTCTTTAAATTCCCCTGTGCTTCTTCTTCCAGTTGACCCCATCATATACATAAATATATACGGGCCACGAATGTAGGTTCCTCCATCAGCTGAGAATCGATTATCCGAATCCCACATCAATTTAACGGACGACGCCATTTATTGCTGTATAAGAACGAACGGAGTTATTGTCCTATCTATTGTAATTCAGTGATTCTTGAAACGTTTGGCGATTTTGAGACCGACCCATTTGAGAGCGGGGTTTTTCCGACGGATCCTTTTGTGCGTTTCGGTTTTGGTCTACAGTTAAGGTATTGCCCATGGTGAGAAGAAACAGAGGGTTTAAGCTTGGACGGGTTTTCCGATGGTTCGTCGGCCGGACAACCCCCCGGCGGCTTGGTCGACCTCGCTGCACAGTCGGAGCAGTTGTCAAGCTGCTTAATTGGGGGAGGTCGTTGAGACACAGAACCCAGGGGCTATGTTTCGCGAAGCGTAAATCCGGTTACATTCGGGTGGGTCAAGAACCGGTTCGGCAGCCCGACCCTAAGGAGTCCGCGAATGTTGTACCCAAGGGCCATCTGGCCGTGTACGTGGGTGAACAAGACGACGACACGTGCAGGGTCGTCGTGCCGGTGTTGTACTTCAACCATCCTCTGTTTGCGGACTTGTTGAGGGACGCTGAGAAGGTGTACGGGTTCGACCATCCCGGCGGGATTCAAATTCCGTGTCAGAAATCGGAATTCGAGGACGTGAAGATGAAGATCGCCGCCACGAGCTGCGGCGATGGCTGCCGTGGGAGGCGGAGTTGGAGACAGTTGTTGATGAGCAGTCGTCGACATGAGAATCTGGACCATTAAAGGCTCAGGCTGACGCGATTGTGGTTCGTGACGTGGGTGGTGCTTTCAGTTTTGTATCTCGCCCGGCTCGAAACGAACCGAACAAGTTGTTGACCCGAACCCAACACGAACCGAACAAGTTGAGAGAAAAAAATAATAATAATAGCAGCCAAACTCTTTTTTAGTGGTACGTAGTGGAATTTTTGTTGATGTAGATTGTTAATTTTAATCTGTTATGGGGCGCACGGGATATTTTTCTGTACAAATTTGTTCTCCTGTGAGCCTAAATTTGGGAGAAATTTAGTTAGCCGAATATGCTTTATTTTATCATATCCATTATCCTCCTCTTTGACAGTGTGTGTTTTCAGTATAATTGATGTTTAGGTTGTGCTAATTCCATATTTAAAATTGGGAAAATAAATGAAACATATACTCAATCTACCCTCTATGTTAATTACTCTCTCCCTTCTTAAAAAGTGTAGCTCAAAATAAAATTCACTAATTAAGAAAATAGTAAAGTTAAATACTTATCTTTATTAAATGGTAATAAACAAAACTGACAGCTCAAAGTTTGTTAGATTGTGTCATTAATTACTCTCATCAATTTATTGCTTCTCATATTATGAAGAAAGCTTCATATGCCAATTCTGAATTAAGAGTACTACTTACTATTGCGATTGGATTTTCCACCTAAATCAACAGAGACCCTTTTGATCTTGCTATATGCAATCGTGAGTTAACTCCCTGAAATACTCCGACGCTCAAATCAGTATAGTATCATAACATTCTCATTTATATCCAATGAATTACCTTTAATCATTGATCGTCGTACTTATAGGCCGATATTTCAGTATCCTTTTAGTTGATGCTGCGGTTAGCCTTGTTGGATTCGGTCAAAGTTCAACAGACATATTCCTTTTTAGCTAATCGTGGAACTTGGCTGAAACTCAACAAATATATTCCCTTCCAGATGTCCCTAATTGCTTTTTCGATTATCGACTTACTTATCCATTTGCAGCTGACGAGTATATCCTCCCGATGTCCATGGTCCATAAGCTTCTGTCAGGGACTCGGCCATGGGCTTGTTGGTGACGATGGGCTTTTGTGGCAGATTGAACTTCTTGGAGTTGTCTGTGACTGGGCTCGTTGGTTTATATCCATCGCTTACCAAGTTTTTTTTTTTTCCAATTGTTTGTCAATTGAAATTGAAATTTTTGACGGTAAGTAATATTTTTAGGGGCATACTATTCATAGGAACAAAATTTCTATTCACAAGAACATTTTTCTATGAATAATCTATTTTGCCCCTTATGTATAAAAAATAAAAATAAAAAATCATTTTCACTCAATAATAAAATAGCTGTCCAAGCAAAAATCATTCTACAATCTCGTAACTCTCTGTCCATTTACACTCTACCCATTTTTTACTCACAAGTGTATCTAATTATGGCCGATAGTCACGAGAACGATTCATATTACATGGTAAGTAAACAATATATAAAAAAAAATTTACGTAAAGATGGTTTTTTAACAAAAAAAAAAAACCTGTTTGGAGAAAAATCTCGCTCGGCCCGAGGGAGATTTTGGCCAGAATCTCGCCCAATATGGTCGAGATTTTCTGGAAAATCCTAGCTGGACCGGGTGATATTTTTCCCAAATCTCGCCCATATTGGGCGAGATTTGGGAAGTGTTGTCGTCCTGTGGTGGGATGACGCCAACATAATTCCAAAATCTCGCCCACTATAAAATCTCGCCGATTTGGGAAAAACGGCCAAAATCTCGCCCACTATGGGCGAGATTTTTTGGTATTTTTGGGAAAAATCCCGCCGCACAGGATTCTCAATGAAAATCCCGCCTCTCTCCGGATGGATTTCAGTGAAAATCCTGCCAAGGAGACCAATTTTTGCCGTCTCCTCGGCCGGATAATGACAGATCCGGCCAAAAACGACCGGATAATCGCAGATCCGAGCAAACAAAATAGCAAATCCAGCCAAATTATAAACAAATTCATCAAAACAACCAACAAAACATCAACGAAACAAATATGAATTTCAGGAACTCACCTTTACCTATCTGATTCGTCTGGACTTTTATCCGATTTAGCAGATTTTTTGCTTCCTTTTTTTCTCCAAAGAGAACAAGTACACGAGAGCAGCTTGAGGGAGAGGATTGCAGGAATTGTTATTTGCTTGCATAGAATTTTTTTTTTTTTTAAGACCTAAAGGGTATTATAGACTATTCACAGGAAAATGTTCATGTGAATAGTAAAAATGTTCCTGCAAATAACAATTCCATATTTTTATTATGTTTGTGTCGATTGAGATACAAAAATTGGATTTAGAATTTTTGGTGTAAAGTTCAGACGTCATTAGTCTTCTCATTATCTTTATAAAATTCAACTCATTAAAATTTAGAAAACACATCCGGGAGAAATTTAGAAAAATGATCTCAAAACAACAATATCGTGTTCAAGGACCTTTGCGCAAATTTGATCTAAATATACCTATTTTTGCCATTGAAGTTGCTTCGGGAGTTCGATTAGGGGTGTACAATCGGCTGGTTGCTTACAGGGTAGCACCGATCTACCGGTGAAGTTTAATAATTAGCTCAGCCAAGCAACCCAAATGTTGAATCCCAACTTAACACCGAGCTCGCGTGACGTCGGCATCCACCTTCCACTCCCTGCTTTTGGGATCAACTCCCCTATTCAACTCCGATAATTAAGTTAGAGGAGGAAGAAGAGTAATATCTCAAAGCTAAGCTGTAATTCAATACCTTTAAAATGAGGGAAATGCTGAGTATTTATAGTGGGAACGGGGGTGAGTGGATACAGCTGTCCAGTCAAGGTGTCATTTTTACCTCGTAACATGTGTCAATAATGCCACATGTTGAGCATTCGTGAATATGGACTTCAGGTCGTCCACAGATGAGGTCAGCCCCTAGGTCTTCAACGGACGAGGTCAGCCAGCAGGTCGTTCCGGATGAGGTCATCGCTCAGGTCATCAACGGACGAGGTCAGTCCTGTAGGTCGTCCAGTCGCAAGTCGTCTCGTATGAGGTCAGCTTCAGATCATCCCGCCGAGGTCATCCCAAGGTCGTCCCGGGTGGGTTAGCCCCCAGGTCGTCCACAGATGAGGTAAGCCCCCAGCACGTCCCAGATGAGGTCAGCCCCCAGGTCGTCCTAGATGGGTTAGCCCCAAAGTCGTCCACAGATGAGGTAAGCCCCAGGTCGTCCCGGATGAGGTCAGCCCCCAGGTCACCTCGGCATTAATTTAGTATCCAACACCAAACAACCTACTAAATTAATAATTTAAACCCCTAATAGTATTTGCCCAACGACCCAACCAACTAAACAAAACAATTTAAACCCAACTCACTAAACAAAATTAGTCAGACAGGAGTCCAATTAATTAATTAATCAAGTTAATAATTTTAAAACCTAAAAACTAAAAAACAGTAGACGTTATGACTTCCACTTCGACGCTTCGTCATGTGCTCTTCTACACCGCATTGCTAGCTCGTCGTCCGCTGTCTAGCTGCCAGCATCGCCGTCTATCGTCGGTTGTCCAGCAACGCTGTCCACTGTCAAAGCTCATAGCTTTCCGACTTCTAGCCGGCGAGCTCTCAGGCTGATCTCGGACTTCCAACCGGTGTTTTGTGGTTGTCGGACGTTCAGGTTTGCAATTTTTTCTGTTTCTGTTTTATTGTGATTAAATATGCCCTAGTTAGTTTTTCTGATTTTGTAACTGTGCTAAATGTTGTCACCGTTCTCTGCTATTAGGATTAGCTGTTAGGATTATTTTTTCAGAGGAGTGAATGTTTTTTTAAATTGACACTGAATTTGACTTATACAATTGAGTATGTTGCATAGTTAGTGTATACAGTACCAAATTCAATGGTTAAAGGGTTCCATTGAAGTGATTATAATCTCACCCTTATTTATATAAAGGTTTCAATTTGAATAATTTAAAATCTCTTTGTCTGAATTTATATATGTATCATATATGAATCAGTATATTACTTAATCAATGCTGCTTAAAGGCTCTCTCTTTACTGTTAAGATTAAAGATGGGGTGAGCTAAAATTTGATTAGGGTAGGAGGTAAGAAAAGTGTATATGATGATTAGGGCTGAGAACGAGCCGAGCCAAACGCGAACACCCTTGTGTTCGAGCTCAGCTCGGCCTATTTCAACTCAGCTCGAGCTCGTCTCGAGCCCAAAATATGAGCTCGAGCTCGATATGTGCATGTAAGCTCGAGCTCGACTCGGGACCGACTTGCTTATATGCTTAAGCTCGATCTCGATTAAGAGATTGGCTCGAGCATGTAATCAAGCCGTGACTCTTGCTCTTTTTTTTATTATTATTATTTTTTATTTTTAAACTTGAACCCTAGGTCGCTGAGCACAAGCTCCGCCTAAGCTTACGAACATGGGTCATGAGCTAACTCACATCCCAATTCTCAAAATTTGCGCAGGAAACATAGCAGTCCTCCTCCCCTTTTTATAAGCTGTGAACAAACCCCAGCACTTCACAAGTTTTCGATGTGGGAGAAATGCATGAGGCAGTTTCTCAGCCTTTTTTCTACATTTATATATTCTAGTGCCAAATCATTAACATGTGAATGGCTGGTTTGGTGGTAATGACTGCTTCTTTTCTCCTAGGTCACCTTAATCCTGCCACTTTCATTGAATTTGAACTTTTGTTTAATTACTTTTTTCTTTTTTTTTTTTGAAAAAAATGGCAAAATTTAATTTGCTATTCGAACCCTTGTGCTCCCGGAACATTCAACCCCTGCCACTAGACCTTTTGTTCAATTACCTTTTTCCTTTTTTTGAAAAAAAGGCAAAATTTAATTTGGTACTCAAACCCTTGTGCTCCCGGAATATTCAACCCCTGCCACTAGACCAGTTACATTTTTATGAATAATTATGCGATTAATTGTTTATATATATATTTCATTTTTAAAAATTGTTTTCCCTTATCAAGCTGTTCACGAACGTAATCGAGTCGAAATGGAACTAAAACTGTCAAATTGAGTTTAAATTAGTCCTGGAATGTGTTGGAGCTGTAAAAAAGTTGATTTCATTACTGTATTTGGGGAATGAAACCATGTTTTCGTCAAAGAATCCTTTCCATGAGTTGGTTGCCTATAAGTTGTTTGAGAAAAATCCTGCTTAAAACTTAACTGGAGTGGGGCGTCTTGACTGAATTAAATTAAATTGGAATGTTGATAGGGAGAGTGCCATGCGGCTGGGTCCTTGTTGCTATCTCCATCAAGTGAATTGATTGAAATTTAGGGAGCTCTGTTCCCTTAGTTCTAATTGTCTCGTTGTTCAAAGAGAGAGTGCTGTGCGGGTGAACCAATGCATGACTAGGTGTTTCATGATTGCTTGCTGAGAATTTGATTGCTCGTACTTATGCATGCTTGTTTGAACGGGTTGTATGATAGCTTGAATGCACATGCGTGAATACTTGCTTGGATACTTGTAATTCGGGAAAATGGCAGTTTTGGTCCCTTACGTTTGACTCTATGGCGATTTTAGTTCTTTTTCTTTCAGCAGTTTTGGTCCCTTATGTTTGCTTTTTTGGCAATTTTGGTCCTTTTACCGGGAATTGGAGGTAAAACCAGTAATTTGGAGCATTTAAAAATATTTCCAAATTTTGGGGCAAAATTTTAAAATCTAAATTATGGGGGCAAATTAATTGGAGGTAAAACCCTTCTTCCCCTGTTTTCTCTATTTCCTTCCCCCGTTTCATTCCCTGGCCAAAGGGGTTTTTTCCCCCAATATTTATATTGGGGTTAAAAATTACCAAAATAGACAAATTTTTTTTTTCATTCCCAAAGTATAAAAAACGAAGTTGGGAGATTCGTTTTCATTGAAAACGAATTTTCCAACTTCGTTTTCTTCAAGAATAACAAAAAAAAAAATTAAAAAATTAAAAAAAATCTTTGAAGAAAACGAATTCATGGAATTCGTTTTCTTTGGAAACGAATTCCATGAATTCTTTTTCCTTCCTTCTTTTTTTTTTTTATTAATTTCAAATTAATTTTTTCCTTTTTTGTTTTTTTATTAATTTCATTAATTCAAAAGAACCCCCATAATTCGTTTTTGAGTTGTTATGAAAAAAAGCAAAATATAATTATATAACTGAAATTTTAAATTGTAATTTAATAAAATTTTAGAGGAAGTAATTTACGGCATTTTTTGAAATGGTGGTCAATTACCTTTGTCTTCTTTATTCTCTCCATTTTCTATATTATCGCGCCTGCCTAATCCCACTAGTATTCCCTATGCAATCTCATTTAAACTAAAAATAATTAAAAATGGAAACATCAATATCGGTCTAATGTTATTTCTCTTTAAGAGAAACAAATTTATGAGTTTTGTTTTTAATGGAATTAATTATTTTTAAAACATAAATGTGTGACTAAATTTTTAAAGATAAATAAATTCCCCAAATTCATTTATACGGAGATTTTATGTATTTCAAAAAATGCCGTAAATTACTTCTTCTAAAATTTTATTGAATTACAAATTAAAATTTCAGTTATATAATTATGTTTTGCCTTTTTTTATTTTTTATAACAACTCAAAAACGATTTACGGGGGTTCGTTTCGAAAACCCTAAAATTTGTTTTTCATTAAATAATATTTATTTTTTAAAAATGAATAAAAACTTAGAAACATGTTGGTAATTTTAAGGAAAACATGCATGGAATAAAAAAAAAATCTTTGAAGGAAAACATGCATGGAATAAAAAAAAATCTTTGAAGGAAAACGAATGCATGGAATTCGTTTTCTTTTGAAAACGAATTCCATGCATTCGTTTTCTTCAAGAATTTTTTTTTTTTTTTGGTTAGTTTTGAAGAAAACGAAGTTGGGAGATTCGTTTTTAAATGAAAACGAATCCCCCAACTTCGTTTTCTATAGTTTGGGAATTTCAATTTTTTTTTGTTTGTTTTGGTAATTTTATGCCCCAAAATTAATATTAAGGTAAAAAAATCCTGGCCAAAGCTTTCATTTCCACAATTATCTTCCCTTTTCTGTTCTGTTTCCTGCGGCTGCCCTGTTTTCCTTTTCTTTCTTTCTCCCCTTTCTTTTCTCTGCACTCACCCACATTACCCCCCTTTTACTTGATAAATAAAATAAAATATAAAAAAAAGAAACAAAAGGAGGGGTTTTTTCCCCAATATTCATACGGGGATAAAAAATGACCAAAATACACTAATTTTTTTTTTCATTCCCAATGTATAGAAAACGAATCTCCAAGATTCGTTTTCCCAAAAAAATGAATCCGGGAGTTTCGTTTCCTTCAAAAATTTAAAAAAAAGAAAATTTATTTTTTATTTTTTTTTGGAGAAAACGAATTCATGCAATTCGTTTTCAATTGAAAACGAATTGCATGAATTTGTTTTCACTTTTTCTTTTATTTAAATTTTTTTTGTATTTTTTAAAATATACGTAATGTTATTTAGCTGAATTCGTTTCTTCCAAAAATATTTAGCGAAAAAAAAATTATTTAAAATATTTAAGGCGTAGTTTTTTTTTTTTTTTTTTCCTTTCTGTCTCAGATTATTGTACCTGTTGATTAACCCATGCAAGTAGATAAGAGTGTTGCACAACCTAAGGTACAAAATATTATTTTTAAAAAACATAAAAACTTAGAAACGATGTTGGTGAACTCGTTTTCAATTACAAAATAATTATTTACTTATTTTTTACATTAGTTTACATAGAATTAGTTAACTAATTTTATTATAAAAAATTTTCCAAAAAAGCAATTTTGGTAGAAAGCGAATTCACTGAATTCGAATTCAGTGAATTTTTATGAGAAAACAAAAAAGAATTTAATTCGTTTTCTAATGAATTCGTTAGATTATTTGGTATTATTTAACTAAAATTATTTTAATTAATTTAAATTTAAATTTATTTATTAAACGAATTCTTTTTCACTTTCTATTGCTTAACTAAAATTATATCCAATTACAAATTAGATTTTCAGTTATATAAATTACGCCTTGCCTTTGTTCCATAAAAATTGAAAAACGAATTACGGGTGTCCATTTCGAATCGCCTTAATTCATTTTACATTAAAAAATATTATATTTGAAAATGTATAAAAACTTAGCAACGATTTTGGTGAACTCGTTTTCAATTATAAAATAATTATTTAATTATTTTTTACATTACTTTACATATAATTATATAACCAAAATAAAAAATTACATTGCTTTACAAAATATTTTTTTTTAAATTTTAATTTAAAAAATGTTAAAAAATGGAGATTTGTTTTCTACCAAAATTTTTAAAACATTTTTTTAAATTAAAATTAAAAAATAATTCAGCAAAAACAAATTCTGTGAATTCATTTTTAGAAGAAAACGAATTCCTGCAAAAAAAAAAAAAAAATTTCACAATTTTTTTTTGTGAAGAAAACGAAGTTGGGATCTCCAAACTTCGTTTTCTATAGTTTGGGAAATTCAATTTTTGTTTTGTTTATTTTGGTATTTATATGGTCCCTATATAATATTTGGGGAAAAAAATCCAACAAAAGGAAAATAGAAAAAGAAGCGCCTTTGTTGTTCATACTTCATGCTCCAGAAGGAAGGTCTAGAACCAGCATAAAAAGGAGTAAAAGACTGAAGTCCAGACGGTGGAAACTTCCAAAGCGCCACCTCCCACATCCCATTTCTGTTGATTCAAAGCTGCATCCAATCTTTGTTTCAATCCCAAAAATTGAAAAAGGTAAATGAATTTTCTTTTTCTTTTTTAATATACCCATTATTAGATTCGAAAGGCCCTGTTTTATGAGGTTGATGTTCCTTTTGGTGACTGCAATTACTCGAGCTTGGTTAATGGGGTGCATTGATTTTGTATGATTCGAATATCTAATTCTGTTGGGTTGAATTGATTAACCAGGTTTTTGTGTTAGAGTGGGAATTTTGTGTGTGTGTGTGTGTGTGTTTTTTTTTTTCCCCAATTACCCATACTCTTGTATGTGTTTGTTCATGTTAGGTTGCAAGATTGAAACTTTAGCAGGCGAATCCCATCATATCATATGGGCTTCTCATTACTTTGTGTGAGAAGATAGTTTTAGGGATCACTAAATACAATTAATGGTGAAGTTTCCTTTCGAATATTACGCAATGGAGTATTTAAATTTGTAGAGATCATTAAATTTTTGCTGTTAATGAGTGAAGGATCAAGGCAAAGTTTATTTCGAAAAGGGAAGATAATTCTGAAAATGAAAGCTTTGGCCAGAGAATGAAACAGGGGAAGGAAATAGAGAAAACAGGGGAAGAAGGGTTTTACCTCCAATTAATTTGCCCCCATAATTTAGATTTTAAAATTTTGCCCCAAAATTTGGAAATATTTTTAAATGCCCCAGATTACTGGTTTTACATCCAATTCTCGGTAAAAGGACCAAAATTGCCAAAGAAACAAACATAAGGGACCAAAATTGCTGAGAGAAAAGAAAAAAGACTAAAATCGCCATAGAATCAAACGTAAGGGACCAAAACTGTCATTTTCCCCTAGTAATTCGCCCAAATAATTAAACCCCCCTAAATTTATTTAGCCCTAAATTTAAAAACATACTGAAAGAAAGCGTGTGTATTTTTCAATTAGATACAGATTTTGACTTATGCCTAAACCAGAAGTAGCTACCTAGCAAAGCGAAGTGAAGCTAAGGCCGCCATCTCTCCAAGCCGTTTCTCTTCCAGCAAAACAATGGCCACTCCCCTCCGCCGTCGCCATCCACCTTCATCCATAACCTCTCCTTAGAACCATCCGGGAAGAAGTGACGAGCCTGACTTATTTACTGCTAGCCAATGGAGACAGTGGAACAACCCTGGTAAGATTTTGTTTAGTTGTGCATTTATCAGTGAATCAATTTTCCTTTTTTTTTTTGGCCAGTGCTGTTAGTTCCTTTTTGCACAAAAGTTTGAATTGAATAAAGTTCAATTCTATGAACTTCTGTTTTCTCTGAATTTTGTCGTCGAATTGATCAAGGATGTGTTTGAATTGAACAAGAAAAGCGGACCTTGCTGCCCTTAACTGGGCTCCCAGAATTTATTCGGAAGGCTGCATTTTTGAGTGACTTCAAATTGAGTAGCATAGTGATAGCACTTGGGGATTTTATGGCTTGGTCCAGAGAATTATAAATATTTAAGTTTAAAAGCTTCAATGTGTGTCTTGTCGAAGTTTTAATCACAAAATTTATTTTGATGCAGTATCAAGGTGGAAAATGATGATTCAAATGCCATCATGTTACCAGGAAAGAAAAAGAAGAAAGAAAAGAAAAATCAGGTACGGGCAGCAATACACTTCATGTCCGACTTAGGTTTTTGGGGAATTTGTGAGAAGTTTAACAGTTTTGATATTTTCTAGGTGGGCGGAAAGCTTAAAGCGGTATCAAATCCAAAAATAAGCAACTCGCAAAAACGAAAGTTGAAGAAACTTGAGGTGCGTGCATCTTTGTACATTTGGTGTACTATATTTTACTTGTGGGGATAAGGATTGTGATATTTGTTTTCCTGAAATGTAGGAGGAGAAGGAGAAGGCTGCCCTTTTATCTCAAAGCATCGCCACATTAGAGTACTTTCCTAACTTTGCCTCCTTACAATTGAATGTTTTACTTTTTCTACACGAGCTTTGGAAGTGATTTAATATCTAATTGATTTATTTGGTCTTCAGGAAGTGCAAAATAAAAGATGATGTTTATTCTCTTATGTGGTCTTCAAGGAACTTGGGCCAGGTTGGTTTGATGATTTAATTGGTCTATTGAGGTTGACTATGGCTTCATTAACTAGCTTCATTTCAACTTCCAGGTTGAAACCATTCGTGAGAAACGCCAAAGGGAAGTCCAGTTTTCTAAAGCATGTATAGAACTCCCACACGGTTATCAACCTTTTAAGAGGAGGGCGATCAATCATTCTGCCCATGAAGTTGAGCATTACACTGATACAATAGGAGTCAAGAGCCACGAATTGACTCAAGAAAAAAGAGAAGTACTAAATAACAGTATCTCTTCCCTATCATCTGAAGAACTAAATGATAGCGGTGATGTTGGTAATCCTTCTGGACGAGCTAGCTTTTCAGTTAAGCCTGAGGCTGGTGGAAACATGAAATTGTCAAGGCCAGAATGTCTGCAGAAGTCTCTATCTACGTGCAATGTTGATGATGATAATATTGGAAAGTCTAAGGTATATTTTTTGTCTGCTTGTTTATAGTGTTACTAATCAGCTGATCGAAAAATATTTTAAAGTAATCTAAGGGGATTAATTTACGAGCAAGTTTGCATTTTTAATTATGTGGCAGGATAAAGTTAATGTAGATCAAAAAGTTGATCATGGGAATTCAAGTGTCTTGGCTGATTCACCTCCAGTAAAACCTTTTGGTGTCTCAACGCTGAAAGAGAACAAAAAAACTGAAACTTCTCTTGACAGTTCATGGCTTCATTCTAACTCTCTTCAAGAGAGAACTTTGGTTGCCCCTACAGTGGTGCATGTATTTAGACCTAAAGAAGTAGAAAGCCAAAGGAGAAATCTTCCAATAGTGATGATGGAGCAGGAGATAATGGAAGCTATAAATGAGAATGTGAGTGTGATAATATGTGGTGAGACTGGTTGTGGTAAGACCACTCAGGTTCCTCAGGTAAGCCAGTTACTTTTTGTTGACATGATGGTAAAGATCAAGGACTATTGTAGTATTCAGTTAGGTCAATCATTAAGCTTTCTTATCTTGTTCATTGTGTGAATCTGTAGTTTCTCTATGAGGGTGGCTATGGTTCAAAGCAATCAAGTATTCGAAGTGGAATAATTGGTGTGACACAGCCACGCCGAGTAGCTGTACTTGCAACTGCAAAGCGTGTAGCATTTGAGCTTGGTGTTCGTCTAGGAAAGGAGGTTGGATTTCAAGTTAGGCATGATAAAAGGGTTGGAGACAGTTGTTCTATTAAGTTTATGACAGATGGAATTTTACTACGGGAAATCCAGGTCTTTCTGATTTTATTTTTTTGGCTGATATGTTGGCTGTTTTCATATGGAATGATATGCTTTTCTCAACAGTTGGCAAGAAATCTTTTCTTTCTTGACTGTGTTAATCGTTTAGGTAATCTCTGGTACTTGACTACTTGAAAATGCATGAAAATGAGCTTCTTCCTGAAAAGTAGTTGTCACCTGTTGCAAATATTCATTTCTGTTCTGCATGGTATTTATAACCTTATTTATTTTATATTCCTTTACATAGTATAGATCAGTCCTGGTGGTGGAAAAGTAAATTATTAGTTCTGCCAAGCTGTTATGTTTTAGATACTCCCATGGGAAAGTCAATGCAATTCTCATAAGGGGCCGAATCAATAATATAAGGGACATAAATTGCATTATCTTGATGCCAAGTCTATTTATGCCTGCTAGAATTTGAAAGCGTTCTGAATGAGGCTAATGTTTATATACCAGTTGTCCTTTTGCTATTTGCTATTCCAATTCATTTCCTGCTATCATACTTGCAGACTTGTAGAATTTGGTTTGACTATATGTATTCTCAAAATGTTTGTATACTTTATTTTGATTTTATCCTTTTATTGTTAGGTTTTGTGCCTCTAGCTCCTTTTAGAATAAAACTTTCCTTTAATTGCAGAATGATTTTTTATTGAGGCGTTATTCAATCATAATATTGGACGAGGCTCATGAGAGAAGCTTGAACACTGATATCCTCATAGGAATGCTATCTCGAGTTATACCAGAGCGTTGGGTAAGTTTAAAATGGTCTTTAGATATTGCTTTATTTGTTGCTTGCATATATCATTAGATCTAGGTTGCCAGAATAATTTTAAAGATGAATTTATCGTTGTTTTCCCTTTATCCTATCAATACTTTTTTACTATTATTCGTTCTACTCTTGGTCTTTTGTTCCCTGCTCACTGGATTATGTCATGTGCATGATCAGAGACAATATGAGGAGCAACAGAAAAGGGTTGTTACAGGAGAATATATAAACCCTGAAAACAGGGTATATCCGTTGAAACTAGTTTTGATGAGTGCTACTTTGCGGGTTGAGGATTTTGTCTCTGGTAAGAGGATTTTTAATGTTCCCCCACCTGTTATAGAAGTCCCAACGAGACAATATCCAGTTACTATACATTTCTCGAAGAGAACAGACATTGTAGACTATGTTGGCCAAGCTTATAAAAAGGTAGTGTCAATTCACAAGAGGCTGCCACCTGGTGGCATACTTGTATTTTTGACTGGCCAGAGGGAAGTGGAATACCTTTGTAGGAAGCTGCGTAAAGCTTCGAGGATGGTAATTGAGAAACTTTCTGAAGGATATAATCAACTAGCTTCAGGCTCTGGAGATAGTCCTACTGAGTTAAATGACATGAAGGATATCAACGAAGCCTTTGAAAGTCAAGGGAGCTCTAACAATGAGATAACAGACCGATTTGGTTCTTGGGATGGAGATTATGATGATCTGTCCGAGAATGAATCCGATTCCTCCTATGATTTTGAGGATGACAGTGATTTGGAGTTCTCTAACCCTGATGAGGATTTTGTAAACCAGAAATCTCTAGAGTCTGATGATCATCAGGGCAATGTTTTCCAAGAGGATGGAAGTCTTGCTTCCTTGAAGGCTGCTTTTGAAGCTTTGTCAGGAAAAAGAACATTTGAGGCTGGCTCTAAAGGCAAAGAAGCAAGTTCTGTGGAGCCGCAAGGGGAAACAAACGAATCTAGTTTGATATCACAACAGACATTTAAAGTGACAAATAATCTTTCTGCTGGTCCAATGTGTGTTCTGCCTCTTTATGCAATGCTTCCTGCATCAGCACAGCTTCGTGTATTTGAAGAAGTCAAGGAAGGAGAACGTCTAGTTGTGGTTGCAACTAATGTGGCTGAGACTTCTTTGACCATCCCAGGTATAAAGTATGTGGTGGACACTGGAAGAGAGAAAGTGAAAAAGTATAACTCTTCTAATGGCATGGAAGCATATGAAATACAATGGATTAGTAAGGCTTCTGCTGCTCAGCGGGCTGGAAGATCAGGCAGAACAGGACCTGGACACTGTTATAGGCTTTATTCTCCTGCTGTCTTTAGTAACATATTTCCCGACTTTTCAATGGCTGAGATTTCAAAAGTACCTGTTGATGGGGTTGTCCTCCTCATGAAATCGATGCATATTGGCAAGGTAAATTTCATGCAATATCAATTTAAGGTTTAATATATTTTTTTTCACTACAATAAATCAATTTGTATTTTGGATAGTTTTCTTGTCAAAAGAGCTCAGGAATGGATAAGATAAGATGGTGAACTTATTTGAAGAAGTTGCATGGATTATGATTTTTTCACCATCAAGTTTGATTTTAGTTTCTCCTCATCACCCCTTATTATCCTTTCATTAAAATTTTCAGGTTGCAAATTTCCCTTTTCCAACTCCTCCTGAGGCAACCGCCATAGCTGAAGCTGAGCGTTGCCTGAAGGTGCTTGGGGCTCTTGATGGCCAAGGATACCTAACTATATTAGGGAAAGCCATGGCACGGTATCCCATGAGTCCTCGTCATTCTCGAATGCTCCTGACAGTTATTCAGATAATGCAAAATGTGAAAAACTATGCCAGGGCAAATTTGGTTTTGGGTTATGCAGTTGCAGCTGCTGCTGCTTTGAGTATGTCAAACCCTTTTACCATGATATCTGCAGGAAACAACAAAGAAGAGGATGAAAGCAAGCAGGATGACAAGTCCAGCACCGCAAAAGATGAAAAGACACTAGACGGAGATGAAAAATCTCGGAAAAAGAAACTGAAAGAAATTGCAAAAAGTTTTCGTGCAAAATTTTCTAACCCTACTAGTGATGTCTTAACTACGGCTTTTGCTCTGCAATGCTTTGAATTATCAACAAGTCCAGTGGAATTCTGCAGTGATAATGCCTTACACTTAAAGACATTGGAGGAAATGTCCAAGCTAAGGAAGCAGCTTCTTCAATTAATATTCAGCTTAAAAATATCAGATTTGGAGTCTGAATTTTCATGGACTCATGGGGGAATTGATGATGTGGAATGTGCTTGGAGGGTTCTTTCAGAGAAGAATCCTCTGTTGGTGAACGAGGAGGAGATTTTAGGTCAAGCCATCTGTGCTGGCTGGGCTGATAGGGTTGCTAAGCGGACAAGAGGTACTTCAGGGTTGTCAGATGGGGATAGAAAAATTAATGCAGTACGGTATCAAGCTTGCTCAGTAAATGAAACTGTATTCCTCCATCGGCGGTCATCTGTTTCCAAATTTGCCCCCGAGTTCTTGGTGTACAGTGAGCTGGTGCGTACTAAAAGGCCATATATCCATGGAGCAACTGGCGTGAAAGCAGAATGGCTTGTAAAATATGCTCAATCAATGTGTAGTTTTTCTTCACCTCATTCAGATCCAAGACCTTATTATGACCCTCAAACTGACCAGGTTCTCTGCTGGGTTACTCCAACTTTTGGTCCTCATTTATGGCAGCTCCCCCTTCATAGTTTGCCCATCAAGGATGATATAAATCGAGTGGCTGTCTTTGCCTTTGCTTTGCTTGAAGGTCAAGTTCTGCCTTGTCTAAAGTCGGTCCGAAAATTCATGGCGGAAAATCCAGCTACCATTTTGAGGCCAGGGGCATCAGGTGTTAAACGAGCTGGGAACCTCTTGAATAAATTCAAGGGCAGGAACAGAGTAATTGACAGTTGCGCAATGTTGAGACAGCTATGGGAAGATAATCCAAGTGAATTGTTTTCAGAAATACAGGATTGGTTTCAGGAAGGATTTCATAGTGAATTTGAAGAGCTTTGGGGGAAAATGCACTGGGAAATTTTATTAGACCATAGTGATCGCTTCTCCAGAAAGTTGAAGAAAACAAGGAGAATGTAAATATCTCTTCTCACTACTGATGCTGAACAAATTATGGTTTGATGCTTATGATGTTCAGATCTTCCAGATAATTCTAGCAATACAGAATCAAAAAGACTCCAAGGCTCCAACAGTTGGTGCCTGCGCAGATTGAGATTTTTATTCATGCTGGAATCGGAAGGTAATTTTCTACCGAATTGTCCTCCCTCACGGAATTTAAGCTTGTAGTGAGATTTGCATCCATTAGGCAGAATTTTTTGAAGCTCCTTTTGACATGTTTAGGTGCGGGAGGTTGTCAACCAACCCTTGCTGACAGAAGAAAGAACAGTGTTATTTATTTTTAGTTTTCGTAGGAACATTACCATTATATATCTCCAGTTCAGGTTAGATGAAAATTTTGTTTGATCAAATTTAGACTTTCAAAAACGAACAAAATGAGACTTCTGTCAGCAAGGGTACTTACTAGTGTTCTATTTGCTGATGAGATAACTGCTGCAAAGTTTCTTTTTTCTTTTTGTTTCCGTGTTTGCTGTTCAGCGTAGGTATATTTCATTTATGTCTGCTGTGAGAATTGAGTTATTGCCTTGAGTTATTTGGTGATGACTATTTCCTTGAGTTTCACTACGGTCATTTTTCTCTTCTCCCAGAAAAAGCTTCATCTTCTGTGTGTCATTGCGGAATGTAAACCAAATTTGGAATGGATGAAAAGCCTAATAGATTCTTAATCTGATTTACTCGCTTTGTAACACTTTCATTTACACCCCTTCTGATCTTTATTTAAGTCTTTATTGTTACGACTCAATTTTGATAATTCTGTTTCATTATTATATATATATTTGGTTTCCCTGGTTTGGTTTCTTGAAATCTAATGGATTTATGTAAAGTGTGTTAGTACAAGAAGAAATAAATGGAGATGAGATGGGTTTTTGATTTTTTATTGCAACGAACTACAGTAAGTATGATGGCCCAAATTTGCATTTCAGTCGTTCTAGAAAGTCCAATTATTATACGGTGGGGACAATTTTTTAAAACTATCTGTGACGTCTAATAAAAAATTTAATTACTTAAAGCACAATTTAATTTAATAGACATGTGAAATGTGGAGTTTAGTGCAACATTTTACAATGTATATAGAGATCTGAAACATTTTGAAACTAAAGTCATTGAAGTGAAGACAATCTTATGCCCTTATCAATTATTTTTAAATTTTACGCCCTCTTCAATTGGATCTTGCACCTTCAAAGGAAATTATTGTTGCATTCGAATGGATTCAATTTTATAGAGTTAATCAAATTTCATATGAAAAAGTAATTCATATAAAAATAACAATCTTAAATTCAAAAATAAAAATCTACAGTCTTAAACAAACTACTAGTTAATAGTGATTCTATATAAAAGCCTTCAATGTCAACCCAACTACTACTCACTCTATGCAAAAGTAATTCATTAAAAAATGACAATTTCAAATTCAAAAATAAAAATTTGAGGCGCCACGCTCAATTTTGTCAAAATTTATTTTCCCACTCCTGTAAAATGATCAAAACATGAGTTATTTTTGAAGAAGGTAAGCACATTTTTCACACGTCCCGAGCAATAAGAAAAAAATATTTATAGTTCTTTTTTAGGCAATATTAGTGTGGAGGGCAATCAATATTTAATAAAAGGGCCGCCTTTAAAAAGTCGAGGACCAATCAGTACTAAATTAAGGTGTAACGCTCAATTTTGTCTAAAAATTTATTTTTCCGCTCCCGTAAAATGACCAAAACATAGGCTATTTTTTAAGAATGTGCAGAAATTTTTCACACAAGGATATTAAAGTAAAACATAATATAAAGATTCTATTATGTGCACAATAATTTGCACAGAATATGTACAACAACATTATCCTTTTTGTATATCATTGTAATACTACATATTTGAATGGGTGATACAGTATATTGATTTACGTATTTATGTGTATGTTTTTTTTATAGGATTGATTATTTATTATTACATATTTTGTCTTGAAATATTTATTAATAATCTAATTGTAACTAATTATATATATATATATTTAATAATAGTTTATTTGTGATTACGACTAATAATTTTATAATTTTGATTATTTAATTCTATTTTTTAAATATATATATAATTTAATATATGTTATATATGAATTATAAATATTTATTTATGAAATTATGTTAGCTTATAGATAAGTTTTCGAAATAAAAAAAATTAACTTTAGTTCTAATACCTAAATAGAAAACATACGGCAGAAAAGAAGGAAAAAAAAAAAAATCCCTCAAAATTGATTCCAAATTTTATTCCATCAAAAATAAAGATAAAATGAGTATTTAAGTACTAAAAATAATCAAAGATAAAATATGTATGAAAATAATTTTGGCTTTGTCTCCCACTAATACTAATATCCCTCAAAACTAATTCAAAATTTCATAATATTTGAAGTGGTGCAAAAAATAATTTTTAATTATCTTAACCTTGTAGTATCTCAACTAATTAAGCAAATTTGAATAGGCATGTAACACTTACCAATTACAACAATTGTTATTTTTATATAGGTAAGTTATCAATTTTGATACACGTATCACATGTCTCTTAACTAGGGGTGATTATGTTGGGGATTTTTCATTTTTCGGCTATACTTTTTCGATTTTAAATTTTTCTAGAGGTTAAAAAACACCTGAAACCAAACTAAAATAAACGGTCCACCATTTTAACGGAAAAAGCATTACATTATTCTATAAAGAGTTATATATATAAGATAAATATATATATATATATATGTATAAGTTAAAAGATAAAGTATTGCATTACCATATAATTCTATAATATCATAATGGAACTATTATGTCAAATTCAATTAGAAAAAAGCGTTTAACAATTGATGATATAATTTCATACTTACATATCTGATAAAAAATCCAAAGTTACTGAATAAAATAACTAAAACTAATTTATTGATATAAAATATTTAATAATCTAAATTGAAAAATATGAATATAATTATAAATTACGAGTAACTAATATATAAGATCAAATGCATATAATTATATATATATATATATATATAGTAACGCATATAATGATAAGAATATATATTGCATGATAATAATAATATAAAATACAAATAATATATACATGTTGGAAAAACTATAGTTTAGGTGTCGTAATGGACTTATACAGTAGTTGGATTTTCTATCCTATGATCATGATTACATGCCAAAATGTACAATGACATTTCGATTTATGAAATTGTTAGGTGTCGTAATAAAGTTTTTAAATTATACTTATAAACGTTACATGATTAATTAGATTATATCTCATTGTCTTATGGGCACGACTACATGCAAACATGTACAATGACACATCAATGTACGAGATTGTTCAGTGAATCAGTTTCGTAATAAAACTTATAATTATACTTGATTATTTCAAAATATAATCGTTAATAGATCAATTAGCTACATGCAAGCATATGACATTTCAATTTATTATATTTTGTAATAAGTTTATAATTTATATGTGAATTTTTCAAATATAGAATCGTTACATGATCAGTTAGATCATAATTTATTATCTTATAACCTTGAGTACATGCAAAAATGACTTCAAAATGTTTCCTTAATAAACTAGCTTCCATCTTCTCTATTTCTTCTCACACATCTTCCTCTCATGGGAGATGGAAAAAATAGATTTCTTTTTCTATAATATTTTATTTAGTTTATTTTTATCTTTCATGACGAAAATTTTCAGTTCTCTCATATTCAGAGATATCGTTTTCCCAAATAACGGAAGTTTCTCCCCCAAATAAATAAATGATTATTTTATTATTATCAAAGATTGACTCGGTTGGGGGCTTTCATCGGAAGATTAGTGGCAAGTTTGATATCAGATTTCAAGCTTCCGTACGTGATTTGTCCAGCAATTTCATAAGTTAAAAAAAAAAATTTTAATTTTTGGATAATTATTATTTCGTAAAATATTTTTGTTGGGTTATATTGAATTTTTTTGAATACTAATTAATGATATGAAAGGATTTTGTTTTCTTTCTTATTCTTTTTTTTTTTTTTTTGACAAGTTTGTCTAGGTTTAAGAATTTCATTTAATTTGGGACCACCCTTAAAGCCTAATAAAATGCTAATCGAAGAAATTTGTTAATTATATTTCACATAAGCGAACAATTTCAACATTCCAATTAAAATGTATAAGTGGCATTTAATTTGAATTTGTGTAGTTTTAATAAATATTTTTATAAATGAAGATATCTTAGAAAAAATCTCATGACATACAATGAATTATCCCATTGCATACAAATATTAATGCTTTGGGCTTGGGGTGAAAATTAATTAATTTTTTATATTATTATCTTTTAATTTAACCTTTCACATGAGTCAATCCTATGGATTTCCAGTAAGGGTATCTTAGGAACTAAAAATAATAAGTCCCACAAAATGCACTTTATGTGTACACATAATGGATGCAAATAACAGTATCCGATTGTATTACCGTAAGATATGTTAAAATTTACAAGTTCTAACCTTCAGTGTGCACTGCATCTTTGCAGCGCACGGCTGAAGCTGCACCCAAATGCTAAGCCCATTTCAAGGTTCCAGTTTCGGCCATCCTACTTAATTTGCAGTTTAAGCCATTGATTTTTAAATGTAAAATAAAAATTATAGTTGAAAAGATTTTTTTTAAAATTTAAAAGTGAATTGAAAATGATAAAAAAAATAATTTAAAATTCAAAACTAAAGAAAAAATTTGTTTTGGAAATATGAAAACGAACAAAAGCCTAAAAGACGAAAAATTTGTTTTGGAAATATGAAAACGAACAAAAGCCTAAAAGACGTTAGAATTTTTATTTTTTCTTGAGAAGGTTAGAAAGATGGGTAAAAGTTTGTAGTAGAGTTAAGACTTTTCACAGTAAAATCAATTTATAAAGTTTGTTATACACGAAAATCATAAATACTTTGTGCCAGCCGAAAACCCAAAAAATGGCACCAAAATCTTACTTTCTGTCGTGCCTCATTTCGTTCACCTTTCCTGTTTGTCCCTTTTAGTTTCTTCTTCAGCCATAAATCATTAAGGGAGAATCACATTTAGCTTCTAGTTAAATTATGAATCAATCCTCATGAATTTTAAAAATTATAAATACATCATCATAGTTTAATCAAAATTACATAATCAAATCTCTGGTAATTGTTTTCTGAACACGGAATCTTATGAATAATTTTAGAATCGACTAAAAAAAAAAGCCAATTTAAGAGTGATAAATTAAGAGTGATAAACATTTGTGTGGAGGATGATAAATTAAGAGTGATAAACATTAAAATCTGAGGAACAATGAAACGAAAAGAGGGAAGAAGATGAATAGTAAACAGACAAAATTACCCCTTAAAAAAGTCACATGTAAGGCACATGGTGCCAGTACATTTTTGGCCCGTTTTAATTAGTTTAGGGATATTCTTGGCTACAAAAAAAGTATAGTGACAAAACTGGACAAAATCGAAAAGTATAGGTATTTTTTGGGATGTTCACTCTTTATTTAATAAATAAATATATATAAACAAAATTTTAGACTCAATTATTTGATAAACAATCTAAATTTGAAAACACTAAACTTAACATAATGAAATTTTAAACTCAATTATTTAATAAACGATATAAATTTAAACACTTCAAACTTGGCTCAACTCGACTTAATCTCACTCTTATTATTAGTAAAAAAAATACACACAAACAAATTTTTTTTTGAAATGATTCAAGGAAGTATTTGTAATTTTTAAAAATCACGATAACTAATTTATAATTTAACCAAACCTCTAATTTGTAATTTAACCAAAGTAATGTAATCCAACCAATCATTAATTTGAAGTACATAAAGACCTGTGCAACATGTGATAAAGAAACTCAAACTTTACTAAATTACACGCACAAACACACTTTTATTTCATTGGAACTATAAAGTCAAGTTCTAAAACATTCATTCAAGTAATAACGTTCCCTACAATCATTCATTCATATTATAACCAAATTCATCACGCACTAAATCCACGAATCGCAGGATTCCACTGCCCCGGGTCATGCCCGTCGCAAGCAGCCTCGCAAGCTTTCTCCAGGGCAGCCTGAGCGATTCCCCTGTTGCACATGTTTGCGAACGCTCGCATGTGCTTCATTCCGTACTGCGTCAGCGATCCGCAACGGCTCTCGAAAACCCGAACCGATGACTTCAAACATTCCCAGTCATCGACGAGGGGAAGCCCGGGTTTCCTTACGTTGTTGAGGATCGAAGAGCCGTGTTTCGGGCCGAACAAGACAGCTCCGATCATGCCTATGCTGCCATCCAAATGTTGCCTGTGAAGGATTGTGCTCTTGATTTCCTTCAGGAGCTCTTCCTTTTCTACTGAATTCTCTTCCATTTTGTTGTACTGTGAAAAAACAGGACACATTTTCCATGTAAGATGAAATAAATTGCTTCTGCTGAGAAAAAACCCTGTAGAAATTACCCTTTTCCAGAGGAAGAAAACATCTGCATTTCTCTGATCAACAACATTCGTTCGGGTAGTGTTGGCTATCTCGTTGGGAGGGAAGTTTTCTGTCGCTGGATCGAAGCCTTGATACAAGTAAAGCTTCTCAGCATGCATGGTTTTATTCCCATATTCCATTACATGAGATCCAGCCTCATAAGTGTGGTGATTTGAGGTCCTTTCTTTGACCTTCAAGAAAATAATGCAATTTTTTACACAAATTATAATCACAAATGGCAGCCTAAACCCAAGTTTAAATAAGATCCCAGTTCGATCTTAATTACCTTCTTGTACTGCTGCACTATTGCCTCTCTTTTCAAGTTGTGAGATTCACTGGAAATGAAGGGTTTCAAAGATTACAGATTTTAACATTGAAAAACTGAATCTAATGAATCAAAGATTGTAGAAATTTGAGTTTTTTAATATCAAAAAAAATACCTGTCTTCCATCCAAGTAACACTGTATAAATCCCCCAAGCATGGATATTCTTTATAGTCACAGTAAGTTGCAAAGCTATTCTCATCTGCACCTGATGCTGTGGTGACATAAATGTGCATATTTTCCGGCAACATGCCTTCAAAAATGCTCCCACTTTCACAGGCCTCAACATAAATAACCTTCAAAAATGATCCTTAAAGTCACAAATTTTGTTCCTCTTTCTCTCGGTAACTACAGAGATCATAAAGGGTATGTTCGTTACAGGATTTTGGAAAATAAGTTTTCAAAAACCTGTTTTCCCAAATATGCAAAAGAACAGCTAGAAAAGAAAATTATTTTCAAAAACTATGTTTGGCAAAGGAATTTTAAGACAAATTTCAACATAGTAAAGGACCCAAAAAAAAAAAAAAAAAAAAAGTTTTGAAAACCATATTTTAGAAGCAAATTTTTGGCCCGTGCCAAACAAAATTTGGGTTTTGAAATCCAAAATCACACCGGAACCTCCCTTAACGCTTAACACTTCAAAACGAACAGGCCAAAATGGAAACAAACAGGGTGTTCCAAGTTTATCATTTCTTTGTACGTTCGAGATTTGTGTTTCTTCTTCAACACCTCAACCAAATCTTTAGCATAAAGGTAAGGATTCTCCGGCATTCCTGAAATAGTTAAAAACAGAGCCCGTAAAAATAAAATCCCATCTTCCATTAAAGGCAAATCAAGGCCATAATAATAACTGAGAAGGGATTAGTCAAAAAACGCACCAAGAATTCCAGGGCCGCCATGATCGGCATAGTAGATAAAGATCCTGTCTTTGCTACTACTATGCACAACTTTCCCACTTCCCCTTTCACAGCACTCTTATCTCCAAGAATTACAGCAAACAGATTCTCAACATTTACTTCATCACCTGTGTAATCCTGTCAAAAATTTCCCAACCAAAATTAACTGAGAATAGATGATACAGTAATTAATTAATCAAGGTAATACTCAAGAAGATTAATAATACAAATTGTTTTTTTTTTTTTTTTACCTTGGGAACACCCTTATAAACGTCTTCGCCTTCTGGACGGTTGATTACAACTCCAGGGCTTGGATTCATAGTGTCATTGGCGATATCATCATACATGAAAACCACAATGTGCTCATCCTTCAACCCTCCTTTTTTCAATATTTGGTATGCGTGACATATATCCGCCTAATTTTGCAATAAAAAAACGAGATCATATTTTCGGTCCACGCAATAGAGGGGTGGGTGGTGAGACCCACGTGTCTTCGCAACACAGAAAAAAAAAAGGGCCCCCTTTTGTTTTCTTGGATAGAGGACAAATAAAATAAACTGAACTGAAGAACATGTATTTTTTTTTTTTTGCTTCTTAATCTTGAGATTTCGACACTTTCATCTTCTTCAATGAGTGCAATATCATAGTACCAAACAAAAATAAGCACTAAATTTAACAAAGATCCAAACTTTGACTTTACCTGATGGCGATAATTCCCAATCCCGTTGGACCCGGCTACAAGAACAGCCCAAGTTGTTCCCCTCTTTGCTTCCAAATCTTCCGATTCCGGGTCGTCCGCCGGCGACCGGATAATGGGTTCCCAACCCGGATACCGGAATCTTAATCTGCTTCCGGCAGCCGCCATTTGAAGCATCAGAAACAAGCTAAGAATACACAAAGCAAAGCTTTTCCCAGCCATTCCTTAAAGTTAAAACCAACACGCTAAAATTATAGGAGGGCAAGAATTTAAGATTGAAAAAGGGATTAAAAGATTCAAGCTTTTATTGAAAAAAAACAATAACTTTTAACTTAAGAAGAAGCTGATGAAGGTGTAAGAGTGGTGCATTTTGTGAGTGTTGATTTATAGCAGTGGCTTGCCATGCAAAACTAGAGAGTGACACCTGTGAGAAGAGACCAGAGGCGTGGGGTCCAGAAATGGCTTCTCCTTTGAAAAATTTTGTCCATTTGTAATTTGCTTATCGTCTCGAAATTTGACGTGACTTTACATTCCTTAGTCTATTTTGGTTTTTATTTTTGTTTTTAATTTTTACGTATTAATTTAATATATTATAATATATATTTTTTAAATTATTTTTTATATAACTTTTTATTATATCTTTATATTTACACTTTTAAATTTTTTTCATTATTGTAAAAAGCTCGTTTAAAATTTCTCATTATTGTAAAGAAAAATTCACTTCCCTCTTATCATGCAAGTAGATATTTGCAGTTTAAAGAAAAAATGATCTGTTCTTAAAAGAATGTTATTTTAATTTACCCAAAAAGTAACATTTTAATCTTTCAAAATGACTTTTGAGCTCTAAATAGGATTGATATGTACTTTAAAGCTTCAAGGGTTGACATGTATTTTGATAAAAGATTAAGAACTTAAATATAATTATATATATATATGTATATATCAAGTTGATATAGTGATTAATTTGCAATTACTGATTAAAAAAGGCTTAATTACTGAAATCCCCTTGTATTGTATAAGTCATTTACACTTTGTCATGTGTGATATTAAAATAAATACGTTGTCACTTTGGACCATTAATCAAAGTAAAAAAATTATGGAAAAACAACATCCTACATAATGTGGTTGAGGGTTTATCAATATTCATTAAAAAAGTCAAAATTAGTTCAGCCATGGTTATATTTTTCCCACTTTAATTAATGACCGATCAGAATAGAAAGTGTCCATTTTAATATTACGAAGAAATAAAATATAAATGACTTTTAACACATAGTTTAACGCTACAATGTCCAAATCCTTTGTAACTGCTTTTCTTTCATTAAAAGAGGGGGGAAAAGAAGGGAGAAAGATTGCTAAAAGCCGCAATTTCGATAGAGAAATCAGCTAAAGTAATGAAATAGAAAATGTTGCAAAAATGAGTAAGTAGTGCCGCCACGAAACGTTTGCTTATTTTGAGACAAAAAGAGAAACTTTTTAGGCAAACAAAATGTTGTTAATTACTCAATTCTCAAAAGTGGCTCTGAGAATTTGACATTTTGCTTTTAAAAGACACAAATTTCCAAATTAAGGATCAAACTTAACACTAAAGTTAGGGATAAAAAGGGAATGCGTATTCGCCATCAACATTTGCTAAGATTATCACGGTTTCCAGCAAATGATCTATCAAGCTTTCACCACCACAAACATCACAACTTCTGGTAATTAATAACGGTTCATTATGTGATTTGGATTATGCCTTAGATTTTTATTATACTCAAATGAGTCCATTTCCAAGAAAGATTACTCTATTTTATATTTGTAATTAATTACCACTATTGGTTTCTCGAAAGTTTGATTAGTTTTTATCCATATCTCGGGACCCCATCGAGGGGTGTTTTTGTTATTTGACAAATCTAATTGAGTGATTTCATAATTTATCTAAACCTAAGGAGGGAAATGTAATTCGTCCACCAATCAAAAGAGGATTTTTGTTACTCCCGAGTTCATTTATTGGTCGATTATATGGAATTAATAATTATTTCATAAAAATGTAACTAATGAATGCATGTTATATGAGTTGCTATGCAAAAGTTGTAATAAATATTTGAAATGTCTATTATTACTTGTCAAAAAAAATTAGAAAAAGGACATATATGAAACAAATAGTGAGTGAAAGTGGACTCTTCTAAAAGAACAAAGAAAGTATTAAACTAAACTAGTAATGTGATTTTGTAATTTACCCATACCTTAGGGTAAAAATTGCAATTTGTCCTTCTTTATACACATTTACCAGTGTTTGAATTAAATTTTTAGATATTTATGTAAATTGATAAAATATATTAAATTAATTAAACATTACAATTTATAATTACTTAAAAATGGGATAAAACATACAAAATTGTTTATCAACAAACTCAAATTCGACTCAATTAATAAATAAACAAACACGAATAAGATTTTAGCGAACCAACAAAGATTGAACACTTCAAGAAGTTCAACTCAACTCGGTATCACCTCCTACTGATGTACGATCATCTTGATCTGAAGTTGCAGCAAATGTCACCTGATCAGAAAAACAGCCAAAACAAATGAAATCCAGAAAACAAAAGAAGGGAGGGTAACTCATTCAGCTTATAGTCTTCTTCAATCACTAACACTGCATTATTCTATTCTTCAAGGCTTTGCCAGATGACACTGAAGACTCTTGAAGAAATGCTTCACACTCCCTCGCACCATAACATCACCCCTCTGAACTGCCCTTTCATTGAGTCCTCGTCTGAGCACTCAAATTCCCTTCCCTTCTGCTTCGTCCCCTAAAACCAATAGCTTTCTAAACTCAGCTCCTAATGTGATTAAAGGAGCCAAACTCTGCAAATGCAAGTCCCCATACTCACACTCAACACATCCCCAACGGGCTTCATCCTATCCACCGACTCATCCATCTCAAGTTTAGGATTCAGGCTTTTGATTGTGATGAGCATGGCCACATCCTCATTATCGAGGATGTGCTGATTTTTGGCTCTCTTCTTTGGTTCTTCCTTTGTAGCTTGAGCTCCACTTAACTTTTGCGCTTCGGGCACATACGCTGTTGTCTGAGGTAAAAGCAGCAAGCACATTCAGATGAGATACGAGTACCATAATAAAACAGTAGCAGAAACATATACATAGCCACCAGCAACGATAAACTCGATCATTTTCCCAGGTAAAACATAAAAAGAAGTCCACAACAAACTATGGAAACTTATTACAACTCAGAATTATGCATTAAATATAGCAATGAAAAGATTCAAAATTTACAGAGACATGACATATAAGAAAAAATTAAGCAATATTTTTCTCCTTATATAACATCCTCATAAATTCAAATAAAATAAATTTGAACCAGAACCAACATAGAGGAAGCTACTCAATGAGCTACAAACACACCATTTCTTTCCTCCACCTTTTCAGAAAACCAATAAGGAGAGACAGAGAAGAAACTAGTGGTTCTATGGCTTTCTCGCTAAGCTGTCTATGGTGGCAAAGAGCAAATAAGACACCACAGTTTCTTCCCAAGGGCAAAGGGGAAACATTGCAAACAGTTGTAACAAAGCACAATCAGCTTTCAACAAATTATGGCACAATCAGAATGACAAATAAGTGAGGCACAAAAAGGAACTTCACATGAATCAGGAGCCAAACCATCAACAAAACCCTTGCCAGGTTTCTTTTTCCCATGAATGGAAAATCCAAGTACTGGGAAATTGACTACTATCTGCCCCAACTTCAACACTTTTCCAGTGACCTGTAAAATAAGCATTTGTCAAGATGATTTTTCTACATAGACTATCTCACCACTAACTTCTCCAGCCCTTTTTTCCCCAGTGAAAATGAAACAATCATTCAGGAGGGAACCGACTGCAGTCCGCATCAACTTGAACCTCATACTTTACAATCTAGCTTAAAATAATTTCCCAACTAAACATAGTAAAATGACATAAACTTATTAAGTAGCATAATGCCAACCTCATTTATACAATTGAGTAGTGTTCCACTGGTCTTTTCATGCATGCTTGAAGCACTTTGCAGGGGGTGAATTCTTGCTGATTCTTAAATTGGTGAAACCCCATCAATAGCAATTTACTTTATATAGCCAAAAGAAACTGTACCAATTAGGGACAAGCTAATCTGTGCAAAGCTTCAAAAGAAATGTCCGCAGATTACTGAACAAGAAACCTATAAAGATATTATTGTTCTTTTAGTATATTATGTTGGGGAAATATAAAGGGATACAAAAAACACAGAGAAAAAGCACAATGAGAGGCACAAATGGCTGTCAACTTTTGGAAGCACTAATGTAGTTGCTAAAATATGATGCCAATGGTTACCATTGGCAGCAAACAGAAGCAAAGTGTGAGCAGCTATTCTTGAGGAAACTCCTTTGAGAGTAACATAGAAGATCGTCCTAGCAAAAATGTCAGAAAAGTAAAAAAAAAAAAATTACTCCTCCGGGTAAACCGTATGCAGTTAATCCACTTTCATGATCTCTCCCCTCTAGTAATACCAGAAAAGTATGCCAGAAAAGGCAAATTATTTCAGTCCTTGTTAAGTATGTTGTCACAAAGAAGCCTCACAACTTCCATCCATCCCATGAAGACTTCTCCACATAGATGAGCCAATTTTAGCAGCTTTCAGTACTTCCCTCTCCAAGCATGCCACTTCAATTTCAACTGGAACCACAAAGGAGGAATCCCTAATATCCCTTGAGTTAGCCTTGGATCAAACACATCAAAGTGAACACGCCTTAGAGAATCGAGAATGACCTCAGCAGGAACAGCAGGAAGAAGCACTGGGTGAGCCTCAGCAGGCACTGTTCCAGACAATTCCCGGGCTTTCAGCAGATGTGTGTTGGCTACAGATGCCATCTCATAAACTGCATTACATAGCCCCTCACGAGAATCCATAAGAATCTCTCGCCGACCACCCTGATTCATCAACAACCCATGCTTCTCAGCCACCTGAGCAGGTATGTAAGAAAAGTGACGACCACGGCTCGCGTGGTATGGCAACGATCTAAGCAGCACAAGGAGACCACTCGCCTTACCAATATGGGATGCAGCGTGATCAGCTGCAGTGGATGCAACACCACCTGCTTTAAGTGTTGTGTACAAAATGGTGGATGCAGTATCCTCTGCATACCGCTCCAATTCTTCGATAGTTTCTGGAATGTCAGAAACTTCTCTTTTGGCATCATTTATCCGAGCTTCCACTGACCGTTTCAGCCAGCTCTTGCTTATTTTATGCTCAGAAACCATAGCTGTCAGCACCTGGGCAACTGGATGTTCAATAGACTTTTGGGAGAAGATTTTGTCTATTGCTTCTTGCCACCATAGCAAGCGCATAAGGCCAATTTTGGGATCAGAAGCAACATCCATAGCTCTAGATGTTTCAACATTAAAAGCACGGAGTGCAAATGCAGCCCTCCGCATGTTTGGAGGGAGTTCCAAAAGGCAAAGGTAATGAGGATAGTCATAATTTCGTACTTGCTGCACACAATAGGAGAAAGCAGCTCGTATGCCGCTAGATGCAGGAGCACCATTCATCAGATCACCGAATCTTTTTCTGCAGGTAATCACGAAATGAAACTTCTTAAGTATTCTTAGCATGGAAGAAATCAGCGAGGAAACTATCTATCTAACGTGTGAACAAACAAGCAAACAGGCTAAGAATAGGTTATCCCTGGTTAGCTAGGTGCTCAACTCATGTACCTTTTTTTGTTGAATCAACCCCTTAGATTAGAGCCTTAACAGTAGCTCTTCCCATTTACCCATCAATTGCACATGCGTATTTCAATTCTTCTCAAACAAAGGAGTCCAACTTAATTAAATATAAATTGAACAAGGCTGGTTTGATCAAGTAAGTTAGTAGCTATAGTAAGATCATTAAGATGCTAGGACTCACAGAGAAACATTAACAGCTTAGTAAAATTATAGTAAGATGGAGAATAAACCCCTTGTCAAATGATTGGAACTTGGATCACTCGCAAACCACGCCAAGTTTCCATAAGAAGCTAAACCTTCCTCTTTATATATTATCTTCTTTTTTTTCAATTTATAAAAGGTTACAGCTCTATGTCCTCAATCCTCAATCTCGTTCTAAGTTAACAACAATGTAGTTACTCACTTTACATGCTACAATCATTCATAAGTTAAAAGTGTCAACTTTAGTTTCAAAAGTTACCAGAAAACATACGAGTACAATATTTCCCTTCCCTTTGTGTTAATGGACTCAGACTGACTCAGTTTTCCAATATAGCTTTACATGTCTACAGGAATAACACCGTTCTGGAAATGAGGTTAAGATGGTCACCGGAATAAGAAAAAAAAAATCACAGAGGGAAACGAACTGAAATAAATCCCACACGATGAAGATAGGGAGCATCGAAAGCTTCGTTAAGCAAGATATTTCAAGGCACTAATGAATATCCTTATTCCGGAAATCCAAATTTGATTGCGATATCAAGGAGAACGAACAGTAACAAATTACGCCAAACTCGAGAGGATTTCACAGAGCTCGCTGAATAATAATAACATAGGCTCAAAAACTGTCCAGGAACGATGATAAACCCATGAACATAAATCATTTTATCCGATTAATTGAGACAAAACAATAAAATGTGATAGCTACCTGATCTGAATTTCCTGTGAGAAGCTCGGTAGCCTCTCCAATGGAACAAAACCCAGAAAAAAATTGCAGCGCCTGATTTATCTGACGAGTCGGGCTCCCGGATGGGTCAAAGAAAATCGAATTCGTTACTGACGAGTGATGAGAGCCTGGGGTTTAGCCTTTTAGGGACTACAGTAAAAGATCCAAAAAAAAAAAAAAAAAAAAAAATCAGTGTAGTAGAATCAAACCTCGAAGCGAGGTCGGGGAGTTTCCGTTGGAGGTGGTGGTGAAATTGGCGGCGGCGGCGCAAGGAGTAGAAAAGTTTGAAATGTTTAAAACGTCGACGTGTCAGTCCAGTGGACGCCGGCTGCCCTGCGTTGAGATAGTAGACTCGTAGGAGTGATGTAATTAACCAAAGGCTTATTAAAAATAGAAAATAAAATGGCAAATTGCCAAAAATATTATTCTTTCAAATTCATTAGAATACTTAATTTTTATTTTTCGTAAATTTACTACTAGTGTAATTATGTATGATTTTAAATTAATCTGCCTTTAAAAAGTAGAAGCATTACTAAAAAAAAAAAATAGTGAATTATTCTTGTAGAAGTGTAGAACGAATGAAGTATTGCTTATAATTACTGTGTTGATGACGTAATTATGGTTTTAAATCATTACATTTATTGTATTCTATATTTTGTTACAATTCACGTCAAAATGATTGTTTTGAATGGTAATATGCATATAACAGCCGCAAACTCATATATTCCTTACATGATTTTTTTGAATGGTAATATGCATACGTCAAAATTCTTTTGTTTAAATATAACAGTTACGTTTAAAAAAATTTATTTTTTAAGAATTAGAAAGAATAACATTTAAACTAATTAATTAATCACTATTTTTTCACTCATATCCTTATATTAGTAACGATATGTAAAGGAAAAAAAAATTATAATTTAAACAAAACTATTCTATTGACAAAAATGTTTTTCAAAATAGAATTTCTATTGAGAGAGGGTGTGAGATCCCGTAAATTTTTAACATTTTAAATTCACCTCAAAAATATTTAGAGGTATTTAAAAATATTTTGCAAGCTTTTACTAAATTATAGGGGTTTCTTTAAAAGAATTTTAGTCTAAAACTATTTCCTTTAGAAAATTTTATAAAGTCATAAAATATTTTATAGAATTTCCAAATTATTATCTATGTGTATTAAATTGATAAATGTGATTCTTGATTTCATGATATATTATTTTTATGAATGTTATGATTTAGGAATTTATGGAAGTTTCAGAAATAAAAAATAGAAAATAAGAAAATTAGAAAATAAATGAAAAAATAAGTGAATCAGTTTTTCCCAGTCCCGAATCGGGTACATCGCTCTGAACAGTAAAAATGAAAACTTCTAACCGCCCATGAGCGGTTTTATCCAACTAGAAAACGACTAAAATCGATTGGGAAATCGGTTTTACCCACCCTCCAAATTGGTTTTTCTGGTCTCCAAATGGGTAAAACCAATTGGTAAAAGCAAGAAAAATATATCACCGCCTACGAAGCGGATTTACTTGGGCTCAAAGCGGGTAAAACTGATTTGATCAGTTTTGATTGATTATTTGATCGGGTAAAACCGATTGGGGACCAGAAATGAAAAATATATATTTTTTCTCAAAATTTGTAGGTCGGGCTACGATCCTAGGGGGTCTAAACACCCCTAGGTTTTGTTTTATACGACTCCAGGGTCTATAAATACCCCTGGATCGTTTCTAAACATTCCATTTCCGAAATCAAAGGCCAAAAATTAGAGAAAGCTCAAGTTAGTAGAAAAGTTAGGAAAATAGGAAGAAAGCAAAAGATTTGGACATAAAGTTGGTGTTGTATTCCGAAGTAAGTGATCTAGGAAGCTTCAAGAATCGAAGGGTAAGTAATTTTATGTAGGGCTGTTCAAATTAAAAAATCGATCCGAAACCGACCCGATCCGATCCCAAACCGCGGTTTTGGATCGGTTTCGGATTTTAATTTGTAGGTTCGGTTCGGTTTCGGATTTTGATTTTTCCAAATTTTCCTTTGTTATTTTTTTTTTAATATTCTTTTTATACAGTTTTCTATGCTAAAACCAAGCAGTCAGTATCCTTCTTCCTTACCATTGCAGAAAGACTTAGGCAATTGAAAATTATAAAATAAATCCCCCCCATATCATATAAACCCACAAAACAAGAAGAAATAAAACTACATCCGCCATGGAAGTATCAAAGCTAATCACTGACCTCTACGATCAATTTTTTAAGTGAATTCTCGTCGATGGACACAAGGCTCATTAAGGGAAATTCTCGCCGGAATCATCAGTTCCAGCTCATCTAGTCTCGCCGGAATCGTCATTGACATTTTCTACACCTCCATGATTGATGTAGCTAACGAATTTGGGAATCGGTCCTACTTTTGTACGCATCGGGTGCTGCTTTTCTCTGCCTGGTTTTTCATAGGAGCGGTTTCGGATAATAATCTGTAACCAATCATAAACCCGTTTACATAAACCGATCCAATCCAATCCAAATTTTCAGATCGGTTTAGGATCGGATTCACGGTTTGATCCGAACCGCAGATATTTTGTTCACCCCTAATTTTACGTTAGTTATTAGAATTAAAATACAAAAGTTTTGAAATTTTGAAGTTTTATAGTTTTCTTAAAGTTTTGATTGATTCTTGATTTTTGGACGTTAGGAAAATATTTTGAAACATTATAAATGTTATAAGAGTATTGTAGAAATGATTTTCAGCAAAAAGAATCAAAGAAAAATGAGTTTTGTGCACGTTTTTAGCAAAATCTGTAGCAAAGGTTGAAAAACCACTTTTCTAGGCATGAAGCGGTTTTAACCGCTTTCAAAGTGGGTAAAACCGATTTACCATGCTCAAGAAAATTGGGTATAACCGATTGTTAAGCGGGTATAACTGATTGAAAAATTACTGGAAAAATCGGAGCTGTTTTAACCGATCGAGAAGCGGGTAAAACCAATCCGGGGGCTTTTCTGCAAATATTCGGAGCGGTTTTTACCGATTCCTAATCGGTAAACCGATACGAAATTGAAAATCTTGATTTTTTAATAAATTTAATCCTTTTGTTATAAATCCTTTTATAAATCTTTGTTAAAATTATTTTAACAATTTTTTGAAGGGTTCTAAATCCCTATTTTCTTAAGTTAATATTTATTATAGTTTTTTATTAATTATTAACTATTTTTGAAATAAATTAGAAACAAAGTTTAAATGTTATAAACTCTTTCCAAATAAGAAAATAAGTAAATTAAGTTTTGCGGGATATCACTTATATTTTCTTTAAAGTTATAATTGATATGTTTTTTTATTAAGTTATTTATTTTCAAATTAAATGAAAATAATTTCTAATTACTTATTATGTTACACGCCCTTTTTAATAAAAATTAGGTAAATTGGTTTTACGCTTTTACTTCATCAATTCTTAGAATTCATAAGAAGTTAAAGAAACTTAGGATTCTATTAGTTAGAAATACTGAATTTCCGGATCCTGAAATACGTGCAGATTTGCTAGCTAGAACGTGAGCTTATATCTTCGGACGGTGGTGAGTTTATCACTGAAAATCGATACCGTTTTAATGCAATTAATAATTGAATATGCATGGAATTGTATTGTGTGACATGTTTTAAACGCTTTCGAAAAATGTTTGAAATGCTTTTGATTTTAAATTGCCAGTTGTGTTTACTTACCGGCTAGAATGCATATGTACTTGTTACGTTTTAGTGGTACTTTCTTTGTGCACTGAATATGATATATGAACACGAGTTGTGTCAGATCCATTTTGTGGTGCGATTTGATCCCACGAGCCAGCATAGCGCTTGGTCGTCTGGATAATCTACGTTCCTGATTTCGAAATCAGAACTGATTATCCGGGGCCCATATATGTCTGTTTAGGAGTGGCTATCGATATGATATGACTCTAATTCTGATTCTGATATGATCTGCCCGCGAAGTGAATTGGCTAGTTCATTTATTCTTCATATAGAACTGTAAATGGCTGCCATTCATTCTCGATATATGTCTCTGAATTATGCATGAGTCATGACTGCTATAGGTTAGGATCTGCCTGCATTATAACCATGGGTAATTTACAACTCTGTAAATGTTTGCAAAAACGGTGATCTCTTTTAGGCAAGGGCTCATTCCATTTTCTTGTTTTGTTTTATGTTTTCAAAATAAATTATTACAGATCTTTGGTACGAAGATAATTATACTCACTAGGACATCCTGAAGTGCTGAAATTTTTGGATACGGCTAGAAGGCGAGATGGGCTCATACTCTAATAAATCATGTATCATATGGCTGTGTAAGTTTTACTTTATTATAATAAAAGGGAAAAAATATTATTATATTCTGACTGTTCTGAGTCCTGGTGCAAACCAAACAGGTATCCGGTGAAGACAACCCCTTGTATGTGAGGTGGTGAATTTGGGGTGTCACAGGGGGTGTAACTCAAAACTAAAAAAATTCTCTCCAAAATAACAACCTCAAAATGTGTTTGAGGTTAAAGAGTTATTCTAAAGGAAAATAGGTTCATATGTCACCAAAAAAAGAAAAAAAATTTTCTTTATTCCTTAACTTTTTTATTATATGATTAGGATCAGGGTTATATTTCTTAAGCTGCGATACTTAGAACACATTGTGCATTCTATCTAAAGGTTACGGTAATATCAATTGGTACACTACCGGCCCTTTTTTATTTTACATTTCAAAGTGTCCAACAAATCTCAGACTTCTCTCTTCTTTTTCATTCCATTTCAGGAAAATCATCATTTTTTTTCTCCAAAATCTTACATAAGGAAACAATCTCATTTTCTACTCAATTCAATATTCAATTTTAAAACTCCCTCTAAATCTTTATTCATATAAATTCAAAAAATAACTTAATCATTAAATTTTTTCTTCTCTTTCCTACACAAATCCCTAAAAAAAATTCTCTCCAAACAAATATTCCTTCCCTAAAATAAAAGTTTCTTAAGGCATGTTCTTTACTTAGGTTTGAGAACAAGTTTCATACCAAATTAGTTTAAGACCAAAATAAAGAAACAAAGTTCTTAAAACAAGTTTTAAACCCTTCGTCCACCACCACCTGCTCCACCGCCTCACCGCCGCTGCCACCACCCTAAATCCTAAAAATCCAAATCTCCAATTAACATCTTCTTCTGGAGTGCGCCACCTCCGTCTCAAAGGTAGTTAAGTACATAGAATCATAATCCAAATCAAAGGGAGTTGTTGCCTAATTAAGGCTTCCTTCGATTTGGATTCTTCCTCTGTCGCCGCTTCCGTCTCGAAGAAGAAGAAGAATCGTCGGAAAAGAAGAAGGCGATTTGGATTCTTCCTCTGCCGTTGCCTCCGTCTTGAAGAAGAAGAAGAAGAATCGTCGAAGAAGAAAAATCGTCGGTTGCGGATGGCGGCGGCGGTGTGGGTGGAAGTGAAGAAGATGAGTGAAGAGGTTTTGAAGGAAAAGAAAATGTTTGAGGGTAGTTTCAAACCCTGGTGCAAAACATGGGTTTTGGTACCCAAAACCAACCAAACATGGGTTTTGTCTCATACTTGAAATTCTTAGTCATCTCTTTGGTCTCAGACTAACTCTTTTGTTCTCTTAAGTGACAACTACAATCGGTGAACATTAAAAAGTGGTTTCTAATCAAAAACCTCACGTCATTCAGTTTATGGAAGTTTAATTTTAGTTTTCCGTTCGACACTGCTTACCATGTTTGGTCCAAGCAAGTTGCGAGTCTGCCTATTAATTGTGTTCAGAAAAATTTATGTCAAAAATAAAAATAAATGATTTTATCAGTGATTTAAAAATCGGACCGGTCATTGACTCAGAAAGGTGATGGGTTCAGGAGTCAATGGGTCATAAATATATTTATTATAATTTAAATAATTACATGTAATTTTATAAATTTGAAAGAAAAAATTTTTAAAATAGTAAGATCAATCTCTAATTTTTTTTTATTGTTTCAATTAAAAAGGAAAATGAAATAAATATATAATAATAAGACAACAAAGAAAGAAAATAAAAAAAGGTAAAAATAGAAAATAGTTAAAAAGTGAAGTGAATAAGAATAATAAAATGTACTACAAATACTAGCATTTGACCTAAGCTCTACTAACCTTTTCTTTCCCCGCCCCCAAATTCCTTACTCTCAAATACAGCAATCTTGATCTCCTTCTCTACTCTACCTTCTTTCTTCTTTTTCTTCTTCTTCATTTCTCATTTCTCCATCATTATTATTATATCTATATCTGGGGTAAAAGTACATGGTATTCTTTTGTGTATGTATTTTTTTTTTCATTTTCTCAATTCCTTTCTCTTCTTCTGTTCTTTTTTTTTTTTTTTTGAAATAAAAATATTATATTTAGCAAAAACGACAAAGTGTTTATATAAGATCTGTTGACTGACAAGTAAAAGTTTGAATGCTCTACTCAAAAACCGACAGGAAAAAAAAAGAAAAGAAAATATAAGAGATTTGGAAGAAAAAAAAAAAAAAGAAAAGAAAAAGAAGACAACACTGGTAAAAACAGGAAAAAGAAAAAATCGGACATTGTGGGTTCAACCCGGTTTTCGGGTTTAATCCGGTTTTGACCAAGTTTGATCGATTTTTTAAAGTTACGAGTCTAAACAAGTAAACGTATTGGCAACACAACTGGTTTGCGGTCGAACCGGTCTAACCGGCGAGTCCGAGTCGAGTTTCAAAACACTGGATTGTATATAAAATGAATAAAAAAAAAGCACAATTGACCATATAAAATAAAATGATATGATATGGAAAATAAATGAATAAAATAAAATGATATGAAGTTTAAATTCAATGTTATAAATAATTGTTTTTATCCCATGTTCACACTATGTGAAAACTAGAATATTAAAGGGAGGTTTTGATGAAATAATAGAGAAAATAAAGTAGAAAAAGATTTTAAATTGTGGGTGAAGATATATGATTCAAGAAGTAAGATAAGAAATCATTATTGAAAAATTAGTGTATTAGACGTGTGAAAGAAAAAATTTATTATTCTTTTATGAGAAAACCTAAAAAAATGGTTTGTCAATGTGTAAAGAATATAATACTTTAAAAAAAATAAAAAAAGACCCATTATTACAATAATACTAAACATGATTATGGTCACATCTCAAAACATGCGTCCATCATAAATTATTATTCTACAATGCGATCACATAAATTAGTGCGTTGGAAGAATTACTTTTGGTCAGTGCCAAATGTAGAGAAAAATAAAAGGAAAAAGAAAGTAAGGCTCCGTTTGGACAAGTACTTCAAAAATATTTTTATAAAAGTGTTTTTCAATGTAGAGAAAAATAAAAAGAAAAAGAAAGTAAGGCTCCGTTTGGACAAGTACTTCAAAAATATTTTTATAAAAGTGTTTTTCAAAAACATTTTATAAAATATGTTTTTGAAGTTTTTTTTTAATGAAATATGTGTTTGGACAAGTATTTTACAAAAATGTTTTTTTGAGTTAAAAATATTTTAAAAGATGTTTGGACAACTATTGAAAAAAAAAAATTTAAATTATATTTGATGCGGAAAATTATATAAAAATTATGTTTACAGTACATAAACCTTCTTCTTTTTTTTTTTTCCTATTGTGTGGGCAGGAGTCGGGGTACAGGACGGAGTCGCACTGGGTCCGGGGAAAGGTCGGGTCCGGGGACGGGGCGAGGGCATGGTCCGGGTTGGGGCTGGGGCGTGGTCGGGGATTGGGTGGGGGTCGGGGGCGGGGGCGGGGAGTGGTTGGGTCAGGGTCGGGTTCGAGGCCGGGGCCGTAGTAGGGTCCAAGGCCGGGGAGTGGTTGGGTCCGGGCCCGGGGTCGGGGGAGAGGTTGGAACGGGGGTGGGGTCAGGGGCGGGGTGAGGTCAAGGTGGGGGCGAGGTCGAAACGTGGGCAGGGCTGCTGAGCCGGGGTCAGGGGCTAGGGCGAGGTTGAGGTCGGAAATGAGGTGGGGCAGATGTCGGGTCGGGGACGGACCGAGGTCCCATATGGTGGGACCGGGTTCGAGGTGAGGTCGTGGTGGGTCCAGGGTTTGGGGCAGATCAGAAGCAGGACAGGGCGACCTGCGAGTTTAACTTCAAATGACTTTCAGTTGTTTTAAATATTTTATAAAACATATTTAAAGTGTACTTTAAAAACATTTTACTTAAAATTATTTTTTAAAAACATTTTGCAATTTCTTATCCAAACAACATTTTTCAATTTTTTATATTCTTAAAACACTAAAAATGTTTTTAAAGTACTTGTCCAAACGGAGCCTAAATCTTTAAACTTCTACGAAGTTGGGAGAAATGTGATAAATCACAGAGAACCTAAAATCCATGCATTAAGAATCAAAACATTAATCGCATGAGCTTTCACAAAGCCCATACAAAAGAAGGGAAAAAAAAAACCATAAAAATATAATTTGAACATTAAATAAAGATTTTTTTCCCAAATATTCATTTTAGCTGCATATAAATACCAAAACAAGCAAAAAAAATTGAAATTCCCAAAATATAGAAAACGAAGTTGGGAGATTCGTTTGCAACTAAAACGAATCTCCCAACTTCGCTTTCTTCAAAAAATTAAAATTAAAAAAAAGGTTACTTGAGATTAATTTTATTTTTAAAAAAACATTTTGGTAGAAAAGGAATTCTTGAGATTCGTTTTCTCTCTACCAAAATTGTTTTTAAATTTTTTAAAGTAAAATTAATTTTATATTTTTATGTAAACTAATGTGAAAAATAATTAAATAATTATTTTGTAATTAAAAACAAGTTCACTAACATCGTTTCTAAGTTTTTATACATTTTAAATATAAATATTATTTAATGTAAAATGAATTATGGTGATTCAAAATGGACACCCGTAATTCATTTTTCAGTTTTTATGGAACAAAGGCAAAGCGTAATTATATAACTAAAAATCTAATTTGTAAGTGAATAAAATTTGTAAATAAATTTTATTTTGTTTTTTTTTGTTAAATATTTTTGAAAAAAACGAATTCAATGAATTAAAATTATTTTTAAAATAATATTTTTGAAAGAAACGAATTCAGTGAAATAAAATTATTATTAAGATTATTTTTTAAAAAATAGAAAAATAATTTTAGTAGAAAACAAATTCACTGAAATAAAAATATTTTTAAAATAAGTAATATAGTTTAATAAAATTAATTTCAAAATAAGTAAAATAAATTTAGTTAAATAATACAAAATAATCTAACGATGAATTCGTTTTCTCAGGGAAATGAATTCACACGAAAACGAATTCGCTAAATTCGTTTTCTCAATAAAGTTATTTTTAAAATAATTAATATAATTTTAGTTAAATAATGGAAAATGAGAAAACGATTTCAGTGAATTCGATTTCTCTTGAAAACGAATTCAGCGAATTCGTTTTCTGAATAAAATTATTTATAAAATAAGTAAAATAATTTTAGTTAAATAATTATTTTTAAACAAATTTAATAAATAATTAAATAATTATTTTGTAGTGAAATTTTTTTTAGAGGAAGTAAGTTAACACATTTTTGAAATACATAAAATCGCCGTAGAAAAGAATATGGAAAATTCATTTATCTTTTAAAATTTAGTCATGCATTTATGTTTGAAAAATAATTAATTCCGTTAGAAACGAAACTCAAATATTCATTTCTCCAAAAGAGGAAACACATTACACCGATATTGATGTTTTTTGTTTAATATTGTTTTTAGTTTAAATTTAGCATGCATATGTAATATAGATAAGTTCTCGATAATTTATACATTTTTGTGGAAATAATTAATTTAAATGAATGATATAAAACACGAACTTATGTTTTAATAATAAGATTACCTGTTGGAATGTAGAAATTTGGCAAAGTGTAATGAAATTAAGCCATTTAATCGTATGATTATTCTGAAATACAAATTAAAAAACGAAAATCACAAAAACGATTTCCCCAAATTTGTTCCTATTTCATTTTTTTTTTCCTTTTGAAATACAATTTAAATTTTTGGGGAAAACGAATCGTGCAATTTCGTTTTCAGGGGAAAACGAATTGCCCAAATTCGTTTTCTCCAAAAATTAAAAGTTTCTTTCAAATTTTTTTTTTTTTTTACATTTTTAAAGAAAACGAATCTGGCTATAAGGGGAATGAAAAAAAAATTGCCTATTTTGGTAATTTATTTAAATATTGGGGAAAAAAATCTTTAAATAAACGATTATAAGAAGAAATAAGGCTGGCAATCTCTTTGAGAAAATAAATTTTAAAAAGGTAATTTAAGAAGGCAGAACAAAATTACAACGAATACAAACAAAATTAAACATAAGTAAGGGGTGGCAATTTGGGTCGTGTCTGGGTTATCGGGTTCAGGTTGGCAAGTTCCTGTGTCGACACTCCGCAACCATAACTGATGTGCATAAAATTGAAATCCCCATTAGGCCTAGCCCAATGAATTAAAACAAAGGAACAGTAAAGGATAAAGAAGCCCAGAGCCATGCTCAGATCGGAAACATCGTACAAATCTGTCACAACCTTAGATCGGTCATAAAGACCTAATAGACTCATGAAGGCTCAGGTCGGAAAGCGTTATAAACCAACTTGGTAATCTTAGGTCGGACTTTATAACTTAAGAGTGCCACGGCCTTTTCCTCACAATTCTATCCTATTATTTGAATCGACCGATCTAAGATAAACAAACCGACCCGCCCTGCTTCACTGACATAGTAGGTGAAAGTTGTCATAGATTAGGTATCTCTACTCGATTGCATGCAGAGGTGTTCTGATTTCCTAAGAGATGAAGATGAGACCCGGTCAAGATAATAGCGTCTACGCCACGCTAAACAGAAGGAGCAGGTGAACAATTCACTCATGAGGCTTCAACGGACACTTTCCAACTTGAGGTATATATGCTAAGTCTTCATACTTTCTAAGGTACGCAATCTTGACCATTCTCAAGCATTCATTTTCACTGTTTATCTTCTCCAATTGTACTGACTTGATCGTCGGAGCTTATACAGGGGGGAAAGCCCCGTTTCTTTCTTTATCATCTGAAATTATAACCGGAACAGTGCAAATCACCAGCCCTCATCAACCCAGCTGGTCAGAGCCGCCCAGATCGGCCCCCGGCCCGCCTATTCTTCTTCAACATCGAGTCTCCTTCAAATTGGGCCATTGCTTTTCAAGTTCATACTGGGCCTTAAGAAGCGCCTCCTGTATATTGTATTTTTTGCGTCACATCAATAACCTTACCTGTTTAATTATTCGTGTCGACCATTTAACCCGTAAACATTTCGTGTTTTTGTGTTGTAGTATAAATTTCTCATGTCGAAAGCGTTGGTGAGTTCACGTATCGACTTTTTCAACCCTACCCTTTTAATTATTCGTGTTATTCGAGTTTACCCATATAACTCACGTACCTCTAAGGCTCAACCCTAACCCGCTTATATAGTGTCGGATTCTTGTCGTGTCAGAACTTGCTATCCTACCTTTGATGTGCAAAGAAAGCAAATATATTTTTTATATTGAATTCTCTCATACATTATTCCAGCAAAATATCCGATATTATTATGTTATGAAATTTAAAAACAAATTGATATAATCAATGGTCAATTGGCGGGTAAAGTCAATTCAGATAAGAAAATTATAACTAATAAGATATAATCTAACTCTTAAAGCTAATTGTTTGGATAAGATATAAAATGACATTTTAAAATTAATTTATCTATCAAACGAGTGTCTTATGTCAAATGACATCATGTCTTATGTCAAATGACATCAGTACTGGTGTTAGGTGTTATGTTCTAATTCGAAAATCAAATCGAATTCGATTTAAAAATCGGTTTGGGTTTTAACCGAATTCGAATCTAAATACGATTTTCAAATTGAACCAAATTCGAATTCCAAATGTTTGGTATATTGTAATTAATTTTCATAGTTGGAATGTTAGCTCAAATTTGTTCGAATTTGATTTCCAAAATTGGATTCGGTTTCCGGGAATTCATTTCGAATTCAAATCGGTTTTGAATTGGTTAAAAAAATTTCCAAAAGTTTGCCCAATTTCTTACTATAATTGTTTCACACATTGACCCCTCGTATTCCGGATAGAGCAAAAATTAAAACCCAAAATTTGCAAACCGGCCCCGGAATCAGAAGATTCGAGAAGGCCACTTCCTCCTAGAACTAGAACCTTTAGTCCAACTCCTCAAGAATTCTCTAGTCTCTTCTCTTCATTATAAACCTAAGCCTTCCTTCTCCTTCATCAATCCTCAATCTTCCCAAATTAATCCCAATTTCAAGCGTTCTCGCAATCCCCTGTTTACACATTCTTGATTTCCTGTTAATTCTATGGCTGACGAAGCCAAAGCTAAGGGCAACGCCGCCTTCTCCGCCGGCAATTTCGACGAGGCCATACGCCACTTCACGGAGGCCATCAATCTCTCCCCGACTAACCATGTCCTCTATTCCAATCGATCCGCCGCCTACGCTTCTCTAAATAAGTTCACCGAGGCCCTTTCCGATGCTCAAAAGACCGTTGAGCTTAAGCCCGACTGGTCCAAGGGTTATTCCCGTCTCGGCGCGGCTTATCTGGGTCTCCGTCACTATGACGACGCCGCCGCGGCTTACCAGAAGGGTCTTGATATTGACCCTAACAACGAAGCTCTCAAATCGGGGCTTTCGGATGCTCAAGCTGCTCAGGCCCGATCCAGGCCCTCTCAGCAGCCTGCCAATCCGTTTGGGGATGTGTTTTCCGGGCCAGAGATGTGGACGAGGCTGGCGGCTGATCCGTCTACCAGGGGTTTGTTGCAGCAACCTGATTTCGTGAAGATGATGCAGGATATTCAGAAGAATCCGAGTAATTTGAACATGTATTTGAAGGACCAGAGGGTAATGCAGGCTCTTGGGGTTTTGCTGGGATTGAAGTTGAATGCCAGAGGAGGACCTGAGGATGATACAGAGATGCCTGAAGAGTTACCGGAGCGGAAGAGGCCGGCTGAGGCTGAGCCCGTGAAGGAGGATAAGAGGGCTGAAAAGGCGCCCGAGCCCGAACCTATGGACGTGGTTTCTGAGGAGGAGAAGGAGAATAAGGAGAGAAAACTGCAGGCTCAGAAGGAAAAGGAAGCTGGCAATGCTGCTTATAAAAAGAAGGATTTTGAAACTGCAATTCAGCATTACACTAAGGCTATTGAGCTGGATGATGAGGATATTTCTTTCCTCACCAATCGTGCGGCAGTGTACTTGGAGATGGGCAAGGTATATTTAAATCCTTATCCTTATGTTTACTGAGTACTGTTTATGGTTTTAATTAGCATGGATGAAAGTGTTTACTGAGTACTGTTTATGGTTTTAATTAGCATGGATGAAAGTCTGCCACTTTGAAGTTTGGTTGTTCATATGTATACACTTAAACTAAGTTTCTTAATTGATTTTTTCCTTATTTGATTGGGTTTCTTGTTTGTTTTGAGTAATTGACTTCTATCTGGAAGTAATTCCTAGGAATCATATTAAGTTGGGAAATAGTTTTACCTATGTGCATCGGGGTTAAGTTGTATTCCTAGGAGTGAAAAAGCCTGGGAGCAACAATATATTTTTTGTTGATATATACTGCAATTATGCTTTGTGAAGTATGTGACAAATCAAAAGTCCAGTTCTTTGACCACTTTGTTGATTTTTTTCTCTATTCGTTCATATCTGTCTCTTTTGTTGCTTTATTTACACAGTTTATTGGGAAGTCTTGATTTTGATAATGTGGATTCATAGAGGAGTGCAATTTGGGAAAATCAAGTTTTGTGATGTATTTCTGGTTTGAAACTGTGTTGTGGAATTGCCTTTTGGTTCTAGGATACTTATGCAGTGCATTCCCTTTTGCATTCCTGTTCCATTGTTTTTACCTTATATCCCTGACTACAGTTTGCCTTCCTTTTTCTTCTGTTTCTGTTGAAAATTGAAATTCTTTCTTACTTCCGTTGGTTTGTTTCTTCTGCACACAGGCTTTTAACTAGTTGATTATTTTGTTTGAACTTTGTGCCTCTTGCCTTATTCATGGTGATTATTACCATCTATTCGCTTAATATCGTTAATGGGTGGTGCACTGCAACTTTGTATTTTGGCATTGGTCTTTTGCACTAGGTTATTGTGTTACTGTTCTACTTCTTTGCTATGTATTTCTGTTTACTGTTGTGTTTTGTCTTGCCTAGCTTTGGGGACTTTATTTATTTGAATTTTGCTTGCTGTTCATGCATTCATTTTGTTGGTCTCTTTTGGACATTTGGCTTTTTAGTGGGTTGCTCCCCTATGTGTTATGTTATCCTCTCATGACCTATCTATGATTGTTATGACCTTATTTTATGATAAGTAACTAATGAGCGGTGCATCGAAGCATTACCAATTGAGAGGCAAAATGGAACACCGAAACTGGTTTTGCATGTCCTAAATCTTCTCTTCCATGCTGTGACTGGTTTTGGACCTTGGTGATGCGATTTTTGTTAACTACTTGAATTTTCTTTCTCTCTCTCTTTTTTTTTTTATTTAAAAATTTTTATTTTATTTTTAATTAAACTGTGGTAGGACTGAATAGTGTGAACTATTTTTTTATGTACTTGGTGTCGCATGTGATCCGTCAGGCTTAACTTCAATGGAATTTCAGGTCACTGGTATCTCCTGATTTCATATATGTAGTCCAGTTTCTGTGTGTGTCGATTATGGTATTTAGTTATTAATTGTCTTGGTGGTTGCATTTACAACAGTATGATGAGTGCATTAAAGACTGTGACAAAGCTGTTGAAAGAGGGAGAGAATTGAGGTCAGACTACAAGATGGTTGCAAGGGCTCTCACAAGAAAGGGAACTGCCTTTGTGAAGATGGCAAAATGTTCTAAGGATTTTGAACCTGCTATTGAGACTTTCCAGAAGGCACTAACAGAGCATCGTAACCCTGACACGCTTAAGAAGCTAAATGAAGCTGAGAAGGCAAAGAAAGATTTGGAGCAACAGGAATATTATGATCCACAGATTGCTGATGAAGAGCGTGAAAAAGGTACTTGTCCTATTAGATTTTATGACTATTTTTGCTTTTACCTCTGGGGATTTGCCTAATGGTTATGTTTTTAAATTGTAGGCAATCAGTACTTCAAAGAGCAGAAGTTCCCCGAGGCTATCAAGCACTACACAGAAGCCATAAAGAGGAACCCGAGAGATCATAGGGTATGTATACCTATACTGTTCGTGTGGAAATTAGATTGCATTGACCCCTTTTTTTATTTATTTATTTTTTTTGATGTTGTAATGCATATCTTGTTTTGCTGTGGTTACAGGCATATAGCAACAGGGCTGCTTGCTATACAAAGCTTGGGGCTCTACCGGAGGGACTAAAAGATGCTGAGAAGTGCATTGAGCTTGATCCAACATTTGCAAAGGGCTATACAAGAAAGGGGGCCGTCCAGTTCTTCATGAAAGAATATGAAAAAGCATTGGAAACGTATCAGGAGGGCTTGAAGCTTGACCCCAACAACCCCGAATTGCTGGATGGCGTAAAAAGGTAAATTATTTTAGATTTCTTCTCTCTTTTTGTTGAAATTTCAATGACGATGTTTCATAGCATGTGTCTTACATGTAATTTGTGCTGCAGATGTGTATCTCAAATAAACAAGGCAAGCCGTGGGGATTTAAGCCCCGAGGAGCTCAAGGAGAGACAGGTATGATGAATTTCCTTCTCAAGTCAATCATTGATAATAAATTGAGAGAACATAATAATAAGCTTGAACCATTGAAATTTGCAGGCAAAGGCAATGCAGGATCCTGAAATTCAAAATATCCTCACCGATCCAGTAATGAGACAGGTTGGTCGCTTTGGTCCCTCTTGTGTTTCTTTGTTATGGCTGAGTTTTCCAAATTTGCGATCATTCAAGCCGCAAAATTTGTCTTGGTTACTTAAGAGGTGTTTATATTTGTACAGGTGCTAATTGACTTCCAGGAGAACCCGAAAGCTGCACAAGAGCACACGAAGAACCCTCTTGTGATGAATAAGATTCAGAAACTAGTGAGTGCAGGAATTGTCCAGATCAAATAGACTGGAAAAGTAAAGCAGCAGATGTCTTAATAGGAAAGGGGACAAAATTCATTCTTGATTTGGATGTTTTGGGGTGTGTAATTTCAATGGATTGGCGATTAAAACTTTTCACGAGTTAATCCAATTTTGAGATGATCTGGTGTTACTATTGAAATTTTCGTTAAAAATGTTAATGATTTAGTGTTTTCTTTCTGAAAAGTTTTGCTGGATAGTTCTTTTTATTAAAGTGTTTCTCCGTTTTACTCGACTGTGTCCTTGGAGTTCGAGCTCAGGATCTCTCGTTTGTGTATAATCTTTGAACTCTGCAAATGGTTCGTTTGTATATATCCTTTGAACTACTGCAGACTGTGTCCGTGGATTCGGGATCCAAGGGACGATGAACGTGTTCATTCTCGGTTGATTTACGGGATTTACGTTTCTAGTCCTGATTACGTCAGTTGAAATCAGATTTTAATAATGTTCCAACCAGCATTGAAGATTTCCAGAAATTTGTCTATGTTTGTAGACAATTGATCAAGGAACATGATGTTTTTTACTGGACATTTGATCAAGGAACTTTCAGAAGCAGTTTTGTGAACAAAAGGATTTGGACAAGAAGAATAAATGTGTTGAAGATTTTTTTTTTTTTTTTGGGTCAAAGTACAAAGAAGATTGTATATATTTGTCAAAAATGAAAAACAAATTATAATTTAATTCATACAACTCTAAGCACTCTATGAATATTATAGGAAATAAAGCAAATTTTAATTAAAAAAGAATGTCATATTATGGTTAACTGAAATAATAGTAAAAGTCAAATGTGACTTGGGGTTACGGGTTCAAGTCATAGAGACAACTTCTTGTTAAAGTATAGAGTAAAAATGTATGTGTTATGTGAATGTTTTTCTTGAACCTTGCACTTATCCAGATCTTCTTGGTTACGCATGAAACGTCCGTACCACGAATGAAATGGGGGTCGGTTTGAACCCTGCAGTTAAGAGAATTTTTTGCAATTGAATTGACATTGTTTTATTCATTTAAAACTAAGCAAATAAAGAAATCCTCTAAGTTAAAGAACTTTCATTTCAAGAGAAATAAACTCCTGACAAAGGAGACAAAAAACTTTCACAAAAAGGAAAAGAGGAGGCTACAAGCAAAAGAGAAAAAGGAACACAAACTTTGAGAAACTTTGAGGAAGTTGGCTCCCCCATCCTCTATTTATGTACAATGTGGGAAAAAAAGAGATGAGTTTAGTGAAGTGGTTTAGAGTAGAGAATGCATAGGAAAGATGAAATAGAGAAAGAAAAGTAGGGATTTTGTGGGATTGAGGAAAATTTTATAACAAATTTAAATTTGATTGAATAATTACTAAATATTCTATGTATCATCTAGAAAAAGTACTATCCATTGGAAGAGCTGACCACTCGAGAAGAACTTTGAGTTCTCCTTGAGGTTGATTGTTGGGTTCAAAACCCAACACCTCAATCTTGGGGTGTCGCCAGAAAATAAATGCATTTTCACCCCGGATTTAAATCCAAAGACAGGAGTCTTTATCATGTTGTGTGAGACACAATATATGTATATAATACCTTTGATTAATATATTTATGTGTGTGTGTGTCCATAAGGCTGTTAAGATAATCATTTCCCCTCACCAATTTCTGTACTCTTCCATCTGGTTCTCAATGTACACAAAAGTTGTACTTCATGCCTATGCAGGGATCCCAAACTCCAAAGAAAAAGCTGTGAGTTTTTGTGCAAACTGAACTGCTTGAAGGGGACAGTTTCTCAACTTCCAACTGTTCCAAATTCCAATACAGCAAAGCAGATGATCATGTATCAAAACTTCAGTACAAAAGAATAGCACACTTTTAGGAGATTTTGAATCATTTGATCATGTACCAAAACTGTGGTGTTGTACAAAAAAATAATAGACTATTTAAAAGTCTTGACACTTTGTTAAGAGATCAAGACTTCCCTTTCTCTACATCTACTGCCTCCCCTCAAATAAGGTGGTATAATAATACCAGATTAAGCAGCCACAGTTTCCTCCTTAGCAGCAGAAAGCTGGTTCTGTATGTGTTGAGGAACTACGTCGAACTTGGCTAGCTGCATCGTGTACGATGCCCGACCTTTAGTCATCCCTCTTAGAGTGCTCACGTACTGAAACATCTCTGCTAATGGAACCAAGGCATTAACAACCTGCATTACCCAAAAAAAGGAATCCCATTAATCTCAGTTCTGCATTTGTTCAGCAAAAAGATTTTGGATCTCTCTCTTTTAAGTAATTGTTCAAGGAAGCATTTATGTAGGACTGCAGTTCTGGACATGTCACTGCAAGATATGACCTGAAACTTGAACTCAACTATAAATTACCTGTAGAAGTTCCTAAAGTTTTCTCCAAGAAAGTTCTAAGAAAGGGTTCACAGAAACAACTCTTAAAAACAACTTCCCTCTCCTAGCCAATCAGATATTGAAATGCCCGCAAAAATGAGTACCAGATTACCAATCAAGCGAAGTAAAAAGGATGATGGGAGACTTGAACAAAGTAAATTATTAAAATACCTTAAGGCCACCAGGCTTGTCACCGAAATCAATGATCTGTCCTCTTCTTGAGTTAAGATCACCAATCACATCTCCTAAATGATCTTCAGGGGTGACAACTTCAACCTTCATGACAGGTTCCAGCATCCTTGGAGCAGCTTTCCTGATCCCTTCCCTAAAAGCTCCCCTTGCTGCCAGTTGGAAAGCGAGAACACTTGAATCCACATCATGATATGAGCCATCCACCAAAACAGCACGGACATCAACCACAGGAAAGCCTGCCAACACCCCATTACTCATGCACTCCTCTAATCCTTTCATAACACCCGGGATGTATTCTTTTGGTACAGCTCCTCCCTTGATCTCACTCTTGAACTCGTATCCAGTACCTGCCTCCATGGGCTCAAACCGTACTGTGATATCAGCAAACTGTCCCGCACCACCAGATTGTTTCTTGTGAACATACTTGACTTCTGCGATTCTTGATATGCTTTCCCTGTAGTTTACTTGTGGGGCACCAACATTAGCTTCCACCTGCAAGATATTACGGGTAAACAACAGATACTTTTCCATAGAAAGATATGCATGGCAAGAAGTCAATGGCCCATAAAAGCATGTGGAACAAAAATTTTGCAAGGCTTTGCAGGGCATAGAAATTAAAAATTCATGGCAATGAAGTTTGTTCAACCAGGTCGTATCTGAGCATTAGTCGGACTTTTAACTTGACAATATTTCCTGGTAGCCAAGGAGAGATTCATTTCAAAGAGCAGTGTGTAAGTTATTCAGAGGAAAACAAATGTCCATACATAATGAATTGCATTTCTTGTTTTTGTACGATAGTTGTCTTACCAAAAGTGCACTTGCTGGGAAGAATGAAGCATATATTACTATAAAACAATTTAAAGTTAAAACAAACTTGACAATCGCAGGAAAACAATATTAGAAGAATTTCAAAACCGAACCTTGAATTCCCTTTTAAGCCGATCAACAATAATCTCAAGGTGCAACTCTCCCATTCCTTCAATTACTGTTTGGTTGGTCTCTTCATCCCTTGAGAAGTGGAAAGATGGATCTTCTTGAGCAAGCTTAATCAAACCATTGGCCATCTTATCAACATCAGCTTTGGTCTTGGGTTCAATAGCCACCTTGATAACAGGATCAGGGAAATCCATCCTTTCAAGGACAACAGGATTTTCAGTATCGCACAATGTTTCTCCAGTTATTGTATCTTTTAGACCAGCAAGAGCGACAATGTCACCCGCTAAGGCTACCTTGACATCTTCTCTGCTGTTTGCGTGCATTTCCAGAAGTCTACCAATTCTCTCTTTCTTCCCTTTGTTCGAATTAAGCACATAGGATCCTGCAGCGAGCTTCCCTGCATACACTCTCACAAATGTTAGGGATCCCACAAAAGGATCACTCATAATCTTAAAAGCCAGTCCAGCAAAAGGCTCATTGTCATCAGCTTTTCTTTCATATATCACTTCTGGGTTCTCTGGATCAGTCCCCTGCATCGGTGGCAAGTCAAGAGGGGAAGGTAAATAACTAACAACTGCATCCAGAAGTGGTTGGACACCCTTATTCTTAAAAGCTGACCCACATAGAACTGGAACAAAATTGGCAGAGATAGTTCCTTTTCTGATTAGCTTCTTGATTGTCTCCTCATCAGGCTCATTTCCTTCCAGGTACTGCTCCATAGCCTCATCATCCACCTCCACTACCGTCTCAATCATCTGTGCCCTGTAATCTTCAGCTATCTCTTTCAAATCATCAGGAATTTCTTCACAGGAGAATTTTGCACCCAATTCTTCCCCAGACCAGATGATAGCTTTCATCTTGACCAGATCAACAACTCCTTTAAACTTATCCTCAGCGCCAACTGGAATTTGAATCACGAGCGGCGTAGCACCCAAGTTTGTGACTATCATGTCCCTTGTTCTGAAGAAGTTAGCACCAAGGCGGTCCATTTTGTTGACAAAGCAAATTCTTGGGACACCATATTTGTCAGCTTGTCTCCAAACGGTTTCAGATTGAGGTTCCACTCCAGCAACACTGTCAAACAAACAGATAGCACCATCCAAAACCCTCAGTGCACGCTCCACTTCAAGTGTAAAATCAACGTGCCCAGGGGTATCAATAATGTTGATTCGGTGATTGTCCCAAACTGCAGTAGTGGCAGCAGATGTAATGGTAATTCCTCTCTCTTGTTCTTGCTCCATCCAATCCATTGTGGCTGTCCCTTCATGCACTTCACCAATTTTGTAACTTTTACCAGTATAATACAGTATTCTTTCAGTGGTAGTTGTCTTTCCTGCGTCTATATGAGCCATAATTCCAATATTACGATAGTCTTGCAAAGGAAATGTCCTCTTCCCTTCTGCAAAGAAGTAAAAGCACAAAGAAAACTTGTTTAGCCAACTATGAACAGAATTTTCAACCCATTATACCCAATTTAAAAGAACATCCTTTAGTAACAGAGAATGGCATTCAGAACTTCAAAAATACCTTCGAGATATTACACATTTCAATCTCAAGTGCAACTGATGCAAGAGGAGGAATATAGAGCCAAAGCACAAAAAAAAACTTCTTTTTCTTTAAGTGAATTATCAAACCATGGATTTCCACTAAAGCCCTAAACACCAAAATTTACAAATAATCAGCAAGCAATTCATCGAACACAAAGGATAGAAACAATTCAATCACAAAACTTCAGAATTTCTAACCAGAAGACAATAAAGAAAACAACTTGATCCTATTTCCTTAATCAACAACCAAACGGGTCTCCTAAAATCACCCTCCAACCAAAATTCATCAAATAAGCATTTCAATAACACAGCAAAGCAAACTAAAAGGCCAGAAAACGCAAAGATAGAGATAAGAAGGGAAAGAGACCTTCGGCTGCCACGGCAGAAACGGAGAACCCATGTCGCTTCCTTCGGTTGTGGGGCAAAATTGATAGGTTTGGAGCTGAACGAAGGAGCCGGAGGCTCCCAAAGAATTCCGAACCTGAAGAAGTGCTGAGCGAGCCGACTTTACTACCATTACTCCTATTGCTGCTACTGCTGACATTGACACGTCTTCGTAGAGCTTTGGCAGGAAGAGGTCTCCTGGATGAGCCATATATGCTGTAGAGTGATGAAGGGGTGGAGGACGATGACATTTTCAACAATGATTCTGCTGCCATTTCTAAGGCAGTGAAGATCACACAGCTGGGCTCAGTTCACTTCCTTGTTTCTATGGGGATAACAAAAATCCAACCATATATGTGAGGAGGCCTGCGGATTGAGTAGAGGCAACTTGGTGATGGATTTGTGGCCAAGCATGTAGGATTTATTTTTCTATCTTTGTTTTGTGGGTATATACTAATTATTTATTTTTTCCATTAGAAATTTAGAACATATACACTATTTATCTGTGCGTTGGGAGTGATAATTTATGTCTCAACTAATTTGCCGCAACTTTTCATTGTAACTAATTCATCGCAATTTTTCATAACAACTAATATAACATGCTTTTAATGATTACATTTTTATGAAATAATTACTAATATAACATTATTGACTAATGAACATATACCACATTAGTTGTTATGAAAATTTGTAATGAATTAATTAAGATGCATAGCATTATTATTGTGTTTATGATTAATTCTTATTGTTAGATACTTTTTTATTTAAATATGTGGCAAATAATGAATGGTAATATGCAAGTAGAAACTTGGAAAATGTTTATAAAAAAGTTTTAGGTGTGTTTTTTTTTCTTTTTCTCAACTTGAAGCAAACTTTAGCCACCAAACCAAACTGTATTTATGTATTTTTATTTTTGTTATTTGAAATATAAAAATTGCATTTTTTTTAGAATAAAAATTTGATAGAAAATGTGTAATGAATTGAAAAGGACTTTATCCATTTGCAAAGCCATATATATATATATATATATATATATATATATATATACTAGATGGGGCATGTCATGCTGTGCATGACATTTACCCAATAATAGTATTAAGTTATAGTGATTATTTGGATTTAAGTGCAAATATATATATATATATATATATATAACTGTTTGTTTAAGTTATAATCTAGGTCTGAAATTATTTATTTTAACTCTTTGACACTAAATACAAAGTTACGTGTGTTACCGACTTAGACTAAATATAATCCTAAGTCTGAAATAATAAGATTGAAAAGTTTCATTTTAACTCTTTGGTGAATGTTCAATAATATTATTGTGTGATCATATAAAAATTTGTAAAAAAATTTAAAATTATAGATAATGTCAATTTATTATAAATACATAGTTGAAAACAAGAACATATGTTAAATATCACATAAATACTTTAACTTTTTCCCAAATATGAAATTGGCACACCTACTCTATTCTCTTCCTTTTTCCCTCACCTCTTCACATGGCTCTTCACTTCTTTAGTCTTCTTCTTCTTATGAAGATTAACCAAGTTGTTGAATGAATCCGATGCGGGTTGTATGTAGACGTTGATGGGCATGAGAAGCTCCATTGTCAGATGAGGTAAACCTGGAGACATATTTCGTAGCGTTGGATAAAGACGTTGTTTTTAGTCGGAGTAGAACATATATAAACCTGCGAATTTGAAGAGATTGAAAAAGTTCATTAAAAAAATGCATCTTGAAATTTCTCTAAACAAAAATATGTTCGAATTAGACATGCACTTATAAGGACTCTAAGCAAGAAGAAACTTGTGTGTGATTTTGGTTTCAATGGATTGAACATATATATAGATTTTCAAGTGATAAATAAAGTGCCTCTTCATTTCTTTTGTGAAAATTATAAAGAGTTTTCAAATAATTCATCATTTACTAATAGTATGTTAATAGGGATGTTGATGTGAACAATATAAATATAATCATAATATAAACAATATCTTTTAATGATATTTAAAACTTTTAGTATAGGAAAAGTCAAAAATTAAAAATAAATTAAAATTATATAATTATATTTCACTCACCATTACATAAATATAAGCATGTCTTACCTAAAAAATTATTTAATTAATAATACTATATTTATTAAAAACAAAAAAACTTATTTTTCATTATAAAATGTTTAATATTTTACAAATATGCTTAACTTAAGATATATATAAGTTATATAAAATATAGAATATGGAAGATATATATATATTTGACTAAGGAATATGGAAGATATTTTTATATATATCCGATACTTTTGTACTTATATATATATATATATGCATATAACATATATAAGTGGAATACAAAGAGTTCAATATAAATACTCTTAAAATTGAAGGTTATTGAATATAGAAATTTGAAAAAATAACTTAAGAAGTTAAAGGGGCAAGAAAAAAATGTTATCTTTTAAATGAGATAAATATTAATATTATGTGGCATTCATATGAATAGTTCAACTAAATTATATGTTGATGTGGCAGCCATGTGGCATTTGGAGGTAATAATATGCTTATGTGGCAGCCTTAACATAATTAAATGTTAAATATATGTGGCAGCCACATGACATTTTCACATCAAAACTATGTTGGTTTCTATTATATAGGGTAGATATATATATATATATATATATATATAAGAGAAAGAAATATCTTTAGAAGAAAAAAAAAGACATAAGCATTAATCTCCTATTAAATTGGAATTCAAATTATGGAGATCACACCACACGAACAGAGCACAATACACACATAGTATGATTCGTGCAAGTTATGTGTGTTAAATGGGTCGAATCAAATAAAATGAATAATCAAATAGGTAATGTTATAGATGAGGATGTCAATACCCAAATTTGTCATTACGAATCCCTTCTAATATAATATGAAAAAATAACATGAATGGAATATGATATAAATGACTTAAAATTGAGTTTTGGTGAATCCGCAAGTTAAATAACGAGTGAGATTATGATTAAAAAATAATAACATGCGAACTTATCAACTTGAACACAACACATATTACCACTTTGCTACCAACAATTCTATTGCTTCTTGATTCGCGGTGCTTAATAGAAATGTTATATTATTATAAATAAAACTCTTGGATCGAACGAGTATCATTTTTCTAACTAAACCTTGCACTTTCATTACTAATATCTTAATTTATTAGCAATTTTCTTAATTTAAAAAAATAATGTTATTGTCAAAATAATAATGATCAGAGCATTATCTATAAATAAAATTATTCAAATTTCCTCTAACCCTAATCTAATTAGGAGTAAAATATTACTCTAAGAATTTAAAGGGCCAGGCTCTAGTTTTTCTATGAAACTATTCAATCACTGAATAATAATCTATACAATTGCATTAGTAATGTATCATATGAATAGTTTCATAAAGGGATTATATATATCCCTGAGTTAAACGGCATTTCATTAAACCACCATTTGTTTTCAACCAGATAATTATTGACGCCAATAGAAATTCCACCAAATTTAATGATGGTTTTAGATGGGCCACGTCCCAATAAATTTATAGAGGGTATACTAAACTATCTCAGCCTCTTGTCTCGCAAGTCACAATTGTAGGATTGAGAAGATAGTGTACTGTCATCAAAAAAAAAGAAGATAACGTACATTCTTTTTGGTGGGCCTCTTAACGGCCCAAGGTCCAGTAGCAACAAATTCTTACAAGACAAGAGGCTAATCGCAACCCGGTCCCTCTAGTTTGAAACGACGCGGCATTAGCCTGACCTTCAAATTTTTTTGATTCCTTTTTTGTTTGATGGGAACCGGGGGAAATTTTATTAACAACACTGTAAATCGTCTAACAGTGATTAATATGCAAAGGTTGGAGCATTAGCCTATCGGCTTTCCACTTAAGGACTCGTGACAACACATTAGGTCAACCAGTAAGCTATTATATTCATGCTCCTATTTACCAAAAAGATACTTTGATAGATTTGACTCCTTGCCCCCCTCTATAACCCTATGACTACTAGTCTCCACGCCTCGACCGAGGGGTGGCTATCACCCTCGACCACTAGTACCATAATCGTTACATCCCCAATGAGTGAGTAGGCCTTCCAACCCCGATCCACGGCTAGCTTTTCAATTCCAAAATTAGAAAAAATAAACTTATAATATATAGCTACACTACTGTTGCTTAAAAGAATTATTCATTCACTAAATAATGACATATTTAATTGCATTATTGAAAATTATTTAATAAACAAATGAACTTAGGGACAATAGTATTTTCCTATATTATATATATACACAAATAATAAAATATAGACATGTAAAGAACTAAAAACTAAAAACCACGTCCAATGAGTTTCTTTCTTATCATTACAACAGCATTTCATGTCTACTAAAATTCCTCACCGGCCCAAACTCAAAGGCTAAAACCTGGTCTCTAATTAATTTATCGGGCCGAGCTCAGTTGAGCCCATCTCATTTCCCACCTTTGTTTATATCGTGGTTGGCACTTGGTTGGAAAATAGTACGTACACGTGTCCGAGGCTACGGGGACCCAAAAACTCTGAGCCACGTGGCCTCTCCCCCCCCCCCAAGTAGCTTTAGATCAAAATTTACGGCCCAATAATTTTTGGGGGCAGTTGGGCTTCACGTGGTTACAGTATTGTTGTGCTCAGAGGTAGGGCCCATGAGTCAGTGACTACCATCAGTTTGGTTGTTCAGCCATCGCCTACAAAGATTCTCAACTTCTTTTTTTAAAAAACAAAACATAGTACAGTACACTTGTTTCTTTCAACAGTACTCCACCCCTTCTAATTAAAAAAGTAAACAAAAATAATAATACTCCATAATAATATTCTCTTTCTACTGAAATAGTCTATTTTAAAAAATATACTCTTTCCGTCTCACTCAAAGAGTTCACTTTAAAATATGTATAATTTATTATGGTTGTGAGGTACAACACCTAAAATAAGTAATTTACCACTATATTTTTTACTTATATCCTTACTTTATAAGGGTTAATTGTGAACCACACATTATAATATTAGTAAGGGTATGTAATGTAAATAAATTCAAAGCGGACTCTTTAAATGAGACAAAAAAATTTCTTGAAAGTGGACTCTTTGAATGGGACGGAGGGAGTATTATTTTAATAAAATAAATTTGTTTTATTTAATTTTACTTTTTTGTATCTTTATTAACTAATTATGTATTGTTAAATATTAATTTATACTAGAAAAAAATATTTATAAAATAAGCGATAATATATTAATCATTTCATGTGTTGTATTTAAAATTAATAAATTTTTTAATATCTTTTAGTGTGAAATAGCATTATACTACGGGGCACAATATAAATATATTATAATTGATTATGGGTAGGTTTGTGGGTTATCAGAACTGAAATAAATATCGAGAATACTAAATAGTTTAGGTTGTTGTTGAAAAATAATAATTCACAATCTTTAACCTAGTTACCCGGCTATAACACAAATTATTATCCATCGTTTTCTGAATATACGTTTTTAAAAGACTAAAATTTAAATCGATATTTCAAATATTAATTATGGATCATACATCTCATAAGAATATATTTAAAATTTTTTTTAACTATTTTAATGAAAGGGGCATAGTACAATTTCCTTTTATCTCTAGCAATATATGAAATGTGACTTACATACATAATATAAATATATATAATAAAAAAAGAATAAATTATATTAAGAGATGGTGTTGAAATATTCACATTTGTAACGGAATATTTGCTACACTTTCTATACGTCATTTTTAAATAATAATAACAGTTTGTTAGTATAATTTTTTAAAATATTATTTTACTTATAACACACTATAAATATATGTTAGGCCATCAGGTGCATGTTATCTCATCTCAAACCAGTATTTTGGAAAGAAAAAAAAAATTTTCTTGAATTATTGTATGAAACTCCTTTTTTTAATTCAAAATACAGTCCAACTTATTTAACAAACAACATTAGTTTGATATATGAAATAACATACAAAGTTAGCTATATTTTGTAGTTGATCTCATTGAAGAGTTATGTTTTTTTTTCTTTTTTACTTGTTACAATATTACTAATATAATTATGTGTAAATATTACGTATCTATAACTAACAAATAAGGTCACGAGTGGACAAAACACATTGAATTAGTTATTTTAAGTGTTGAAATTTAAAACTCACAAAAATTTATACCTTTTTTAAAAAGAATAATAACGATAAGTTGGTGTACAAGTAGCTTAACCAATTTAGTTTCGTTTTTTTTTTTTTTTTAAAGTAGCTTAACTGAATTTGCTAGAGCAGCATATCCCCAATGATTTGAGTAACTATTTATTACCTGCATATGTATAATCCAATCTAGTACATATTGAGACATTTTAATGAGAAAAGTGTAATTTTTCTGACAAAAAAATTAAAAGATAAATAATAAAAATTGTTTAAAAAATTTAATAAATTATATACAACAGATGCATTCAATAGTTAAATCACGAATAAGAAAAAGACTTTTGTTTATGGGAACTACTTAATTTATTGTGTCATAAATGTTAATAAAGAAGATGGGACAATAATGATACGGAGATTGCACTCAGAAAAGGAGGGGGATGATGTGATATACATGAAGCATCATGATTAAATTTGGTCTACCCACAAGTAAAAGAAGTTCCAAGTGTCTCCTCTAATTCTTGAAAATTTAGTACAAAGTGGATACCTAAATCTGAGTGTAATAAAGCAGATGAAGCTGAAAATGACATCTCTTTATTTGTTAAGGGAGAAATTATTTCGTGCATTTAATGTACCACTTATGATATATAAGTAGATACATTAAAAGGATAAGCGTATTTTCTGATGAGATTCATAAACATATAGAAGGCCTAAAAATAGAAATTTTTAATTTCTATTTAACTATTTTTTTAACGGAAAAAGTGTAATATATATTAATGGCATTAAAAATTTTCCAGAAACGATTGATAAACAAAATCATAAAGAGTGGTTCATACACATTCTACATCCGTGCATGTGAACCCAAATCTGGTTAGGACGTGTGCAATGGTGTTTTTTACTCTCGATCTCTATCCAAGAAAAATTTCCTTTACACCGTGCATATAAATGCTTTGCGCCTTACGGTCCACCAACCCTGTTACCCCCGAGGGCAGTAGCTCCTCCTTGCGCATCATGAGGACGATTGAAGAAGCATTTCCTATGAAGGAATAGGGTGTCCATCCACAGTTGTCAATCAGTTCCATCGCTACCAATGATGCCATATGATCTATTTTATTATTGGTTTGCTACACTATTTTTTAGTAACGCAGAGATGGTGACGTAAAATAATATTTTTTTTGGTTAGTGGATAGTGGTTACAAGAATCAACATCAGCAAGCAAATTTCCGCAGGTTGCGCCTGGAACAATGATCCCATTTCCCCACGTCTCAAAACTAATGGGGATCAATATCAGATTATAACTACTTTCTCCGCTGCTGCATTTGGAAACCATTCATTCGTGCCACAATATAACTCATTTTAATTAATTAATAAATAAAACCAACCAGTGCAAATTCAGCTCAGCTGGGTCCCCCTCACACTTCACTTCAAAGTACCGCCTAAGTCATCGTCACCATCATGAATTAAGATGAAACTTCTCAGACAAACGTTTTCAAATGATCAACGAAGCCTTACTTACTTACAATAATGATGGAGAATCCTATAGTGGTTTTTGTCACATTAATTGGTCATTAATCTAGAAAACACTCCTATCCAACCGATTGTTTACGTTACCATGGTTTGGAATCAAACACATTTCAAAAGCTAATTTAAGAGGATTAAGAACGCGAATTGAGATTGTGTACATTATTATAGCTTGAAGGATCAGCAACGTAAGTATACATCAACCCTTAATGGTTCGGCACGAACATTGCAATGTTTTTTAAGTCATTTGTTTAGGACATGTTATTAGGATAGGGAAGTAACGCACTTCTGCGTGTCCGGAATCAAGGAATGCCACTGGAAAAAACAATCTTGGTTTTTACCAAAAACCAAGATCTGCCCTCGGGATTCAAGTTTGACAGTAGTCTGAGGATTATCAAGAGACTCGTGCAGCAAATACTCAGAGAAAAGTATGCAAAAAAAGGTGATATATAACACAAAAACTGGATACGCAAGCCACATTAGTAGTACTTCAAAAGTTTACAAGAACAACAAACATACATCTTTATTTACAGGGCACAAAACTTTAAACAGAGCTGCTCTGTTTCTTCACTTCAAGCCTCAAGGCACAGTGGCGTTGGCGTTTGAACTAAGGCCGATATCTCGACGCAAACCGATTAACCAGAGCAAGAGCATTACTCGTCACCTGAGCAACGTGTACAACTCTCCTCCTTATCAAACCCTTCAAATTCCCCTCCATATAACGCCCGGAGAACCCGTCCATACACGTGCTTTCGTCGGTCAACGCCGCGCTGACCCAAGTCTGCACGTTGCTCACGTGCCAAATGAAATCCCGGCCGGCGACCCGGTTGTTCATCCGCTCCATTTCCTCCATGGATTGGCTCAGCTGATCTACGCTGTCCCCCATGGTTTCGACGCAGTCTTTCAGGGCCTGAGATTCTCTGGGCTTTAGTCCGCGGGCAGTGGAGAGCTTGGAAACGAAGGCGGCGGCGGATCGCGCCTTGTTTAGGGTCACCGCGAGGGCCACCCGGGCGAGCTGTTTTTCACTGTGTTTCACGGTTTTGGCGAAGGGGGAGAGGGACTGTACGCATAAAGGGTAGTACCTTGTGGATTTACAGGCGGCTTAGATGAAAGGGGTGGTGGTGGGGGAAGCGGGATTTGAGGCCAAAGTGAGAGAATGTACTGAGAAGAAGAATAACAAGTAAAGGCAAGACTTGTTGATTGTGTTTGCTTCCATTTCCTAGTGTTTGGTGTGGGTATTTGGTGGTTTTTTGTGTTGAAATGAGCTTAAGATGTGAGTAAAGGAGGAAGAAGAGGTAGCAAGCTTTATAGAGAGCCTCGGGGATGGGGGAACCGAGTAAACGATACTCATTTCAACTGGATTTATTACTACGAGAGTAATGTGTTTTTATTGGTTAATAATATAATATTAATAATTATTTTATAAAAATATAAAATTAACGAATAATGTAATATTAATAATTATTTTATAAAGATATAAAATTAACGAATATATTGTTAGGATTTGTGGGGGTAAAACTAAGAGAGAACAATGAAAGAAACAATTAAGATTTTTTAATTGAAATAAATTCATAATCCAATGAACAATATACACAAAAAATATATATATATATATGTAGGAACTAAACTAGGCTATTATTTTCTAATAAAGAAGTTACTATTTACATATATCTAACACATATATCACACCAATTATTATGAGAAGTGATGATAAATTAATTAAAATGAGTATCTTTCTCTCAACAACAGAAATATTAAAGAAATGCATAGAAAAGAATTGTCAGTCTTTTGTCGAGACTAAAGAAAATTAGACGCCACATGCAGCACCAATTTACATTGCTTTTATTTTAGCCTTTTACTTTCCAAGCTTTTAAGATAAAGATGATCTCTAGTACTACTAGATATTTGCCATTTGGTTCCAACTTGCCGAATGCAAACCACCTCACCCGAAAATATTCTTGTTTATACTCCCGCTCAACTCGGGTTATGGTTGATCCGAGTATATCATTTGTCTCACTATTAATGTTTCACAACAGGGGCGAATAACTAAACGAACTTATTTAATTGTTGTAAAACACTAATGAGACACCAAAATTGAAATAGATGATCCAGTAACCTATCCATGGTATAATTTAATGCTTCTAGCTTTGATATTTTTATGTCATCAAAGTATCAACTTGGTAATATTATATGGAACTGATGACAAAGAAGTGAGATAGATTCTCTAGTAAGAGCTCCAGAAAAAGGAAGATTTGTCTTTCACCATTATTCTTAACTTCTTATAAACAATGCATGCGGTGGCCCCAATAATTTTCTTGTCATCATCTCATCACCAAATCATCCCCCAACAGTCAATTTAGGTCTCTTGAGCCAGTGAGGCTCAGTAGTACTAATTTAAATTAGCAATGCTGGAAATTTCTCGAAATTGTAGTGTGGCATGTGCTTTGGGCAGAAAGAGAAAGAAAGATTAGTTAAAGTTCGGCTAAGAATCTTTTGTCTCACTAACTGTATATTAATAGTGTGTTATAACCTGAAAACACATATATTTTAACATTTCAATTAAATGACATTAAAATATGTCTGTTTATTATACGGTTAGTGAAACAGAGGATCGAGACTCGGGTCAAACGGTCAAAGGGAACTAACTCCTCCATCTCACTCAGTCACTTCGTTGATGGTTCCGGAGGAATTGTTTAGTCTTTTGCTTCTGTTTTTCTCAGCCTCTTTTTATGAGATTTAGCCCCAAGAACCAAACAATCTAATGAAAAATTTAAGAGAGATTCCCCGACATTTGTCCAAACTGATGAAGATGAACTTTCGTGGCACATCCCAATGTCCCTCCTCCGAACTGGAACTCGCATGTGTTGGTTGTAACTTGTAAACTTGTAATAGTAAGAAGCCAGATAGGCAACCATTATTCATTCATTTATGAATCAAAAATTGGATTTCACCACCAAGTACAGAATGGGATTTTCAAGTTATATTTTGGGCTTAAACTTATAAGTATTAAGTGGTCTTACAGCAAAAGAATGATCTGCTCTTGATTTGGAATCTATTCTCAGAATCTCATCCACATGGCTTCTTGTTGGATAGAGAAGAAACAAAACCTCCATTTGACCACAGTTTTGTGCTGCAAGCAATCAGTAATTCAATGCTCAGAAACACGAAAATGGTTAAACTTGTAACAGTTCATCCAGGAGTTCAACGTGAAAATAGTTGTACCAATTATGTACCACAACCTTAAGATACGCGTGCTTTTACAGTTTATTTATACCGCGTTAGTGGCATAGAGGATGCCGAGTGAGCGCAGCCAAGGTATAAATGGTTTTTGTTGTATGAAAGTGGCTAGTTTTACCAATAAGATTAGAAATTAAAACTGCTACTTCATTAGTCTAAACATTAACAGAAATGTAGGAAAATACTAGTATGGATGAGGTGCTGCTTCTCAATTCACACCACCTTACCATACATATAAGAGATATGAACTAGAAAGAGTACAGGATGTTTTACCTGATGGCTGCTAAACCGATATATACTTAAGCACCGCTCCTCGAAGCTTCACCATGTAATCTGCCGCTTCCTTCTGTGCATCACGAAAAATTTCCATTCAGTTTTTTCTTAAAAAAATGCAGTCGGGTCATAGAAGATTGGTAAAAGTTCTCAAGTTTTCTGCAATTTTTCTCCATGGATAAGGAATGTAAAAAAACAGCAATGACTCAGATAAAAGAATTCCTTCCAATGATAGCTAAGAACTATGACAGAACTTGACCATCTGCAATATCTTTTGCATCACTAATTTCTGGCATGCACCTGGTTAGCCATTTGTGCATTTGCAATATTTTCATCAAGAAGTGTGAGCAGGGATCTATTCAACTCATTCCGCTCAACCATGTCTAGTAGCTGCATTAGAAGAAACATAAGGCAACAGAGTTATTCCAATTCCAAATCCAAAAGGCAACAGAGTTATTCCAATTCCAAATCCAAACATTGAAGATTTATTAAAAAGGGATTATGCTAAACAAGGAGAAGAACATACAGTTTTTTTTACATCCTGTGATGTCAAAATTTCTGTCAAACTCTTCCGCGCAGTTACCATTTCAGCTTGCATTTTATCATACGCTTCTGTGAAAGATAAGCAGGCCAGAACACAGAAATCTTAAGGTTTTGAAAGGAAGAATTATTAGAAATTAATATTGTTATACTTCATCTGTTCCACTAGAAGAGTCCAGTAGTACAACTTTTTATGAGTCATAATGTACAACTCCAAAGTGTACTCTTCTAATGGAACCGAGTGAATAATAATTTTCACTGTTTTATAGACCTGTTCCTTCCAGCAGGGCTTTCTCAAGCAGTTCCAATTCAGCTTGTCTATCCTCCACATCCTAGAAACCACCATCACCAATGCAAATCAGGGCACGATTCGTTTATATTGAACTCAAACCAAGGTAACGCTAGTACACAGAAACAAACCTGAGTTTTTGTCACCGCGAATCTCAACTTCCCCAATTCTAGTTTAATGTGTGAAAAGAATTCCTCATTCAATCTGCAAAATTGTGTTTAAATTCAACCATCAGAAAATCATTTCTTCTTATTATTCCCCTATTTCCCTGAAAATCAAGAACATCAAAGCCTCGGAACTGTCTAGGCAGAAGATTCAGGCATTGCAGGCTTAGATAGATTAGCAGTACCAATCCTTCGGTTGGTTAGAGAGTCCTGTATTCGAGTTTATTTCTTGCATTTGCATTTCGCACATTTTTTTATACTAAGTTAAGGCTCATTAGGTACCTCTGACCATTTTCCACCGAGATTTTAATAAAGGGTCACCAATACCTCCGACCACTTCATCGGCTATTAGAAAAATAAAGAAAAATAAAAAAGTACTTACCGCGGTCTCAAGCGGGCAATCTCGAATTCAATTTCTTGAGCTTCAGTATCAAGAAAATACTCAACCAGTTCAGCTGCAGTGTTGGGTACACCGCGAGACTGAAAACAGTAAAGAAACCCAATCACCGAAACCATTTTCGACAGACAAAAAAGCAAAAATACAGTGAAAATTAAATGAATGAATTTTACATCACGGAGAGCCCGGCGCCGTTCTTTCTCTTCGCGGACTTGGCGTTCAAAAGCTTCTCTAGCGCCAACATCTTTTTCCAATTTCTTCTTGAAATCCAGCCTAGCTATGTGACCTCCTTGCGGCGCCCCCAATACGCCTTCCGGGTCCTTCCTTTACAAATTATGTTCAGCAAAATAAATTAAAATTCACAAGATCAACAAAAATCACAAGTATGTGCAAAAGAGAAATGGAAATAGAAAGATTGAGATATACCCATCCTATGCAGCGGATTTGGGTTGAAAATTTTCTGGGTTTCGGATTATTCGCTCGGTGAATGAGAGTTGTGAAGGAGGCGATGGGGAGGCGGAGAAGCATAGAAGCAGCCATGGCGATGATGACTGTGTGAGTGTTTGTGGTGTTTGATCGAGCTTTAAACTGCCTTATCCGTTTGAATTTTGCGCACCAAAAAGGCAAAAAGTGACTACTGACCGTTAATCTTTCTGCTTCCGAATGGAGTATTGTGAGACGAGCCCACTTTTGCTGTTTTTACAAAAGCCCGTTATAACATGAAATGCGTGAGAATCGGCTGCCAATTGGGCTTCCTTCTAAGTCCAACTTTGATGCTTTCGGTCAAGAATTCAAAGAATTATTACAAATTTCAAAAGGAATGAACAAAACCTCTCTCTTGTACATGAAAAATTAAATCCACAAATATGAAATTCTGAACTAGTTAGGCTTTGTTCTGTTAGTGATCATATTGGGAGACTTTTTGGTTTGGAAAAAAAACATTTGGAGGGAAATTTTTTCTAGAAATTTGTGTAAGAGAGAGGAAAAAAGTGTAATGATTACTTTTCGAAAAAAATGGGAGTAAGGTTTAAAGGAAATTTAAAATTTTTTTGTAGACAATAAAGTGTTTCTTTATGTACATTTTCTGAGGAAAAAATAGTGATTATTCTGAAAATGAATGAAAGATATCAAAGCCTTAATATTCTTTAGAATTCCTGAAAATGAATGAAAGATATCAGAGTCTTAGTATCGTCAAACAATCTACAATAAAATGAAAGAGAATTATAGAAAATAGAAAATATCGTACTATAAAGAGGGAGATACTGAAATATACAAAGACAGTATCAAGACCATACCTTATCCAGCACTGGTATTCACACTTACAAAAGCTCCGAAACAAAATTAAAAAATACCTTAAATATACTTATAAAATCATATATAAATGACTTTTTCGAGCTTTTTAGATGTAAAATCATCTATAATAGTATTCATGACTACTATTATAACATAAGTAATCTTAACTGTAGAAAAAAAAATTCACTTTGGGAAGGAGGAAAAGTTGAGTGATTTTTAGGTTTCTATCTCTGTTGGCTAGCAGTACGACCTTTTTAATTTCGTAAAGTAAACAAGAATTAATTCAGAAATTGGATTGCCAAAAAAAAGAAAAAAAAAAGAAAAGGGTTATACACATTTAGATTAAAATTATTATAATAATAAAAAAAAAACCATAAGATGGGCATTTGAATGTCAATTTTTTTTAAAATTCTGAACCCACAACATACATATAATATATATATGGACCCAAAACTAATATTATTTGTAAAACTTACACTAAATTACAAGGACTTTTATAAACTTCTAGGCTCCTGAGACCTATCATCATAAGCTTGCCTTCACTTCTGTCAGGTTCTGAAGATAAAAATACCAAACTAGAAATATAATGAGAAAGAAAATAGAAGAAATTGGAGAAACAATCGGAAGAAGGGGCAGAAAAAAGGGAAGAATTGTGGGAGTTCTATTGAAATGGAAAGAATTCCAAAAACAGAGATATTTCACATTCAACATATATGCCCCTATCGTTATTCTACAATTATACTTATAGTATAATAAAAGCCTAACGACTCCCGTTTTAGCTTCCAAGCCTGACAATCCCACATCTTAAAGTATGGCTTGCCCTCAAGCCATCACTTTTAAGAATCAGCTCTACGTTAAGGCATTGGAGCTGCCATGGCAACTGCATGGTTTTTGCTTCAATTTTCTCTTTTGTAAACACATTCTGTAGGTCCCTTCCTTGCACTATATTACCAAAAGGGAAGAAATGATTCAAGCATTCCCCTAATTTCATTATGCAGCAATTTGTGCCAAACCAGTTGATGATGTTCACTTGAATCACAGCAATGCCAACCTTCAACATCAATTGAATCATCTTACTAATAAAAAGAAGTCTCTCTTGGCCATTCTTGCTCATCAAATATGTTTCCACAATCTTTGTACCCCCTCTGAATATCGTCACATATTTATCCCATGGGTTAGGAGACCATTGGCTCAGACTCAAATCTAGTTGCTGAAACATTTTAATAGACACAATGCATTTCTCAAAATCTTCAAATGTTCCAAAGTTCCAGAAGTTCTTCAAACCATCAACAACAAAACTAGAATATCTTATCATCATGTTGGCAACATAAAAACCATCAAATTCTAGCAATTCCACAAAATTGTCCATCTTATCACTTTCTTTACGTAGCCATTGAAAGCTAACTGTAAATTCTTCTGGATGAAACTCATCATGTAGTTCAGCTAAAGTATTCTCTTCAGCCCCAACACAAATTGAAGTCCATAGACACTCAAATGCAATCAGTGCCTTAGCAGCTTTTCTTAAGTTGATGCTAAAATATTCTTCATTTTTAGCTTTCTTTCGCTAACCTTTCAGAACAACATTTTCAAAGTTTCTAATACGCTACAGGTTCCCATAAGTCATTACTTCTCCAACAGAAATTGGTAAATCCACCAAAATTGAGCATAAAGTCATGAAAAATGTGATATAAGCTGCACGAGACTTCAAATCCTTGCCAAGAAAAATAGATTTCTGGTTTAAGGCATCACTTGAGTTACTAAAAACCTTAGCTAGCAAACCAGAATCCACAGAAAAAAATTTCACGAACACTTCCCACTTTGTCAATTTAACTTCATTTTTTAACATTCTAGCAATTCAATCAATGTTTCTTCATAATTCTTTATCACCCAAAAACTCCAAGAATTTTATAAGTACATCTTATTTCAAAAGTTGGCTCTTCTAAATCTACAACATTCAAACTCACAAAGCTAGCGTCCACTGCATTTTCAAATTCATCAATTTAATAGCAACATTGTAAATTTCAAGGAGATCATCTCTGCAGTCATCAACACAGTATTACAATTTAGCAACAAATACCAGCTCAATCCTACTGGTATTTCTAGAAGCAAAATATACTACAACCATATACTTTTAAAATTTTACCATCCATTCCATGGGTCTTCCAGCAACTTGAGTAAGTTTTGACAAGGCATAAAACATAATTTAGATTTTTCATAACACAACTTCTGAAAAACTAGTAGCACTGGTATAAATTCCAACTATTCACAGGACATGAATTTTTCATGATTCTACAAGAAGACTTGAATGAAGAAGGATTACTACCTCTAATTACAATCAGAGTTTTGACCCCAGATGTAGGAACATTTTTCAGTTCAGAGTTAAGAACACTTCCTGCAATCACATAACTAATTCTCATATTTTTCAAAACCACTAAATCCTCATCAATGTCAATTTACCCATTATGTATTACGAACTCTAGATTCCCCTGTCGAAAGCAGCCTGATATTATCATGTCAGTTACCATGTTCATTTTCTCAGCACCCTTGAAAATTGTATCCTCATATTCATCTGCAATACCCATATTAAATTTAAAATCCATTGAAAAAACTCGAATCAATTCAACAACAAACATCATCAAATCATAAGATGAATTTTGAAATTTTTTAGTAGTTTCGACTACGTTTACTCCCTTCTCATTCTTATCATGCAGTTTCACAGAACCATCGGCAATGGAATTGAGATTCTTCAGAATTTCAAAAGAATTAGAAAGAGTACTACCCGTAAGAGTTAAGAATTCTGCTGCCGCCATCTCTTGCTTCTCATTTCGAATTCGCACTTCACAATAGGTTAGCTTATCACCTACTTGCATAGCTCCATCAAGAGTTTCTTTATCTCTACAATTAGTTACACCCTTGAACGAAGTTATTAACTCAACCCATGGCATTTGCCATATTTTGCCATCAAACCATTCTCCCAAGCCATTAATGTTTACATGTGACCCCTGAATCTCATTATCAAAATTGTTTTCAAGCACTACAAGTTCATGGGATAACTTCACCTCCCAACCTCTTTCAATATTAATCAACACAGAATACCCAATATCCTTCAAAACTAACACAACATCCATAACAAATTGATATTCTAAGAAATAATCATGAATTAAAATTTCAACATGCATGCAATTCATGATTATAACTTTCTACCGATGATTTCACAGTTTCACAACTCACATTACTAGAAACCACTTTTATATCATCACCCACCTTATAATGGAATTCAGAAAAATTATCATCATTATCATCTCTAGTCACAGAACCGGCATAATTTTCTACGTTGCCACAAGAATTAAAAGAACATTTAACCATAGAAACCTCGACAAACTTTGATTTAGCCTCTGGTTCGTCTTCCAGCATCACTAACGGTTCAATTTCAGAATCCCTTCCTCAATCTGAAGTTCAAGTTCGTCTAACTCGTCCATGGCGACCCAAACTTCTGAAATTTCCAAGCAACTCGTCGCTCCATATTCATTACCTTGAAATCGGTCAAAGATGCTACCAAACTGATCAATGAGTAGTTCTGCGAAATTATCCCAAGATAGTTCACCATTCCGTGACTGTCGGAAAAACCAAAATTTAGCCTTATCCTTCAAATACGGTTGAACCAACGGAACTCTACAAGCATCTGGAACTGAGTTTATAGAGAACAGTTGATCAAATTTAAGAAGCCAATTTCCCAGATTATTATCACTGAAATAAGGAAATTCCATCCTCACAGGAAGTGAATCAAAATGCAAACAAATGAAAATTTCAATTCACAGTACCAGGAATAACTGCTCTGATACTATTTGTCAGGTTATGAAGATAAAAATACCAAACTAGAATTATAATGAGAAAGAGAATAGAATAAATGGGAGAAACAATCGGAAAAAGGGAGGGAGTTCTATTGAAAGGGAAAGAATTCAGAAAATAGAGATGCTTCACATTCAACATACATGCCCCTATCGTTATTCTACAAATTATACTTATAGGGTCTGTTCTTTAGCACTCAGTTCAACCCAGGTTTGAGTTTTTTTTGGGTTCAAACCCAAAAACAAAATCAAATTCATGTTTCTTACCAACAACTCAAACCCAAAACTAAAACCAAATTTCACCTCACCGCCGCCGCCCGCAACAACAACCGCCAACTCCTCCTCTTCTTCTTCTTCCTCCTCCGCCCTTATTCTTCTTCTTCCTCCTCTGCCCTTCTTCTTCTTATTCCCGCCGGCAAAACAGACCCTCTTCTTCTTCTTCGCGCCGCCGACACCTCGGCCAGCAACGTCCTCTTCTTCTTCTTCTTCTTCCTCCTCCTCTTATTCTTCTTCTTATTACTCTTCTTCTTCTCTCTCCTCTTCTTCTTCTTCTTCTTCTTCCTCCTCCACACTCAACGAATCTATCTTTTTGTAATTGGAATTTAAAATTGAAACTTTAGTTCACATCCCATTTTGGGGATTTGGGGAAATTTGGATTTCAATCTCAAATTGACACGAAACAGAAAAAGAAGAAGAAGAATTGGATTTTGGGGGTTTAGGGTGGCGGCGGTGGCGGTGGGGCGACGACGGTGAGGCGACGGCGGTGGTGGTAGTGAGGCGGCGAAAGGGCGGACCGGGTGGTGATGGAATAAATGTTTTAAGTTTTGGGCTGAAAACATTGTTTCTTTGTTTTGGGCACAAACCCATTTGGGTTAAGTGTTGGACTCAAACTAGGACTCAACCTACTCAAAAGAACATGCCCTTAACGTATGACACTCACGGAGTGCCACTTTTTGAGCGAAATGAAAGTTTTGTGTATGGAAAAGAGTATTTTAAAAAAAGTGTCATTTTTTGCAAAACGCGATAGTTAAATGTTAATCCATGCATTTCACCCTTTTTGTATTCTTCATGAGTATCATTGCTATTATTCTTGAGTAGCATTTTTATTTTATTTTTTTACTTTGTTGTTTATTCCATCCTAATAATGATACATTTAGGAGGATGATTGATATTTGACGAAACACGATTTGCCCAAAGAAAAAGGTACCTGGAATGGAACCCGAAAGATTCTTCCTTGACCCGGTAAGGCTTGAATGGATATAAGTGTGGGTGGCCAAATTTATGAACCTGCACCGGAGAAGAGAGAAAAAACGAGGCTATCCCCCTTGTACCACTCCGATGCCCATGTCAGTAAGATGATAAGTATGAAGTATAATTCACAAATGCATAAGCTAGTAAGAAATTGATTACCTTGATAAGAAATGACTAATAGCTTTATATAGACTTGCTTTGAGATTCGTCCGTTGGATTTTTTTTGTAACTGATAACGAATGTTAATTGTTTTGTAATCGCCATTGGCTTTAAGTAGAGTGTAATGGTTATCAGAATTTAATACCGGTGTTACAGACACCTGTTTAAATGCTCTTGTAACGAACATGCAACATTTACTCCCTTTGTCTTGACTCTACCGTATTAACCACTAGACTTTTAATGCTTCCCCAATTCCCGTCTGGACTCCATGTTTTTAATTATCAGAATTACTACAGATTTAAACCTACCTTGACCCATACTTATCGGTTTCGATGACTTTAACACATTATTAACTTCTCAAATTGATAACGTTTCCATAATCCTTGCCCATTTATTATTGCTTAAGTCTTGCTGCTCTTTTATTTCTCTCTTATCATTTTCATATACTTTATGCGTCATTTTGTTACATTTTGTGAAATTCGGTGATATCTTGGGACACGACCAACTTTATCTTTTTATTACTTAATGGGTCTCTTTTCACAATTGGGTCAAGCCCAACGATTTAATCATTTTTTGACACACTAATATTCATGAACAACATCATGATATTATTTACAACTATTAGTTTTTTAAATTTTTATTTATTTATTTTAACATGAACTGACATTATTCAACAGTATTACTGATACTTGTGACCAATACCAGTATCAATTTTTTTTATCAGTTCTAGAAAGTTAAAGAAAATGCAAACAATACCAGTTTTGTTCATATGAACAATAATCACATGTATAAATATGTTTTACACAAGACTAATGGTGCACTTGGTTGATAGAGGGGAATGAGAGTGAGAATGATAATAGTGGGGAATGATAGTAGAAGGAATTATTGTAGTTCTGTTGTTTGGTTTGTAGTAAGTAATGACTATTATTACCATTGATGGTGTTTGGTTGATAATAATTTTTTTTGTATCATACAACTTATTTTAACATTTTATTTTGTATTAAACTATTAAAATATTATAAAATAATTATTTTTAAATATATTATAATGATAATTATTACAAATTAAATTTGTTTAAAATAAAAAAATGCATATGGATAGTGAATTTGGAAGGAATGGGTTTGATTCATTCCAAAATGGAGGGGAATGTCTCAACTCCTACTTTCAAGATAAGGAATTGTTAGAATCATTTTATTATTTACAGTAACATTCCCCTGTGAAAAGTCTAACTTGCTCCTGACACAAAAAAAAAAAAGAAAAGAAAAATGCAAAAGTGGCATACTAGGCCTGCAAAAGTTTATAAATAGACTGCAAAGGAAAAGGAAGCAGAAGCAAAGGTGAGGCTGCGGGGCTGTGTGGAGAAGAAGGAATCACAAAATTGGCTAAATAGGATAAAAGTCGAGACGAATCGGATCGGCAAAAGGTGAGTGCCTAAAATTAATATTTGTTTCGGTATTGTTTTATTTGTTCTTTTGATTAATTTGGTTGTAATATGTCCGAATTTGTTAGTATTTTGCCCGAGATTGTTAATTATTTTCCTGGACCTGCGCAAATCCGGCCAGTAGTTGCCGGATCTGTAAAATTGGGGATGAAATACCGCCGGTCGCAGGCGGTATTTCCTTAAGGAATACCGCCCGTATTCCTGAGCGGTATTTCCCTTCAGGACACAACCGGTCACCGGCGGTGTTTTACCCCAGAATACCGCCCGGAAAGGGGCGGTATTCTGGGAAAAAACGTCGCCGGCGGTACTTTTGGAAAAAAATCGTCGATCGCCGGCAGTATTTTTCCGGCAATCGGTTGGATTTTTGGCGGTTTTCTGCCCGAAAGGGGAGTGGTTTGAGCTAATATTTTAAATTTTCTTTAACTTTAATTGTGTTCTTGTTCCTTATATGTTATCAATTAATTTCATATTGATAAATGCATGTTTATATTATTGCAGATGGAAGAAGCATTTAGAAAATTGAAATTAAAATTAACAAAAAGCAAAAAGGATGACAATTTGTAATTGGTTGAGAGATGCACTGAGGCGACACAACCTCCCACTACATCCGAGCAGCAGAGAAGGGTGGTAGGAAGAGCGCATGGCTCTTCTCGCTTATCAAATGCGACGAGGGAAAGTAATATTAATTACGGCGAAAGAGAATTTGCCCCGCCATACATTGAAAATGCGGAGGAGGAGGAAGTACAGGAAAATGCGGAAAGATTTGAGATGAACATGTCTCAGTCGCAGGGGTACATGGGAGGTAATTCGAGGCGGTTGGAGGATGAAAATGAAGGGGAAAATGCACCCAACCAACGAAGGAGTGAAAAAGGCAAAGAATTAATGGGCTCCTCGGGTAGGTCAGTGTCAGGGTCTAGGTCCGGTTCTGGTTCCGGGAGGGATGCCGGGTGGAAGGCTTACCGGCCTCTAGATGGTCCGATTGACGGTGGAACTTCAGATCCAGAATTGTTATGGAGTTTTAAAGGTCATGTTGACTACTATGTATGGCATCGATAGGTATTGTTTTATGCTTTATTACATATTTCTTGATATAATTTTTATTTATTTCTGATTTATGATTAAAACGTTGGCTTTTAAAATGTGTTATTTTATTTATTCAATTACGTAGGAATGTGGTACATTGTTGTGCCATAATGGCCACAACAATCTGCAAAGGTGGGAGTTAGCCGATGGGGAAATAAAAAGTACAGTGGACCAGTCTGGGTTGGCACATTTGGGATGGTGCATGCATCTAGAGTTAGACTCTGCACTGCTAAGTGCCTTTGTTGAGAGATGACATCCTGAAACTAATTCATTCCACATGCCATTCGAAGAGATGAGTATTACTCTCCATGACGTTGCATACATATTGCGGATTCAGATTGGGGGATCGCCAATTGGGTGAAAAATTAAGCCTGCAGAGATGAAGGAACTGCTGTTAGAGTTGTTGGGGATTGAGGAAGACCAGTTCGGGAATCAAGATTTTGCAAGTGTTAAAATGTCCCTCCTTCGCGAGCATTGTGTCAGTGGACAGGTGGAGGCCGCCAATTCTGCCGCAGGGTATTTGCTGTGGTTAGTTGGAAATACCCTATTCATGCCTTGAGTACCTCGACTACTTCCAACCGCGAACGCACGTGCTTCCTCGACTACAGCAAATAGGGTATTTCCAACTAACCACAGCAAATAGGGTATTTCCAACTACTTCCACAGCAAATAGGGTATGCCTTGAGTACCTCGACTACTTCCACAGCAAATAGGGTATTTCCAACTAACCACAGCAAATACCTCGACTACAGGAAATACCCTATTCGCGAGCATTGTGTCAGTGGACAGGTGGAGCACGTGGGTATTTGCTGTGATCAGTCGTGCCTTGAGTACCTCGACTACTTCCATCCGCGAACGCACGTTCGTGTTAGTCCCGACGACATGGAAGTGGACGAGACATTGGACCCCAAAAAGCTATCTACGGTTACGGTAAGAACTACAAATTTATACTTATTTCTGTCAATTAATTATATAATTTCGTCAATATTTTTTACTATATTTTGATATTTCTTCCAAATGCAGCGCTTGCAATATATAGCAAGTAAAATGTATTATGCTCATCCCCGAAACTGGCATACCGTACCTAGTGACGTGAGGGAGAGTGCCATGGAGGAGGTGGCTCGTCATTTGGAGGATTTGATGCCGGCACTGGAGTAGATTGCGGCAAGGTCGCATGTGCTTTATTCACTGTTTTTATTCGCTTGTATGAAAGTTAAAAGATGAGAATCTTATCTTGTGAAAGTAAAATCAAACCTAAATTGCAGTTAACGTGAAAAAGTTGATATGAAAAACATCTAATACTAACACTCAGCAGTCGATTTATTCCGGAATTCAACAAATTTTTCTTCTAAATGGAATTTCCAAAGTTGCATTTGTTTTGAGACCCTGTTTCTCCACGTCGGATAGATTGAGGGTAGCAAGACCTCCCTGTCGTTAACAAAGCAATGAAATTATTTTATCTTATTAAACCCATATTGATGAAACTGCTAGGATCAGTAGAGACGCCGGCCCTCCGCTACAGAAGCGGAAGGAAAGTATTACTATGCTGGGCATATAATGTAACAACCCTCTAGTACTTCGTTGCGATAAGTATTCCCAGAATATGAGAATCAAACCAGAATTCCTTATGTGTCGGAACTACATAACAATCTAGCAACCTGATTGCTAAATCATAATTGACTGCCCCAAGAACGAAGCGCCAAAAAGTAGCTTCATCCCGGAGTTCTTGGTGCGAGTCTCTGCGCACTTGGTACCACTCTCCTCATCTGCATCGTGTGTGAAATAGGCAATTACCCTAGAACCACAATGTTCGTCGGGCACTACATTAACGTGCCTGGTAATGTATTCGAACACGAACTGTTTCAAAAATATGGGAAGGTCGTAAGGCCATTCAGAAGCGTGGGGCCTCACAACTCTTCGTCTTCTCTGCCCGCTTGTGGATCGCCAACCTGCGAGTGTAAAGCATATTAAATTGAGTATGTTTATATGTATTTAACCACAATGACATGTACATGAAATGCATATATTCGTACCTCATTGTAGTGCATTCCTTTCGGCATGCTCGTACACTGATAGATCTCGTTCGGTTGGATTGTGTCTCGGGCGTCCCCTGTGTGGCCTATTAACCGGCTCAACTAGATCAACAGTTTTCGGATAAAGCGTCGAATGCACAACACCCATGATCCTGTATATCTTAGCGCTCGGACAAGTCATTACATCCACAAACATGTCATGCAGTCGCCCTTCAGCGGTTTGCCTCTCCTCCTGAGTTTCTGGAATATCATTATCTCCCAAATGCAGCTTCTTCTAGAACGCGCCAACGTCGATAGGATCAATTGGAGGATACGCGCGCACCAACAGTTGCATCTCACATGCACATGGTAGACCGCAACTTGTTCGGATTTCGCAACCACACAGCGCACCATCGTCCCCGATATGGCCAACTCTTTTTGTATATTCTTCCTCCACCATTGTAATACCAGCGAAAGACAGTCTACCGTTAAACCTACTACACAGTAATTAGTCGCTCTTCTGGTATGTTTTGCTGCGCGAAGATTCCATTACAGTCCGAATTTCATCAAAGTGCAACCCTATCATAATATTAATGTCGTGAAAAATACCTGGAAATGCCTTTCTATCCGTACCAATAGCCTTCTTCAACTGTGCATGTGCACTCTCAACCCTAAAAGACAATTGACATTAAAATACTTTATATAACATAAAGTATTGTATAAAAGATCATGTAATTATACAATATACAAATCATAAATGAAAGTAATAAATAACTTACATGTTCGTTGTGTGCCCTCCGTAATGCTTTATACTTTTCGTCCAATAAAACACAAACTTGTCCTTGTGGAGATCCAACCATGTCTTTTTCAAGTACGGAATAACATTTCTGAATCTAGATTTATTTCCATATTTAGTATCAATATAATCCACAGATTCCGTGAACTGTTCATATGTCAAGACTTTAACCACTCCCCCCCAACGATATAGAAACACATCCGTTGTAGTTTTGTCGTTGCCACCCGATACTACATTTTCTTGACATCCATTTCAATGTGTATCCTACACAGTAGTTGCGTAGCATGTGAGAATACTAGTTTCACAGCATTCATTAAGGCAATCTTTCGATCAGTGATGACCACGTGTGAGTATTTGTTTCGCTCGAATAAATTGCTCAATTGCGCCAATCCCCAGTAATTGCTCGGGGTAGTCTCATCCCTCATGAAAAGGAACGCGATATGAACATACTGAGCTGTTGGTACATGAGCCACTATTTGCAGCAGAGGCATGTCATACCTGTTTGTCTTATACGTCATATCCATAAACAACACGTACGAAAACAGAACAAGTAGACGATGCGCCTTCTTGTGTGCAAAGAAGATGTGCCCGACTGCATTACTGTCGTCATCACCTGCGTACGCATAGAAGTATTCGTGATCATGCAGAAGTTTGAAGAAATACTGCATGTTAGTTATACCTCCCCTCGCATCCCTTTTACTTTTTGCTGATTCATTGTACACTTGTCGTATGTTGCTGACATTTTTCGGATCATCCGCTCGCATTGAGCCAATATATGCTTCGGCCTGATGTTAATACTGGACATGTCTGCAATCTTTTTCTTCTCCAATTCTGTTAACCGTGACTGCGCTGAATGCCAATTTCAAACTTCTTATAATTCATGATTGTGCTTACCGTTTATGACCTCTAACTTCCAATTTCCCCCAGCAATTTCTCGTCTCTTCAGGTGAAATGGACAGTTTGTCATCTTGCTGCTTGTATTACTCCGTCTGCTTTTCCCTTCCTGTAGGGGTGCCTTCTCTTGAACTTTTCCTGATCTATCGCACCCTATCTCAACTCTACCTTTTCTCCCTTTTGTAAGGAACATCCCCAATATTTTTGAAGAGGAAGTAATTTTTGCCGTCATATTATTTTCAGCGGCTCGTACTTTAACCCGAGCAATCATATATTCTCTACTTCTGAACTCTTCGTTCGTCTGAAATACTTCGGTTTGGTCAGCATAAATGTCATCTCTCTCAATACGAAAATCCTGTTAATATAAAAAAGCTGGTTCAGCATACTTAAACCTAAAAATTTAGATGCAACCAATAAATTGCGCAATAATCTTGTCGCCGAGAGCCGAAGTTCTGACAGAATTACGATTAGCATAGGTCGGAGGGATATTGCGAATGTCACAACATTTTCGGGTGGAAAAATCGCGGGAAAATTGACTTTCTGCCGGAAAACCCGACGGCAGCTGCCGATTTTTTTCCGGCAACTGGTGGTATTTCCCCCTAGAAATACCGCCGGTGGTGTTTTTGACTCAAATACCGCCGGCGGTATTTCATTCAGAAATACCGCCGGCGGTATTTATTTCCCCCTAAAAATACCGACCGACACCAGCGGTATTTCCCAGAGAAATACCGCCCGGTGCTTAGTGGTATTTCTTCGGTCAATACCGCCGGACGCCGGCGGTATTTGCGGGGGAAATACCGCCAGGCACGTCCGACGGTATTTTCGGGAAATTCCGGCCGGGGAGACAGTCTCTCCGGCCAAAATGTTACAAAAACAGCAAAAAACGGCCAGAGAATCCCAGATCCGGGAAAAAAATCCTGCCCAATAGGGGTTTTTTTCCCGAAAATGAAGGGGTATACAGGGATTTTTTTTAGGCAAACTAATTTCAAGTAAAAAAATATATACAGTGTTTACTTACAGTGTAATATGGATCGTCCTCGGATATACCGACCATATTTCAATAAACATGTCAGGGATGAAATGAAAAATAAGTATTTCTGCAATTTAATGTAAATGGAAAATAACTCACTCTGGATGGAAAACAAGTCACCTTATATTTATAGGTGAAAAATAAAAAAAAAAAGTTTTTAACCAAAAAGGGCAAATCATACTTTTCATAAAAAAATATTACTGTAAATAGTAAAACGGTTACTGCGAATAGTATGCCCCTTAATATATAGTGGGTTCATGATGTCATTGCCTTCATCCTAAATACCATATTTCATTACACCCATTACCCACCCCAAAACCGCCCAAACTAAGGAAGAGTTCAAGAGCATTAAATAATTTGGTATTTTTCTTTAGTATTTTTAATATTTTATTATTAATTATCTAATGTATTTATAGTGATGCGACATTATTTACCCGTATGTTTTCACCCTACTAGTCATTCCCCTATATTTATGTATATTTTGCGCGATTTCAAAAATAGGTGTGTCTTTCTCTAAAACAGTCAAATCTCAAAAATGCATTTCAAATTTATGGGTGAGTCGAAGTAGGTTTTGGTTTTGGGCACTCCATTCCCATTTGAATCAGTGAAGATGGTGAAGATTTTGAGGTCATCGATTGCATTGAAAAGCTGGAGAGCCTTTCTGGTGTTAAGGTTTGTCAAACATTTCTAGATTTCACATTCGGCAGATGTTTTCTTAACGTAATATGCTACTGTCTGTGTGGGGATCTTTCAATTTCATTGTTGATATCTGAATGGAAAGTTTTGTTTTCTTAATTTTATATCGATTATTGAGTTAGAAATTTATTGTCCTCACCTGTTATGCTTTTCCTTATGGCAATTGTTTGAGAATGTTGAGCTTTTTGAAGATAATTTTGTGGGCATTTTGCGGCTGAGGGGTTGGACCAGACCTGTGGATGGTGAGTTGTCTTCGTCTGTAATGTGACATTTATGGAATATTCTCAATGTTCTGCTTGTCTTCGTCTGTTTTGATGGTTTGATTATTCATGTACCTCTGTCTATGTATACTATTTGATATCAGCCAGTCCAATGACCTCGTTAGGTTTATGTAAAAAATATTTGTCCTTTGCACTCTTGTCTTTAATAGTTTATTATAAGGGTTTGAAGGTGTGAGTAATACACTTAGGGGATATAAAAGCAGAGGAAACATTTTTACCAGAGATGGAATTGTTGTAATGCAATTAATTTTCACAAGACATGGCGAAAACTGGTGATGGATCTTACTTGCTTTTCCTATTTATAGGTTTTATATACTCATGGTCCTGGCAACTGCATTATTTGGCGAACTTGCTTTTAAAAATCTCATCTGCTATTGGACTTGTTTTGGCTGAGGATGGCTAGAAAATGAGTAAAAGATTGAAGAATTATCCTCCTCCTGGGGAAGTTATTGATGAATATGGTGTTGTATGTATTGCAGTATTCTTAATTTAATTTCTCTATTTGTTTCTTGCACTTTTTGCATTGAGTTTTGCTGGCTTTCTCGTCTAATTTTCAGTTTTCTAAACATGAACCTTGATTGTGGGTTTTTGTTTTGTGTTGAATGCAATGACATCTACATTCTTTACAAGATGCATTGTGATTGTACATTATTGACTCTGTAGTTGTTTGTGCTGCGCCTGTGTTTTAAAAAAGATGGGGAGTATATGGTGGGGTTAGTATTGTTTGAGAAAATTGCCCTTTTATAGTTCAAGCTTTGTTCATGGCAGTTTAAAGGTTTCGGAAACATTAAGTCTTGATGCGAATGGTTTTGTTTGTAATGGTCTTAGGATTCTCTTGTCCTCCAGGTTTAATGCCAGTAAGTGTTCTTTATTCAGGATAAGGATGTTTTTCTTCCATTAAATTTTCAAGTTCACCTAAGGCTACATTTTCAAGTTAAAAAATAGAAAGTGGCAGCTTCTTCTGGATGTATCATTAGAGCCTCAAAACTTCCACTACTGCTAAAATTTTGACAATTGGGATATCGCAGATGTGGTAGATGTATTCATATTTACTCTTGATTTGGGGTTTGGAAAAGGATTTTTTTTCCCCTTAACTTATGTTTTCTGAAATTGAGTGTCATATGATATTTGTGTTTACCATTAGTATCAGCTAAGATGCATATGGGATTTGAGCAATCCATATAATGATCTTTTGCTTTCCGAATCGTTTAGAGTAATTCCCTTTAAAAACTATGTTAACTCCTAATTCCTTACAGGATTCCGATGGAGCCTATGTTTGTGGAAGTAAGCATTCCAGTAACAACATACTTTCCTGCTAAAGAGGAAGAATTCAAAGGAGAGACTTGAGTTACCTCACCTTAAAACCAGAGGTAAGTCAATTAGGCCTTGTGCTCGATCATTAGGTAACCTCTTCAAAACAATGATACTGGTGGGAAATTGTCAACAAGGGAATAGGTGAACTAAAATTGTCAAAGAACGTAGTGAAGACAGTAATAAACTCAGCACATCAAAGAATATCTAGCAAGAGTTCTAACAGATGCTACTCACTTTTCTAGTCCTTTTAGTGTCAACGAGCTGTTAAAAGTTCATAATCAAGCTTTCTACAATTTTTGAAGTTTTCAACACTCAACGTATAAAAGAAAATCAATACATTGATTATTAACTGTTTCTTTAATTATAGGAAATGTGTGACAGGGGTATTGGTGCACAGGAGAGCTATGGTGCGTGGAAAGAATCTTCAGTTTGATAGATTGTGCATTTATCTGTGAAATCAGCCTTCTTATGTTGAATCAAAATATACCCAACAGGTATCGATCTAGGAGATTAATCATGCATTGTATGATTGATTGTGTTGGTTTTGCTTATGAAAGATTGTTGTTGCCATTCAGTTGAATGTTACCTACCGTTGTCAGTAAATGAAAGCATGTTTGAACACTTTGGCCTTTTTTTATGGGAATTAATTTAACTATTTTCCATGTCCTGCTATTCTTAGCATACAAAGTGCAGTACGCTGTACCTAGTATTATATAGAGCCCATACATACACATAAATAAGTCACAAATCAAGAGCGAAACTGATATGCTTGCTGTAATTGAAATTTTTTTGTAGGATAATGAAGAAACACATTCTCAAGGTGCACATAGGAGGCATCAGCAGTAAGAATTTAGGTAATTATCATTAGTCTCTGCTTAAACATTGCATTTTATGTGCTATTCTGTATGAGCCTATGAGGTAATTATGGTCGGTAGGTTTATATTTACAGATGATTTGGAATTAGTTTGGCTGAATGCCAAAAGTTTGTGGCAGATTAAAAAAAATTGTTAAGCAGCTGCGGATTAAAATGCTTTTTCGTGTTTGTATGCTGCAGTTTTTAAGTAGAAAGAAGTAAAATATGGCTGCACATAGGTTGGTTAATTTCTGGGCTGGAATTAATAGCAGCTGAAGTCCTTCGCAAATTACAAGTCTTAAAAAGCTCACTGCAAATTACAATTAAGCCAATTTCTTTTTATGTCTGGATTACTTTGAATTTCTTAGACACTATGAAAGATTATTGTACAATTAGAATCGGAGATCTTAGAAATATAAACCTTCGCAACTGTGATATTATTCCATGGAGAAAGAAGCCACATTAGCTCATTCTAAGGGGACGTTTTAAAAAACATGTTTATAGAAGAAAAAAAAAATTTTAAATGTGAAGAGTATATTGACAATGTAAAATGTATCGCAGAATAATAAAAATGTGTATTGGGAATGATAAAAAATTATTGTAAAATATAAAATGCACAGTAGTATACAAAAAGAAAACCAAAATAGAATAAAAAAACTGGGATAACAAGCATGGTATTGCACATGCCCTATTCTGCTCCACGAGCTTCTGCTCGTGGCATCTTCTTTAACCCTGAATCTTCAACCTCCTTCAACTGATAATAATGGGGAGCTATTTCAACCAACCATTCTGGTCTTAACTCAGTTACTTGTCGCATGTATTCCTTGCTAGTTAAGACTAGTTCGTGGTAGACAACCCATCGTGGAATCACTTGATCTGCGAGACCCGAGCTCGGGTGGATATAAACCGTCTGGGGGAATCTGATGGTTCGGTGTGAACCATTCCTTTGCAACCGGGCTGAGTGCGGGAAGAATCCTGACGTTATGGCCTTCCTTATAGCGTCTAAATCATTCTCGTTTGATGTTGCTTCAATCTCAACCCTTTCCAACAAACCCTCCAATTGACCTCTTATATCCCTTGCCCGCTTCATGCTTCTAGCTTGGATGTAGTTGTCATGACACCATTGTGTAGAAAAATTGCTTTCTTTCCATGAATTGTACACCTTCAACAACGCAATATGGTCACCTACATTCCCCATATGGAAACTTTTCCGGGCAATATCTGCATGCACCTTCTTATCCTTGGGACGATAAAATATGGAATTCCCCACGGATAGCATGGCAGCAATAGTAATAATCTCTTCTGAGCATTTATACTTCTCGGAAGCGACAATCATCTTTGATAACATCGGATCAAGAGGAAACTCTGCCATTCTTCTTCCTACTCTTGTCAATTCTCCAAACCTGTTGAGTGCACCCAGAGCATAAAGCAGTTCTAGAGCTTTCAATAAGGCTTCAGATGTCGGTGGATCCATAAATTCAAAATTTAGTAAGTCATGAATGCCGAGGCTCTTGAGTGTAAGCACAACATTTGCTAGGTTTGTTCTCTGAATCTCTGGAACAGCGTTATCATCCAAATCATTGTAGTAGTTGTGCGCTGTATACAACCGGAAGCATTTCCCAGGGCCAGTTAACCCTGATCGACCAGTCCGTTGATTTGCCGATGCCTTAGAGATAGGATTTACCAATAACGACTCCATCCCTGATCGAGGATTGTAAGACTTAACCTTACAAAATCCAGGATCAATAACATACTTTATTCCATCAATCGTTAGGGAAGTTTCCGCAATATTTGTGGCGAGGACAACTTTTCGTGCTCCTTGAGGAGTTGGTTTGAATATTTTAGCCTGAAGCTCTGTTGGTAAATTAGCATAGATTGGGCAGATTATCAGCTCTGGTAATTTTGAACCCAAACCTTTTGTTCTATGCTTCAAAATCTCCTCAGCTGTTTCAATTTCATCCTGCCCTGTAAAGAAAACCAATATATCACCATCTCCGGGCGGTTGTGTGGCATGAATCTGAAGTGCAGTAACAACTGCTGCATCCAAGTAATCAGCCTCCGGCGCTTTAGTATAATGCATTTCCACCGGATATCGCCTTCCTGGTATCTTAAAGATGGGAGCATTGTCGAAATAGTCACTGAATTTCTCAGCATCCAGGGTTGCACTAGATATCAGTAACTTGAGATCTGGTCGGAATTTAGAAATGTCCTTAACCAACCCGAATAGAACATCAGTTGACAATGTCCTCTCGTGAGCTTCATCCACCATCACCACACTGTAACTAGAAAGATCAGGCTCGGTAAGAAATTCGCGCAACAACATTCCATCTGTCATGTATTTCAAAACTGTTTTATCTGAAGTACAGTCTTCAAAACGAATTGAATAGCCTACCTCATGTCCAATTTTGACTCCTATTTCCTGAGAGACTCGGGCTGCAACACTCATGGCGGCAACTCGACGAGGTTGGGTGCACCCAATCTTCTTCCCATTCTTCGTGTATCCTGCTTCGTGGAGATATTGCGGAATCTGAGTGGTCTTGCCGGAACCTGTCTCTCCGACAATAACAAGAACTTGATGATCATTAATGGCTTTAAGCAACTCCTCCCTGTAGGGATACACAGGTAAACTTCTTCTGTCGTCCTGAATTTTATCAAATGCTGTTTTTGCCATTGATTTTTCTTCAACTTCCTCAGCAGATAACTCTTTTCCAACATTTATGCTGTCCAATATTTCTGCCTTTATGAAATCATCTTCAAACACATACTGATACTCATAGGAATTTCGGCTTTTGTTTTTCGAACCAAAGGTCAGAGTGGCCTTTCCAATTTGGTGTTCCTCCCAGGCTTCTTGCTCAGCAAATGGGTTCAGTTTTTCTGAAGCATTTGCATCCCTATAACGCTTCAAAGCAGCAAATCTCTGGTTTTGATTTACGCAACCTTCCTGATCGTAAACTTCAGGCATTTTATACTCATCGATTTCGCCATCCTCTTGATCAGTCCTCTTCTTAACAAGTTCATAAATTTCCTTCTTCCTTATCAGTTCATTCTGTTCTGCTTCAAATAAGTACTGCTCGTCTTCGATGTCATCCCTGAATTCTTCGAGTTTCTTTGGCTCTCTTTTCTTGAGATATTCTTGCCTGGAACGTTCTCTCAAAACTTTAATCTCATCTTCCTCCATAGCTTTTGTCCTCCAAAACGCTTCATTTTCCTCCTTTCTTGTTAGCTTCTGCTCGGTCAACTTTCTGGTATTGGCTGCATCCCGTTCTCTTATGTGTTGCTCCAACTCCGTCCTTTCCCTTTGATCGCACAATCTTTCTTCTTCTTCTGATTCCGAACCATCGCTGTCATCCTCGGAAGTTCGTTGCCGGACGGATTTTTCTTCCTCTGTAATTTTCACCTCCTCGTGATCGTCTTCTTCAGGCCTGGTCCTCTTCCCGAACTGTTTAGCTCGGGACGGTGTCGTTTTCATCTTGTGTTCTTTTGGAATAGAAAGATCTTTTTTCGTAGAAGGATGGATAAAAACCCAGAAGAACAAAAAACTGATGAATCAAAGATTCGACATACACACAGTGACATAGAGACTAAAGTTTATTGGTTTTTCTTGCGCACCAAGTAACGTGTGGGGTACCCTCATATTTATAGAGCTCAAATTTGACCTGTTAAAATTTAATCATATTGCAAATCTAAAACACATTACCCGTTTCAATAAGAATTAACAAATCTTTATCCTAACAAGAATAGGAAATTATTCAAATAATTGGTTTAATTCTTGTGCTTAAATCTCTAACTCGATCGTTTTATAATTTAGTTGAGTTTCCTCTTAATTAATAATCCTTTCTCAATGTTTTAGCTGAGTTTCTTTATTTTACCGTTAGGAATTGGTAAGACGTTAATCCTTGATAAAAATAAATTTAACAGTAATAATATATTTCTCTCTTCTCTGGGGCCGAGTTGATTTAGGAGAAAAAAAAAAAAAAACTCATTCAATTTTTTTACTCCTCTTACCTTTATTAATATAATTATGTGTGATTTACAATTAAGATTTTTTTTCCCAGTAACAAAATTGAGGCCTAAAATTACCAAAATACTGAAATATATATTTTTTCATTCCCAAACTATTAAAACCGAAGAGGGCTATCTTCGTTTTCTGAAAAGAATTTTATTAAAATTTTTTTTTATAAAAATTTCCGTGGAAAACGTATTTGGGGGTGTGAAACGAATCTCCCAAAAACGTTTTTAGTTTAGCGATCTTTTGTTTAAATTTTTTTTCCGTATAGAATTCGTTTTTCGTTTCCAAGGTTTGGGGAATCTCCCAAATTCATTTTTAGTTTCGTAATGTTTTTTAAAAAAATAAAAAAAATCCGTAAAAATGATTTTTCTTTGAAAATTTAATCACACATTTAGTTTTTTTAAAAATAAAAATCCGTTAAAAATGAATCTCACAAATTTCTTTCCCCACATTAGACTGACGTTTCCGTTTGTAAATGTTTTTAGGTTAAATGAACATAGGAGTTTAATAATTATTTATAATTAGTTTTGTACATTAAATTTAATATATGAATAAACTATTTTCATCATTTTTAAGATAAATATTTACTATTCTAGTAGACATTTTAAAATATGAAATTAATTTTCAAAACTATGTTTTAAAAAATAACTCATGAACGGCCTTTAAATGTATCATATTCTTTTACTTAAATTGAAGTAACCAAAATGTGTAATCAAGCTCCCTATGAGTACGTATCTGGAAAGGATTAAAACTATACTCATATTTCCATTTTATAGTACTTTTTTGCAAGAGGAGTTGTATGAACTTTGAATTTGTTGTAACTAGTTAGGCCAATTCCTAATATTGAACCATTTTTTTAGTTCCCCTCGTATATATAAATAGTTATGTGTTAATTATGTCAATTTTTGCAAGTATATTTTTTGCAAAGATAAAATATTTAATTGATCTCTCAGGGATATTCGATAAAATATGAAAATCAGAATAAATAATGGGGTGCACTAATTTTCAAAATACAAATTAATTGTAGGTTAGCAAATAAAATTATATTATGATTCATTTGGAAAAGAATAACACAACTCAAGAGTTATGTTTGAAAGAATCCACTTTTACATACGCAGTCTTAATTGAATTGCTCATACAATTTTTAAAGAAAGTTGAAAAAAAAAAACTTATACTTAGAAACCATAACTTTTTAACAAACAATTTATTGAAGTAAAATACATAATTTGTAAATTATTGACAATTCAAATTATTTGAAAAAATTGAAAGGAGGCTTCGGGGAGGGCTCCTTGAGAACTCGATCGCTCACAGAGTTTCTACTATAAATGTATCAAATTTCCTGTCAACAATTGATCATAAATCACAATTGTATCGAAACTATAACATCCATCTAATTCAATAGGAGTTAGGTGGAAAATGATACATTCCAAGAAGTAAAACAAATACTAAGCATGTAACAGTTAAACAAGTATGTAATATTAAACATCCAAATGTGAAATAAACTAATCACTAGGTGTCACAAAGGGGAGGACGTGCATTCCTATGGGTTGATGTTTGGGAAGTTGCCCATGTGGAGTTTGATGAAGGATATTAGTAGCTGGCTCGATATGCATGGACAGACGACGGGTTCTCTCCCACCATCATTTGGGGGCTTACGACTCTTATGCGCATGTATTGAGAACAGTTAGAAGTGCTATGTCTAGTAAAAGAATCTAAAGTATGAATGTGAGGTGTAGGATCTCGATATGTCTTTATAAAAATATTTTCTTATGAATATTTACTAAATTATAGAAATCTCTTTAAAAGAAATTTTATGATAGAAATGCAAATTTTAATATAATTCAAATATAATTTATTTTTCCTATAAATAATCACAAAACTATAAAGTATTTTTGTTAAAGAATTTTAATTTCTTTGATTCCAATTTCAATTTTGATTTAAGTATTAAGGTTAGATAGATTCATGTTATGATTGTGATTTGGAGATATGTTATTAATTTAAGTATATAATTATTTTAAGGAATTATTAATTTTGGAAAATAGGAAATAGAAAATTAGAAAATAAATAAAAAATGAGGAAAAAGTCGAATATCGGTTCTCCTCGCCATTGAACAGTAAAAAAAAATATGACCGCTTGAATAGCGGTTTTACCCAGCATTAGATCTGGTAAAACCGACATTAGGAAGCTGACAAAAATCAGACCGGTTTTACCCAGCATTAGGAGCGGGTAAAACCGATCGGCGTTGGAAGTTGAAAAAAAATATCTACTCCGAGTTTCAACGTTGGACTACTGGCATGGGGGGCCTGTAACCCTATGAAATTTGGTTCTATATGGCCCAATGGCCTATCAATACCCCCTTGATCATCTCTAACAACATATTTTGTTGAATCAAGAGCCAAAAATTGAGAGAAGTAGAAGTTGAGTAATTAGGAGAAAGTGGAGAAAGGAAGGACTTGGAGCTTGGATTTGGACTTCTAATATGGGGATTGTGAGCTAGGCAACTTCAGGAATCAAAGGGTAAGCAATCATAACTTACAAAAAGTTTAGTTTTTAGAATTATAATGCAAAACTTATGAAATAGTTAAAGTTTTGAGTTTTTTTGATAATTAGATTGATTTTTGGATTTTTGAACGTTATATAGGTGTTATGGAATGATAGGAATGTTATAGGAGTGTTGTATGAATGGTTTTGAACAAAAAGAACCAAAGCAAAACAAGTTTTGAGCACTTTTTAATTAAAAATCGAAGCTAAAAATTGAAGGAAACATTTACTGGGCATGATCGGTTTTAACTGATTCGAAGGCGGGTAAAACCGATTTTCTAGGCTCAAGAAAGTCCGTAAAAATCGACTTCGAAACGGGTACAACCGGCTTTAGTGTTAAATAACTTTTGTAAGTGGACCATTCAAAAGTAACATAAAACATTAATCCAAGAGTACGCTTCAAATGGAAATGAGGGAATGGTAATTAAAGGATGACAGTGTGTAGTATATTATAACCCTTGGGTTATCAGATTGGAATTGTGGAAAATCGTAAACAATTTGTGACAAATTAATTATGGGGGCTGAGATTGTTAATGCGGTCAATCTTATAAAAATGAATGAAAAAAATGTAATTATGTGACCTATTTTGCCCAAGGGTTATAATGGTAAAAAAAGTTTTCAGAAAATTGAGAGAACAGAATTCACAAAACACAAATAAACCGAGGGGACAGATAAAGGACAATCAAGTCTTTAACACATAAACCGTAAACTATAAATCCATATTCACACTATCGTTTAACCACCCAAATTCATAACCCAGGCTTTCAGCTCCGTTCGCAACCATTAGCAACAAAAAAATGGAGGACCCCTAAATGAACATAGGATTGCAAAACATTAAAAGATCATCTTAATGGTTACCGAACCAAGTATCACCATCTGCATTGGTCAGCAACTCATCAAGTACAGACTTTGATCCATGGTTTCCTCCTATAGAATCCGACATATCAACTCCTTTCAGGACATCATTATGGAACAACCCCCATTCAAGGTTTCTCAACTGCATATCCATGAACATGTGGTTTTCTGTGGTAGGAGTATATTCAACCATGTCAGTCGTCTTGCCTATATATATTAGCTGGCCAGCATCCTCCACCACATTTTGAATATTGTGGTCTTCAGAAGAAAATTACCCAATTCATCTTCACCAATTACCACTTTGCTTTCCCTTTCAAAAACATCCCTTATGGCAAGAACCTGTCTAAATTCAATTGCCAGTTTTTCTTGTAACACCTCGTTTCAACAATTTTTGATCTTGTGTAAGAATCATCTACCCCTTCATTCTTATTCTAATTTAAGAAAATTTTCCATACTTCATTTAGAACACTATTGTGATAGGATACCACCATATCCATGTCTCGGGTAAATATTGCCAGAGCACGCTGGACGTCCTGCATGGTATGAACAACATTAAAGTAAAATATTAAATTCTAAACCACGTTACTTCTATCATTCTTTGCATATATGTCACTCTAATGACAATGATAACTAAGGTGTGGGGTAAACAAACATTAAAATGACACATTAACGCCAAAATTATCATGTAACAAGATTGGGATATCATCATTAATATTGGTATGACAGAAAAAAAAAAAAAATTATTTTCCTTTTTTCACATACTCAGATACATTGATAACATATTATTTTCACTTTCACATTATTAATACTCCTCCATATACATATACTCGATCAATATTCGTTGCAACTTCAAATATTAATATGCGTTTGAATGAATACTTATATTCGGGTATATGCCTGCAATGATATCTTCATCCAGATCTGTATTCCTCTTGTGAATGCTACGAACATTGGATACTCCTTGTATGCAATACCGTTGAAAGAAAAAGCATCTTGCAAAGGGGCATGCACCATTCTTTCAAGCGGCATATTGTGAGAGCTTGAATCCGTAGCATAACCTCTCTATTTTTTGTGTGTTGTCCAATGCTTGATACGAGGTAGATCTAGTTGTTCAGGCCAACCATCTATGGTCACTTTGTAGAAATACATTATTTGCAGTAATAGGAAACATCCACCGAAATTTTTTTCAAAATCCCTTTCCTTAAAACTTTTTACTGCCACAACCATTGTTGTTAAACTCGTAAACTCCCAACCATAGTAAATCGATCCCAACTTGGTTGGGATCATATTTTGGTCTAGAATTAACCTAGAGTCAATAGATTCGGCCAAACTCGATAGACTCGTCCGAGTCCGAAAAAATTATTTGCAAGGCGTTTTTTGGTCATAAGTTGTCTAATGACCCCCCAGGAACTGCTTGCTCCCCTTCTGCTTTTATAGAGGAGCTTCCTCTCCTAAACTCTAAACGCAGTCGATGTGGGATATCCCCACTAGAAGAAAGAAAAATTAAAACACGCCAGTAGAACTTGAACCCTAGTGCTCTGGAAGCAATTGTCTCTTGTGCAGTAATAGTTGCCACTAGGCTAAGCTTCCACATGTATATATGCAGTCAGAATTGAGAGTGTATATATATGTTTTGGTTTGTAAAACTTGTGAATTTTTATTATCCTACTAATTTTCTTTTTGAGTTTCACCACATTTGTTTTCTTTAAAAGTTTAATTTACTCTTAAACTACTAATTTCTCACCCATTTTCGAATCTCAACAAATTTTCAAATACTTTTCTTAACTTAAATTTTTTTTCATTTCTGTTAGGGTCAATTGCTTTTTTTTCCTCCAAAACATGTGTGATCTTGTTATAGTTATAATTTCTCACAATTAATTAATAATATAGTAAAAATATTGAAAATATTAATTAATTTATTTTCTTTTCAAATATTAATCATAATAATTTTACCTATATTCGTTTCACATACACATTTAATCTTTAGAATTAAATTTAAATGATTATAAGTAGTTTTTAATTCCATTTGTATGCATATGTCATTGATATTCATTTTTTAAAATTATTTATTCAATTTTAAGCTATTTTCTGGTTCTACGATCCGATTCTACGATTCCGATCCTAAGCTTAAAACGAGTTTAGCTAAAAATATGAGTTTAACAACCTTGGTCACAGCTAAATGGTCGACAATATATCCGCACCAATCCAACTTAGCAATCAATTCTACATCTTCCACGACCATATATTGCTTCAAATCTAATTTCCCATTAGTATTTGGCCCTAGGAAAGTCGAAAGGGCAAACTGCATGAAAAATCTTTTGAATTCATCCCCTCCGTCAGCAAGACAAGGTTTACAAAAAAGCTCACTAAATTCCTTCTTAGTTGATTTTTCCTTCTCTATAATGGGATATTTTACCTGCCACTCTTCCACTAATTCATTCATGTAATCAAGGTTACGACTAATTTGGTCAACAAGCCTTGAAGGGTTATGTGGCAGCCAGAAAACCGCCCAGACGTCTTGGGCAGTTATCAGGGCACTTACTTTATTTTCAGCCCTGAAAACCCTTAGTTCTGGATCAAACGTCGTTATTAATATACGATATATATCTACTGGAATGTTCTGTAGTTTGATGTCAAGCAGCCCCCCAAACTGTCTCTGACTGTTTGTTTCTGCCTTTTTCCAAGTACTTCTTCTATTAAATTATAAATCGAGGTAGCTTTGGAATGATTTACAAACACTTTTGCCCCTGGTCGGAATTTTGCCAATTTGACAATTTTCCGTTTATGCCCCGGCTTATATGTCATAAAGTTTATCCCCTCAGATTCATTGCCTATAATAAGAAATAAATGCAATCAACCCAAAATAATTAAAGTTAATACGTCAATTCTGGGAGTCAGGGATTTTGGGGTCCTTGTTGTTTAATGTGGGAGTTAGGAATTTGGGGTCCCCTTAGACTTCATTAAACAACACGGACCCCAAAATCCCTAACTCCCACAGTTGTCGTATTAACTTCAATTATTCTGGGTTGATTGCATTTATTTTTTATTATAGACAATGAATCTGAGGGAATAAACTTTATGACATATAAGCCAGGGCGTAAACAGAAAATTGTCAGATTGGCAAAATCCCGACCCGTGCCAAAAATGTTTGTAAATCATTCCAAAGCTGCCTCGATTTATAATTTAATAGAAGTACTTGGAGGAAGGTAGAAACAAGCGGTCAGAGACATCGGGTGTGGGGGGCTGCTTGACATCAAAATACAGAACATTCCGGTAGATATAGATCGTATATTAATAACGATGTTTGATCCAGAACAAAGGGTTTTCAGGGCTGAAAATAAAGTAAGTGCCCTGATAACTTCCCCAGACGTCTGGGCGGTTTTTTGGCTGCCACATAACCCTTCAAGACCTGTTGACCAAATTAGTCGTAACCGTGATTACGTGAATGAATTAGTAGAAGGTAAAATATCCAATTATAGAGAAGGAAAAATCAATTAAGAAGGAATTTAGTGAGCTTTTTTGCAGACCTTGTCTTGCTGACGGAGGGGATGAATTCAAAAGATTTTTCACACAGTTTGCCCTTTCGACTTTCCTAGCGCCAAATACTAATAGAAAATTAGTTTTGAAGCAATATATGACCATGGCAGATGTAGAATCGATTGCTAAGTTGGATTGGTGCAGATATATTATCGACCATTTAGCTGTGGCAATAAAAAGGTTCAGGGAAAGAGATGTTGAAAAAAATTTCGATGGATGTTTCCTATTACTGCAAATGATGTATTTTTACAAAGTGACCATAGATGGCCAGCCTGAACAACTGGATCTACCTCGTATCAAGCATTGGACAACACACAAAAAGTAGAGAGGTTATGCTACGGATTCAAGCTAACCATTCTCACAATACGCAGCTTGAAAGAATGGTGCATGCCCTTTTGCAAAATGCTTTTTCTTTCAACCAGTGTTTTGAAAATTGAACCGGATCGGCAGGTCAGATCGGTTCAACCGCGAACCAGTAGTGTAGCCGGTCCAATTACTTACCTAAACTCGGAAATTTAGAAAATTGGTCAAAACTAGAAACCGGGTTGAACCTACAAAATTCGGTTTTTTCTTTTTCCTATTTTTCCAGCGTTTTCTTTCTTTTCTTTTCTTCCTCTCTTGCAAACCTCTTGTATTTTCTATTTTCTATCAGTTTTTGAGTAGAAAATTAAAGCTTTTACTTGTAATCAATGAATCTCATATAAATACCTTGTTGTTTTGTTTGATATAATAATTTTATTTTAAAAAAATAAAAAATTGAAGAACTGAAAAAAGAAAAATACATATATAATAGATTTACGAATAATTTTACCTCAAATACATAATTACCTCAACTGTATGTATATATAAAAGTTGAAATGAAAGAAGAAATAAGAAGAAGAGGAAGCAGCAGCAGAGAAAAAGCAGAAGCAGGAGAAAATGTGAGTGGAGTGGGCGGCGGTGGAAAAGGGAAAACAAAGAGACGGTTAATAGGTTTAGGTTAAATGGTATTTATATATTATTTCTATTTTATTTTTAAAATTTTCTTTCTTTGTTCATATATGTTTATTTCTTTTTTCTTTTTAATTGAAATAATTTTCAAATAATAAAAAATTTTTAGAGACAGATCTTATTCTTTTAAAACTTGTTTGAGTCCTCTCTTTTAAATTATAAAATAATATGAAGTATTTAAAATTATAATAAATATATTTATGACATCATGATAATGTCAGCGGTTCAACCCCTGATTCGACCGGTCTGACCCATTGACTCTAAAACCCATTGCTTTCCCGAGTCGATGACCGGTCCAATTTTTAAAACACTGCTTTCAACGGTATTGCATACAAGGAGGATCCAATGTTCGTAGCATTCACAAGAGGGATAGAGATCTGGATGGAAATATCATTGCAGGCATATATCTGAATGTAAGTATTCATTTAAATGCATATTAACATTTGAAGTTGCAATGAATATTGATTGAGTATATGTATCTGGAGGAGTATTAATAATGTGAAAGTGAAAATAATATGTTATCAATGTATTTGAGTATGTGAAAAAAGGAAAATAATTATATATATATATATATATATTTTGTCATACCAGTATTAATGATGATATCCAAGTCCAAGTTACATGATAATTTCAGTGTTAATGGGTCATTTTAATGTTGGTTTACCCCATACCTTCGTTATCATTGTCATTAGAGTGATATATATGCAAAGACTGTTAGAAGTAATGCGGTTTAGAATTTAATGTTGTTCATATCATGTAGGATGTCCAGCGTGCTCTGGCAAGATTTACCAGAGAAATGAATATGGTGGTATCCTATCACAATAGGGTTCTAAATGAAGTATGGAAAAATTTATTAAATAAGAATGAAGGGTAGATGATTCTTACAACACAAGATCGAAAATTGTTGAAACATATGAGGTGTTACAAGAAAAATTGGCAATATAATTTAGACAGGGTCTTGCCATAAGAGATGTTTTTGAAAGGGAAAGTGTTAGACCTGGTTGGTCTTAATCCTTATTTTAATTGATTAGTTAACAAATATGAGAATTAATTTAACAGTTCTTTTTAAGTGAGAAAATGTAGATAAATATTTACGGAAGAACCGACGCAAAAAACGGCAATGAAAAACGAGCTAAAATGAGAAAAAGGTAAACTAATGAAGAAAGAAGAAAAATGAGTCCCGAGCACGTCCCTAAGTGAGACCCACGGTGTTTCTATATCAGAAAATGAAAAGAAGAGTTCACGGGTGAACCAACGCAAAAAAATGTCGCAGAAAACGGAGCTAAAACGAAGAAATCGCAAGCAAACGAAAAAGGTGTCAAATCAGCACGTGCAAGAACCGCACGCAGCACTCGCAAGCGCCACAAGCAGGCCGCGTCTAGCGCCGCACAAGGTGCAGCCCTGCGATGGGGCCTACGACAGCTGCGGCTGTTGCGGAGCCCATCGTGGCGGCCTTGGGATGGCTTTTTCTTGCCTGTTTTTCAGCCATTTCAAGGGTTCTTTCCTCCTATAAATACCCCCACTTGAAGAACATAAAATACACCTCTCTCCATCAATTTTATGCTCAATCTCAAGTGTTAAAAAGCCCTCAAAAGATGATTTGAAAGTTCTAGCAATTTATTTTAAAGTTAGGCTAGAATAGAAAATCCTCATTGTAATAGTTAGCTATTTTCATAGCATTAATTTCCTACTTTGTAAAAAGGTTAGAGGGAATTCTTGGATCCTTTCAAGAGGTTGATAAGGGTTTAAGCAAGGGGATTAACTAAAGGATTACCTATAGTTTGAGTAAACTAGGAGGTAATCCCTTGGGTTAGCTTGTAAGGTTTAAGATTCACCTTTAAGAATCTTATTGGGAGATTAGGACCAAGCATTTAGCTTGGAAGTGGAGTAGACTTTCCTTGAGGAGGAAAAGTTGAACCACTATAATTGTTGTGTGTTCTTTAAATTGTTTTCTTTATTGCTTTACACTTAAAATCACACACAAATCACAAAAAGATTTTTGTTTGCTTAAGTTTTTTTTAACCATAATTCACCTTTCCCCTCTTAGGTTTACTTTAGTTGTATTTTCAATTGGTATCAGAGCAAGGACCTCAAAATAAGGCTAAAAACCTTGAGGTAGCTCCATGGAAACTAAGGCAACTCACTTTTATGAAGGAAATTCCACCACTAGGCCACCACTCTTTTGTGAAACCGATTTTAGTGGTTGGAAGGACCGAATGAAAACCTTTCTTATCTCGGTTGACTATGATTTGTGGAGTATAGTTGAGGAATGTCTTATACCTATTACTATCACAAATCAAGATGGAACCACAAGATAAAACAAGTAGTGAGCTCAAGGGCGAAGATAAGAAAAACCTCTCTTTGAATGTTAAAGCACTCAATGTTCTTTACAATGCGTTGAACATTCAAGAGTCTAGTAGCATCAAAGGTTGTAAAGATGTTCACTCCCTATGGCTTAAGCTACAAGAGTACCCTGAATGAAATGCTAGTATCAAAGAGAAAAGGAAGTCCATTTTTGTCTCTCAATACGAAGCATTTGAGATGGATCCTAATGAAACTATAGCTGGGATATTTTGTAGATTCAATGGGCTTGTAAAAGATCTTGAGGATCTTGGTAAAACATACCCTCTAAATGAAATGAATCGCAAGATTCTTCATGGTCTTTCTAAAGACTACAACACTAGAGATTTAGTCATTGAAACTTCAAAAGATTTAAAGACTCTATCTCTTCAAGAGCTCATATCAATGCTCAAAATTCAAGAGATAAGATGTCATAATAGAGTTGGCTCTAAAAGCAAAAATCTTGCTCTCAAATCTTCAGAAATTGAGAGTGAAGATGAAAATAAAGTAAGTGAAGAGGAGTTATTCCTTGATGAGATAAACCTCTTGGCTAAAAACTTCAAAAGATTTTTTAAGAAAAATAATTTTCAAAAAGGAAAAACTTTTGTTAAAAAGAAAAATGGTCCTAGATGCTATGAGTGTCAACAAGTTGGTCATTTCATGACTGAATGCCTAAAGAAGAAGAAAGAACTTCAAAAGAAGAAAGGTAAGAAACCTATGTTGATGGCCGAAACATGGGATAAAGCCAATTCTGAAGATGAAGCTTAAGAAGTAGAAATGTGCTTTATGGAGATTGATGAAGAGATTAGTATCCATGATTTTTCTTCTAGTAATAATGAATATCTTGATGTTGAAAATGAGTTAAGCATGAACAAATGTGATCTTATTGCTTATGTTCAAACTCTCAGTTTGAATCTAGATAAATGTACTAAGCATTGCATGAACTTGAAAAGAAAAATGAAAACGTCCTTAATCTTGTTGAAAAGAAAGTAGAAAATGAAAAGTTGAAGGTAAAACTTCAAAATGTTCAACTTGAGAAAAATGCTTTTCATGAAAATGTAAAGATTGAGCATATTGCCTTAAACAAGAGAATCATTGAATTAAGTGAAACTATAAGCAAGTTCACTAAGGGTAAAAATAGCTTAGATATGATACTTAATGCTCAAAGGTCATTTAATGATAAAAGTGGACTAGGATATCACACTTATGCACAAGCATCCACTAGTTCATCCACTTCAAATGTTAACAAGCATGCTTCTTTTAAGACTTGGACTCCTTCATTAAAGAATGCTCATCTTTTTTATCATTATTGTGGTATTTTTGGTCATGTTTCACCTAAATGCCATGCTAGAAAATTGGTACTTATTGGTAGAAAGAAATGGGTAGTCAAAACTAACTCCCAAGAACCCAAAACCAAAAGGGGACCAATTACATTTCTTCCTTCTCTTGTAGGTGCGTGATACACCCTTAAAAACCATAAAGCTATCCAAGTCGTATATGGATAGTGGGTGTTCAAGACATATGACTGGAGATAAATCACTTCTAAGTAATGTCAAAAAAAAGGGAGGGCATATAACTTTTGGTGACAACAAACAAGGAAAAATAATCGGTATAGGTAACATTTCTTCCAAAGGGCATAACTTGTTTGAAAATATGTTGCTTATTGATAACTTGAAATTTAAATAGAAAATGATATAGTGTTTTTAATAACTTGAAACCCTAAACCCTAAACCCTAAACCCTAAACCCTAAATCTTGTAAGTATGAGTGAAATTTGTGAGAAAAATCTTAGTGTCAACTTCAAAAATGATACTTGCTATGTGGTAGATCCTTCTTTAAATCATAAAGTTATTTGTAATGCAAGTAGAAATGGTAATGTATACATTTTGGATATAGAGACTTTACTTGAACAAAATGGTCATTGCTTAACCGTTACTTGTAATGATAGTTGGATATGGCATAGAAGGTTAGCTCATGTTAGCATGGATCACTTATATGAAATTTCAAAGAAAGAATTAGTAAGAGGTCTGCCTAAATTAAAGTTTGAAAAAGATAAATTATGTGATGAATGCCAATTTGGTAAACATAAGAAGTCTTCTTTTAAAACTAAAAATTATATTAGTACTAAAAAGCCTCTAGAATTAATTCACATGGATTTATTTGGCCTTACTCAACATGCTAACTTAGGTGGTAAAAGATACGCATATGTACTTGTTGATGATTATTCTAGATACAATTGGGTAATATTTTTGGCATATAAGCATGAAACATTTCATGAATTTTAAAATTGGGCAAGAAAAGTTTACGATGAGTTTAATTTGAATAATGTTAAATTAAGAAGTGATAATAGAACGGAATTTGTTAATGCAAATTTTATAGATTTTTGCAATTCTTTTGGAATCACTCACAACTTTTCGGTTGCTAGAACTCCTCAACAAAATGGGGTAGTAGAAAGAAAAAATAGAACTTTGCAAGAAATGGCTAGAACAATGCTTTGTGAAAATAATTTGCCAAAATATTTTTGGGCCGAATCGGTTAATACTTCTTGTTATGTAATGATTAGAGTTCTTTTAAAATCAATTTTGAAAAAGACTCCATTTGAACTTATGTTTGAAAGAACTCTCAACATTGAATACTTCAAAATTTTTGGGTGCAATTGTTTCATTTTGAAAACAAGTGAGCACCTTGGAAAATTTGATAGTAAGTCCAATGAAGGGATTTTTCTAGAACATTCTTCAAATAGAAAATGATATAGTGTTTTTAATAAAAATACTATGAATGTTGAAGAAAGCATGCATGTTGAATTTTATGAAAATATTGTTTCCAAAAATCAAAATGAAGATGATGAAGTTATTGATATTTTGCCAAATAATTTTAAAAAGAGTGTTTCAATTAAAGATGAAGTTGCATCTACTTTTAATCCACTTCCTATTTCAAGAAAGTTTATTAGAAATCATCCTTAAGATTTAATCATTGGGGATCCTTCTAATGGGGTTACAATTAGAAATAGAGTGTTTGAAAATAATGTTCATGCAAACAAAGATTTTGAAAACAATGTTGCTTGTCTTTCAAAAATTGAACCAAAAAATATAAAATAAGCTTTACTTGATGAAATTTGGATTTTGGCTATGCAAGATGAATTAGCTCAATTTAAAAGAAACAAAGTTTGGAATCTTGTTGAAAGACCAAAAAAACACTCTATAATTGGCACTAAGTGGATTTTTAGAAACAAGTTGAATGAACTAAGTGAAGTAACTAGAAATAAGGCTAGATTAGTTGCACAAGGTTATAGACAAGAAGAAGGAATTGATTATGATGAAACCTTTTTGCTCTCGTTGCTAGATTTGAATCTATAAGAATGCTACTTGCTTTTGCATGCTTTAAAGGTTTAAAATTATATCAAATGGATGTTAAAAGTGCATTTTTAAATAATTTCTTAAATGAAGAAGTTTATGTGGAACAACCTCCCGATTTTGAAGATGATAAATTTCCAAATCATGTGTATAAACTTGTTAAAGCATTATATGGTTTGAAACAAGTTCTTAGAGCTTGGTATGAAAGATTGACATCCTGCTTGCTAGTTAATAATTTTAAAAGAGGTCAACCTGACACCACTTTGTTTACTAAAGTTGATAAGCATAGCAATTTGCTTATTGTTCAAATATATGATGATACCATTATCTTTGGTGCCACTAAGCATGAGTTATGTGATGAATTTGCTAATATTATGCATAGTGAATTTGAAATGAGCATGATGGGTGAGTTAAATTTCTTTTTGGGACTTCAATTTAATCAAACTTCCTAGAGTATTTTTATTTGTCAATCTAAATACACCAAGAAAATTTTAAAGAAATTTAATATGGAAAATTGTAAAGCTATTGCTACACCTATGTGCCCTTCTTCTAAACTTGATAAAGATGAAATGGACGAAGTGTTGATCAAAAATTGTTTAGAGGAATGATTGGTAGCTTGCTTTACCTCACGGCTAGTAGGCCTGATATTATGCTTGCCGTATGTTTATGCGCTAGATTTCAAGTTGCACCTAAAGAATCTCATTTATGTGCCATTAAAATAATTTTTAGGTATTTACAACACACTCTTGATTTTGGTTTGTGGTATGCTAAATGTAAAACATTTGATTTAATTGGCTTTACGGATGCAAATTAATTAGGGATTCCAAAGAGGTAGCCGAACAGCTCACCGAACCTATATCAGATTCCGAACATGTTGCCGAACTGCTCCCCGAAATTCTGTTTTCAACTCTTCTTCTCTTGGACTTTGGCTTCGGGTTGTCATGCGAGTTGTTGTGCGACTCGGACACCTTTTCGGACTCCTTGACTCATATTTTGACATTTTTAAATGTTCCAACGTCTCTTGGTTTGACTGGCCTTTGACCCACACTTTTGTTGACTTTTGTCTTTTCTTTCTTCAGCTTTATTCTCTATTTCGGTGAGCTTGCTAACCGAACTGCTACCCGATGTGCTCCCCAAAATCCTGTTTTCAGCTCTTCTTCTTCTCTTCTTTTAGGCTGTTTTCAATAGCTTCAAGACTGCACTTTTTTTACATTTTTCTACTAATCTCTTCAAGTGCAAAGCATTAAACAAAAGCATATATTTGTTAATTTATCATCAAAACTAAGATTAATACCATAGGTCTAACAATCTCCTCTTTTTTTATGATGACAAAACAAATATGTGATTTTATTGAGAAATATAAAGTAAAGCATTTTAAGCACATATTTCTCTACTTTAAGAAACTTCAAAACTCAAGATGACAAAGTAAAACATAAATCACATTTTCTCCCCCTTAGTAAATGCACTCTAAAAGTCCATTCTAATTATAAGCCTATGGGACTCTATGCTAATCTTAACACCTAATGTCTATGTTAGTTCTAATTTTTTCTCCCCCTAAATTCTAGCATATACATTTCAAAGAGCTTAATCAATGAAGTAAGATGTATACAAGCTTCATTCAATCAAAGAACAAGTTAAGCTATGAAATCAAAGGAATTCATCCTTCCTAAAGAATGATCCTTCTTAAACACATGAGTTTTCAAAATTTATGCAATATAACATCAACTCATGTTTAAAAACAAGTTGAAAGTATGCAAACAACTTCAAATGACCCTAATGATCAATATATATGCATCTAAAATCAAAGAGGATGCAGCATGTCAAAATCAACTCACTGGCCAAACTTGCAAAATTTTTAACTTTTCATGAAATTTAGTTTTCTTAAGTTTAAAAAGTCCATTTCTTTATGTAAGCAAATTTCATTAGGCATATAAAGCATTTCAAAAATTCAAGTATTTACTTTTCATGCATATTCTTGAAAGTCAAATAAAAGTCAAGCTTTTTCTAAAGCAATGCTTATTTTCTTAAAACTTGTCTATTTCATCATGTAATTCGCAACTAAGCACATGAGCAAGTTTTAATCAACATATGCAACATATCAAAGGAATGAAACAATTCAAATCATGCATATGTGCAAAGTCAACCTATTGGTTAACAATTTTCAAGCTTAAGCAAGTTAAGCTATGAACTTTGAAAGTTGCTATTTTCAAGGTTCTATCAAGCATTTTATCATCCAAGCAACTTTAAATACTCAAGTAGTTTATGCATAAAGATTCAAACAATCCAAAACATGCATATTTTCAAAATCAACTACTTGGTAAGCTTTTTCAATCTTAAGCATACAATCTTTGAAGTTATTCCATTTTGAATCATATAACCTCAATCTTCTTATGTGAGCAACTTCAAATTATCAATAAGTTCATGCTTAAAATCTCAAATAAGCTAAAGCATGTATATTTCGAAAGTCAACCACTTGGTCAACCTTTTTCATGTAATGCAAACATGCTTAATTCTTGCTATATTCAAATGACAAGTTTTCAACTCTTTTAACATGCAAAAATTTCAAGATACCAAAAGTGAAATAGATCCTATTGCATCATTTTAACTCTAAAACATGGCATTTTAGGATTCTATTACTTAAAAATTAATCAATTAAAGGCAAATTTTAAATTTTCTCAAATTTTCTCTATTTTGCCTAACTCATTTTTTCTTTAGTCTTTTAACTTCAAAATTGGTCTTAGCATATTTCAAATATCATTCTAAGTTCATTAGATCAATTTTCATCTTCTAAGCATGTAAAAGTCTCAAAGTCAAAGTTCTAGCTATTTTCCATTAAAGCTAATGAAATCCTAAAGACTTTCATCAAAACATGCTTTTAATCAAAATGATTCAAGGATATTAAGTTAACATACAAGTCAACTTTCTTATTTAAGAAAAATATGGATATTCAAATCAAACTATGCATTTTGTATAGCATATCCATCATTTTGAATTCAAATCACACATGTTCATCGTAAATAGCTCATATTACATATAATCATCAAATCAATTATGGAGCAATAAATATGAGTTAAAGATAATACATGTTACCTTAAATGAGCCTTCATGGGCTGGTAAGCCATTTTTGCAATTTTTGTATTTTTCATCATTTGGCTCCAATCAACTATCCTTGCTACTTTTTAAGCATTTCTTCATTGAGATTTGTTCATGAAGTAGCATCAAGGACCTATAAAGAAATCAAGCACAAGATTTTGGTACCCAACACTTATTGGGTCTTAGGGGGTTAGCTTGTTCCTTTACTTTCCAAATCTTTCTTCCCTTTTTCATATTTTTCTTGTCAAAACATTTGGAAGAAGTGTGGCCATGTCTACTACAATAATCACAAATAATAGGTGCATCTAATGAAGTAAATTTTCTAACATACTTCCTATATGAATATGACCCTCTATTATAATCTACTACATTATGCATTTTCAAGGGCATATGAGAAATATGATTCTTTCTATAATCATTTTCAAATAACAATGTCTCCTAGGTTCATTTTCAAATAAACTATGCACATTCATGTATCTAGGAGAATAATGAGCATTTAACAAACACATATCCCTCTTTGGGGCACATAAGGCAAACTTATGAATATTACAACAAACTTCACTATGCCTATGGGAAACATGCATTTTTCTAGGCATATAAAATGATGAATTAATCAAATTTACATCATTTTTACAATTAGAAGACTTCTTTTTCTTTTCATACAACCATACATAATTTAGTCTTCTTTTTAGCTTCAATAGATGGATAAGCAAATTTAACACCATTATTTGAAGCATTAACAAAGGTAGTAGAAGTAGAAGGCATATTACAATCTTGGTTATTTTCATAACCTAATCCATGCTTATCATTTCCTACCTTTTGTTTGCCTAATAATTTTTCTAGGTTATTTTTTTCTAGAGTCAATTTTTCTAAGCTAGAATTAAGGTCTTTAGCCTTTTTCTTTAAATCATTGTAATCATTTTCTAACTTTTCATGAGACCTTACTTTTTCATGCAATTCAACATTTTCTTCTAAGGCATGCTCATAGTACCTTTTCAAATCAATGTACTTTGTATCTTCATTATCTAGCAAAGTATTCATTCCATCTACTTTGTTTCTAAATTCATCATTTTCATATTTCAAAGTAGAATTCTCTTCTTTTAAAGATGCAACATGAATATCTAAAGAATTAATTTTCTTTTCAAGCACAACATTCTTTTTCATGGCATATATACATTTATCATGCAATGTAGTGACATACTCATATAAATCAAAGTCATCATTATCACTAACATGCATACTACCACGTAAAGAAGATTTGAAAATTTTGGTTACCTCTTGTAGATCATTTCCAACTAGGCATCTTCTTGTGGTTTCCTTCTCTTCCTCACTTGAGGAATCATCCCAAGTCTTAGCTAGCTTGGTCATATTCTTGATGGCTTTCTTACCTTTAGCCATTTTGTGCAAATTGCGGAAAATAAAGTACAAATAATCAAACAAGCAAATAAGACTCTAAAAATCACTAAGGTTGCAAAAATGATCTTTAACTCAAAGGTTGTTAAACCTACAAATTAGAGCACTAGCTCTGATACCAATTGAAATCACAATTATCAATAATAGCAACCTAAAAGGGGGAGGGGGTGAATTAGGTTCTTGACCCTTTAAAATATTTCTTCTACAAAGAAGAACTTTGAAAAACCATTTTCAAAGTCAAGTGTAAAAACATATTTTACCAAGTGAGGTGTGTGATTAGTGATTTGCAAAAATATGAAAGCAAATAAACAAGAAGCAAAAATATGACACCAAATTTATAGTGGTTTGGATTCCCCTTGAATCCTACTGCACTCCCCAAGTTCTACAGTTTGAGATTTCTAATCTTCTAGGAAACACTTAAAGGAGTGTTTCAATCCCTAACACATGTTCAAGATTAATCTCTTAACCTTAAGACTTTCCCCTTGCCTAATCTAACTCTAGACTAGGACTCCCTTGCTTAATCTAGCTCTAGATTAAGACTCCCTTGCCTAAGGCTAGCAATGGATCTTTTGCCCTATCCTTCCTCACGGATTTTAGATCTTACTCAAGACTACTAATGCTCACTCCAAAGGACTTTTACAAATGCCTAACCTCAACCCCTTGAGATAGGACCTTTCCTTCTCTTCTTGCTCCCCCATACTTCATGCCTAACTCTTACACAAGAGTTTAGGACTTTTCCTAATACAAAATGCCTACACTCAAACTCTTGAGTTAGAACTTTTCTAAATGTGTAGAAAAGATGAAAATCTCCTTCAAATGGAGTTTACAAATGACACAACAAATAGGCACAAAGGTCTCTTGCTAATCCTACCTTAACAAGCTAATTTGACATATAAATGTGTGAAATGATGCTTGAGAATGTTGCTTAAGTTTAGGAGACTTGTGGGGGATGATGTATCATCATTTTGCAGCTTGGGGGTATTTATAGGAGTGGCCAAATGGCTCCCAACGGCTCTTAACGGCTATATTTGCAATTTGAAATTCTGCTGTGAATAGTACTTCAGATTTCGAACTGCTCCCCGAACCTGGGTTCTGATATCAGAAATTCAGGTTCTGATATCATAAATTGATTCCAGTAGCTAAAGTCTGAAATTCAATATTTCGGATTCCGAAGAGGTAGTTGAACAACTCACAGAACCTATATCGGATTCTGAACACGTTGCCGAACTGCTCCCCGAAATTCTGTTTTCAACTCTTCTTCTTCGCTTCTTCTTTTGGACTTTGGCTTCGGGTTGTCATGCGAGTTTTTGTGTGACTCGGACATTCGGACGCCTTGACTCATATTTTGACATTTTTAAATGTTCCAACGGCTCTTGGTTTGACTGGCCTTTGACCTGCGTTTTTGTTGACTTTTGTCTTTTCTTTCTTCAGCTTTATTCTCTATTTCGGTGAGCTTGCTAACCGAACTGCTCCCCGATGGGCTCACCAAAATCCTGTTTTTAGCTCATCTTCTTCTCTAGTATCAGAGCAATTGAAATCCCAATCATCAATAATAGCAACCTAAGATGATACCAATAGCAACCTATGGTTTTAATCTTAGTTTTGATGATAAGTTAACAAATATATGATTTTGTTTAATGCTTTGCACTTGAAGAGACTTTGTAAAAAAAATGCAGAAAAAGTGCAGCAGAGATATATGCGAGGAGATGTCCGAGTCGTGTAGGAACTCGGATGGATTGAAGACAAAAGTCAACAAAAGTGCGGGTTAAAGGCAAGTCAAACCAATAGCCGTTGGAACATTTAAAAATGTCAAAATATAAGTCAAGGAGTCCGAGTTCGCGTCCGAGTCTCACAACAACTCGTACGACAACCCGAGAGCAAAAGTCCAAGAAAATGGAAAGAAAAGAAGAATAAAGAGCTGGAAATAGAAAGATCGATTTTAACCGATATTTTTGGGATTGTAACTGATCCAAGCTGCTGGCGCAAAACTGAAGAATTGAAAATATCGGTTTTAACCGATCTTTTTCGGTTATAACCGATTTTATGTCAGAAACGGTCATATTCTGAAACTAGCCATTGGAAGTTGTCGGGAAGCACTCTTCCACCTCTAAAAAATGCGCCCAAGCCTCAAGATCATAAAATAATCATCCCCCACAAGTCTTCCACACTCAAGCAACATTCTTAAGCTTCAATTCATACATTTACATGTCAAAATAGCCATTTAAGCTTAGATTTGAGTGAGTTAGAAAAAAGCTTTTGTGCTCAACTTTTGTATTTTATTTGTAAACTCCATTGTGGAGATTTTCATCTTTGTAAACACTTTGAAAAAAGTCCTAAACACTTGTGAAGTGTTGTAGGCACATTGTAAGTGAGGCAAAGTCCTAAACTCTTGTCTAAGAGTTAGGCATGAAGTAAGGGGGAACAAGAAGAGAAGGAAAAGTCCTATCTCAAGGGGTTGAGTTTAGGCATTTGTAAAGTCCTTTGGAGAGAGCATTGAGAGTCTTGAGTAAAACTTAAAATCTTTGAGGAATGATAGGGCAAAAGATCCATTGCTACCCATAGGCAAATGAGTCTTAATCTAGAGCTAAATGAAGCAAGAGAGTCATAGTCTAGAGTTAGATTAGGCAAGGGGAAAGTCTTAAGGTTAAGAGATTAATCTTGAGCAAGTGTAAGGGATTGAAACCCTCCTTTAAGTGTTTCCTAATAGATTAGAAATCTCAAGTTGTAGAAATTGGGGAGTGGATTAGGATTCAAGGGGAATCCGAATCACTATAAATTTGGTGTGTTCTTGCTTGTTTGTTTATTTGCTTTTCATGTTTTGCAAATCACTAATCACACACCTCACTTGGTAAAAACTATTTTTACACTTCTTTTTGAAAAAGATTTTTCAAAATTCTTCTTTGTAGAAGAAATATTTTTAAAGAGTCAAGAACCTAATTCATCTCCTCCCCCTCTTAGGTTCATCTTAGGTTGCTACTATTGATTAATTGGGATTTTAATTGGTATCAGAGCTAATACTCAAATTTTTTGGTTTAAAAACCTTGAGTTTAAAGATCATTTTTGCAACCTTTGTGATTTTTAGAGTCTTATTTGCTTGCTTGATTATTTGTGTTTTATTTTCGCAATTTGCACAAAATGGCTAAAGGTAAGAAAGCCATAAAGAAGATGACCAAGCTAGCTAAGACTTGGGATGTTTCCTCAAGTGAGGAAAGAAGGAAACCACACTAAGATGCTTTGTTGGGAGTGAGTTACAAGAGGTAACAAATTCTTCCCGATACTCTTTGTATGGTAGTTAAATGCATGAAAGTGATTGTGATAGTGATAATGATAATGCTAATGTATACAAGTATGTCACTTTAATGAATGAGAAATGTATGAATGCCTTGAAAAAGAATGTTGTGCATGAAAAGAAAATTATAGAAATTCATGTTGCATCATTAAAAGAAGAAAACTCTACTTTGAAGTATGAAAATGATGAATTGAAAAGCAAAGTAGATGAAATGATTACTTTGCTTGATAATGAAAATGCAAAGTATATTGATTTGAAAATGTATTATGAAAACGCCTTAGATGAAAATGAGAAATTGCATGAAAAGGCTAGTTCATATGATTTGTTGAAAAATGAAAAAGAAAATTGAAGACTTGAGTGCAAGTCTTGAAAAATTAACTTTAGGGAAAAACAACTTAGAAAAGTTGTTAGGCAAACAAAAGGTAGAAAATGATAAACATGGCTTAGGTTATGAAAGTAACCAAAATTGTGATATGTCTTCGACTTCTACTACCTTTGTTAATGCTTCAAATAGAGATGTCAAATTTTCCTATCCACCTATTGAAGCTAAAAGGAAAACTAATCATGCATGGTTGTATGAAAATAAAAAGAAGTATTCTAAATTTCAAAATGATGTGAATTTGATTGATTCTTCATTTTATATGCCTAGAAAAATGCATGTTCCCCATAGGCATAGTGAAGTTTGTTGTCATCTTCATGATATGTGCCCCAAAGAGGGATATTTGTTTGTTAAATGCTCATGCATCTCATCATGCTCGTAGATGCATGAATGTGCATAGTTCATTTCGAAATGAACCTAGGAGACATTATGATAGGAAAAATGATTCTAGAAACTATAATGCATTATATGCTAAAAAGAATCATGTTTCTCATATGCTGAAATTACAACTAAGGTAAACCTAAGAGGGGAGGGGTGAATTAGGTTTAAAAACAAACTTAAACAAACAAAAATCTTTTTGTGATTTGTGTGTGATTTTAAGTGTAAAGCAATAAAGAAAACAATTTAAAGAACACACAACAATTATAGTGATTCAACTTTCCCTCCTCAAGGAAAGTCTACTCCACTTCCAAGCTCAATGCTTAGTCCTAATCTCCCAATAAGATTCTTAAAGGTGAATCTTAAACATTACAAGTTAACCCAAGGGATTACCTCATAGTTTACTCAAACTATAGGTAATCTTTTAGTTAATCCCCTTGCTTAGACCCTTATCAACCTTTTGAAAGGATCCAAAACTTCTCTCTAACCCTTTTACAAAGTAGGAAATTAATGCTATGAAAATAGCTAACTATTACAATGAGGATTTTGTTTTCTAGCCTAACTTTGAAATAAATTGTTAGAACATTGAAATAATCTTTTGAGAGCTTTTTAACACTTGAGATTGAGCATAAAATGGATGGAGAGAGGTGTATTTTATGTTCTTCAAGTGTGGGTATTTATAGGAGGAGAGAACCCTTGAAATGGTTGAAAAACGGGCAAGAAAAAGCCATCTTGAGACCGCCGCGATGGCCTCCACGACAGCCGCAGCTGTCGCAGGCCCCATCGCAGGGCTGTGCCTTGTGTGGCGCTAGACGCGGCCTACGGGCAGCGCTTGCGCGTGCTGATTTGACACATTTTTCATTTGCTTGTCGTTTCTTCGTTTTAGCTCTGTTTTCTTCGTCGTTTTTTGCGTTGGTTCACCCGTGAACTCTTCTTTTCATTTTTTGACATAGAAACACCGTGGGTCCCACTTAGGGACATGCTCAAGACTCATTTTTCTTCTTTCTTCATTAGTTTGCCGTTTCCTCACTTTAGCTCTTTTTTCATTGTCCTTTTTTTGCGTTGGTTCTTCTATAAATATTTCTCTACATTTTCTCACTTAAAAGAACTATTAAATTAATTCTCATATTTCTTAACTCATCAATCAAAATAAGGAATAAGACCAATCGGGTCTAACAATCTCCCCCTTTTTGATGATGACAAAACAAATATGGAATTCATGACAATAAATCAACAATAAGTAAAATTGAGTAACTCCCCCTCAATTCCATACTATTTTCTCCCCCTTTTTGATATCACAAAAAGGACTTAGTATGCATAAATATTGAAAACAGGTTTGAAAAAATGCATACAAGTAAAAATTCATACAACTTTAAGAAATGACATTATAAAGGCATCAGTTGAACATTTTGCTCTCAAATATGAAAATTGATCTTTTGCCAATAGTTTTGTAAAAATATCAGCCAATTGATCCCTAGTTGAAATATATTCCAATTTTATTTCTCCTTTTGAACTAAATCTCTAATGAAATGATGTTAATATCAATATGCTTGGTTCTTGAGTGTTGAATTGGATTCTTTGAAATGTTGATTGCACTTGTATTATCACACATAATTGGCACACAATCAAAATTCAACCCAAGATCAAGTAAAGTATGCTCTATCCAAAGAATTTGTTGACAACATGAAGAAGCGGCTAAATATTCCGATTCGGTCGTAGACAAGGATACACTAGGTTGTTTCTTACTAAACCATGACACAAGACAATTGCCAAGCAATTGACATGTTCCACTTGTACTTTTTCTATCAATCAAACATCCCTCAAAATCCGTATCCGTAAGGCCAATTAAATCAAAGGTTTTACATTTAGCATACCACAAACCAAAATCAAGAGTGTGTTGTAAATACCTAGGAATTCTTTTGATGGCACACAAATGAGATTCTTTAGGTGCAACTTGAAATCTAGCGCATAAACATACGGCATGCATAATATCCGGCCTACTAGCCGTGAGATAAAGCAAGCTACCAATCATTCCTCTAAATAATTTTTGATCAACACTTTTTCAATTTTCATCTTTATCAAGTTTAGAAGAAGTGCACGTAGGTGTACCAATAGCTTTATAATTTTTCATATTAAATTTCTTTAAAATTTTCTTGGTGTATTTAGATTGACAAATAAAAATACCCTTGGAAGTTTGCTTAATTTGAAGTCCCAAAAAGAAATTTAACTCACCCATTATGCTCATTTCAAATTCATTGTGCATAATATTAGCAAATTCATCATATAACTTATGCTTAGTGGTACCAAAGATAATGTCATCAACATATATTTGAACAATGAGCAAATTGCTATGCTTATCAACTTTAGTAAACAAAGTGGTGTCAAGTTGACCTCTTTTAAAATTATTAGCTAGCAAGTAGGATGTCAATCTTTCATACCAAGCTTTAGGAGCTTGTTTCAAACCATATAATGCTTTAACAAGTTTATACACATGATTTCGAAATTTAACATTTTCAAAATTGGGAGGTTGTTCCACTTAAATTTATTCATTTAAGAAACCATTTAAAAATACACTTTTAACATCCATTTGATATAATTTGAAACCTTTAAAGCATGCAAAAGTAAGTAACATTCTTATAGATTCAAGTCTAGCAACGGGAGCAAAGGTTTCATCCTAATCAATTCCTTCTTCTTGTCTATAACCTTATGCAACTAATCTAGCCTTGTTTCTAGTGACTTCACCTAGTTCATTCAACTTGTTTCTAAAAACCCCCTTAGTGCCAATTATAGAGTGATTTTTGGTCTTTCAACAAGATTCCAAACTTTGTTTCTTTCAAATTGAGCTAATTCATCTTGCATAGCCAAAATCCAAATTTCATCAAGTAAAGCTTCTTTTATATTTTTCGTTTCAATTTTTGAAAGAAAAGCAACATTATTTTCAAAATCTTTTGCATGAACATTATTTTCAAGCACTCTATTTCTAGTTGTAACCCCATTAACAGGATCCCCAATGATTAAATCTTGAGGATGATTTCTAATAAACTTTCTTGAAATAAGAAATGGGTTAGAAGTAGAAGTAGATGCAACTTCATCTTTAATTGAAACACTCTTTTCAAAATTATTTGGCAAAATATCAATAAATTCATCATCTTCATTTTGATTTTTGGAAACAAGATTTTCATCAAATTCAACATGCATGCTTTCTTCAACATTCATAGTATTTTTATTAAAAACTCTATTTGCTTTTCTATTTGAAGAATATCCTAGAAAAATCCCTTCATTGGACTTATATCGAATTTTTCAAGGTGCTCACTTGTTTTCAAAATAAAACATTTGCACCCAAAAACTTTGAAGTATTCAATGTTGGGAGTTCTTCCAAACCTAAGTTCAAATGGAGTCTTTTTCAAAATTGATCTTAAAAGAACTCTATTCATTACATAACAAGAAGTATTAAACGATTAGGCCCAAAAATATGTTAGAAAATTATTTTCACAAAGCATTGTTCTAGCCATTTCTTGCAAAGTTCTATTTTTTCTTTCTACTACCCCATTTTGTTGAGGAGTTCTAGCAACCGAAAAGTTGTGAGTGATTCCAAAAGAATTGCAAAAATCTGTAAAATTTGCATTAATAAATTCCGTTCTATTATCACTTCTTAATTTATCAATATTTAAATTAAACTCATTTTGAATTTTTCTTGCCCAATTTTTAAATTCATGAAATTTTCATGCTTATATGGCAAAAATATTACCCAAGTGTATCTAAAATAATCATCAACAAGTACTATGCATTATCTTTTACCACCAAGCTAGCATGTTGAGTAGGGCCAAATAAATCTATGTGAATTAATTCTAGAGGCTTTTTAGTACTAACATAATTTTTAGTTTTAAAAGAAGACTTCTTATGTTTACCAAATTTGCATGCATCCGTAATTTATCTTTTTCAAACTTTTAGGCAAACCTCTTACTCATTCTTTCTTTGAAATTTCATGTAAGTGATCCATACTAACATGAGCTAACCTTCTATGCCATATCCAACTATCATTACAAGTAACGGTTAAGCAATGATCATTTGTTCAAGTAAAGCATCTATATCCAAAATGTATACATTACCATTTCTACTTGCACTACAAATAATATTTAAAGAAGGATCTACCACATAACAAGTATCATTTTTAAAGTGAACACCAAGATTTTTCTCACAAATTTGACTCACACTTAAAAGATTAAATTTCAAGTTATCAATAAGCAACACATTTTCAAACAAGTTATGCCCTTTGGAAGAAATGTTGCCTATACTGATTATTTTTCCTTGTTTGTTGTCACCAAAAGTTACATGTCCTCCCTTTTTCTTGACATTACTTAGAAGTGATTTATCTCCCATCATGTGTCTTGAACACCCACTATCCATATACCACTTGGATAGCTTTACGGTTTTTAAGGGTGTATCACGCACCTACAAGAGAAGGAAGAAATGTAATTGGTCCCCTTTTGGTTTTGGCCTTGGGAGTTAGTTTTGATTACCCATTTCTTTCTACCAATAAGTACCAATTTTCTAGCATGGCATTTAGGTGAAACATGACCAAAAATACCACAATGATGACAAGAAAGATGAGCATTGTTTAATGAAGGAGTCCAAGTCTTAAAAGAAGCATGCTTGTTAACATTTGAAGTGGAGGAACTAGTGGATGCTTGTGCATAAGTGTGATATCCTAGTCCATTTTTATCATTATATGACCTTTGAGCATTAAGTATCATATCTAAGCTATTTTTTCCCTTAGTGAACTTGCTTATAGTTTCACATAATTCAATGATTCTCTTGTTTAAGCCAATATGCTCAATCTTTACATTTTCATGAAAAACATTTTTCACAAGTTGAATATTTTAAAGTTTTACCTTCAACTTTTCATTTTCTACTTTCTTTTCTTCAACAAGATTAAGGACCTTTTCATTTTTCTTTTCAAGTTTATGCAAAGCTTAGTACATTTATCTAGATTCAAACTGAGAGTTTGAACATAAGCAATAAGATCACATTTTTTCATGCTTAACTCATTTTCAACATCAAGATATTCATTATCACTAGAAGAAAAATCATGGATACTAACCTCTTCATTAATCTCCATAAAGCACATTTCTGCTTCTTCTTCATCACATGAAGTTTCATCTTTGGAATTGGCTTTATCCCATGTTTTGGCCATCAACATAGGTTTCTTACCTTTCTTCTTTTGAAGTTCTTTCTTCTTCTTTAGGCATTCATTCATGAAATGACCAACTTGTTGACACTCATAGCATCTAGGACCATTTTTCTTTTTATCAAAAGTTTTTCCTTTTTGAAATTATTTTTCTTAAAAAATCTTTTGAAGTTTTTAGCCAAGAGGTTCATCTCATCAAGGAATAACTCATCTTCACTTACTTTATTTTCATCTTCACTCTCAATTTCTGAAGATTTGAGAGCAAGATTTTTTGCTTTTAGAGCCAACTCCATTATGACATCTTATCTCTTGAATTTTGAGCATTGATATGAGCTCTTGAAGAGATAGAGTCTTTAAATCTTTTGAAGTTTCAATAACTAAAGCTCTAGTGTTGTAGTCTTTAGAAAAACCATGAAGAATCTTGCGATTCATTTCATTTAGAGGGTATGTTTTACCAAGATCGTCAAGATCTTTTACAAGCCCATTGAATTTACAAAATATCCCATCTATAGTTTCATTAGGATCCATCTCAAATGCTTCGTATTGAGAGACAAAAATGGACTTTCTTTTCTCTTTGATACTAGCATTTCATTCAGGGTACTCTTGTAGCTTAAGCCATAGCGAGTGAGCATCTTTACAACCTTTGATGCTACTAGACTCTTGAAGGTTCAACGCATTGTAAAGAACATTGAGTGCTTTAACAGTCAAAGAGAGGTTTTTCTTATCTTCACCCTTGAGCTCACTACTTGTTTTACCTTGTGGTTCCATCTTGATTTGTGATAGTAATAGGTATAGGACATTCCTCAACTATACTCCACAAATCATAGTCAACTGAGATAAGAAAGGTTTTCATCCGATCCTTCCAACCACTAAAATCGGTTCCACAAAAGAGTGGTGGCCTAGTATTGGAATTTCCTTCATAAAAGGGAGTTGCCTTAGTTCCCATGGAGCTACCTCAAAGTTTTTAGCCTTATTTTGAGGTTCTTGCTCTGAAACCAATTGAAAATACAACTAAGGTAAACCTACGAGGGAAGGGGTGAATTAGGTTTAAAAACAAACTTAAGCAATTGTAAGTGTAAAGCAATAAAGAAAACAATTTAAAGAACACACAACAATTATAGTGGTTCAACTTTCCCTCCTCAAGGAAAATCTACTCCACTTCCAAGCTAAATGCTTAGTCCTAATCTCTCAATAAGATTCTTAAAGGTAAATCTTAAACCTTAAAAGTTAACCCAAGGGATTATTTCATAGTTTACTCAAACTATAGGTAATCCTTTAGTTAATCCCCTGGCTTAGACCCTTATCAACCTCTTGAAAGGATCCAAGACTTTCCTCTAACCCTTTTACAAAGAAGGAAATTAATGCTATGAAAATAGCTAACTATTACGATGAGGATTTTCTATTCTAGAATAACTTTGAAATAAATTGTTAGAACTTTGAAATGATCTTTTGAGAGCTTTTTAACACTTGAGATTGAGCATAAAATGGATGGAGAGAGGTGTATTTTATGTTCTTCAAGTGGGAGTATTTATAGGAGGAGAGAACCCTTCAAAAGGTTGAAAAACGGGAAAGAAAAAGCCATCCCGAGGCCGCTGCGATGGGCTCTGTGACAGCCGCAGCTGTCGTAGTCCCATCGCAGGGCTGTGCCTTGTGCGGCGCTTGGGCGTGCTGCGTGAGGCGTGAGGCGCTTGTGCGTGCTGATTTGACACCTTTTTCGTTTGCTTGCAATTTCTTCGTTTTAGTTCCGTTTTCTCCGCTATTTTTTGCACTGGTTCACCCGTGAACTCTTCTTTTCATTTTCTGACATAGAAACACCGTGGATCCCACTTAGGGATGTGCTCGAGACTCGTTTTTCTTCTTTCTTCATTAGTTTGCCGTTTCCTCATTTTAGCTCTTTTTCATTACCCTTTTTTTGCGTCGGTTTTTCCGTAAATATTTCTCTACATTTTCTTAATTAAAAGAACCGTTAAATTAATTCTCATATTTTTTTAACTCATCAATCAAAATAAGGATTAAGACCAACCGGGTCTAACATATGCCTTTGAAAAGACATAAGGTAGTTGATTATAATACCATATGCATATAGAATAATTGTTAGGACATTTCCTTTAATTAATGCACCTATTATATGTGATTATTGTGATAGACATGGTCACAGTTCTTCCAAATACTTTGATAAGAAAAATGTTAAAAAGGGAAGAAAGATTTGGAAAGTAAAGGAACAAGCTAACCCCCTAGGACCCAATAAGTGTTGGGTTCCAAAATCTTGTGCTTGATTTCCTTGTAGGTCCTTGATGCTACTTTATGTACTAAATCTTAATGAAGAGATGCTTGAAAGTAGCAAAGATGGTTGACTGGAGCCAAATGATGAAAAAAATACAAAAATTACAAAAATGGCTTCAAGAATGGTAATGAGCCATTTAATGCTCATTTGAGGTAACATGTATCATCGCTTAACTCACTTTGATTGCTTTATAATTATTTTGATGATTATATGCAAATTGAGTTGAATATGATGAACACGTGTGATTCGAATTCAAAACGATGGGTATGTGATATAAAATGCATGTTGTGCTTAAAGGAGAAAGTTGATTTGTATGATAACTTCATATCCTTGAATCATTTTGATTGAAAGCATGTTTTGATGAAAGTCTTTGGGACATTATGAGCTTTATTGGAAAATAGCTAGAAGTTTGACTTTAGGTTGACTTTTAGACTTTTACATGCTTTGAAGATGAACATTGGTCTAATGTGCTAAGAATGATATTTGAAATATGCTAAAACCAAGTTTGAAGTTAAAAGACTCAAGTAGAGATCATTTAGGCAAAATGTAGAAAATTTGATGAAATTTCAAAACTTGCCTTTGTTGATGAGTCTTTGAGTAATAGAATCCTAAAATGCTATATTTTAGAGTTAAAATGATGCAATATGATCTATTTCACTTTTGGTACCTTGAAATTCTTGCATGTTAAAAGAGTTGAAAACTTTTCATTTGAAGATAGCAAGAATTAAGCATGTTTGCATTACATGAAAATGGTTGACCAAGTGGTTGACTTTTGAAATATACATGCTTTAGCTTATTTGAGATTTTAAGCATGAAATTATTGATAATTTGAAGTTGCTCACATAAGAAGATTGAAGTGATATGATTCAAAATGGAAAACTTCAAAGATTGTATGCTTAAAATTGAAAAAGCTTAACCAAGTAAACTATGCATGTTTTGGATTGTTTGAATCCTTATGCATAAACTACTTGAGTATTTGAAGTTGATTGGATGATAAAATGCTTGATAGAACCTTGAAAATAGCAACTTTCAAAATTCATAGCTTAACTTGCTTAAGCTTGAAATGTGTTGACCGATGGTTGACTTTGCACATATGCATGATTTGAAATGTTTCATTCCTTTGATATGTTGATTAAAACTTGCTCATGGGCTTAGTTGAGATTTACATGATCAAATTGACAAGCTTTAAGAAAATAGGCATTGCTTTAGAAAAAGCTTGAGTTTTAGTTGACTTTCAAGAATATGCATGAATATTTGAATTCTTGAAGTGCTTTATATGCCTAATGGAATTTGCTTGCATGAAAAAATTAAAGTTTTTAAACTTAAGAAAAGCAAATTTCATGAAAAGTTGAAAATTTGCAAGTATGACCAATGAGTTGACTTTGACATGATGCATCCTCTTTGATGTTAGATGCATACATATTGATCATTAGGGTCATTTGAAGTTGCTTGCAGACTTGTTTTTTAACATGAGTTGATGTTATATTGCATAAATCTTGAAAGCTCATGTGTTTAAGAAGGATCATTATTTAGGAAGGATGAATTCCTTTAATTTAATAGCTTAACTTGCTCCTTAATTGCATGAATCTTGTATGCTTAGTTAAGCTCTTTGAAATGTATATGCTAGAATTTAGGGGAAGAAAAATTAGAACTAGCATAGACATTAGGTGTTATGATTAGCATGCAGCCCCATAGGATTAGGCTTAAAATGGACTTTTAGAGTGCATTTATTAAGGGGGAGAAAATGCTAAAAGTGGCTTGGCTTAAGTGTGCTTAATTGTTAAATGGTTTGGCTCATAATAAGAACACTCCATTGTATACTTAAAAGCTATAATGATAACAAAAAGGGGGAGAAGGTGTGATTTATGTTTTACCTTTGTCATCTTGAGATTTTGGAGTTTTTTAAGGTAGAGAAATATGTGCTTAAAATGCATCACTTTATATTTCTCTATAAAATCACATATTTGTTTTGTCATCATCATTAAAATGCCTTACTTTATATTTCTTGCACGACAACCTGAGAGCAAAAGTCCAAGAAAATGGAAAGAAAAGAAGAAGAAAGAACTGGAAATAGGAAGATCGGTTTTAACCGATATTTTTGCGGTTATAACCGATCCAAGCTGCTGGGTGCAAAACTGAAGAATTCAAAATAGCAGTTTTAACCGATCTTTTTTGGTTATAACCGATTTTATGTCAGAAACGGTCATATTCTGAAACTAGCCGTTGGAAGCTGTCGGGAAGCACTCTTCCACCTCTATAAAAAGCGCCCAAGCCTCAAGATCATCAAATAATCATCACCCACAAGTCTTCCACACTCAAGCAACATTCCTAAGCTTCATTTCATACATTTATATGTCAAAATAGCCATTTAAGCTTAGATTTGAGCGAGTTAGAAAGAAGCTTTTGTGCTCAACTTTTGTATTTCATTTGTAAACTCCATTGTGGAGATTCTCATCTTTGTAAACACTTTGAGAAAAGTCCTAAATACTTGTGAAGTGTTGTAGGCACATTGTAAGTGAGGCAAAGTTCTAAACTCTTGTTTAAGAGTTAGGCATGAAGTAAGGGGGAGCAAGAAGAGAAGGAGAAGTCCTATCTCAAGGGGTTGAGTTTAGGCATTTGTAAAGTCCTTTGGAGTGAGCATTGAGAGTCTTGAGTAAGACCTAAAATCTTTGAGGAATGATAGGGCAAAAGATCCATTGCTACCCATAGGCAAATGAGTCTTAATCTAGAGCTAGATTAAGCAAGGGAGTCCTAGTCTAGAGTTAGATTAGGCAAGGGGAAAGTCTTAAGGTTAAGAGATTAATCTTGAGCAAGTGTAAGCGATTGAAATACTCCTTTAAGTGTTTCCTAGTAGATTAGAAATCTCAAGTTGTAGAACTTGGGAAGTGGATTGGGATTCAAGGGGAATCCGAACCACTATAAATTTGGTGTGTTCTTGCTTGTTTGTTTATTTACTTTCATGTTTTGCAAATCACTAATCACACACATCACTTGGTAAAAATTGTTTTTACACTTCTTTTAGAAAAAAGTTTTTCAAAGTTCTTTGTAAAAGAAATATTTTTAAAGAGCCAAGAACTTAATTCACCCCATCCCCCTCTTAGGTTCATCTTAAGTTGCTACTATTGATTAATTGGGATTAATTAGGTTTAAGATTCACCTTTAAGAATCTTATTGGGAGATTAGGACCAAGCATTTAGCTTGGAAGTGGAGTAGACTTTCCTTGAGGAGGAAAAGTTGAACCACTATAATTATTGTGTGTTCTTTAAATTGTTTTCTTTATTGCTTTACACTTAAAATCACACACAAATCACAAAAAGATTTTTGTTTGATTAAATTTGTTTTTAAACCTAATTCACTCCTCCCCTCTTAAGTTTACCTTAGTTGTATTTTCAGAAAGCAAAGTGGTAATTGGGTAATGTTCATCTAGGTGAAGACCACAATATTCAAAATGTGGTGGAGGATGCTGGCCAGCTAATATATACAGGCAAGATGATTGACGGGGTTGAATATACTCCTACCACAGGAAACCATATCTTCATGGATATGCAGTTGAGAGACCTTGAATGGGGGTTGTTCCATAATGATGTCCTGAAATGAGTTGATATGTCGGATTCTATAGGAGGAGACCATGGATCAAAGTATGTACTTGATGAGTTGCTGACCAATGCAGATAGTGATACTTGGTTCGGTAACCATTAGGATGATCTTAATGTTTTGCAATTCTGTGTTCATTTAAGGTTCCTCCATTTTTTTGGATTGGTTGCGAATGGGGCTCAAACCTGATGTACAAAACGAATTATAAATAATTATTAAAGGCCTATGTTCATTTAAACTAAATAGAGTTACAAACAGAAACGTTAATGTCGGTCTAATGTAATCCTTTTTAGGGGAAACAAATTTGTGAGATTTGTTTTTAACGGAATTTTTTATTTTTAAAACAAAAATACGTGATTAAATTTCAAAGAAAAATGAATTCCCCAAATTCATTTTTACAGATTTTTTATTTTCAAAAAAAAAAAATTTCTGTAACTAAAAACGAACTTGGGGGATTTGTTTTTAGGGAAAAACGAATCCCTCAAATTCGTTTTCCACGCCAATTAGTTTTTTTTTAATAAAATTCTTTTTAGGAATCGAAGATGGGGGAACCAATTTTGAAAACGAGAAAACGAATCAACCCTTTTCGGTTTTAATAGTTTGGGAATGTAAAAAAAAATTGAGTATTTTGGTAATTTTAGAACCAATTTTAATATTGGGGGAAAAACTTCATCAATTATAATTAAAATGTAAGGATATAAATAGTGTCAAATTAGTTATTTGAGGTGTTTTACAGTGACATTCATAATAAGTTATACTTTTGACGACAAGATGGACTTTTTTAATGAAATTGAGGAATATAATGTTGCAACTAATTACAAACAAATTAAGTGAATGATCAAAAAAGTTTCATTTTTAATGTAAAGGACTAAGAAGTTCATTTTAAGGAATGTGAGAGATGAGTTTAGTGGTTTAACTCTATATAACATAAAATAAAAATATAAAAAAACCTAAGGCTATGTTCTTTTCCACTATATTCTAGGAAAATCATTACTTTTCTTTTACAAAATTTTACATAAAGAAACAACACTATTTTTTTCATAAATTCAAATTAAAATTCCCTCTAATTCTTCACTCACATAAATTCAAAAAATAATATAATCATTACACTTTTTCTTTCTTTCCTACACAAATCCCCAAAAGAAAATTTCTCCATACAAATACATTTTTTCTTCTCTTTCCTACACAAATTCTTAAAAGAAATTCCCTCTAAAAAAAATATTTCTTCCCTAAATCAAACATTTCACAATTAAGTCAAAGAACATAGCAAGCGATTTTGGTAACTGTCCTTTCTTCATTTGTAAGGTTTTAGAAGAACAAATGTGTTCATTAGAGATTACAAGTAAAGTGGCGTTAGCAGTATCGCGCTACATTACATTGAAATTTGTGATTGTGACCATTTAGAAGCTATATATATTTTTGAAATTAGTTGACAAAAAATGAAATTTTATAAATTGAGAGATTAAGGCTTTGTTCTCTTAGTAACATAATCAGGAAAAGTATCACTTTTTTCTCAAAAATATTACACAAAGAAACAACATCACTTTTATTAAATTCACAATTCAAATTTTAAAATTCCCTCTAAATACTCACTCACATAAATTAAAAAAAAAACATAATCATTACACTTTTTCTTCTCTTTCCTACACAAATTCCTAAAAAAAATTCCCTCCAAAACAAATTTCTTCCCTAACCAAAAAATTTCTTAACCAAGTTGACAAGAGAACAGAGCCTAAAACTATATAACCGTCCAATTCAGCCTTAGAAGTAATAACCGGAATATTTAGAGCCAGAATATAAATAACATTTTCGTTTATATTTTTATTTTGAAAAATGTAAAAGGTTGAAATTATATCCTTATGTGGCGACAAATTCGATGATGCATGTAACAATGAGAACTTAGACCTTGTAGAGTTCAGAACTCATGTTTTAGGTTAATGGAAAAAAATAAAATAAAGGATGAATACATGTGAACGGTCTCAGCAATTAACGAGTAACAAAATAAACTTATTTTTTCATGTTTTATTCTGTCGTAATAACAGCAAAATATGAAACTTACTTATATTGCTCGCTTTGCATTTTGTTATCAATTAATGAGCAACAAAGTAAGTTCACTTTTGTTATAGAATAAAATACGAAAAATTAGCTTAGACCTGGAATATTAATTCAAGTGATTGATACATGACACATTTGAATTGTTATAGAAGTGTTGAGAAGGTGTATGAACGTATCCATTATTGTGAATGTGAAAGAAAATTCTCAGTATCTTGTGACCTCTGGATATAGGGTTCTTTAGATAATTTCATAAAATTATTGAGTTTGTTTAATAATTTGGATAAATTTACAGGGAAAAATGTAATTAACAATTAAAAATTGCGTTGCAAACCAGACGGTAATAAATCGGTTTAAGAAGATATGGTTTAAAAGTAGAGCTGGTCGTCTTTCATATCGAGCAAGTGAACCAGCGTGTCGGGTTATAATCGGACACGTCCATCGTGCTATGAATGAACAGTTCTGAAAAAATAGTAAGATATGGGTAAGGGTTTTTGCAGATTTCCCTATTACCGGGAAACCTATATGTGTAATAGCCCTCGGCGTTTGAGAGCAAATACCTACCCAGCGCGTGAGGAGGGAAAGGCAGGCGGCGGCCGGAAGGTTCACGAGTAAGTCTGTTGGGGAGATCGAAGGCAGTTCTCCGTAGTTCAAGGAGACCAAGACTTTGAACCTTCAGTAGGTCAATATTTACATAGTCCAAGATGACCAAGACTTTGAAACTCCAATAAGTAGTTCAATATGGGGTATGCTAAACGCAGGGGAAAAAAAATGTTAAACGCAGAGAAAGAGATATAGTATTTTATATTCTTGCCAAATTTACCCTTACCCTCATTTTACTGCCTCCAGCCCATCATTCCTCCATTACTTTCATTCCACGGAGCTTACAACCACCAAAATCGTCGCCGACGGAGCACCAGCGAGCAGCAGTAAGGGTTATTTATTTATTTATTTTTAGGTTAAGAATCTCCATTCTGGTTGGATTTGGGTGGCGGACCATTTTCGCCACTCAAATCCGACCAAAAGCAGCCAGAGCCAGACTTGGCTGCCAAACCGGAAAGGACCCGAAGGGAATGGGTTTCCTTTAGTTGCGGGAGCGCCTCCCGCAACTGATATGAAACCCATCAAATAGGTTTCATTTCAATTGCAAGATCCCGCAACTGAAATGAAACCCATTGCTGGGTTTCATATCACCATTTATTGCCGGAAAAAGGGAGATTTAGCAATGTTAGATTGCTAAAAAGGGGATTTTCGGGGAAGAAGGGGGGAGGGGGTTTGGCGGCCTAAGCGTATATCAGAGGGGTTGATCCCTTCTCTAAAGAGGGTGGGGGGTTATAGGCAACCTAGGCATGTCTAAGGGGGGTTGATTTCGTTGGTTAGGTTGTCTAAGCCCTATGTAATTGAGGGTGGAATTCTGGGGTTTAGACAGCCTAATCCTGTCTAAATGGGGATTTGTTTTAGGGCTTAGGGAGCCTAACCACCGAAGACAGGTTTAGGGTTTAGGATGAGCCTAACCACCCAAGCTACACTGAGGGCTTTCAAGGAGAGTCCACTGTTGGAGCTCATGAACCGGCATTTCATGGAGCTAATCCAGTGCGGCTACACTTTAACCTCGGACAAATGAGGCTGGTATATTGGCCGGGCTAAGGAGGCTAGGTGTGCAGAAAAGTAGTTAGATCCATTGGGCCTGGCCCAATAGGTAGTGGAGAATTTAAGAAAAAGGAAGGCAAGAGCATAAAAGGCCCAAATCCATGTTTAGGTAGGCGGGATCTATCTTTAACCGAGTTAAAGCAAACGTTTAGGTCGGTAAGCAGTTAAAGTAGCTAAGGTCGGACCAACGGTAATAAGGACGGGGTAACCAGGGAACATTAAAGGGCGGGAATCTAGGTCTAATTTTATGCAGGAATTACAATCAATGTTACAGCTCAGAACGAGGCAGAAAACAAGGCTAGGTGAGCTATATATACTCAGAAATCATATCAAATCAGCTACGCAATTTCTTATGAGCTTAAACCCTTGGTCAATACAGTTTATTCCTATACTCTACTAACTTGAGCGTCGGAGTGGGACAGGGGGATAGCCCTGCTCGTTCTTTGTTTCTTATCCTCATTGCCAGATTCATCACGAAGGCGGTCCGGCCAAGCTATAACATCAACAATCCGACCTACACCATCACCCACCTGAGCCCCAACTTTCCTAAACCAGGCTAAACCTTCAAGATCTTCATCAACCATCCGAAGCATCTAGATTCGGGACTTTCTACGTCACATCAAGACCGCTATTCAATACCGGTGCGGGCTTAACCAAAGGAGTGCGTGAACTCTCAGCTATTGCTATATTGTCAAAAAAGGGTTGATTTTCGGATTCATCCGCATCATCACTATATTCTAGGGCAAATGGGTAATTATCAGGATTTTCAGCATTTTCATGGTTTTCCCTGTTTTAAGGATTTTCAGGTGAATTTGTAAAAAATCGCGACATTCTCGGCCTATTGGATGCTGTGGGGTTATATTTCGCCCGCTTTATGGCAGCTTGTTTTTTTATGGCACCTTGTTTTTTCCCTTTCATCTGAAATTACAAAAAATGAACGATGAAGTCTAGTTAATAACCTATTTCTAAATTAACCCTAACATTACTTAATCGCAATATAATTATGTCATATTTATTTCACAAATAACAAATATCATTCTCAATTAGAACACTAATGCTAACATTACATACTTCAATAAATAATTATTCAAACACAAAGAAAAATAATAACAGAGAGAACATCTCATTATATTCAGTAATGTAAGAGAAAACAACGTACACCACCCCCTCTTAAAATACTAAGTTATACAAATTAGCTTTCATCAAAGAAACATATCTAACCATCCATTATAAGGTACATTTCAAAAAAAAAAAACCATCCATTATAACGTATAACTTCTACACACATAATATAATATTTTAGGATCACCAATTCACATTACCAAAACTCTTTCTTCTAATACAAATAAAAGTACTAACATTACTATAATATCAACTTTAATTCAACATAAATTAGCTTACAATGCACTTATTACAAAATTAAACACAAGCAATACAAATTTTTTTTGTTTAACTATGCATTAGAATAGCTGTATAAATTATACACATCTAAATAGAACATTTACACTAAATAGCATCTCGCTGTAAATTTTAAACCCTGAAATTTTTTTTTTCAAAAAATTGTGCATTGCAATACGGAAGGCTGCCGATTTCCCATTTCCCGGCATAAAATGGAGCAGCCGGAGGCCTAATCTTTTCAGCAGGAGGCTGGAGCTGGCCTCCCCTGCAAATTTGAAACCCACATTTTTTTTTCGGCAGAAATCTAATGCCCATGCCCAGAGGATTTATTTTTCCATCGGGAGGCCAGCTGAACTAGCTGGGCTCCCAGTGCAAGTTTAAAACACACGAAATTTTTTAAAAAAAGACATTTCAAACCGGAAATTTGCCGGCAGCCCGTTTTTCAGGCACAAATCGAACTGCCGGATGCTTTACTTTTTCAGCGGGAGGCCAACTGAAGTAGCTGGCCTCCAGCTGCAACTTTAATAACCTCTAAATTAAAAATAAAAAATCATAACGTAAAATTTGCCGGAAAAACAAGCTGCCAGAATCGCGTTTTTCCGGCACGAATGGAACCGAAATGAAACCCAGGTGAAGGTTTCATTTCCGTTCAGCCCGCTGCAGCTTTTGAGCTGCAAAAATTGCAGCGGTAGACGAGCTCCCTCTGCAATTTTTGCGGCCGGATCTTGCTGCTTCAGGCAGGATTTGGGTGCTGGAAATGGTCCTCCACCTAAATCTGGTCTGAGAGCTTGATTTTTTGAAGAAAAAAAAAGGAAAAACAATAAATTACCTTAGCGGTGGGAGGGGCGAAAATTTTCCGATTGCGGGAGTTGGACGGGTTCTGCGCTTGAGATGGTGGGATTTGGTGGGAGATGGTGCGAAAATTTTCTGTTCGGCAGGGGTGTGAGTTTGACGGGCTGCGCCGGATATTTGGAGATGGTGTCGGAAATTCTCCGGCGAGGGATGAGGGTTGGACGGAAATCGCAGGAATTTGGGAGATGGTTCGGCAGGGGCTAGTTTGCAATAATAGGGGTGGGGTGTTTTGGGTATAATTTAAAATTATTCTCTCTCATTCCGTTTAGACTTAGGGAGAATGACAATTTTGGTACTAAATGTTTAGCATGTTTGTAATTTTGGTATTAAAAATTTATTCAATTTTAAATTTAGACTTTATGTTTAGATTTTGTTGTATTTTTTGTACCAAAACCTACTATAGCAGGTTTAAAGATAATTTGGAGTTTTTTTCGAATTATATAATTTTGTGGGACTGAAAAGATAAATTTTATAAAATTAAAAAAAAAAAGAAAAACACGAGCAGTGAACAGTAAAGTTTACTGTTCACTGTCTTCCCCAACTCCCCTCCTCCTTCCTCCTCCACCGTCTGCGATTTCCGATGAGCAGTTCAGGACTGTTCCGATAAACAGTTCCGGAAACTGTTCATGGCTTTTTTTCCCTTCTTCTTCCGATAAATCGGGTTTTTTTACCCGATTTATCGGAAGAAGAATGAAAAAGAAAAAAAATGATGAACAGTTCTGGACTGTTCATCGGAGAATAGTTCGGAACTTTTCATCGGAAATCGCAAATTGTTTCACTGCTTTTTTTTTATTTTTAATTTTTAATATTTTATAAAATTTATATTTTCAGTCCCACAAAATTGCATAATTCAAAAAAACCCCAAATTACCTTTGAACTTGCTATAGCAGATCTTGGTACTAAAAATGTAACAAAATCTAAACATAAAGTCTAAGTTTAAAACTGAGTAAATTTTTAATACCAAAGTTGTAAACAGGCCAAATATTTGATACCAAAATTGTCATTTTTCCAACCATTAAATATTTGTCTTTAATGTTAAAGGTCATTTGGCATCGATGGTGACTGACGAGACGAGGTGTAAATGTGCAATTTAAAAAAAAAAAAAACCTTTTGTACATGTTCCTTTTTTTGGTTTTGATTCTATTTTGGTTTTGTTTTTATTTTGTACGGTAATTTTTATATATTATATTAATTTTTTATCATTTTCAATATATTATTTTTACTATTCAGAAAAAAAAAAAACCTTTTGGCCATGTTCGTTCTTGTTATTTTTCATTTAATTTTCTATTGTTTTAAATTTTAGACTTCCTAATCGGAGTAATAATAGAGTTTATCTCTCTGTTTATGGTGTTTTTTTTCTCCATCTATGGTAGTTTTTTCCCTAGCTATAATAATTTTATTCATGGTTATGGTGTATGAATCTATGATTATGATAATTTTATTCATGGTGTATGAAGACTCGGTTAAAGATTCAGTTTCAAAACTTTCATCAATAATTAGTGGCAGATATATGACCGTTAATATGAGATTTGTTCAGTACAATTGCGAGTTTTATATTTCTACCATGTTTAGATCTATACAATTTAGTATATTAGTTACATGACTGTTATTCAAATATGATAATTATTAGTTTTAAAATTTTGTAATAAATTGTAGTGACTGTTTCTTAGATTTCTGTCCATCGTTGTTGGAGGATTTCAAACGCCATTAACAAAAACAAAAATTCAAATAACACTTTGTTACGCTTTTAATATATATTTTTAAATTAAAAACATGATAACGAACAGGTCTTAATTTCACACTCCGAGGCTATGTTCTTTTTCATTCTATTCCAGGGAAATCATCACTTTTTCCTCTAAAATTTTACACAAAGAAACAATCTCATTTTCTACTCAGTTCAAAATTCAAAATTTAAAATTTCCTCTAAATCTTCGTTCACATAAATTTAAAAAATAACATAATTATGACACTTTTTTTTCATTTTTCTACACAAATGCCCCAAAACAAATTTACTCTATACAAATATTCTTTCCTTAAAATTAAAATTCTTCAAATGAGTATTAATAAAACAGAGCCCAAGACTCCAAGTTGGGGGACAAGGGCACAGTTTGTCTTTAACATGAAGAGTCAACAGTCTTTACACGCATGATCACTTGCATTTAGGTCTGTCAAATTAACCTGTAACCCGTCAACCTGACCCAACCTGCCCACATTTTTAGCCCGTTGAGTTGGGTTGAACTAGTTACAGGTTAAACGGGTCACGGGTTAAATTTTGACCCATACTTAGCGCATTTTTTTCACAACCTACCCAACCCATTTGTTTTTTGTTAACTACTGACCCGTGTGGGTCAGACTGCATTAATGCAAATCTGACCCGCAGGTCACATGAATGACATATGATGCATATGTGATTTGTGTTTGTGTGTGTGTGTGTATATAGAGGCATACTAAACGCAGTAACGGTTTTACTAAACACAGTAACATTCCCCTGTAAAAAGTTCGAATTGCCCTTTATGATTAAAATTTTTTTTTCCATTTTTTCACCTATAAGTAAGGTGTCAAGTTCAGTGTATTTTTTAAACGTTCAAAGTTAGTTGTTTTCCATTTACATTAAACTGCAGAAACACTTGTTTTCCATTTCATCACTGACACGTTCATTCAAATATGGCCGGTATACCCGAGTTCGATCCATATTACACTGTAAGTAACACTGTATTTATTTTTTTACTTTATAGTAGTTTGCATAAATTATATATATACCACTTCACTTTAATTTTCGGGAAAAAAACCCATTCGGGGAGTTTTTTTCCCGGATCTGTGATTATACGGACGTTTTTTGCCGGTTCTGCAACATTTCGGACGGCGAGACTGTCTCCCCGTTCGAAATTCCCGGAATACCGCCGGCGGTATTTCCGCCGAAAATTCCGCCGTTCGTCGGCGGGATTTTCGCCGGAAATACCGCCGGCGAACGTCGGTATTTTTGGCCGGAAATATCGCCGGCCAGCGGCGGTATTTTTGGCCAAAACACCAAGTGCGGCAGCCGGCCGTATTTCCGGTGGGCGGGCGTTTTTTGGGCTATTTTCCCGGGCGAAAATCCCGAAACAGTCGCAATATCCATCCAACCTATTCTAATCATAATTGTGTTAGAACTTTGGCTCTAGCCGATAATATAATTGCGCAATCTATTTGCTGAATCAAAATTTTTGTGTTTAAGTATACTGAATCAGGTTTTTTTATGTTAAAAGGATTTTCGCGTTGAGAGTGATGACATTTATGTTGACCACACCGAAGTATTTCAGACGACCGAAGAGTTCATCAGTAAGGAAGGTATGATTGCATGGGTTAAAGCACGAGCAGTTGAAAATAATATGACGGCAAAAATTACTTTCTCTTGAAAAATGTTGCGGCTGTTCCTAACAAGAGGGAGAAAAGGTAGAGTTGAAATAGGGTGCGATAGATCAGGAAAAGTTAGGGAGAAGGTACCCATACCAGAAGGGAGAAGCAGACGGAGCAATACAAGCAGAAAGATGACAAACTGTCAATTTCACCTGAAGGGACGAGAAATTGATTGGGGAAAGTGAACGTTAGAGGTCAGAAACGGTACGCACAATCATGAATTAGAAGAAGTGCGAAATTGGCATTCAGCGCAGACACGTTTAACAGAAGCGGAGAATAAGAAGATTGCAGAATAATCCAGTATTAACATCAGGCCGAAGCATATATTGGCCCAATTGTGCGCAGATGATCCAGAAAATGTCAGCCACATAAGATAGGTTTACAACGAATCAGCAAAAAGTAAAAGGGATGCGAGGGGAGGTATGACTAACATGCAGTATGCCTTACGACCTTCCCGTATTTCTGAAACAGTTCGTGTTCGAATACATTAATGGGCACGTTAATGTTGTGCTCGATGGACATTGTGGTTTTAGGGTAATTGCCTATTTCGTACACGATGTAGATCAGGCGCAGTGGCACCAAGTGCGTAGAGACCTGCACCAAGAACTCCGGGATGAAGTTACTTTTTGGCGATTCGTTCTTAGGGCAGTCGATTACGATTTAGCATTCAGGCTGCTAGATTGGTATGTAGTTCCGGCAGATGAGGATTTCTGGTTTGATTCTCATATTCTGGGAATACTTGTCGCAACGAAGTATCAGAAGGTGGTTACATTATATGCCCAGCAGAGTAATACTTTCCTTCCGCTCCTGTGGCGGGGGGCCGGCGTCTCTACTGATCCGAGCAGTTTCATCAATATGGGGTTAATAAGACAAAATCATTTCATTGCTTTGTTAATGACAGGGGAGGTATTGCTACCCCCAATCTATCCGACGTGGAGTAGCCGGGCCTCAGAACAAATGCAGCTTTGGAAATCTCAATTGGATGGAAAATTAGGTACATTCCGAAATAAAGCGACTGTTGAGTGTTAGTATACGATATTTTTTCATTTCAACAGCTTAACGTTAACAGCAATTTATATTTTGATTTTACGCTCGAAAGATAAGATCCTCATCTTCAGAATTTTGGTGTAATACATTTTATCATTACTGAATTTAAATAAAATATCTATACATCATCCCGATTGCGGTATCTCCCTAGACAGTGCATTAAAAAAGAGATTAAAAACAATGATTAAACAGATGGGACTCGGGCTAAATGTACTACAGTGCCGACATCAAATCCTCCAAATGGCGAGCCACCTTCTCTATAGCACTCTCCCTCACTTCACTTGGGACGGTATTCCGGTTTTGGGGATGAGCATAATACATTTTACTTGCTATATATTGCAAGCGCTGCGTTTGGAATAAATATCGACTGAATGTTAAAAAGATTGACGCAATTATATAATTAATGAACAGAAAAAACATAAATTTGTAGTTCTTACCGCAACCGCAGATAGCTGTTTCGGGTCAAGTGGCTCATCCGCTTCCATGTCGTCGGGACTAACACGAACGTGCGTCCGCGGAAGGAAGTACTCGAGGTACTCAGGGCACGTCTGATCGGCCCAATAAGCCCTCCCCATCCCCCTTAACACCTTATTCTTGGGGTACATTTGCGGGATTTTAAGATTCGTATCAAACACGCATGAGTACCTTTTTATTTCAGGGCCTCTGTAACAGCTCTTTGGCTGTAAAACTGTGTGAGGGATCGACTGAATGAATCCAAATTGCCGCAGGAACCAATTAGGCATGTATGGCTCTGCGACCCCAGGGCAATGAATAAAACCCCTATACAAGGTTATTGCGTGCACTCCTGCGGGATTCGGCCCAAAAGGAAGCCAATTGACCTAGTGCGTGTGAAACATAGTAAGTGGATAATCGACTATGTCGGTTATTACAATAATAAACATAAGAAAATTTAAATGACATAGAAATATTACCTCTTCGGATTTCATTCCGTCTAAGGCACGTCTGTATTTCAACAAATCCCAGTTAGGCTCGCGCTTCCTTCCGGTTCCGATGTGCCACTTAGCCTATGCTGGCCAATCGGCATCCCAGGATCTCTGCTTTGCCGGACTAAACGCGGAAAAATATTCGTATATCCAGCTCTATTAAAAAAATTGAAAAACAAATTAGTCATTTTATTCTCCAGGTATAAGGACTGAAATAATTTATAAACGATTCTTACAAACCTGCAATAAAGTCAGACACCCGCCTAATTGGGTACCGTCCGCTCTAGAGGCCCAACCAAGGTTGCGATAAAGGGTCGCAAAACATGCTGCACCCCATGCAAGTCAACCTAGGCTTTCTACATCTTGCAGGTAAGGCAAGAAGTGCCCAAGGACGTGGGTTTTTTTCTTATCCACGAACAGGGTGTTCCCAACTAATCACAGCAAATAACCTGCGGTAGAATTGGAGGCATCCACCTGTCCACTGAGACATTGCTCGCGGAGGAGGGACATTTTGACAGTGGCAAAATCTCGATCCCCAAGCTGGTCTTCATGAATCTTCAACGTCTCTAACAGCAGCTCCTTCATCTCTGCCGGCTTAATTTTCCACCCAATTGGCGAACCCCCAATCGGAACCCGCAATATGTACGCAACGTCATGGAAACTGATACTCATCTCTCCGAATGGCATGTGGAATGAATTAGTTTCCGGCTACCATCTCTCAACAAAGGCACTTAGGAGTGCAGAGTTAGCTCTGGATGCATAGACCAACACAAATGTGCCAACCCGGACTGGTCAACTAGAGTTTTTATTTCCCCTTCGTCTAAAGCCCACTTTTATAGATTGTTATAGCCATTATAACACAACAATGCACCACGTTCCTATGTAATGGAATGAATAACATAACAATTTTACTAACCCAACTTATTAATCATAAATAAAAAATGAATAATAATCATATTAAGAAATATGTAATAAAGCATAAAAACGATACATGTCGATGCCATACGTAGTAGGCAACATGACCTTTAAAACTTTGTAACAACTCCGGATCTGAAGGTCCCTCGTCAATCGGACCATCTAGAGGCCAGTAAGCCTTCCACCCGGCATCCCCTCTGGAGCCAGAACCGGACCCAGCCCCTGACACTGACCTACGCGAGGAGCCTATTACTTCTTTGCCTTTTTCGCTCCTCCGTCGGTTGGATGCATTTTCCCCTTCATTTTCATCCTCCAACCGCCCCGAGTTCCCTCCCATGTACCCCTGCGACTGGGACATGTCCATTTCAAATCTTTCCACATTTTCCCTAGCTTCCTCCTCCTCCGCATTTTCAATGTATGGTGGAGCAAATGGAATTTCGCTGTAATCAATGTTACTTTCCCTCGTCGCATTTGATAAGCGAGAATGTCCATGCGCTCTTCCTGCCACTTTCCTCTGCCGCTCGGATACAGTGGGATGTATTCGGCCACCTACTTCCTCAGACGAGGACTGTGTCGCCTCAGTGCTTCTATCAACCAATAGCATATTGTCATCCTTTTTGCTTTTGCTTTTGGTTAATTTTAATTTCAATTTCTTGAATGCTTCTGCCATCTGCAATCATATAAACGCACATGTATCAATACGAAATGAATTGCTAACATACAAAGAACGAGAACACGTTTACAATTACAGAAATTTTAAAGTATTGGCGCAAAAGGCGGCCGGTTCGAGCATAAAACATTAGGATAAATCCCGCCGCCCTGCGAAAAATACTGCCGTCATCCGGCCAGTTTTTTTCGCCGGCGAAATATCGTATTTTCGCCAGCAAAATACCGCCGTCGGACGGCGGTACGTTCGCTGGAAAATACCGCCGTCCGGCGGCGGTATTGCCGGAAAATACTGCCGGACGCCGTGGTATTTTCCCAAAAAAATACCGCCGGCGGTATTCCTTAAGAAAAATCCGCCGGTCGTCGGCGGTATTTCTTTGAAATTCTGCCGGCGACTGCCAGTATTTCATTCCATTCCGGCGACAATCTGCATGATCTACGACGATCCGGGTAAAAAATTAATATTTTCGGGTTAAATACTAACAAATTCGGACATATTATAACCTCTAACTAAACTTCGGTATGCCTCTAACTAAATTAATCAAGCAAACAAATAAAATAGTACCGAAACAAATATTAAATTGAGCCACTAACCTTTAGTCGATCGTACTCGCAGTAGCCGTTTTATCTGATTTAGATAATTTAGGGTTTCCTTAGGCTCACTTGTAATTCATTTCCTAAATAGACGCAACCAGAGGAAAAATGTTACCTATTTTTTTTTTTTCATGGGGTTACTGTTCACCCCCACGGGTGAACAGTAACCCCGCATGGCGAACAGTACTGTTCACCCCCACGGGTGAATAGTAGTCCGTAAAATTTTTTTTTTTTTTAAATTTTTTTGTGCCGGGGGCATTTTAGTCTTTTTACAGGAGAATGTTACTGCGTTTAGTAAAATCGTTACTACGTTGAACAATTTCGTATATATATATATATATATATATATATATCTATACACACACACACACACACACCTTGACACACACACACACACACACACACACACATATATATATATATGTGATTTGTGTGTGTGTGTGTGTGTCAAGGTGTGTGTGTGTGTGTATAGATATATATGGGCCTATTCTTTACGCCGGTTTGAGAACTGGGTTTGAGTTTTTAGGTAGAGACCAAATGGGTTGAGACCCAGAATAAAGAAACGTCGTTTTCAGACCCAGGTCCACAACAGAAATTCCACCACCACCCGAGTCCGCCGCCGCCGCGTCGCCGCCACTGCCGGCGGCCCAAAACCTAAATCCCCAAAATCAAATTCTTCTTCTTCTTCTTCTTTTTTCTGTTTCAATCAAATGGGTTTATCAATTGAAGTTTTAATTTGACTCAATTTGGGATTTGGGTTTACAATTTTGAAATAAAGCATCACAATTGGGTTAGATTTTTGTGGGGAAGAACAGGGCGAAGAAGAAAGTAGAGGAAGAAGAGGAGGAGGAAGAAGAAGGAGAAGAAGAGGAGGAGGAAGGGCCGGCGGCGCGAAGAAGAAGAAGACCGCCGGCGGGGAGAAGAGGAAGAAGAAGAAGAAGAAGAAGAAGAAGAGGAGGAGGAGGAGGAAGAAGAAGAAGAAGGGAAGCGGGAGAAGGAGAGGAGAAGAAGAAGAGAGGAGGAAGAAGAGGAGAGAAGAAGAAGAAGAAGAAGGAGGAGGAGAAGAAGAAGAAGAAGAAGAAGAAGAAGAAGAAGCTGAAGAAGAAAGAAGAAAAAGAAGAAGATGCGAGAAGGAGAAGAAGAAGAAGAAGAAGAAGAAGGGCGGCGGCGGGAGGAGGAGCGCGGCGGCGGGAGGAAAGCGCTGCGGCGGCAGCAGTGGGAATTGGGTTTGAGAACTGGGGTTGATTTTTTGGTAAAAAACATGGGGTTGGGTTAGATTTTTGGGTTGAGACCCAAAAAATGGCCAGACCCGGTTCTGAGAACCGGGTAAAGAACAGGCCCTATATATATATATATAGCAAAAGACAAATACCTCCCCTATAGTTTTCCTTAAAGACAAGTATCACCTTTATGATTTTAAAATGTCCAGTTATCCTCCTATAATTTGGAATAACCTGTATAATTAACAGAAGTTAAGTTATTAACGGAAGATTAAATTCAAGCTACTGTCTTCTGAACATGTTCAATTTCTTGCTTGTTTGATGTCCACCGTATGGTTTTTTAAAACAGTTACTGTCCCAAACAAACAAATTAGTGGATCTATTCAAACTTCAAAAATAAAATTTTGGAATGTCGTCACTGTATTTGCTGTGAATCAAACCTTCATGATTACCATGGTTAATTCCTACAATTTCATCTCTAGTCCCTTATCAAATTTCCTGCTTTATTCACACATGAAAACAATGATGGAAAGCATCAAAGCAGCACAATTGTGAAGAAACAATGTGGCAATGACCCAGGAGTACTTCAATGAACTCTTTTTTGACTGAAAGTACTTTAGGACATGTTCTTTTTGAACGTTTTGAAAACGGTTTTGAAAACAAGTTTTAAAAAATAGTTTTATAATGTAAAAAGTGTATTAAAAATGTAAAAAGTAAATGCTGAATAGTAAAAAATTGTATTGGAAATGATGGAATATGATTAAAATATATTAAATTTACTGTTGAAACCAAAACCATTTTCAAAACGAAACAAAAAGAACAGGCCAGGGATCTCGGCAACCTCTAGTGTCCAACTAGCCATGAAAATTTTAATTTCTCATTTTCATTGATTTCTCAATTTCAGTCACATATTGATGCGGTAATCTGAATTCCCGCATTGAACAATCCTTCGATTTTGTCATCTCTTTCAATTGCTTTAATACCTCACTTTTGTCCGTTTTTTGTCAGTTGCTGCATCAGTGTGATACTCTCTCAGATGTGTTAACAACCCCTTAATTTTTATGCGAAGCTTTGTCCCTGTTGATTGATGAAACTTGCAGCTCTAATTTTGGATCCTCCAGTCTCTTGTGCTTTCTTCTTCATATCGACATAAACCTCAAATAGGCAAGAGATGCCAATGCAGATAACTCAAATTTCCGCCAAAGTGTGCAATACGCTTTGTGGGCTCTTGAACTTAACCCTCCGTTAGTAATCCCAATTTCTGTTAGTATCCAAGTTAATCCAAATTATAGGTGGGTAAATGGACATTTTAAAACCACAAGAGAGGTACTTGTCTTTAGGTAAAACCATAAGGGAGGTACTTGTCTTTTGCCCACATATATATATATATATATAAATTTTAGTTTTTTAGATAAATATATAGTATGACACATGAATAATAAATAAAATAATTCATTTTATTTCTATAAATTGAAATTATTATATATATATATTTAAATTTATTCACTTGCGTATTCACGTGTTATAATAAATATTTTCATAGAAAATTAATTTAAAAGATATTAATTTTAAGTAATAATTAAGTGTCAAAAAAGTTTGACTTGTCAAGTTAAACGACTTGACCCATCGAGTTAAACTGGTCAGCCTATCGGGTTAAATGGATCAGTTTGTCAGATTAAATAGGTCGACCCATTGAGTTAAACGGGTTGACCTGTCGGGTTAAATGGGTTGACCGGTTGAATTAAACGGGTCAACCCGCCAAATTAAACTGGGCAACCCATTGGGGTAAACGGGTCGACCCGTCGGGTTAAATGGGTTGACCCGTTGGATTAACAAATTGACCCGTCGAATTAAACGGGTCAACCCGTTAAGTCATAACTCGATGACCTAATTTACTCATATAAAATTATTTTAAATGATATTTTAAAATAAAATTACATTAAAATTTTTTAACCATATATATAGACTAAATATATACAGAGTATATACGTGTATATATATAAATCCTGCATATGTGTATATATATATAAGTACTGTACGTACGCTATAGCACATTTGTTATATATATATATTTATATATATATATATTATTATAGAGTAAACTCCAAATTTAGTCCCTTACATATTGTGTTTTAATTTTTTTAGTCCCTTATTTCTACAAATTAATTTTTTTGGTCCTTTGCCGTCTAACTTAGCAGAATCAGTTAATGAGTCTCACTTGACTAGAGAAGGTAATTTTGTCTATATTTGTCTTCCCTTCCACAACCCAGCAAAACCTTTAATCACTTCAACCCATTTTCCTTCCATATTGCGTATCAGTAACTTCTCTTTCCCAACAAAGAGAACCCATCAATTTTATTTTTCTTAAAACTTAATTACAAACATAAAAGCATTTTCGGCCATTGTGCAGCTGTGGATCTACTGCTGTTGGTTCATTTGCGAAGTCTTCATCCCTGAAAATTACCGTCGGGAAGAAAGATTGGTTTTCGGGAAGCTTGACAGAGCATTGCCAAGTCTTCGATTTTACAATTAGGTACACCACGCAAGAAAGAGTGGCTGATAGCTTCCTGAAATTCAATGACATAGGTTGAAAATCAAAGCCGACAATTGGCAATGAAATTCCATCCAGATTTAATGCCTCTGACATTTTGTTGCGAGCTTCCTACAACTAAAAATGAGCTTGGACAAATTTTAGTGTGAATAAGAGTGATTACAGTGAGGATGGTGGTGGGTATCAGGAGGAGGAAGAAGTGGCGAATGGGGAAGGGGTAGAGATGACGAGAAAAAGAGAGGGATATGTAGTTTATGGACATAATTGCCCCTCTATTTAATAATCAAGTGAGGATGAAGTGTGCCTTTATAACGCATTCTGTCAAGTCTAACGGCAAGGGACCAAAAAAATCAATTTGTAAAAGTTAGGGATTGGAAAAATTGTTTTCAAATATTAGGGACTAAAAAAATTAAAATACAATATGTGAGGGACTAAATTTGGAGTTTACTCATATATATATATATATATATATATATATCTAACGGCAAGAGACCAAAAAAATCAATTTGTAAAAGTTAGGGATTGAAAAAATTGTTTTCAAATGTTAGGGACTAAAAAAATTAAAACACAATATGCGAAGGACTAAATTTGGAGTTTACTCATATATATATATATATATATATAAAAACTAATTGTTTTGGAGGTACGGGTGAGACTTAGAAGGGAATTGAGGACTGCAGTGGGTGGGTGGGGGGGGGGGGGGGTGGGGGTGGAAGGCGTAGGTTTAAAAGTATTGGAAAAAGTTTTTCTTTAAACATTAATTTGCGGGTTAAACAACGGGTTGAGCGGGTTATAATCCGTTAGGTCAAGTAAATTTGACACATTGGGTCAAACAAATTGACCCGCGAGTTAAGCGGGTTATAATCCAACCCGAACATAATCTAACCCATATTTGACCCGTTCGTCAACGGGTCGAGTTGGATCATGACCCGTTAGGTGCGAATCAAAATTGACCCAACCCATAACCCGCCCAATTGACACCCCTACTTGCATTGCATGCATTAAACTCAACTGGGCCACTTGGTAGCTGAGCTAACATTCGTTTCAAACTTAATAGCAATATGACAGAAGGAGGAAGACGGAATACCCTCGAAACTCTATCATTTCTAGCTAGTTGCATTGTTCATCTTCAATCTATTCTCATTTTGCTCACATTCATTGTTAAACCTCATTTCTTCAGCTTGATTGATTTCATTTTTCTTGTTTCTTTGCTTCCTTTCGCCACTCAAAAAAGAAAGGAAAAAAAAAAAAAAAAAGAAGTTCATTTGTCAGAGATCCATTTATATATTGTTGTTTGGGTCTATTTCAGTTTGCTTGCCTTCATCAGTAAACCCTGTTCAATTCTTGTTCAATTTTCTTGTCCCTTTGATTCGTTTTCCATTTTTCCTTCACCAGAACAGGAAAAAAAAAAAAAAAAAAAAAAAAAAAAAAAGAGAGAGGGTTCCTTTGTCAGAGATTCATTCATATATTGTTGTTTTGGTCCATCTCAGTTTGCTCGCCTTCGGTTTTTTTTTTTTAAAAATAGCCATAATATTAATGATGGTAGAATGCCAAGGGGGGCGTAAAAAGCCTAACCTTGGAAGTACAATATGCAAGAGTGCAAATGCAATAAGGTCCCATCCGCAAACCGTCTATCCTTTACTGTAAGGGAAAGAACGGGCATCTAAATTAACTAGACCTCTTGCTCTAAGTGGTAGAGAAAAATGACTAAAAGTCTGCAACTGATATAGAGTAGCTCCTCTGGCCAAAAAATCGGCCACAGCATTTGCGTGTGAAACTGAAATGATCAAAAAATTGTCATAACTTCACCACCATCCTGAGTACAGGCGTGCTCTCCAAGACCAAACCCCACGATTAAGAGAATCCAGTAAGAATTTCGAATCAGTCTCGACCTGTATTGAAGTTATCAGTTGTTGCTTACATGCAAGCAATCCCAAGTGAAGCGCTGCCGCCTCCGCCTGGAAACTAGTTAAAGTACCTAAAGCAAAAGAAGCTGCCATGACTACAAAACCCATGGAATTTCTGAGAACAACCCCCCCCCCCTCCCCCCTCCCCCAGCTGGGCCCGAGTTGCCTCGCGAGGAACCATCAACATTTAGTTTGTAGAACCCCGGCAGAGGTGGGTGCCAAGCCACCAACTGCGGGATCTTCTTCTTCCTAAACGCCCATTTTGGAATGATGCCATCAGAGACCAAAAAGTGATAAGGCACTGACTTTTCCGGAGGGCACATGCCAGACAACTTGTACAAATTGCGTCTAAAATCTCTTATGACAACTTCAATCGGAATAAGAACCCCTTCATGGAAAGCCCTATTAAAAGCTTTCCAGATCTCCCATAACATAACAACAGGAACTAGGCTTCTGAGGGCTGTTGGTAAATCCGTACTTGACCCGAAAAAACTCACCATTGCTTCCCAAGACGAGAGCCTTCCTAAATGTATCTTAAACAGGGCTAGACACTGGTTCCATATTTCTTTTACCCATGGACAAGAAAAGAAAGTATGTTGCAATCCACCCTCAGCTTCACAAAACAAGCACTTCGATGCCAAACTGAATCCCATTCTCTTAAGAGTGTCATCAAAAGCCTATCCATTCCCCAGCCGCCACAGAAACACAGATAACTTTATTGGAATGGAAGAGTACCAAGATTCCAACATAGTGACTCTGATTCCCCTCTGTCGGACCAAATCATATGCTGACTTAACCGTGAAAAGTCCAGACGGTTCTGGTTTCCAAACTAGTCGATCTATCTCCCCAATAAAAAGAAAGTGAGTTCCTTTCAAAGCTTCTAATACAGGGGGAGGCAAAACAGTTACTAAAGTATCCAAAATAGACAACTTATTCTCCATGAATTGGCGAAAGAAAAAAAAAAAAAAAACTGCGAGCCTATTCATTTCTTGTTCAATCTTCTTGTACCTTTGGTTCATTTTCCATACCCCCTTACCCCGAAAAAAAGCCCTTTGCCATTCAAGCCCACAGAACAAGATGACCTCTGCTGCCATTACTAGTATCAATTCTGCCTTGAATGATGTACAGTTGCTAGTGGAGGCGCGCAATTCTTCTCGTGAACACAATGAAGTGTTTAAGATGTTGAGATTTAAGTTACGGAATCTCAAAACATTCGTTCTTTCTGTAAAAAAGCTTCACAACAATGAAGATTTGGGATCATTCGTGCAATGGATTGGAAAAACTGTTAGCAGTAGGGCAGAGGAAATTCACCCTCGTTGTTGTGATTTGAATGGTACAGGTACTATTTTGCATATTCGTATGACTTCTGACTTCCAGAAAGATGTTCAATATTTGGAGGAAGAAATAGATAAATGGTATGTCACCATGTTGCAGCAATCCAGTTCTCTTACCAGATCTGAAGTCTTGGAAATCATTAGTTTCATCTTGGAGAATCTAGTGGATTTTCAGTCTTTGAGATAAAAAATTCACGTTGAAATTGTAGAAGCAGTGACACCCTTTGGAGAGCAGTTGGCATTCTTGCAGACTCTCTTCCACTTTGTCACACAGAGAAGCGTTGAACCTAGACAAGATTTGTTGGCTCACATTGAAGCTGTTGCTATCGATGCTGCATACCTCTTTTTCACTTGTAGATTTGACAATTTTGATCAAGAAGTTCGTGAAGGGATGCTGTTGAAGATTTCAAAATTGCAACAAAAGGTCAAGCAGATTGATCCACAGGTTTACAAGATGTACACTCAAGTCCTATGTAGATCTAAGTTGCTGCCCACACAGGACATGGATGATGATGCCCTTGCCTCAATGGAGAATTTCCTTGATGCTCTCTTATCTAATCTTTGGGAGATGCTCAGAGTGAATAGTTTCGGTGTGCTTTCTAAGAAGGATCAGCTGCAAGAGCTATACGAAGGAATTCGATCCTTGAGAACCATTCTGAAGCAACCACCAAACAACTTTGCTATGAAAATTAAGGAAGCCATTCAAGGTGTTGTATGTGATATTGGAGTCTTGATTTGCTCATTTTACCAGAAAACACAAGCAGACCATGGTTTTCAGGATTTATTAAAAGCGATGAAGAATGTTCTGGCCTTGATTTGCTCCTGTTACCTGGAGACAGAAGCAGATCCTGGCTTTCAAGATGTGCTAAAAGCGATGAAGAATATTGTGGCACAAGTTAGAGAGGAAGATCCAAAAGTACCAGTATTCTACCTTTCAAGCGCTAATGACATGGGTTTTGTGGATTCCATGCTAGGAAAATTGACGGAGCTGTCAATTTCGGTGGTTGAATCAACTACCAAGAGGCGTGTTCAAACTGTCCAAGAAGAACTTTTCACCGTAAGATCTCTCTTGGAGGAAATTCTGGAGTTGCGCGATGAACAAGAAGGATTCCAAGCTCTTTGGGGTCGTATTTTAAAAGTGGCATACGGAGTACAGAGTCTGATTGATTTTCTAGTCATTGGTAATCTTCCTGATTCTTTTTCAGCATCATTGGATTCCATCATAGCAGACATTACCAGCATTAAGGACGACATGTTGAAAATCGAAGTCAAGAATGTAGCCAGGACTGATAGTCATGTGCCATCACAAATAACTTCCTCAGCAGCGAATGAAGTTGTTGGTGTTGATCGGCTCACTAGGAGATCAAAGCGTTTGCAAATTGTTGCCATCGTGGGTATGGCTGGATTAGGTAAGACCACTCTGGCTTCAAAAGTTACAATGATCCTTCTTCTGTATTGTTCCATTTTTATGTTCGTGCATGGTGTCCTGTTTCACAAGTAGTAGACAGAAGGAAACTGTTAGTTGACCTTCTAAATCAAATTGCTCCAAACACATCTTTTGAGATGCATGAACAAGATTTAGTAGAAAAGCTGTGGCGTAGTTTGAAACGGAAGAGATATCTCATCTTTTTGGATGACATGTGGGATATTGTCGCGTGGAACAGCTTCGAATTGTCCTTCCCTGATGATCGCAATGGAAGTAGAATCATTTTGACAAGCCGTCATCATGATGTTGCTCCGCCTTATATGCTCGACGATGATCCATATTCTCTCCGTCCTCTCGAAATTGAAGAGAGTTTTGAGTTGTTGCGGAGGAAATTATTCCCTGGAGTAAGTTGGCCTCTTGCATTACGTGATCTTGGGATTCAAATTGCAAGAAGTTGTAAGGGATTACCTTGACGATCGTCATTGTAGCTGGGCTTCTAGCAACGATAGATCCAGAGGCATGGATTGACATTTCAGATGGACTAAGATCGGGCATCGAATTGGGTGCAGAGCACACACTGGAGCTAAGTTTCGAACATTTACCATATTATTTAAGGCCATGCCTTCTCTATCTTGGGTCATTTCCAGAGGATCAAGAAATTTCAGTCAAGAGGTTGCTTCGTTTATGAATTGCTGAAGGATTTGTTGGGAAAAGTAGGATTAAAAGCCTAGAAGATGTTGCAGAAGATTACCTGAGAGCTTTAATCAATAGAAGCCTGATTATTGTTTCGAAACAGAGAGCTGATGATGGAGTCGAAGCATTTCGAGTTCATGACTTGCTTCATGATTTGTGCTTGAAAAGATCCAAAAATGAAGGGTTTTTCAATTTTCAATTTTCTAAAAGGGATTGATAATCTGTTAGAATTTGATGTGCAGAACAACCTGCAGAGGTTATGCATTGATTCTGAGCCAGAGAACTTCAGACAATCCAAGTTGTATTGCCCTCGTGCACGTTCTCTACTTTTCAGCCCATCTCAAGAAACACTAAGGGCTGATGGAGCAGATCTGTTGCTGGATATCTCAATTGTGATTCACTTCTTCAAACATCTAAGTGTTTTGGATTTGGAGCAAATTGATTTAGGCTCAGTGTTTCCAAGTGAAATAGAACTACTTGTTCAATTGGCCTTCCTGGCAATTCGAGGTAAGTTGAAGGAGATCCCATCATCAATAACTAAACTCTCAAATTTGGAAACTTTTATTGTTGATCCAAAGGGAAGCATACTTTCATTGCCAAGCACTCTCTGGACTCTACAGAAATTACAGTACGTCTGCATAAGAAGTTCGTATAATTCTGGCGGTGCTATTTTGCCAATAGAAAATCTTTACAACTCACCGTTCTTGAATGAGTTATATTGGTTTTCTGGTGCAATCATCCCTTCTTGGAGCAGCATGGAAAATCTAATGAGAAAGTTTCCTAAAATTCGTAAGTTGAAATGCAAACTTTTCCAACAGAGGGATGATACAAAAAATCTTGACAAGATTGTGGTTCCTTACATTTTGAGTAATCTAGAATCACTTCATATGTTACGACATAGTGGACTGCCTTTCCAGACTAAATTTGAGTTTAGTTTGCCTGGAAATCTGAAAAAATTGACGTTGTCAAGCTTTTTCTTGCATCGGAGGAACATTTCAGCCATCGGCAAACTGCCAAACCTTGAAGTCCTCAAATTATTCCGTATATCCTTTGATGACGATACATGGGACATGGAAGAAGGGGAATTTTCAAAACTCAGAATGTTGAGTTTATCTTCCACGAGCCTTGTCAGGTGGACAGCTTGCGATGATCAATTTGAATTTTTTCAGAAGTTGGTATTGAATAACTGTCGACATTTGGAAGAGTTGCCTTATTGTCTTGAATACATTTCAACACTGGATACAATCGAGGTGTATCATTGTTCTGAGAATCTAGTAAATTTGGTGAGAGGAGTTGAGAAAGAACAGGGGAAATGGGGAAATGAAGTGAAGATCATTATTCAATCCGAATGACTTGTTTGAACATTTGTTGGCTGGATTTGAAGAAGTGATAGTGGCTATTGTGGTTATATACTACTACTTTATGTTGTTGAGTGCTTTAAAGAAAGAAAAAAAAAAAAAAAAAAGGGTTGTTGAGTGTTTTTGGTTTTGAATTGTTATTGAGTGTATTTTCACCTTAAACATGATTGAGTGGCATTTTTCTTTTGAATAGCCGTTAATTATTGAGTGTGTTTCAATTAAGTCTCTACAAAATTGTCTCAAAAGTTACCTGTCATGTATTTCACCTTAATTTAATTGTTGTTTCCACTCTTTAATTCAGAGTTTTAAGTGTTTTTCACCTCTGGATCGCCTTCTTCTTCAGGCTTGGTCTTCTTCCTTAACTCTCTGCTAAAACATTGCATTTTATATTTATATGGTCAGTTAGGTTTATATTTATAGATGATTAAGACATTTGTTAAGAGGCTGCGGATTAAATTGCTTTTTCGTTTTTTGTATGCTGCAGTTTTTAAGTAGAAAGAAGTAAATTATGGTTTGTTAAATTTCTGGGGTGGAATTAATAGCAGCTCAAGTCCTTTGCAAATTAATTACAAGTTTCTGTTAAAAAGCTCTCCTGCAGATCTTCTTTTGATTCACACAACCTTCCTCATCGTAAACTTCATCGATTTCGTCTTCAATGCCATCCCTGCATTCTTCGAGTTGCTTTGGTTCTCTTTTCTTTCCTTGAGATATTCTTGCCTGGAACGTTCTCTCAAAGCTTTAATCTCATCAACCTCCGTAGCCCTTGTCCTCCAAGTCGCTTCATTTTCCCCTTTTTGTTGGAAATTTTCTAATAATTTCGATGTAAATGAAAAGAAGTGAGCCGGAGTTTCGCGCATGGTCCAGGGATCAAACTCTTTGAGTCCAAATGCTGGCAATAGAGCCGTGTGACGAGGCGTGGGAATTGCACCCGGCACGACAGCGAGAGAATCCTTCTAGCATTTTTCTTTTTCCTGAATTGTTGATACTAGGAAAAGTGATGTTTCCTAAGAGTTTCTAAGTACAAGAAATCATTCTCAATTTCAACACTTTTCAGGCAATATCCAACACTTTTCGTCACAGGTGTCGTTTTCATCTTATGTTCTTCTGAAAAAGGAAAGATCTTTCTTTGTAGAATGATGAAAAAGAACCCAGATAAACAAAAAATTGATGAATCAAAGAAAGTATAAAATTCAATAAACACACACGAAAGTTTTTTGGTTTTTCTTACTTATAGAGTATAGCACAGCCTCAACTTAACCTGCTACATTGCAAATAAGGAAATTAATCCTATTCCAAACCTAAAACATAACAAGAATAGGAAATTATCCAAATTCAAAACAAATTTGGTTTAATTATGATGCCTAAATCTCGATCGTTTTATAATTTAGAGCTTCTTGAGGGAGGCTTTCAGATGTGGTTGTAAAGCAGTGACATTAGTCGCCATTTCAACCACGTACGACAATTCTTCACCGTTGACGACTTTAAATTCCCGATTTATCTCTCTCACCTTAGAAGCGTTCCCTACCACCGCGCTTTTAAGCTTCACGATCCTCTCTTTAGCATCGAATGTTCCCTTCTGAACCTCTACTATCCCCGTGCTCTGGGCGATGGCGACTTCGATGGTTCCGTCGGGTTTGGGCCTCCAGTAGCCGCTCTCGCCGTGCATCGGCTCGCCGGAGTCTAGTTTCCACGTCTTCTGGGAATAAGCTACGACGGGCTTGCTGGGATGGTGAGAAAAACACACTTCTTCGGCGTATTTGAAGGCGGAGATGGTGGGGAAACCTCCCTCGCCGTGGCCTTTCCAGGTGCCCAGCAAGAACGATATGGGTTGGACTGCCGGATGTGTGGGAGGCGCCGTCGGCTCTTCTCCGCCGTCCATCTGTGCCCCTGTGTAGTGTTCAATTTGATGTATGAAGATAAGGGATGAAGGAATATGATCGAATTTAAACTAAAGTTTCGTTACCTAAATGGGCCTTTTTTTCCTTTTTATACTCACAAATCATTTGGAACCTGTGGTAATTCCAAGTTAAGATCAGCCTTTTTGTGTGTAGATTTCGACGGAGAAAACAATGCAGTTTGGGGAAAAAATAAAATTAAGCCACGGCGGAGCATCACAAAATTTTTTCCCCCACTCTATGTATGCGGAAAAACTCGTATGAAGCGTGTTTTATAATAAAACGTAATTTATATATGAGATGAGAAAAAAGTGAAAAAGTAGTCCATAATATTTATTTATATTTCAAATGTAGTCCACAATTTTTATTATGCATCAAATGTAGTTCACAATGTATCTGTTTTATTTTAATTTCAGTATAAATAACGGAAATTAGACCAAATTAACTGTCAACGTATTTGACCAGCAGTCAAACAAGAACACGATTTTCAGGAAATCTTTTTCTTTAGAAATTTTTTTTTCGTTTTCTAAATAAAACGATTTTCGGGAATTCTTTTTCTTTAGAAATTTTTTTTTTTCCGTTTTCTGAAGAAAACGATTTTCAGGAACTCTTTTTCTAAAACGATTTCTCAAAAATCTTGTCCTTTGACCTCCTAAAATCACCCCACCCCTTTCTTCCAAAACCATTTGCGCCATGGAAGGAGTTTCAAGCTTTCAGAAACATCGTAGATGGCTTTTCAACCTTCGTATCGGCTACCCTGAGTATGGTTTTCCGGCCATTGATCATAATTCTCTGTGGATTTGGCATTCATTTACTAAATTGAATATCTTCATATTTGCAGCTGTGATTGGAGACAAGTTCATTGCCCAGGACTTAACAATCATCAACACTGCAGCGCCGGAGAAACATACGGCAGTTGCTCTGAGGGTAACATCCAATGCTGCTTTCTATCGCTCTTGAGGTGATATCATATCAGGATACTTTGTATGCACACTGCCTTCATCAGTTCTACCGGAGAAGTAAGTTGGACCCGAAAGCTTGAAACTCCTTCCATGGCGGAAATGGTTTTGGAAGAAAGGGGTGGGGTGATTTTAGGAGGGTCAAAGGAAAAGATTTTCGAGAAATTGTTTTCTTCAGGAGACGGGCAAAAAAAATTCTAAAGAAAAAAAGTTCCTGAAAATCGTTTTCTTCAGAAAACGACAAAAAAAAAATTTCTAAAGAAAAGATTTCCCGAAAATAGTTTTCTTCAGAAAACGGGAAAAAAATTTTCTTAAGAAAAAGATTTCTGAAAATTGTTTTCTTGTTTGACTGACGGTCAAACTCGTTGACCGTTAATTTGGTTTAATTTCTGTCATTTGGACTGAAATTGAAGCAAAACAGATATATTGTGAACTACATTTGATTCATATAAAAAACTGTGGACTACATGTGATGCAGGAGTAAAGATTGTGGACTACTTTTACACTTTTCCTCGTGAGATTACTCGAGCATGATGCTTTTTGCATACATACAACTGTATTTTTTTAAGGCAGTGTCGTAGTGACATTCCAGTAGTGTAAGAATTATACTATTAAACTACAAGGGTGATATATATTTTTTTCACAAAGGAGTAGAAGAATAGTTTAGCACTTGTACTAGCTCTTGAAGGATAGGATTCATTTTTTTTGAACTTGTACTGTTAAAGGATATCATTTTTTTCTATTTATTTTTGCTTTGTTTTTTTCATCATTAGATGATACATAAAAAGAGTATTATTGATATTAGTAAACAGTATCATTGCAACTGTTTACAAGTATTAATTTTTTAAATATTATTTTTATTTATTTATTTTATACTCTAACTGATACTCTTTTGATAGTCTTGTACAATAATGTGAATATTTTGCAAGGCAGAGACAAAAATAGGCTTGAGGGATACTCGTGGATTGCAGGCAGGATTGTGCAATTCATAATATTGCTTAAGACCGATTCACATAATATTGCTTAAGAAAATGCATAATATTGCTAGGTCAAGACAAAGATTTACTTAAAAATAATCTACAACTTTGTTATCCATCTTCCTCAAATCCAAAATTTATTCTATGGTCAACAATAATTTTATCATGAGTAACGATAAACATCTCAAATATTCATTACAACTTTTGCATAGCAACTCATGTGGCATGCATTCATTGCTTATATTTTTATGAAATTATTATTAATATCACATAATCGACCAATGAATACATACCACATAGTTGCTATGCAAAAGTTGTGATAAATTATTTGAGATGTCTATCATTACTCTTTTATCATTAGACCAATAACTTGTTTGCCATAACAGTATTAAGACTATTTTTAATGCATTTGATCAAAGTTGCAGTTTAAAGAAGACAACAAAATCAATGTACTATAATATTAACACCAGGAGGGTTTCACACTCTTCATATAGGAGAAGTTAGAAAATTACCCATTACCCATGTAAAACTATACAACTTAATTTAGAAAGATTCAAATTGCAGATAAAATAAATTTGATTCATAATTAACTTCAAAACAATGATGGTCATAAGGGCAAAATATTATCAGGATTAGATAAATACAGGTTCTTTTAATTGAAATTAATTAATCAAAGCAAACATTAAGAGAAGAAAACCAAAGAATAGAAGAGTAACCGTACATAAGATACTACTCCCTCCATTCTATTTTGAAAAATATTTTTTGTGCCAACAAAAGAGAGTTACTTTCAAATTTTTTTACTCCTCGTACCCTCACTGATATAATCATGTGTAATCTACAATTTCACTCATACTTAGTAAGGATATAAATAGAATAAAGAGGGTTAAATTAACTATTTTAAATGTTGTACCTTGACATTCAAAATGAGTTGTACATTAGTCAAAGTAGACTCTTCTAATGAAAATATGGGAGTATTTAAGTTAAAAATTTCTTCTAAAATATTACTTACACAAATTTTCTATTTCTCCAAAACCAAAAGAAATTCATCTTTTTTAATCATAATACAAACATAGTCCAAGAATCCAAATCTCTAAAACGTAGGTCTTTTTTAACTAATATTTGTTTGTTTGATGTTAAAGGTCAGTTTGCTTCGATGGTATTGGTGACTGACGATACGAGGTGCAATGTTTGGTGAGGTATTTGTGTCTTACTTTCTAATTTAATTGCATACTCCACTCCTAAGTTACCCACACTTTGTTTCTTTAATATGAAAAGTCAACCGTCCGTGGATTAATTAACCCCATATGGGCCACTTAGAATCTTCAATCTATTCTAAATTTGCTATCATTATATTACTTCTTGTTTGGTTTCATTTTTCTTGTTTCTTTCAAAGCCCAGAGAACAAGATGGCCTCTGATATAATCATTACTAATGTGCAGTTACTACTTACTAGTGGAGGCGCGTAATTCTTCTCGTCAACACAATGAAATGTTTAAGATGTTGAGATTAAGTCAAGGAATCTCAAGAGATTTGTTCTTTCTGCGCAACAATGGAGATTTGGGATCTTTCTTGAAATGGATTGAAGAAAGAGGAAATTCACCCTCGTTGTCTTGATTTGAATGGTACAGCTTCTATTTTGCATTGGAATTTGGCTTCTGAATTTCAAAAAGATATTCAATCTTTGGAGGAAGAAAATGAACACCCCTACACTACTTGCAGGATTGTACAATTAATTCATAATATTGCTTAAATTTTCAATAAAAGAAAATATTGTTTAACAAAATGCATAATATTTATAGGTCAAGACAAAGATTTACTTAAAAATAATCTCCAACTTTGTCATCGATCTTACTCAAATCCAAAATTTATTCTATAGTCAAATATAATTTTATCACTAGACTAATAACCTTTTGGCCATAACAATATTAAGACTATTTCCAATGCATTTGATCAAGTTGCAGATTAAAGAAGACAACAAAATCAATGTACTATAATATTAAACCTAGGAGGGTTTCGCACTCTTCCTATAGGGGAGGTTAGAACATGTAAAAATATACAATTGAATTAAGAAAGCTTCAAATTATAGATAACATAAATCTGGTTATTAATTAATTTCAAAACAATGGTGGTCACGGCAAAATATTATCAGATTAGCTAAATATATACGAGTTTTTTTAACTGAAAATACTCAAGAGCAAACTAAGAGAAGAAAATAGCACAGTGAACCATACAGAAGATACTATTACTAATCATTTTTGAGTAAATTTAATTTTAAATTTTAAAATACTTCTCAAATATTGCTTATACAAATTTCCAAATAAATTTTCTATTCTCCAAAACCAAAAATAAAATTATAAAAAATCATTTTAATCATAATACAAACACAGTCCAAGACGACCAAGACGCCCAATCTCCACGCTCCTATGAGAGTTAGGGGTTTTGGTTGTCTTAGATGCTAAGGGCTCCCCCTATCTAAGGGGATAATGGCTCTTTCACATAGTTCTTACACATTTATAGATTGGATTTGCATTCTTGCATCATTGTATCGCTAAGGTAAGGCTCAAGACTCCCAATCTCCAAAACTTAGGTCTTTTTTTACCTAATATTTGTTTATGACGGTTAGTTTGGTGAGGTTTTGTGTCTTACTTTCTAATTTAATTGCATACGCCACTCCAAGGCTCCAATTTTGTTTCTTTAATGAAAAGTAAACTCTCCGTAGATTAATTAACCCCAAATGGGCCACTTGCTAGCTCAGTTAAATTTCATCTTCAATCTATTCTATATTTGCTATCATTGATTCTTGTTTGATTTCATTTTTCTTGTTTCTTTGATTCCTTTCAAGCCCACAGAACAAGATGGCCTCTACTATCATTACTTGTATCAATTCTGCCTTAGATGATGTACAGTTGCTAGTGGAGGCGCGTAATTCTTCTCTTGAACACAATGAAATGTTCAAGATGTTGAGATTTAAGTTAAGGAATCTCAAAACATTTGTTCTTTCTGCCAAAAAGCTGCCCAACAATGGAGATTTGGGATCTTTCTTGAAATGGATTGAAGAAACTGTTAGCGATTGGGCAGAGGAAATTCACCCTCGTTGTCTTGATTTGAATGGTACAGCTACCATTTTGCATTGGCGTTTGGCTTCTGAATTCCAAAATGATATTCAATCTTTGGAGCAAGAAATGGATAAATGGTATGTCCCCCTGTTGCAGCAATCTAGTTCTCTTACCACATCTGAAGTCTTGGAGATCATTAGTTCCATCTTGGAGAATCTAGTCGATTTTCACTCTTTGAGATCGAAAATTCACGTTGAAATTGTAGAAGCAATTACACCCTTTGGAGAGCAGTTGTCATTCTTGCAAACTCTCCTTCACTTTGTCGCAAAGAGAAGACTTGAACCTACACAAGATTTGTTGGCTCACACCGAAGCTGTTGCTATCGATGCTGTTGAAGATTTCAAAATCGCAGCAAAAGGTCAAGCCGATTGATCCTCAAGTTTACAAGATGTACACTGAAGCCTTATGTAGCTCAAAGTTGCTGCCCACACAAGAGATGGATAATGATGTCTTTACCGCGATGAAGGATTTCCTTGATTCTCTAATCTCTAATCTTTGGAGGATGCTAAGAGCGCGAGAGAATAGTTTTCGTGTGAAGAATCAACTGCTCGAGCTGTATCAAGGACTTCAATCCTTGAGAACCATTCTGAAGCAACCACCAAACAACTTTGATATGGAAACTAAGGAAGACATTAGAGGTGTGGTATGTGATGTTGGAGTCTTGATTTGCTCATTTTACCATAAAAAACAAGTAGACCATGGCTTTCAGGATTTACTAAATGTGATGAAGAATGTTTTGGCCTTGATTTGCTCGTGTTACAAGGAAATAGAAGTAGATTATGGCCTTCAAGATGTACTGAAAGCGGTGAAGAATATTTTGGCACAAGTTAGAGAGAAAGATCCACCAGTACCAACATCAAACTTTTCAAGCACTAATAATGAGTTGGGATTTGTGGATTCTGTGATAGAAGAAGTGACAGAGTTGTCAAGTTCGGTAGTTGACCCTTATACCAAGAGGCGTTTGCAAAGTTACCAAGAAGAACTTGTCGCTGTAAGATCTGCCATGGAGAAAATTCTGAAGTTGCGCAATGAACAAGAAAGATCCAAGAGCATCACTGACTTAGTATTTACTCAATAACATTGTAATTAGGCTTCAGTTGTTGACTTGGTAATCGGCCAGAATGTACTGGCTTTAGTTTTTTCGAATTTTCTCAGAATTTACTGGCTTTAGACCTTTAGGCTTTAGTTGGTTGTGCACTATTGTTGAATTCCAGCAAAATGGTTGTAGCCTTGTAGGAGGCTCTATAAAAAGCCATTCACAGAAGCCATTAAATCATCATGAAAAATACAACATTTCTTCTTCCTTAATATCTCTTCAATCCTTCTTTTCCCTTAATCACAAATTCTATTCAAAACATTTGGTATTAGAGCCGGTTTCGATAGGTACTCAGGGTCAAACTAATGCTGAATTTTATAACTATTTGAATAAAGTGTTAGCCTGCCATCTATCCATGATCAACTAAATCACTGCTACTCTATATATGAGGCTAAAAACGTTGCAGGCCAACCGCACCTGATACGTCAACCCCTTATCCTTGATTGGCGTTTCCCCCACATGACTACTCACTGACAATCGGTAGACTCCCACCACCAAAAGTCATCACCATTTGCACCCAAAACGAACACCTATTCGACTCTTGGGATTTTTGGACCGCCAAGTGTTCAACATGGCAACACTACAAGAAAAACGGGTTTTAGTGACGATAAAAGGTCGTCACTATACCCTTTAGTGACGACAAACAGGTCGTCAAGTGGTCTCGACAATAGGTCCGTAGCTAAAAAGTTCAGTGACGACTTTTTGGCATCGTCGTCACTAAAGTCTACCATTTACTGACGACTATTTGTCGTCACTGATATTAGTGACGAAGAAAGTCATCACTAAGTGTGCGTCAGTAAAAGTGTCAAGTCGTCACTAAAGGGTGTATTATTAGTGACGAGAAAAATAGCGACGAAAAAAATCGTCAGTGATAAACAAATGGTCAAAGTCTTTAGTGACGAACTTCAGTGACGAGTAATGGTTGTCAATATAAAAGTCAACCGTTTTAGTGACAAAAATTAGTGATAACAAATGTTTGTCAGTAAAAATTTTTTAAAAAATAATTGAATAATGTTAGTGACTACAATTAATTGTTAATAGAAATGTAATACAATTAATAAGTTAATCATCGAATAATTCTTAATCATAAGCACAAATATCAACTAATTCTAAAATTATATACTAACAATAATATCCAAAAAAATTACAACTACCATAATCAATCTAACTCCTATCCAACTACCAACAAATGTGAGAGAATTAACTTTTGACTTCCACCACCCTAAGTGGAACAAATGATTCAACCAGCAAATCAAGTCTGATTGGTCGGCAAAAGAATGACAATAACCTTGACATCCATTCAACAAGAAGCAGAAGGTTTGCTGGTAGGCAAAAGAATGACAAGAACCTTGACATCCATTCAACAAGAGCAGAAGGTAAATTCATCGATGTTAGACCTGCATGAACAATCTAGCTGAAAAAAAAGTAGCAATAGACTTGCAAATCAGCAATATAAAAACCCAACTGCCAAAGCTAATTATAGTTTTAACTAAGAAATTGTCCAACTAAGCAAATACAAGATAACATGACACTCAAAAAATGCATAACAAACTAATCCTTTAAACTGTAATGCATACATCTAAAGAAAAAGTTTCAAACTTGGTATAAGGAACTGAAGTGAAAAAGGTTCTAAATATGCTTACATAACCTTTTAAACAACATTGCTAAGCTAAGATAAAATTTAGAGGAAGAAACTGTAGAGTTGGTTAATAAAGCAGACCTTGTTCATGCCATTCCATCCCATTCCTTGTAGAACTCTTCCAGAAATTCCTCCTTAAACTTGAGCATGTTGCATCCCTTCTCTATTTAGCTAGGCATTTACATTGCAGTTCTTAGCTCTCAAAATTCCAAACTTCATGATAAAAAGATCCATGAAACTGGGATAGAAAACAAGAAATAAACTAAATGTCATGTCCACTATTGTAGTTTAAGACTCAAGACCATAAAGCACATTATTAGTGTTAAGCATGAATTTTATTTATTTATTCTTTTTTTGCAAAGAAAAGCTGCTGTTCAAATTTGAAGCTTAAGTTCCACTATTCAGGTCCTATAAGCCCCTAATACCAAGAGGAAACTATTATCATATAAATCACAAACACCATATTATGTCAATCAGCCAGAAAACAATTTCCTATAAATTCAAGACACCTCTTGACCAATATTTACAAAATTGTGATGGACACACATAAACATGACTCTGACATAACTCGGACTACACACTAAATTCAGCAAAAAAAAAAAAAAAAAAAAAAAAAAAAAGGAGGATCCAAGGGATCCTACACCCTCACACTTAAACTCATGCTTGCCCTCAAGCATGCACAAAGAATAGAGTAAGGGAACACAGGGATTGACTCAAGAACAAAAAACAAAAACACTCAGAGCAACAAAAATATACACCAAGGAAAGGAGTGTTACCATCACCGTACAAGGTCCCCTTAGGTAAGCAGAGCCCATACATCTGGAGTTTTCACTCCTTTTTATACAGCAAGACCAGTAGATAGAGCAATGATCACACTCATCTTCTTCAGTTTACCATTATTAGGGAACAAAGAATGACGCAACAATGAGGTTTATGAAGTCTCATCGTCATCTCAACATGTTTAAGCATGTCCCTATCAGAGAAAGCACATCAAAGCAAAGGTGGGAGTAGCATGCCCATCACGATTAGTTCCAAGGCACACAATATAGCATACATACCCATATAGCAATTTAGCTAAGAAAAAGAACCATTGGTAGAACCAAAAACTCGACTATAAGTAGTCGTCAAAGACATTCCAGTAGTAACGAGTGTCATATCAGCAAAAGAGAGCATAATCTCACTAGCAAAAAAACTCATATCTTCACCATGCTAAAATAACAATCCAACAAGTCATAGCCAGTATGCATTAAAGCTCAACAATGATACAAGAGAATCAAGTCCAGACCAAACATAGGCTATCACAAGCTTATAAAATATTTTCCACACATTGAGCACAAGTAAGTAGATCACAAAGAACAAACTCAGTATTTTTGTTTTTTTTTTCTCTTCAAATCAGTACTCTACTCACGAACTTTAGGTGTTAAATACCCCAAGCATATCACAACTAATATTTCTCTCCATCACAATCATCTTAAATTAGTTCATTAATGGAGCCAAAGATGCAAAATCCAATTGCTTTTATCATGCATGTTTGAACAACAATGTCAACATGCAGCTTAATTAACAAGAGAAGCATAATAATTTGTCCCAAGCACCACAGAAGTTAACCACAAAGGGTTTACAGAAGTTAAAGAACATAGTTAGACAACTGCAGGACTATCAGACATAAGGGCTACACTTTAGGAAATTGAGCTACCATATTATCAAAAGAAAATTAAAGCACTAGCAGCCAAGACTTGACCCACAGAATGCAGTATTTATTTATCTTATAACGCACAAATTGTTTATATTAGCATCAAAATTCAGCAGTGAGCTTGTAGATAATCAATTATGAGATCGAACAAAATGTTGGGGTTGACCCATGAGTAGAAAATTCAAATATGCAATTTAATCCAATCTCAAAACCATTAAAATTTAGTGGAGATGATGGGTTCTAGCCTGGGAACTTCTTACAAAAGAAACCGAAGAGGGTGCAGTCCTCTTGCTAACTTGGGCATCATGAACCCCGAGCCCATCGTTTATGCCAGTGCGAAGTCAAAACAACTGGGAGTTGTTTGCAGCGCCAGCGGCGACAAAGTTCGTGAACAGAAAGTAGCTCTTGCAATCTATAATAATAAAAAAAATAGAGAGCAAACAGAGGAAAAAATAATTAAATAAAACAAATTGCAAGAACAAATTCATAAAGGAATACGGTAAAGAAATTAGAGGGGGGAAAGGATGGGGGAAGTGTGAAACGGTCGCCGGTGAGTTGCGATCTGAAATCGCTAGGGCGGTTGGATGTAGTAATCCGTCATGCAGATATGTTTAGGCGGCGACGATGGGTTTTTGCGAACACCCTCACTGCACCTTGGTGAAGATGGAGGACGACACAATTTCCATAGGCGGCTAAGAAAGAGGGACGCAGCCCTATGAATCAAGCATCAGCCGCATAAGCACCTTGGATTTGGATTTGGATTTGATCAAATCACATAAGGATTGGAATTTAGGTTTTGGGCTGCATCTTCATTAATTCATTTGGGCATGCATTCCTTGATTAGAATTAATCCAATCTTGTTGGCTTATCTTTACTTTCATGATTAAGTCCAACTTTTGGGATTAAGTCCAACTTTTGGGCATAATTATATTATCCCAATAAACTATGCTTTTCTAGCCCAACTCAAGGCCCACTTAATCTTTAATATTTAGCCCACCGTATTCTGAATTTGTCTACTATTCATGAGCACCTGTTCGGGCCAATGGACCCTTATTCTGCTCGTTTTGCAACTCTTCTCTCCTTCTGCCTTACTGCCTAAAACATGTGCTTATCATAGGAAAACACTAAAAATATCCCGTGAGATTGGTCAAGAAAACACTAAAAATAAACAACATGAAGACACACATCAATAATGATTTTTCTCTAGTTAAAATTTGTTGTCCCAATACTATTTTTTTTAAATACTTTTTTATAAAGAATATAAATTAGCTTTTGTAAGTTTATCAATGCAAATTCTTCATGTCATTAAATATTATAATTCAAAAATATTAAACTTAAATATTCTTCATGTAATTCTTCCCGTGAAATTAGTCTAAATAAATTTTCCCTTGACTACATTAGTATGGGAATGCAATGTACAAATTTAAAATATACTATTTATTGGGAAATAAATTTTGTTGAAAGTTGATATAGAATTATTATTTCTCAAATATATATTAAGAGATATGGACTAAAAGATAAATAGTAGGGTATTTTATTAACATTATTAGAAGTTATGGGCTAAAAGAGAAATACAAGGGTGCCATAAATAACATTATTAAAAGTTATGGGCTAAAATATAAATACAAGGGAGCCTTAGTGATATTGTTAAAAGTTATGAACTGGAAGAAAAATATAAGGGTGTCTCAGTGGCATTGTTAAAAGTTATGGACTAAAGAAAATATAAGAGTATCTTAGTGACATTGTAGAAGTTATGGAAGAGAAATACAAGGGTGTCATAAGGACATTGTTAAAAGTTATGGACTATTACAAAAATGTAAGGGTGTCTTAGTGGTATTGTTAAAAGTTATAGACTAAAAGAAAAATATAAGAGTATTTTAGTGACATTGTTAAAAGTTATGGGCTAAAAGAGAAATACAAGAGTGCCATAATGACATTGTTAAAAGTTATGAATTCAAAGAAAATATAAGGGTGTCTTAGAGACATTGTTAAAAGTTATCAACTAAAAAGATAAATACAAAGATATCTTAGTGACATTGTTAAAAGTTGTAGATTAGAAGGAATTAGTGGCATTGTTAAAAGTTATGAACTAAAAAGATAAATATAAGGGTGTCTTAGTGACATTGTTAAAAGTTATAGATTATAAGGAAATTATAAGTGTCTTATTGGCAGTGCTAAAAATCATGGATTAAAAGAAAAATACAAATGTGCTTAGTGTATCTTAGTGACATTATTAAAAATTATATACTAAGAAAAAGAGAAAAGTTTCTTAGTGACATTATTAAATGTTATGAACTAAAATAAAATTATTTGTGTCATTTTAGTAGATACAATTAGTTTTGTTGTTCACATGGAATTATTTCTCAATTATATATATCAAAGAAATATATACTGAAAGATAAATGTTAGGGTGTCTTAGTGGCATTACTACAACTTATGGACTAGAACAAATATAAAGCTATTTTAGTGATAATGTTAAAAGTTATGGGCAAAAAGAAAAATACAATAGTGCCTTAGTGACCGTGTTAAAAGTTTTCAACTCACAGAAAAATATAATAGTGTTTTAGTGATATTGTTAAAAGTTATGTGCTAAAAGAAAAATATAAGGGTGTCTTAGTGACATTATTATAAGTTACAGACTATAAGAAAAAATAGAGTGTCTTAGTGACATTCTTAAAAGTTATGAGATACAAGATAAATATAAGGGCGTATTAGTAAGAATTAGTGTAAAAATTATGGGCTAATAGAAAATTTTAAGGTGTTTTAGGGATATTGTTAAAAGTTATGAGCTAAATGAAAAATATAAGGGTTCCTTAGTGGTATTTTTAAAAGTTATAAACTAAAAGGAAAAAAATAAGAGTGCATTAGTGACATTGTTAAAACATATGGGCCAAAAGAAATATTTAAGGGTGCCTTAGTGACATTATCATAATTATGAACTAAAAAAAGATAAGGATGTCTTACTGACAATGTTAAAAGTTATGAGCTAAAAGAAATATTTAAGGGTGCCTTAGTGACATTATCATAATTATGAACTAAAAAAAGATAAGGATGTCTTACTGACAATGTTAAAAGTTATGAGCTAAAAGAAAAATATAAAGGTGCCTTAGTGGTATTGTTAAAAATTATGGACTAAAAAAAATAGTGTAGATATTTATCATATATGAATAGTTTAAATGAGTTCACGACATCATAAAATGGTTGGTTGTCTTAGTTAGTCATTATATTGATTACTATGAGAACTCAGTTTTGAGTCTCACCAAATGCTAATTTTTTTTATTTGATTAAATCAAAATGAAGACTTAAAAGTAGCTCATATGTTGAAACAATTAAAAAGGCTGCAGGTATGGTGGTAAGTCAACGTGTATTGTTTTGTGACTACACGGTTTTGAATCTTACCACAAGCAATTGAATGGACTTATTTTTCACCGACGACTACTTTAATATCGTCACTAACAAGAACACAATATGTATTTATTGACAATAATTTGTCGTCACTATAAGTAAGTGTTTTAGTGACGACAAATTGTTGTCACAACATTGCTAACTACATGCTTTTACTGACAAAAATAAATGTCGTCACTAAATTTCGTCACTAAATGTTCTCAAACTACTGACGAAACTCATTTTCGTCACTAGTTTTGTCACTAAATGTCATGAAATAGGCGAGAAGGGTTGGCGCCAACCCTTTAGTGACGACTTTTATATCTCGTCACCAAAACTCCTCATTTTGACGAATTTCTACTGAAGACTTCCATTTCCGTCACTAATAAGGGTCATTATTGACGACTTTCATTGACGGAAAAAAAAAAATTCGTCACTAATGCCCATTTTTCTTGTAGTGCAACCTGTTCAAACCAATGATGGGAATTCTCGAACCACCGCCAATGCCTCCCGACAACTCCATGTTGGCCGGCCCCTCCCTCCGGCGAGTCACCACCCAAGGGACCTGTAGACACTGTGAAAGTGGGTTGTGTTACTTCTATGACGAGCAGTTTGTTCTAAAATTGGTGTTACGGGAGATCTCCAAGAGATTCACATGCACCTAAAAAGTGGTCCTAAATCAGGAGAGGAAATCCCCTGTGTCGGAGGGCACATGTACGATTTTCTCATGAGTCAATAGTAGTTCACTGTTACCTTCCGGTTTTTTCAAAGTGAGCCCACCCCAATTTATATAATTTTTTTTTGTAATAGAACTATAATATACATAGTGGACCAACTTCAGCCTACCTTTTTTTTATATAATAAAACTAATAACTACTAAGTACTAAACCCAACATAGCTAAAGTTAACATAAGGCATGGTTAATCCATTCTAAATTGTAAGTGAATAGTAAGTCCACTTACATAAAACCAGAAAACAAAAAGGAATTAAAAAAAAAAAACAGTAAACCTATATAACAAAATCGTGCCCAACATCGTTCACCCACTCATTTGTCAAAACTGATTAGAAGGATAGGATTGCAAACGAGTGGATAACGAATGATAATATAATTGTAAACATTGATAATAATATATTTTCAACAACTGAAAATGAGCAAATCTTTTAATATTTTCAATGGATGCAGACGCGTTATCAAGTGTCAACAAATAGTGTAACTTTGGATATTTACGTCTTTTATCGTTATATAGTTGCAACCTTACAATTTAGTTGTTAAATATGTTTATTTAAATGCTTTTTTTTTTAACCCTAGCCCATTCAAAAAATAATAATTATGTATCCGCCACTGGGTGGGTAGTGGTTTTTTGGGGTTGAGGTGAGGGGCGACGAGGGTGTGGTGACTCAATCTCACTGTGCAATAATTTCAATAAGAGTGTTATGTTGTTGATGTTGCTACCCCTTCTTTCTTTCATTTGAGAATGAAGTATTTTGTGCAGTAAATGGGTTTGAACTTACGAAATGGGTTTCAATTGAGAATTTTTTTGAACTTAATAGGTGCCTAAGGTAGTAATTGTTTTGGGTTTGAATCAAATTATCAATTAATTGTTTTGGGTTACAAAATGTGTTTCAATCACTTCTTTCTTTCTGTTGATTGTTTTGTTTTGAACTTACGAAATGGGATTTGGATGATTGCTACTAGCAGGAGGATATGAATCAAAATGGGCAGCGGGGAGAGGAGGGAGGAGGAAGGGTGGACGGAGACGGTGGAGGAGGGAGGAGGGAGGAGGGAGGAGGGGGAGGGGAGGGGAGGGTGCCTATTTTTAAATAGTAAAACAATAATAATGAAAATCATCGATTTTAAGGGTGTAAATAGTACTTGTAAAATAAAATGAGTCAATTTTAACAATAAATGTAGTGTCAATTTTAAAAAATAGTGCATATAATATAAAAAGTAATGCATAACTACTTATACATAACATAACAATTACATATATGTCAGCATTTTATTTCACATATCAACACCATTCTTGCTTAATGGATTAGGTTTGTTAATCAGTTTTCATAATTCTCTGCCCCCTCATAATCATCATCCTAATCAAACCATTATCTTTATACATTAGCAAATCTTGTACCGATCGCTACGAATCTGCCACTAATAATTGATGAAAGTTTTGAGATTAAATTTTTTACCCTAATATATTTATTTACTTTTGTGAAAAAAAATTTCTTATGTATTAGACCCTTACATATATTTTTTCGTAACTACACCAGTGATCACAAATAATATCCAAATTTTGATTTGGACTAGGCCAAACAAGCAAAAAGCAACGATGATTATCTCGCCTTCACTCTTATTAGTCTTATATGAGCATTTGCGATGAAGCAGGCAAGGCCAAGGCTCAAATCCAAAATTTATTCAATAGTCAACAATAATTTCCACTAGACTTATATTATCCTTTTCGCCATAACCATATTAAGATTTAGGCCATGTTTGGTAAAGAGACTCAAACCATGATTTGAGTTTCATTTTGATTTGAGACTCAAAATAATACTCCTTCTGTTCCATTAGAAGGGTCCAGTTTGTTGTACCAAAACTAGGGGTGAACAAAATATCCGCGGTTCGGATTAATCGCCGATCCATTCTGATCCGATCTAAATTTTCGGTTCGGATTATTTTAAGCGGATTCGGATCGGTTTCGGATAATTATCCGAAACTGATATGAAATTGCCCGAAAATTGATCCGCCTCTTTCTGTGAGTTAAAACTAATGAAAAAGAGCAGCTTTCGGCTCTCCACAGCAATCAAGATTTGATACATCAATTTTGTTCAATATCAAAATTGGAACAATAACGAGCGTGGCGGCTGCAACATGAACATCAAATTTACAGCATAAGGATCTTTTCAATTGTGTTCTTCGAGATCTGATAAAAAAAAAAAATTTAAGCAGCCTTTCGTTTACTGGATTAAAGTGGTCTCACGGCTTTTATTTTATTAACCTCAGCGTTGGGCTGACAAAATGGATTTTGAGATTTGCCAGCGCCGGCAAGGCGGTGACGGGTGGGTTGGTCACGGTGTGGGTTTCCACATAACTAAACAGCAGCTGTATTCAAAAAATTTCAGTAAAAGAATATGAGAAAAAAGAAAAAACTGAAAACAACGGTTTCTGATAAAATCCGATCCGAAACTGTGGTCTTCAGATTATAATCCGATCCAAAATTTCGGTTTCGGATCGGTTTGGGTCTGATTCGGATCGGTTTCTTATTTGATCACCCCTAACTAAAACAGTACAACAAACTAGACTCTTCTAATGGAACGGATGGAGTATTATTTTCCAAATTAGAAACATGTTGATGCTTTTTTCTTTCTTCCTTTTTTTGTTTTTTTGTTTTTTTTGAAATGGTAAGGGTGGATTTATTGATTAGAACCCGTGGGATATCCAGAGGGGATATAAGAGGGGAATGTTCCCAAAAGTGAAAGTCGGTAGTATGGCTCTTGCCGTAAGCGGCAAGACTGTGTGCGAGGTGGTTTTGGGATCTTTGGATCTAGGTAATAGAGGTGAGTGGAAAGGTCAACATATGACGACGGATCTCTGCATAGATGGCAGCCGTGTCTGAACGATCTTCTTGACCGTTGTTGATTTTGTGGATAACGATCTGAGCATTACCTACCATGCCGTTGAGAGAGATATGTAGGTCAGATGCCAACCGGATGGCGTCCCTAGCATGGCATTGCCTCGGCTATCTGGGCTGAGGCTATGCCGGTAAGTTTCCTAAAAAAGCCGAAGAGCCAGTATACTGAGCCGGAAATACAGCACCCAGCTTCGTAGCTCGTCCTGGTGCCTCCGTCCACTGCCGCGTCGAAGTAGAGCACTTTTCCGGATGGGTAGGAAGAGTCTTCACATGTCGAGGGTTTTTAAGAGGATGGAGAAAGCGCATTTTCAACCATGCAGTATCAGTACTATTCCTAATGAAAAAAACACTATGCCCCTAATTTTTCTGACATTAACAATATTTTCTGACGTAAAGTATTATTTCACAATTAAAAATACATTTTTCATCTCAAACAAAGAGTTTACCTTTGAAAAATTCTTCGGTCACATTAAAAGAATTCACTTTAAATTTATTTACATTGCATTGCCTTAGTAAAGGTCAGTTTGATAAAAATTAAAGCTTATATTTGAATGTTGAATGCTGAATGCTGAAATTATAATAATGAATTGATTAAGCACTTAACATTTCAATATTGACTTTTTTTCTCAAGCCTTTGAATCGAAATGCTTAATCTCTATCTTATTTGATAAATATGTTGTTCTTAATGTTAGCAATGTATCATTTTACTGTTTTGTTGAATTTTTTTTTATATTGGTATATGTGAAATATCAAATTTTACGATCAAACATAAATTATAATAAATGAAAAACATAAGGAAAAAAGAAGAAGATAAAACACATTAAAATAAATGATTAAAATACACAAAAATTAATAATTTATTACAATTTATTAAAATTTCTAAAATAAAAATGAAATCCACTAGAGTCTAAAAGAAATTAAACATTTTACAACTGATCATTTGCAATTTGTTCATGTAAATTATGCATATAACCTTTATCAACTTTGTGTGAACCTATTTTTTTTTTTTCTTGGCTTGGTAAACTATGTTTGGTCTCTTCAGAATTTTCCACAATAGTTTCATCATCAGTTAGAAAAAAATCTTTAATCTTTAATAACTACATTAAAATATATAAATTTTATAATAAAACTCATATATAATTAATATAAAACATTTCGAATGATGTTTATAAAAATATGTAAAATATATAACTTATTAAATGAATTTTTTTATAACAAAATATATTAAAAATAAAATTAATTAAATTTTATTTGAAAATATTATGATAAAATAAAATAAAATATGTGTATGTTAGTAAAGAAAAAATAAAAAATAATGCATTTAAATATAAATATTTTATAGTTAAATCAATATAAATAGAATAAAATTAAGGAATAATTTTAAAAATTAAATATGAATTATTTAAAAATTGTTCGTGAAACATTTAATAGATAAGTAATAACTTGATGTTTACTGTTTAAATTTTTCTAAAGAAAATAAACAGTGCTTAATCGATTAAAATATTTGAATTCTTGGTATTAAACAGACTAAAAGTGATTATCTATTAATCAAACATATTCTAATATAATAATGTGTAATTTATAATTAATCCTTATTTAGAAAATAAAGATATAAGTAGAAAATATGATGTAAAATTACTTATTTTAAATATTGTACCTCATAATTTATAATAAATTATATATTTATAAAGTGAATTTTGTGAGTGGAAAAGAGAAAGTAACAATATTACAATAGTGAGAAATGTATCTTACTAAGAAAAGTCAACATTAACAAGTTAAGGAAGATAGCAAGTGCCAGACAACGAAAGGAAAAATTCATTGAAGTAAAGACCCGGTCAATTTTTATTTTTTTATTCTTCTTCTCATTGAAGTAAAGACCCGGTCAATTTTTATTTTTTTCTTCTTCTTCTCATTGAAGTAAAGACCCGGTCAATTGTTGCCTTTTACAATAAACCTAAACCGCAATATTATATTATTATTGGCAATGTGAAATGAATCAAACGATATCTCAAAAAGCAATCACTCATATGAGTAATCATGAACATTGAACAATTGGATCCTCCATAACGCGTTAAACTCATTTTCATTATTTTAATAAAAAAATCGATATGTCTTTTTAATTGAAAAGTTTGTTTACGTATATACACTCAAATTTTTATATATGTTTGAGATTATAGTCTCGTTAAATAAATTATTCAGTTATTAATTTGAATTATATAACTATATTAGTAATATATTAAAAGTCAAATTCAATAATTAAATAATTTTTTAACGAGATTGTTGTTTTTGCCTATACATACTTACACTTTCAAAAGAAGATTATATATTCATTATTATATTTATACATGGTGCATAATCGGATGTTATACAATTAAACAATGTATAGAACACATTTCTGTTTTCAAGAAAAATATATAAAATTTTTATTTAATAAATTATTTAATTTTTATGATTGAATTAAAATTATAACATAGGTACACTCGATTTTTTCCCTAAAAAATTGCTTTTTATTCCTAAATTTCAAAAATATGGACAATTTTTGGGAATTTCCCGATTTAGTGAAAGCGAAATCGAAAACTTCGCTTTCTTTGAAAATAGCTCGATTTTGGCCCCTTGGCCACTTTACAAAGAAAGAAAAGGTCGAACCTTCGCTTTCTTTGAAAATTTCCGGGTACAGAAAATTTTCACAAAAAGCTAAGCTGGCACCTTCGCTTTTTTTGAAAATTTCCGGATACTGAAAATTTTCACAAAAAAGCGAAGCTAGCACCTTCGTTTTCTTTAAGAAAATTTGGATTCAAGAAATTTTCAAAGAAATTGAAGCTGACACCTTCGCTTTACAAAATGACCCTTAGCCACTTTATATAGAGCGTAGGTTCCAGCTTTGCTTTCTATACAAAATGATCCTCTTATACTTTATACTGAAAGCGAAGGTGCCACCTTCGCTTTCTGTACAAAATGACCCTGGTTCGGCCATTTTACAAATAAAACGAAGGTATCTGTTACACTTTCTGCATTTCATAAATTTTCAAAGAAAGTGAAGTTTACATTTATGTTTTATGTGTCAACTGGTCGAGGGCCATTATTTTACAAAAAGTGAAGTTGGTTGTTTCACTTGCTTTGAATGTTTTCGGAATACAAAAAGCATTTTCTTTGAAAATTTCCAACACTCCATTTTGCGACCATTCCTTAGTTGCCTTAATAATTTTGTTATTGTGGTAATTTTTTTAAAAACAAATGATCTATCCCGAATTCATTTTGGTTTATACACAATTGCCAAACAGTGAATTTGACAAATCAATTTTCTGGAGACATAATATTTGCTATTGTAATTGTGAAGACCCGGATTTTTGACTCGAAATAAAATCACGAATAGCGATAAATTTAAAACTCACAGAATAGTAATAAACACGTCATATTTAATACGATTAAAATAAGTTTAATTATAAGTTAATAACCAAATTAAATTGGATAAAAATAGATAACGAGAAAATTCTTATTTTGAGAATTAAATAAAATTAAATAAAGATGATAATAATAATACTAATAGAAAAGTAATAATGAAAATAATACTATAATAACTAATAATCATAATACAAATGTAAGTATAGGTAGCTTCAAGGAAAGAGGGCCTTGGGTTAAGATTTCTGAATAGGCAAAGGAAGGAAATAACTAAATATATAAATAAATAAATATAATAATAATAAAATAAAATAAAATAAAAGAAACAATAGGAAAAGGGAAACTTGGTGCAAGATAAAAATAAATTACAAGAAAAAGAAGAGGAGTTTGGATAAACTCAAAGAAAAGAAATTAAGGGAAGTAGGGGCAAGGTAGGAGAAGGAAATAAAAGGAAGAAAAGAGGAGGAGAAGAAAGACTCTCCTCTCGGCCAGAAAAGAAAAGAAAGAATAGGAAAATAGAAGGTGTTCCTGTGAACTGAAGAAAAGGAGGAAAACAGAGAAGGAAGGAAGGAGAAGAAAGAAAAGGGGAAACCGAGAAGACAGAGAAGGAAACAGAGTAGGAAGAAGGGAGAAAGACAGGAGACCCGAAGAGGAAGGAAGAAGTAGGAGACTGTAGGAACCCAAAATAAAACAAACCCACAAGAACAAACAAGATAGGCTCTGCGATTGACGATGAAAGCGAAGCCGGACAACGAATCCAATTGAATAAGCTTCAATTGAGTTAAAGCGGAAGATATGCACCAAACAAAACAAATTCAATTGTAAAATCAATTCAAAGCAAGGCACGCAAACCAATACAATTAAATTACAATTCTAACCACTTTAATTTCGGAGCAGCGGCGGCGGAATTTAATCAAAATCGAACCGAAGCTTTTTCCTTTCGTAGCAAACAGCCGAAAGGCTTTTATTTTAATCTTTGTAATTTTTTTTGTAATTCTCTGTAATTACAATGGCAATCTAAGGTATGTATTCATAGGCTAAACTATCACTGAATCCTACACTGATTCAGATTGTAACTTTTCCTAAAACAATTAGGTTTCCTAAAACAAATACGAAACCAAATAGGAAACAAACGAATAGGAAAAATTAACCGAATAGGAAATAGAAATTAATAGGAAACTTAGTTTAATTATTCTACATAACCTCCCTTAAACTACGTTCGCGCCGTTAGCCATACCGAGCATCTTCTTCAACTTTGCAAAGATCTCGAACTTCAATGCCTTGGTGAAAATGTCCGCCACTTGATCTTCAGTCTTGCAGTAATCAACCACAATCTCCTCATTAACCAAATCACGAATAAAGTGATACTTAATATCAATATGTTTACTGCGACCATGAAAGACTGGATGCTTCGTCAGCTCAATTGCCGACTTGCTATCACACAACACCGTAGTCGGACCATCCTCTTTATGTTGAAGGAAATCCAGCATCCTTCTCAACCAAATTGTTTGAGTAGCACAATTAGAAACTGCAATATACTCAGCCTCAGCAGTAGACAATGCTATCACTGGTTGTTTCTTTGAACTCCAAGAAAACACACCAGAACCAATGAGGAAAGCATATCCAGAAGTGCTTTGCTTTTCAACTGTATCACCTGCCCAATCACTGTCAGTATACCCCAGAAGCTTTACTGGTTCACCTCTCGGATACAAAATACCATCCCCTCGAGTACCCTTAATGTACCTTAAGATTCTCTTTGCAGCCTGCAAATGCGACTGACAGGGATTCTCCATGAATCTGCTTATCAATCCAACACTGAAATTTATATCCGGCCTTGTAGAAGTCAAATATCTCAAACTACCAACCATACTCTTAAAGTATGTTGGATCCACAGGATTCCCAGTGCCTTCCTTCGTCAACCTCAACCTTTCTTCAGCTGGAGTCATGATCGATTTAGCACCATCCATCTTGAACTTCTTCAAAATATCACCAGCATATTTCCTTTGAGAAATAAAGATTCCACGATCAGTCTGAGAAACTTCAATCCCAAGAAAATATGACATAAGCCCCAAATCAGTCATCTAAAACTACCTGATCATTGCCTCCCTGAAGTCTGACATCATCTTTTCATTATTTTCAATGAATATCAGATCATTCACATACAAGCAAACAATGACAATATCCCCACTTGATGAAGACTTCACGTATAAAGTATGCTCATATGGGCATCGTTGAAAACCTCTTTCGACAAAGAAACTGTCAATACGAGTATACCAAGCTCTTGGAGCTTGCTTCAATCCATACAAGGCTCTCTTCAAACGATAGACCTTCTTCTCTTGACCTCTTTTCACAAAGCCAGGAGGTTGATTAACATACACCTCCTCTTCAAGAACTCCATTCAGAAAAGCAGACTTTACATCCATCTGAAAAATCTTCCAATCATTTTGGGCAGCCAGAGAAATTATCATTCTCACAGTATCAAGTCTAGCAATAGGAGCAAACACTTCAAAGTAGTCAATTCCAGGCTTTTGCTTGTACCCTTTCACAACAAGTCTTGCCTTGTATCTATCAACTTCTCCACTAGGCTTGTACTTTATCTTGTAGACCCACTTTACACCAATGGGCTTCTTTTCATTCGGAAGGTTTGTAAGCTCTCAAGTATTATTATTCTTAATGGAACTAATTTCTTCATCCATTGCTTTCACCCAACGATCATCTCCAACAGCATCTGTAAAATTAACAGGATCACAATCTGCAAACAGAGCAAAATTCACAACATCCTCATCAGTCAAATTATCAACTTCATCCCTAACTACATAATCATTCAAACGAGATGGCAGTTTTGACTCTCTTCACGGACGTCCACTTGAGGTGGAAGCTGTAGAAGCAGAAGAATCACAAACTGGTTGTTGAACTGGCTGACACTGCTCTTCAGTTGCATTATCTCCACCAATATACACTGCTGATGATCATTTTACAATTTCTGGTGCCTTCTTTTTCCAATCCCAAACTCCCTGTTCATCAAAAGTAACATCTCTACTGAAAATTACCTTCCCAGTATCAGGATTGAACAGTTTATACCCTTTAGTTTCACTGCTATAACCAATAAAGACACATTTTTCTGCCTTGTCATCCAACTTCTTCCGTATTGCATCCGGAACATGGGCATATGCAACACACCCAAATACTTTAAGATGGGAGATATTTGGTTTCTTTCCTGACCAAATCTCATATGGCGTCTTCTTACCAATACTACTTGTTGGACACCTATTTGACAAATAAACTGCACAAGCTACAGTTTCAGCCCAGAAATCCTTAGGCATACTTTTGGTCGTCATCATCGACCTCACCATATCCATCACTGTTCTATTCTTTCTCTCTGCAACACCATTCTGCTGAGGAATGTACCTGGCTGTCATCTGATGCTTAATCCCATGATTTTTCAAGAAATCATCACACACCGTATACTCAGTGCCTCTATCAGTTCTCAGAGTTTTAATGGAACGCCCACTCTGCTTCTCAACATAAGCCTTGAAACTCTTGAAAATATCACATGCATCAGATTTAAACTTCAACAAATAAACACAGGTCTTCCTACTAAAATCATCAATAAAAGTGATAAAATACTTGTTACCACCCCGAGAAGGAACATCAACAGAACACAGATCAGAATGAATCAACTCCAATGGCTGATTTGCCCTCCAAACTTCACCTTTTGGAAAAGGCTCCCTGTGCTTCTTGCCCAAAACGCCCGACACACATTATCGAGATTTAAAGTTAAGTGATGACAATCCAGAAACAACATTATTCTTCACAATAAAGTTCAACCAAACCAAAATGAAAGTGGCCAAATCTCATATGCCACAACCAACTCTCATCACAGTCAGTGGTACTAAAGTAAGCTGAATTATAATAATTAAGAGTGATTGGAAACAACCTGTTATTATTCATGTATACCTTTGCAATCATCCTCATCCGTTCATCACGAATTGTGCAAATACCATGCCTAAAATTAATATCATAATTCTTCTCCTGCAACTGACCAAGACTCAACAAATTCTGACTAAGATTAGGCACATAATAGACATCACCTATTGCACTGGTCTTCCCATTTTTTAAAGTAATGAGAATACTACCTTTCCCAACAACAGACATAACCTGATTATTTCCAAATCTCACTGTATTCCTGTAGGTTTCATCAAGATCAGAAAAAATTTCCTTTCTCCCACACATATGATTACTACAGCCAGAATCAATGTATCACTTAGAACTTTTATCTTCTTCACCAGCACCAGCAATAAATAAAACAGTTTCATGATTATCACCACTACTTTCAGCTATTTGAGCATGTCCAGTATTGTTATTCTTAAAACCCCAGCAATCCTTTTTTATGTGACCCATCTTTCCACAATTATAACATTTAATCTTAGATCTATCACGTTTTTGCCCATTATTTTGAGCATCTGAATTAACCTTTGGTTGGTAAGAAAAATTACCTCTACCATGGCCTCTGCCTCTGAATCTTTGACCACCACGTCCTCTCCCTTGAGAATTCTGGCCCTGCTGATTGGTTTCACCACCATCGGATTCTTTAGGCTTATATACCAAAGCCTTTAATGCTTCTGACGCCGCATCAACAGATGGTCTGTGGCATGACATCTCATATGTCACCAATTCTCCTTCCAAATCAGCATACGAAAAAGTGGAAAGATCTTTAATGGCCTCAATAATCTCCTTCTTTGTGTGAAATTTTGAAGTCAACATCCGAAGAACTTTAGACACCATCTGCTATTCCGTTACTTTATCACCGTTGATATTCATCTGACCAGTTATGGACTTTACCCTAGCCATGTATTCTTGCACCTTTTCATTAGGTTTCATCTCTGCTAGCTCGAATTGTTTCCATAACTCCTGCAGTTTCTTTTTCTAAACGTTTTTGTTTCCTCGATTGGTAGTTTTTAACTTGTTCCAAAACTCCTTAGCTGTCTCTACCTCCATTAAACTTCTGCATATGTCTAATCCAACTTTCGTTCTTAAATAATAGAGTGCATGATTATTGTGAGAACGATTTTTCTCAAATTCTTTACTTCCCTCAACTGTTGATTTTTCACCTTCCTTGTCTTTCTCAGGTTCTTCAAAACCTGGCTCAATTACATGCCAGATACCAACCATCTTGAAAAAATTCTCCATCAATTGACACCAAATTTCAAAATCATTTTTCTCATCAAAGACAAATACATGACACTCAGGAGGATTAAATAAAGAAGACATCTTGACTCCCAAAAATTAACACAGTCTCTGATACCAAATGTAGGACCCAAAATAAAACAAACCCACAAGAACAAACAAGATAGACTCTGCGATTGACAATGAAAGCGAAGCCGGACAACGAATCCAATTGAATAAGCTTCAATTGAGTCAAAGCGGAAGATGTGCACCAGACAAAACAAATTCAATTGTAAAATCAATTCAAAGCAAGGCACACAAACCAATACAATTGAATTACAATTCTAACCACTTTAATTTCGGAGCAGCGGCGGCGGAATTTAATCAAAACCGAACCGAAGCTTTTTCCTTTCGTAGCAAACAACCGAAAGGCTTTTATTTTAATCTTTGTAATTTTCTTTGTAATTCTCTGTAATTACAATGGCAATCTAAGGTATGTATTTATAGGCTAAACTATCCCTGAATCCTACACTGATTCAGATTGTAACTTTTCGTAAAACAATTAGGTTTCCTAAAACAAATATGAAACCAAACAGGAAACAAACGAATAGGAAACATTAACCGAATAAGAAATAGAAATTAATAGGAAACTTAGTTTAATTATTCTACAGGGACCCATCTGAACACACTTGGCTGCGCAGCGTAATGCAGGCTTTGAGTTACTCCACTTAGCTAATACTTAAACACCCTCCTTGTCTATTAGAGTTGCGTCCGAAGTATGACGTAGAAAACGTAAAGAATGCCGTAATGCCGACCTTTCGTCTCATATGTATGTTTAAGTTTTACGAATGTGAATGATGCCATGCTCCCATAATAACTGGAATGTGGAAGCTAATAGGAATGTAGAGATGCATATTATGGTTAGGAAAAGGAAAATACAAAACAACAAGTAGCATTGAACTCTCGAAAACTAAAAGAAATAATCAAAAAAAAAACCTTGTGAATCTTCATTTTATAAGTGTCGTTGTTTTAAGTAGTTGTGGTATCAAACACGTACTTGGAATGATGAGTTATAGAATTTTAATGATGGAAAAAATAGATATATATATATATATATATATATATAACAGAGAAAGAAGAAGTTAGCACTGTACTGAGGAAAAAGAAACTAAATAGTCTAGACTACGGAACCGATTCTCTAGTGTGTTTATATATATATATATATATATATATATATGTATATAATAGTAATAATAAAGTGAGAATGAATGATAATTATAATAGATAGCAAAGAGAAGGAAATGGGAGGTGGCTACAGGTGGAATGATGAAGAAGGATAGAGAAACAGAGTATTGAGAGAAGGAAAAGAAAGAAAACAGAGTGATATGAATATATATATATATATGTGTGTGTGTGTGTGTGTATGTGTGATAATAATAATAATGAATAAAAACAAAAGAGAAATAAAAGAGAGAATGAAGTAGGGAACAAATGAGAATACTGGAAGAAAGAAAAAGAGTAAAAGACAAGCAGATGAGGGAGATAGATGCTGGAAACATAGAACTGGAAAGAGAAGAAAGAAAAACAGAGAACAAGGAAAAGAAATGAAAAGAGTACTGGGAGAGAAAGAAGAAAGAAAATAAAAGTGTCCACATTTCATTAATTAAACATAATGGTAATATTGAAGAAGTCCCAATAGAATTAGTAAGAATCCAACCGCATACTATTTAATTTAAATACTGAACTTTAATTAATTAATATTTAAATTGACATAAACAGATTTATTATAATGCAGAGTACGCGAATCAAAGTACGATTAAATTTGTGAATCGAGGTGAGTGTTCTCACTGAAAACCTTCTTTTGATTAGTGTGTGATTGCCAATGTGTATTATATGTTTATATTATATTTATATTTATATTTATATTTCAAAATTTTTGATAAAATACAATTTGTCATAAAATACTGAATTATAAAAATACCTGTTATGGTTACAATGGAATATGTTTTACACGAAATAATTGTCACTAAAATTTTCGAACAAAGTAAAATGTTTTAGAATGAGCGGTCGACAACTTTTCGTACCGACTCAAATTACTGAACTGGCACTTTAAAATTATACTAATGATATATATATACTGTTTGATTGAATGTTTGGAACTACGAGTTATCTACTGTTTAAAAGAATACTGATTGCGAATATTGAAATTGACTGATTGATAAACTGAACTGAATGACCTTGTTATGCATGGATTTGCCTTGGCTTTAAATTTTGATGGTCTTGTTATGCATGGATTTGCCTTGGCTTATGGATGACTTGCCTCGTTATGCATGGATTTGCTTTGGCACTTCATTCAGAGGACTCCAAAACTTCGCCAAACTATTGATCCACAGGGCCCGCATTGGGTGTGGATAGCTGGTGAGATAGTGAGAGAAGTCGGGTGTACTCGAGCACCCGTTACTACATTACTGTACTGCGGGCGTTGTTGTCGAAGCCTGCGTGGGCCCAAAGGTTCATTGGAAATTAGTGATTAATATCAGCTCTATAGTTCCATTGTAACTCACGAGTATCCTTTATTATTTGCTTTACTGTTTCCCTAATTGTATTATATTTATATGATTGATTACTTTATGTGAATTGCATATTTTACCACTTTAATTGTTTTAAACGGAGAACATTACTGAGCAAAAAAGCTCATAGTTGTTGTATGTTTTTAAACCCTACCCCAGGTACCCAGTGGCAGTATGGGCCATAGGATAGCAAGTCGAGTTGATCGGATACCTCTTTGAAACATTACATACAATCTGATTTAATTATGATTTATAAATAGGCCTGTGCACCTATTAAATATTAGATTGTTAGGTTCCGATACTAGGACATCAATATGTAATTGTACAATTACGTCTCCCATATTTTATTATAGTTATTGTGTATTATTCTGATATTGTTACTAAGTCCTGGTACGAACCAGGCAGGCATCCGGCGGATCCCCATATTGGATAGGGAGTCGGGTTGGGGCGTTATAGTAATTTTGAAATAAAGTTACCAGCTTTGTTTATATTTAGAAAGCATATTTGTAAACAATAAAAGTTTGACATACTACAATTTTAATAAATAAATAAAATAACAAAGTTTCTCCTGTAATTGAATCAAACTCCCTGTTAATAATTCACATCCTACAATTATATCACGACATATACATCGATTCAACCATTAAAATAAATAAGCATAGAACAAAAGTACAACAATAAACCATCCCAAACTACTATTTTAAAAACCTATTCAACCATTAAGAACATCGACCACCAAAAGAAAAAACATTAAGCCATTCATTAAATATTCAAAATAAACATTCATCATTCAAATAATATTTTAAAAGGCACCCTCCCATCTCACAAGGGGGAGGATTTCTCGGCCTATGCGATTGTTTCCTCCGGGGTTTTTGAGCATTCGATGGGTCGACATGTAAAGAGAGACGATGTGGGGTCATCATTATTATTAACGAGCTGCGTACGAGGCTCATACACATTTGGAAGAAACTTTGTGTTGTTTGAAATGTTGTGTCTGCCAAAAGCCTGAAAGGTATGTTCTCACAGTGTTTGTTCTCCACGATGATGTAACTAGCCACCTAACAAATCACCATCGGTGCACGTGTAGCCCTCATCATGCCTTAGGTGTATGGTTGACGCTTGACAATGGGAAAGATCTCCACCTTGCTGAATTGTGTAACAGGCAAAAACATTATCATTGTAATGTAAGTCATAATTATCACCTTCTTGATTGTGTGCTGATGTGGATGTTTCACCATGGTCGTGTGTGGACGTGGATGCTCGAGCCTGCGCAGACCGTGAGATAGATGTTTGGCCGAGAAGTCGATGCTCAACCATCAGTAGTTTGTATCCAACGAGTCTCTCCATCTACATTGAGTACACGAGCACATATCTCGCGTACATTAAGAAGCTTGGATTCAATAGGATACTCATCTATATGAAGATTTTGTATAAACTCATCAAATGATCCGTAAAGTTGAGTTAAGCATTGACTCTAGAAAAGAAAAAAGAAAAGAAAAGAAATTATATAAAATTGAAATTGTGCATGTGAATGAACTTGCGAAGTGAACTTACCCAATACTCAACAAGCGCTCCAAACGGTTGCACCCCTTGGTTTAGACTATGAGATGGATTTCCTATTAATAATCGAGTGATTCTGAAATACCATTGCATGTACGGAGAATGATAGTGTAGTGGTGTATTATTAGTAACACCCTTACAGATGCACTCTTCTACCGATTGCCACCACTCTATGAAAGTGGAATATTTTTGGGCCCATTTTTCTCCAGGCCGTCCTCTACGATAGTACGGTAAAGTGTAGCACTTGTGTCAATATCTAGTGACACGGATTGGTACAACCCAAATTGTCGCATGACTCAGTCTGGAGCATGTAACTCTACAACATCAAAATTGATCAGTGACACATGTGCATCCCAAATTTCCCATCCATTCAAACAATAGGAAGGGAGTTGGCTTAACACATCTTCATGATAAGGCTGTCTAATGAACTGCGAACACGAAATGTTTTGAGTAAACAAGATGTCATATATCTATCGTGAATATGTAAAAAGAATACTTACATCTCTCTCTAAGAGATAGTCTAACTGGCTCCGATAAATACGTAAACGTGTGTGCTGACATTCAGAAAACTTAAAGGCATCATCCATCTATAAATAAATAAATAAAAAAGAAAAAGAAAAGAATGAAAACACGAAATTATGTTATTTGTCATGTTTAACCGAAAAAAAAAAAACCAAATGGTAATCATGTTTAAAAATATATTATAGAAGAAAAAATAATATAAAAACGAATCAATTTGATAGGCAAAACTAAACAGAAAAAGTAAAAAAAAAAAAAAAATTTAAGTAATAGTGACTTACTTGCAGCCGCGTGGACCAGATGACATATTTGGATCATGGTGAGCAATATATTCATTGAGAATTGTTTGTCTTAGTTTTGGAATTCGTTTTCGGGTTTGCAACACTATGGGGGAGATCCTAACACGAGCTTGCAGTGTATAGCCTGCGACGATCCCAAACGTTGCCGGAATTTCGTCGTAAGCCGGGATGGTTCGATACAGCGGCTGCAATGCCGTAGAGGAAGAGAGGCCGCGCTGTTATTTTTTCTTTTTCTTCACAAGAACGATGCTATTAATTTAGGATGAGTGAAAGTAAAATTCCGACTGCGCTTTCTTTACCCACCATATTTTCAAAGAAAGTGAAGTTCCCGACTACGCTTTCTATACAAATTTCCGCCCCACCAAATTTCCAAAGAAAGCGAAGGTCTTAACTTTGCTTTCTTTGGTCTATTTTCAAAGAAATCAAAGTTCCCGACTTCGCTTTCCTTACAAATTTTTGCCCCACCCTATTTCCAAAGAAAGTGTAGTTGTGAACTTTGTTTTTTTTTAAAAATTTCGTCCGAACCTATTTTCAAAGAAAGCGAAGTTCTCGACTTCGCTTTCACTAAATCGGAAAATCCCCGAAAATTCTCTTTATTTCTGGAATCTAGGAATAAAAGGCCATTTTTTAATGAAAAAACTCGTACACTCTCTGTTCTTTCTCAAATATTAAAAAAAAAAATCTAATAAAAGAGTTTTATTGTTATTTTTTTACTTAATTTACTTTTCATACCATTACTAATATAATTGTATAGTTTTCAATTAATTAATTTCTAAAAAATAGGACGTAAGTAAATAAAAAAATAGTGATAAATTAATTATTTAAATAGTGTATATTCAAATTCATAACACGTTGTATATTTTCGAAACATAACTATTCTTTTATTGGAATGAATAAAGCAGTTAACAATTATAAATAATTAAATGAAAAATTACAAATGTATTTATTGTACTACAAATCTCTGCCATTAATTATGTGGTATACGTACAATTTCGTAATATTTAGCTTTCGTGTTTGTTTTGTAAGTCTTCCATGCCGGCAGATCGATACAATTGGCCGTGTAACTTTCGATTTCAGCTACCTAAATTCTCCAATAAGCAAAATTTTCACACATCACGTTCACATGCACATAATATATAATATTCTTGGGTAAAGTACAAAATCATCTTTGATCTGGGTAAATTACCTAAAACCCCTATGTGGTTAGCGAAAGTTATTAACCGGCCCCCTATCGTTTAAAAAGTTACGAAGAACTCCCTTATTGTTTTTCGAAACATGTAACCGTTAAGTTTTTCATCCGTTTAATAGTCAAATACAAAAGTCAACAACTTTTGTAGTAAAATGACATATTTACCCTTACAAATATAGTGTCATGTTTATCATTCATGCAATTACATATTTACCCTTAATAAAAATATGTAATTACTACTTTCACAAATCATGATCTTTTACAAATCATGATATTTTTCATATCTTAATTACTACTTTCCTTTTTTTTCAAATCATAATTATTGCTTTAATTTATTTTAAAAATTATATTCTTTCTATATAATTTGTATGTTTCCTTTTTAAACACCACTAATTATCCATCAATTTCCATCACCAACAACTAGAACTACAACCCACTGCCACCATCATCAACCGGAAACCACCACCTGCCGCCACCATTCACCAATCTCCACCACCTGCCGCCGCCACCCATCAACTAGAACCACTTTCACCACCAACCAACACAACCACACAGTCCAACAATAATTTAGTTACTGAATCAAATCTAAAAATTTAATAATTCATAGAGGATAACACAAGATCCTAAAACAATACAATTGTGAAATTTTAAATGTATGGATTTAAATCCGAACCAAGATCTGAATATATGAACCCCAAATCGATAGTTTCCGTTACCACCGCCGGCTATTATCAAATCTGTGTCGTCAACCATTATCAAATTTGTTCTGCCCTGGTCACCATAGGCTTTTTCCCAGCAGCTTTCTCCAATAATCTAGGCGAAAGGACATTCGGGGGTGAAGCAACAATTCGACCAGTCACCGAAAGATCTAATTGTGCCTGAACCGGGGGAGAATCCGCCATTAAACGAGCCTGATTCGAGCTCCAATCCCCATTCAGCGGGCCAAGATGACGGAAAACACGAGTTTATGCGGTTTGCCATCTGAACACTTTGCCTTCAATCTGTGATGGGGTTTAGAATTAGGCAAAAATTGAAGACTTGGATGAGTGAAGAAGACATAAGAGGAAGACGGAGATGAGATTTTGACCGCCGGGGTGGTGAAGGAAAGAAGATGAAGAAGATGAAGCACACGAGAGAGAGTGAGGGAGACAGGGAGAGATGGGTGGTTGAGATATTTTAGGATTAAGAGTTAGGGGTAGGTGAATGTTAAAATAAGTACAAATAAAAGAAATTATGAAAATAAATTATGAAATGACAAAATTACCCTTTGACTGTTATACTATGATGGAAAATTTTAACGTTAAGTTATTGAAAAACCACAAGGGGGTTCTTCGTAACTTTTTAAATGATAGGGGGCCAGTTAATAACTTTTGCTAACCCCAGAGGGTTTTAGGGTTTTAGGTAATTTACCCTCTTTGATCTATGTTTGATAAATGTATAAAATAAACTCTCAAATTTCAAAAAATATTATATGAATTCAGTGTGTAAAATATACGTAGGGCTTATTTCGTGCTGTTTTGTTGTTGTTGTTATGTTTGAAGTATTAGGGTTGGTTTATTTTGTAATTAAATTAGAAAAAAAGTATTTTAGATAAGAAATAGTGTTTGGGGTTCTTTTTTTTTTTTTCTTTTTTTTGGAAATTGAGTAGGAAAGAAAAAGAAAAATGTAAAGACGATGTTATTTTTTGAATTTACGTAAGTAAGATTTTAGAGAAAATTTTAAAATTTAAAAAAAAAAAAAAAAAAAAAGAGGGTGAATGTGTTTTGAATTGAGATTTTTTTCTTGAAGAAAAATTATTTATTTTTCTAAAATGATAACAAAGTAAACAGACTCTTAAAGTTCATTTGGTATTTTATTTGAAACTTGATGGTTTGTTTTGTACATTCATTAAACTTAACTCCCTGTTTGGTAAATAGACTCAAACCATGATTTAAATTTTATTTTAATTTTATAATATTAAAATTACATTGAAAATATAAAAATGTGTGTTAAAAATGTAAAAAAATTTATTAAAAATGTAAAAAGACTTATTGAGAATGATGAAAAACTATTACAAAATCAAAATGAGATTCTCTTTACCAAACAAGGCCCCTGTTCATTTTTTTTTTATTTTTGGTTTCAACTGTCAATTTATTATATTCATATAATATTTTCTCATTATTTTTAACATAATCTTTTACTATTTAACTACACATTTTTATATTTTCAAAATACTTTTTACATAATTTTAAAAAAAAAATTTAAAAACAACTCATAACTATCGGACCCTTATATTTTACCCAATATTCTTTATAATTTGTTGATTTCTCATTCCTGAAATTTTCAGCCACTTTGAATTGTAGAAGGCACATATTTTTGCTTCTGAATTAACGTCAAATATGTGACAAAGACTACCTGGTCTTTGATGGCAACATCGTGGTGTTGATGGCAGCTTCGTCACGTTAGAATTTACCTCCTATACATACGCGTTTCCATTCTGTTAGTTTCTACGTTTGGTTTCGAACTGTCAAAATTCTTTCCGAGACTCTTATTTAAAAATATTTTTTATTTTATTTGAATGAATGAGTTATGTTTTAAAATTTAATAATTTTATTAATATAATTATATTTGGTTTATAATTAAAAATTGTATTTTTTTTTTGTTCGAAAGTTATGTGGTTCTCTCATCTGCCTAACAGTCAAATCATTCGACAAACGACGTACTTTCGCCTTCAGAATTGGTATACATGTTTTACTTGTTGTTTTAATTTAATCGTGATACATTAACAATTAAATTAGATACATCAGAAGTTATACGCGATGCATCAGAAACTATATACGATACGTAATACTTCAACAGCTAACTCATAATCGCAATACATTTAGCGTTACAAACAATATAAATTATATGCGATACGTAATACATAAGAAGTTAAAATCAATACTTGTGTTTTTATAGCATACATGCAATACTTTGGGTGGGGGGGGGGGGGGGGGGGTGGTGGTTAAAAACTCTATACACACGCGGTGACACAACCAGTCAAATTTGGGATTATTTGGTTCAACATTAAAAATAAAAATTAAAAAAACTCTCTTTGTTAGTCTAAATTATTAAATAAATCTAGTGATTTAATGAAATTATTATATTAACCACAGAATAATCGGACAGTGAGTTGACCAATTAAAAATTGCAAAATCGCAAACAAACAAAAAAAAAAAAAAAAGAAAAAAGAGAGAGATAGACACACCAGAATTAAAGCTGAAATTTTATCAAAACCCCTTGTGAGATTTATCTGAATTACAGTACAGATCCTATAGTTTGATCGCTTAGTCAATCCCTCCTCAACCGCCCCGGCGCCCACCCCCCCCCCCCCCCCCCCCCCCCCCCCAATGACCCCGGTTTTTGTTTTTATTATTTTTATTTTTACAATTAGGTCACATGAATTTTCCTTACAAATTTGTCCTTGTCTCTATGAAATTTGACCCCAATGAACTATTAGTCGTTTCCCAATACCCTATTCAATTTGTGAATAGGTAGTTTTACAATTTTATCAATCCACAGAACTCATTCTACTATTCAAACAAATTAAATATAATTTTTAAAAATTACCCTAATTAATTTTTCATTGATTGCACATTATTTATATATTTCCAAACATATTACACGTGTAGAAAACAAGGGTGCAAGTAAAGCTTGTAATAAAATGACTTATTTTATTCGGTCTTGGTCTTCCCTGTGTGGGGCCAGCTGTGAATAGGCTTTGATGAGTTTGCATCTTCATAGTTGACACGTTAGGCCATTCTTCGTGTTGTACCAATTAATAACAATAATGTGAACGCCCAGATACAGTAGGTCCAGTTGTCTACTGCTCGCTTTAGTATTAGTGCTATTCTATGTTTGATGAAGTGCGACCTGTCAAGATGTAATGAAATCTGACTGCTGATCTCGGATTTGCCTTTCAAAATTTGAAGGTCCTTTCTTAAACCTAGAATTTATTAATAAATGAGGTGTATTATTTCAACACTCAAGTTAATAAAAGTAAAAATATACATATTTTAGTAAAATTGAAAATAGAATCATGTAAAATTAAGTACCTTTGTTAATTTAGAGATTTTCCTCTTATATATATAGAGTACATTTGTCCATTAGACTTCTATATAATTGTCATTTAACTCTTTTGTAACCGTTATCAAGCATTTACTTCCTCGTAATCGCTATCGAACTTTTATTTCTTTGTAACAGTTGTCATCATCTCCTTCCTTGAATGTTATACTCATAATCTTTTGTAACTCCCCGCCTATCAATAATAATTACTTCATCATTTGTCTGATATCCTTGAATGATTGTTTTTCATGGTTGACCTTCTGACTGCATTCCTCGAATAGTTAAGCTTTTGCTCCTCTTTAACCATGTTTATGGGCTGCCAAAGCTCATGCTCTTTCTCTTTTCCAACATAAGAATTTAGTCGTACAACTATTTATAAGTTAGTAATTAAAATTTCAAAATTAATTTTTTTAATAGAACATAATAACTAAGCCTCAAGAACACGACAAGAAGTAAGTTTCAAATGGAATAACGTAATATCTTTTCTATCGTGTGTAATCTTCTAGTAGTAAATTAGTAGTAGTAATCTAAATATACAAAATTTTCGTTTTATCCAAAATTACGAACTTGTCGCCCAAATTTGACTATTCAATGCATTTTAGCCTTTAGTATCCAACACGGAACCGGTGCTTTGGTATTTTCTTTACAACAAAAAAAGCACACTAAAGTGAAAAAAAAAAAAAAAAAGTGGAAATGTCCGGTTCATTCACACGGTCTTCGTCCACGTATAAATTAGTCCGAAAAAGTTGCCATTTCGCTACTGAAACTGAAACTGAGAAAAGAAGCAGCAGATCGCCGAGCGAAATCACCAGAAAGGAGAAGTAATCGCCAAAAAAAGGCAAAAAAACAGCTGCGACCGGTGATCTCCCTAAGAAAAACGAAATGGGCTTCTCCAGAACGGCCGTTCTGATCTCGGTGATGGCGGTTCTGATGACTCTCGCCGCCGAAGTGGTGGTGGCGCAGGGGAACGACGCTTCCTGCGCTGCAAAGCTGGTCCCGTGTGCTGACTACATCAACTCGACTAAGCCGCCGCCGTCGTGCTGCGGTCCGCTCAAAGAAGCAGTTACCAAAGAGCTTTCCTGCCTCTGCAATCTTTATTCGGATCCTGGTTTTTTGGCTCAATTTCATATTAATGCCACTCAGGCACTTCTGCTTCCTGGCTATTGTGGCATCCCTGGGAAAATCAGTGCCTGCAATAGTAAGGAATTGTGCTTCTTTTTTTTTTTTTTTTTAAACTCAAATTTCATCTGATTTGGTCTTAATTTCTTTGGGATTTTGGTGGAGGATGAGTCCTTTTGGTTCTCAATTTGATGGGTTTTGTTCAGATCTTGTGAAATTTGGTCTGTTTTGGAATTCTGATAGTTGCCATTCTTGGACCACATAATTCTTCTTATTAATCTTTATATTTTTTGTCGTTTTTATTGATTTACAGGCACAGCAAAATCTCCAACTTCTGCAGAGACTCCTCCAGGTAATGTCCTAAAGCTGTCTCTTTTTAGTTCATTGATGTTTTCTTGTGTGTAAATTTGATTCGGAAAATGGGTTAGTTTTGGGAAACCAATTAGGTTCATATTCAGCAGTGATTTTTTTTTTTTTTTTTTTTTTTTCCTTCTTCTTTTTGTCATGTTCTAATGGCTTTTGGGCATTTATTGAGCTCGAATAGTTAATCAGTCATCAATTCCGGCAGTTGGAAATATAAATATGAACGTTGGTCGATAAATAATTACTACTAATGCAAACTATGACTCAGAGAATATGGGCAACCCAAGAGTTGAGAAGCGTCCAGAGCGGATAGCTTAAATTAATTGCAGCATTCATTTCTTGCGGCCATCTAATATGCTTGTTGACCTTTTCAAAACACATTTCATCTGGCCCGGTTTTTGTGTGGTTTCATACTGTAAAGGGTGAAATAATTATACATTAGTCGGTATACCTGATTATAGGGAAGAAAATATGGGAATTTTATTAAGAGTAATGATAGATTACTCAATTAATTCATTTCAAAACTCACGTGTCATGCATTCATTGGTCACTTATGAGATATTAATAATTATTTCATAAAAATGTAACCAATGAATGTATGTTACATGAGTTGAGATGAATTAGTTAAGTAGTCTATCATTACTCTTTTACTAATTAAAAGTGGAGACTCTTGTGACTCAACATGAAAATTCGACAAAAATTTAATACGAATTTATTAGGTCAAGTATGATTCATTAAATCCAGGGCGAACACATATAAGTTGCGTTTGGGTCAACTAGCTTGACCTGTTTAAACCATCTGGTAGATTTGTCACTTTGAAAGATTGTTTAATTGGTGTAGGTTTTTTTTTAGGAGGTAGTGTATTTAGGCCTAATATATAATGTAAAAATAAATAGATATTTTTGGGCCATGGTTGGATTAGCCGTGTCACAATTAGGTCATATTAGTATGATACAAAAATACAATCAGGTTAATAAGTTTAGATTTACATATTTGAACCCACTAATACAACACCACATGATTTTACCACCTCCACATAATCTGGTGTACCAACTAATGTGGACCTTACCGTGTGCCATTAGAGAGAAGTGTAAGGGCCTGTTTCTTTATATGGGTTTTAAAAATATATTTTCAAAATTTAATTTTGAAAATGATTTTTAAATATAAAATAAGTATTGAAAATATAAAAAATGTGTATTGAGAATTATAAAAATTAATATAATATTTAAAACTACAAAAACTTGTTTTTGAAAATATGGTATTTTAAACCCAAATTGTCAAAGGTAGGGTAGGGCATACACTTGATGAGAAAATATCTTAGTTTGAATTTTGTCATCTTTTGGTTGTTGGCATTGTTTACCCTTTCTCAAGATAAAGGTTTTTCAAACTTTGAATAATTGTTGGAGAAGAATGTTTGAAAAAATATTATTTATTCTTTGAATAAACAAATGAAAACCTTGATTACAACCTTTCACTACCATTATTAAAAATAAAATAAAATAATTTGATAGTTTCCAAAAGTCTAATGATTATTGAAATAAAATATAAGATATTAGAATCTTTACCTTCAATGCTCATTGTCTCTTGATCACTACATTAAGTAAACGAGCTAGATATGATCAGCTGTTAGAAAATGTTAGTGATTTTGGGCTCTATTTTTCATATAATAAGGAATATTATTATTCACTTCGCGAGTCATATTTATTTTCTTACATTTTTTATATCATTAACTCATAAAAAAAAAATTTCTACATTTGTTTAGACTTTTCTATTAACAAGGAGAAAGTAGTTCTAAAATTTCAATAGCAAAGTTGGGCCAAAACACAACTATCATGCTTGTTACATTTGTTTGCTATTAACTATGCTTGATTTTTTTCTTAGCCAACACAAGTTATTATGCTTTGTGTATATAGTGAGTAAGTTAGAAATTTTTTGTTATAGGAAAGAGAAATTTTTTTTTTTTTTGTAAAAAAATGTGTAAGAGGTTTAGAAAAAAGTGTAATAATTATTTTTTTAATATAAAAAATGTGAGTAAAAATTTAGAGATAATTTTAAAATTTAAACAGATTCATGTTCATGGCTGTCTAACACAAGTTTTATTTTATTTAATTTTATAATGGCAGGGACATCTGGTGGGAACAATAACAATGGTGTGGACAAAATTGTAGGGGCTGGTTTGTCAAGCTTACTATTACTTGTGGCTGCTTCCTTGATGCTTTTTTAGATAATTTTTGGATAATATTTATAGTACTGTTATTTATTTAGAAGCAATTTATGGTGTTAATTGATTGTTAGCACTTGAGAGAGTGGGTGGGAGGTGTTCATTGTTTTAGCTCTCTCTCTTCAAATTGCTGTGTAATGTTTTGACTCTTTATTTGGATATTTCCTTTTGTTTCCTCAAGAATGTCTCCTCAGCATTTAAACTGCTATAGAATTTTGAGTTTTTTATAATTATTTTTAATTTCAATTTATTTAATTCAAAGGATAATTGTAGTTGTACGTAAAATTATATCTTACTATATAGAAAATTAAACACAAATTAAGATAAAAGAAAACAATAGGGCGTTCCAACATTAAATTTTTTTTTAAAAGGACATACATTTTTAATAATTAATTTTTATTAAGGGCGTAAGCTTATCTTACTTCCACAAATCCATCTCACAAGTTCCAAATTCTGCAAAAAAAAAAAAAAAGGGAATGCATTTCTAGATGAGTCAAAATTTTGCACTTATAGGCGGAAGGAAAAAAAAAAAAAAAAAAAAAGGAGAAAAACCAAAATCCGACCCGAAACTGAGATTTTAATCCAAAATCGCTGTTTTGGATTTGATTTCTTATTTGAACAGCCCTGAGTCAAAGTATTAAAATAAAAAGTTTAAAAAACAAACTCTTTTAGTAATAGTTTTCACAATGATATAAATAATTGATGAGAAAATATTTTCCTCTCTCAAAGTCAACTTCGAGTTGGCTCGAGCTCGATATTCAATCTGCTTATGATGATCTTATACAAAGAGTTTATATACAGCTAACATACTAAATCTACGAGGCCCAAAATAATATACAGCTAACATACCAAACCTATGAGGCCCAAAATAATATACAGCTAACATACCAAACTTACGAGGCCCAAAATAATACTCCACTATAATATATATTTAACTATACAATATATCCAACACCACCCATCAAGTTGGCGCATGCAAATTGTGTATGCCCAACTTGGCTAGCAAAAACTCAAATTGCTGTCGCCCTAACGGTTTGGTAAAGATGTCTGCCAACTGAGATTTCGTGGGAACGTGTGATGTAGCAATGGTTCCCTCCACTATGGCATCCCTCAAGAAGTGACAATCCACTTCAATATGTTTCGAACGTTAATGAAAAACTGGATTCTGAGCCAAATGCAGTGTTGACTATCGCAAAATACCTGCATTGGCCCCTCCGTGCAAATCCCAAGACTTTGGAGAAGTCCCTTAAGCCACTTCAACTCACAAGTCACTTTCGCCATAGCCCGATATTCTGCCTCTGCAGAGGAAAGTGAAACCGTAGCCTATTTCTTAGTCTTCCAAGAGACAGGTGAAGCACGAAAAAATACTATCCATCCAGTAACCGATCTCCGTGTTTTGGGGCAAACAGCCCAATCTGAATCAAACCACCTTGTTAGCTTCAGATTACAGTCTCTCTGAAGCAGAACACCCTGTCCCAGGCTCCCCTTCAAGTAACGTACTACTCTCAAGGCTGCTGCCCAATGATCCTCCTTTGGTGCCTGCAAAAATTGAGACAAAATGTGCACGAAAAAACACAAGTCTGGCCTAGTGAAAGCCAGATAGATAAGCCTACCCACGATCCGCCGATACTTCTCCCCATCGGCCAGGTCCGGACTTGTTGAAGTTGCAAGTTTCGGATTTTGCTCCATCGGAAATGACACGGGCTTCGCTCCCAGCAGTCCTGTCTCAGATATAATGTCCAGAGTGTATTTCCTCTGACACAAGAAAATACCCTCTGCACTCCTCGCCACCTCTATGCCCAAAAAATATTTGACCTTTCCCAGATCCTTCATTTGAAAACAGGTACTCATATTTATTGAACTCTGCAAGTTCCTTGGGATTGTTTCCCGAAATAAATAAATCATCCACATACACCAAAACATTCATCCTAATCCCCTGCTTCGAAAAAGTAAATAGTGAGTAATCCGAATAAGACTGAACAAACCCATACATCCGCAATGCTGCTGTCAGCTTTGCAAACCAACATCTTGGGGCCTGCTTCAACCCATACAACGATTTGCGAAGTCTACACACTTGGTCATCTCTCCCTTTGCAGAAACCAGGAGGAACCCGCATGTACACCTCCTCCGTCAGATCTCCATGCAGAAACGCATTGTGAACATCCATCTGGTGTAGTTCCCAATCCTTTGCCGCTGCAATTGCTAGAAAAGTCCTGACAGTTACCATTTTCGCCACTGGTGCAAACGTATCAGAGTAATCAATGCCTTCTACTTGGTGATTGCCAATCAGAGTAATCAATGCCTTCTACTTGGTGATTGCCAAACACAACCAACCGTGCCTTGAGCTTCTTAACCTGCCCATCTGAACGATACTTGATCTTATAGATCCACCTACTCCCTAATGCTTTCTTGCCAGCTGGTAATTTCTCCAATGTCCAAGTCCCATTCTTTTCCAGAGCTTGGATTTCAGTCTGCATAGCCTCACGCCAGCCTGCATCTTTCATGGCATCCTTGAAAGACTTAGGCTCAACTCTTGTAGTAACAGCTGCAAGAAAGGTTCGATGGTCCACCGAAAAATAACTACTATCCAAATAATTAGACAAAGGGTAGAGATTACCATGACTGGAGGAATGCTTGGAACTCGATGAAGCCGGGGGGGGGGGGGGTGGACTTGAAACCAACAACTGTATTAACCACAAAATCTCGAAGACGAACAGAAGAAACCCGAGTACGCATACCTCTACCCAAATGCACAACCGGATCCCCTTCGCCTCGCACCTCAGCCCCATCCACCACGGACTGCTGCTGCTGGCTGCTCTTGGCAGCGACAGGGGGCTGCGGAATAGCCGCGGGATCTCCCCTTGCCGCCGCTGGACCCGTCACAGCTGGTGGTACCGCAGTGGTGCTGAGCGAAGCCAAAAGGGGAGGCACCTCCAGTAGGTACTCATCTTCCTCAAACTCATCCTGTACAATGTCAACCAAGTCCAGTGCAACAATATGTTCTTCAACCAAAGCAGCGGAGAAAGGAAACACAGATTCAACAAATTTAACATCACGGGAGACAAAATATTCACGGGTCTCTAAATCATACAACTTCCACCCTTTTTTTCCAAACGGATATCCCACAAAGATACACCGACGACTTCTACTAGCAAACTTATCAAATTTGGTTCTCAAGTTATGGGTATAGCACAAAGAATCGAAAACAAGTAGCTCAGACAGAAGAGATTTCACACCAAACAGACATTCATACGGGGACTTATAATTCAACAATTTTGAGGGAGTCCGATTTATCAGATAGCCAGCAGTTAAAATACATTCACCCCAAAACTGCACAGGAAGGTTAGCCTGAAATTTTAAAGCACGAGCTACATCTAATATGTGCCTATGTTTCCATTCAACTCTACCATTCTGTTGGGGGGTGCCACACAAGAGGTTTGAAAAATAATACCCCGATCAGCCAAAAAATTCCTAAGACAAAAGAATTCAGTCCCATTATCACTCCGCACTGTTTTAACTTTAGCAGTAAATTGACGTTCTACTAAAGCTAAAAAACGGGTAAACAATTCAAACACCTCAGTTTTATCACGCATCAAGTAAATTCAAACACCTCAGTTTTATCACGCATCAAGTAAATTCAAACACCCCGAGTAAAATCATCAACTATAGTGAGAAAGAAACAAGCACCACACGAAGATAAAATATGATAGGGACCCCACAAATCACAATGGATTAATTCAAAAGGAAAACATGTTTTTTTTTCACTCAATGAAAAATAAGTCACGACTCTGTTTAGCCTAGTAACACACATCACAGGACTCAGTCAAACGATCACTAGAAATAAACTCAAAAGGGTAGGTTCTTCACGATCTTAGCTGAGGGATACCCCAATCTTTGATGCCAAACAACTGGATCCTACTGATCAACAACTCGATTTGCCTGAACACCAAAGCCACCCCTGAAGTAGTAGAGTCCCCCCGCCTTTCACCGATTCCAATCAGCATCCTCGAACATCGATCCTAAATAACACAGCCAGATTTAACACAGTGTACCACACTGTCAGTATCATCAGCCAGATGTGAAACAGAGATAAGGTTGCACTACAAATGAGGTACATAATAAACATTGTTCAAGGTCAAGTGATTAGACAATCTGACCATTTCACTTTTCACCGAAACAACCTTACTACCATCAGGAAGACCAACAGTGCAAGACGACATATCATGTAAATTGGACAACAAAGACAAGTTACCCGTGACATGATTCGAAGCACCCGTATCTATAAGCCATAAACTTGACAGAAACTCTCCACTCAATCGATCATTTGTGCTCGTATTATCCAAACGAGAAAGCAGCTGTTGCAATTGCTCAGAGCTCACACCCGGAATACGCGAAACAGGTGCTGAATCACCACTGCCCACCGCGGCACCTCCACTAGTCGCCGGACAGGCCACTGCCCTCGCCTCAGCAGCGCGAGGTCGCGCCGCTGCACCTGCTGCCGGTCCGCCTCCTTTCCCACGACCAGCGTCGCGATCAGGGTTGGCCTTCCCACGGAATTGAGGCCGTTCTCCCCACCATTCCGGATATCCATTCTTCCCAAAGCAGGTAGATTCTTCATGCCCAATCCTACTACAGTAAGTGCAAGTGACATTAGGAAGGAATCTCGATTCATACTCAGAAGTACCTGTATGCGGGGCGTTCACAGCAAAAGTCATCACATCCGCCCCGTCAGATTTGACAGAATTGTTCCGGGTCTGCAGTTGCTCCTCTTGATTCATTGCCTTAAACGCCCAATCCAAGGTGGGTAGTGGATTTTGCGCCAAAAGTTGAGAACGAAGGCTCCCAAATCGCTGCTGGTCGGTTCCTTCATCAACCATGGTGAAGGAGGTCAGGGGGGTTCGAAAAAATCACAGGTGGATGCTAGGGTTTTTTTTTTTTATTTCGTGGCTCTGATACCATGATGAGAAAATATTTTCCTCTCTCAAAGTCAACTTCGAGTTGGCTCGAGCTCGATATTCAATCTGCTTATGATGAGCTTGTACAAAGAGTTTATATACAGCTAACATACCAAATCTACGAGGCCCAAAATAATATACAGCTAATATACCAAACCTACGAGGCCCAAAATAATACTCCACTATAATATATTTAACTATACAATATATCCAACAACAATAGATCACACAATAAAAGATTTTTCTTTCTATTATTCATCTTCTATATCCTTACTATTATAATTATGTTAGTCTATCAATACTTTAAAAGTAAAGATATAAGTGACAAAATAGTATAAAATTATTAATTTTAAGCGTTGTATTTTATCACCTATAAAAGTTGTACTCCCTCCATTCTATTAAAAGTGATTAGCGCTGTAACTGTTTATGATTCACAAGGTATAATTTTAAAGTAGATTTTTGCAATGGAACGAAGGGAATCATACCTCTTAGAAACAAATTTTTTTATATGAGATGGAATGAGTAGTTCCCAAATCTTCAATAGCATAGTTGCAGGTCTTGCCCTTATCTTTTGAGCAAAACAAACAAATATCACACTCCAACCCTTCATTTGTTTCCTATTAACTGCAGCTTGTCCTATAAATCCCAGAATTAAGAAAATCTGAACAAAGACTTTGCATGATATTTGTCTTAGGTAACACAAATTGCTTCTCTCTTTTTCTTTTTCCTATTAGCTGCAGAGAGTGAGTGAGAGAGGAGTGTTCATTGTAAGCTTGTTCTCTTCAATTTGCTATCTACGCTGGACAAATTTGATCCGTATTGACATTTTTACGTTATCCCTCTGCATATTTCCTTTTTCCTTTTTCTTTGTTTTCAATCACTATGAATTTTTGCACCACCATAATATAGGGTGAGATTTCTAACGGTACAACAATGAGGTCACTGGAAAAGGCAAGACTGTTTTGGGAGGGGACCGACTGCCTACTTCCTGCTTCAAGTGCTGCTTATACCTGAAAATTGTACCACTACACTTGAGAGTTGTCATGATTTGATGAGTTTTTTACCAAAATAACACATTTTACAAAACTAATTACCAAAATAACACAAATTCAAAACTAATTACTTAAATAACATTTTTTTTGCCCAGTCAGCTTTTAAATGCCCAGTCAGCTTTTAAATGCCCAGTCAGCTTGCCCAGTCAGCTTCTTCTTCCTTCCTCTCCTTCTTCTTCTCACCCACCGCCGCCCACCACCGCCCACCGCCGCCGCCGCCACCAACAAACTCTCATCTTCTTCTTCTTCTTCCTCTTCCTTCTTCTCTTCCTTCTTCTCCTCCTTCTTCTCCTTCCTTCTTCTCCTCATCATCTTCATCACTCTCATCTTCTTCCATCTTCTTCTCCTTCTTCTTCCTTCTTCTTCTTCTTCTTGTTCTTCCTTCTTCCTCTTCTTCTTCATCTCTCCTCTTCTCCTTCTTCTTCTCTCCCACCGCCACCCACCTCCGCCACCCACCACCCCCACCCCACCCCGCCGTCGCCAACGACTCATCTTCTTCTTCTTCCTCTTCCTTCTTCTCCTTCCTTCTTCTCCTCTTCTTCTTCTTCTTCTTCTCCCTCTCCCTCTTCTTCTTTCTCCTCTTCTTCTCCGGCGCTGGAAGTGATGGATTGGAAGTGGCGGCGTGGAGAAATGGTGAAAGGGGGAAGGATTTTGCCCAAAAGAAAAAATTTTGCCCAAAGAAATAATATTTAGGAAGAGGAAGGAGGAGGAGAAGAAGGAGGAGAAGAAGAAGGAGAAGAAGGAAGAGGAAGAAGAAGAAGATGAGAGTTTGTTGGTGGCGGCGGCGGCGGCGGGCGGCGGTGGGCGGTGGTGGGCGGCGGTGGGTGAGAAGAAGAAGGAGAGGAAGGAAGAAGAAGCTGACTGGGCAAAAAAAATGTTATTTAAGTAATTAGTTTTGAATTTGTGTTATTTTGGTAATTAGTTTTGTAAAATGTGTTATTTTGGTAAAAAACTCTGATTTGATCCCTGAACCTCCCGACAGTTGTCAGGTTCAGGGTCGAATCTTGACAAGGGTGTGCAACCGGCCGGTTTGGCGACCTACCGGTTTTGGTTACCACCAGTTTGCCATTTTCTAGCTGCAACCGGTCCGGATGACCGGCACGCAACCTTACCTGAGTTCTGGTTACAGCAGCAAACATATATGCTATTTTATTTTTATTTTTTTCGTTTCTGCAAGTTAGTAAATGGAACTTGTAAATTTTAACTTTATCTATATGATGACAAAAATAGGGAATGTGCAAATCCAAGGGTTGAAATTCATTTGGTGGTAGTCATTTTTCATTCGACGGCTAGAAACTCTTATACTTTAAATTGCCTATGTAGAAATGAACAGTTACATCCTTTAATCTAAGGTAACGAAGAAAACAATGGTTCACAACAGTTACAAGAGAGTTACTTCCCCATGTGTTTCATCTTCTACTTCTTTCGTCTTCTTTTCCAAAATATTTGGTTTTCGTTTCTGAATGTTTGCAATCGTTGTTGTAAAAATAATTTTATTTGACAACAGATATTTTTTGCAATTTCAATACATACATTCCATACAATTGTGAAGAATCATAGTAAATTCTAGCAATTCAATACATACTGAATAAAGTTCTAGAGATATACTGATTAAATTTAATACTTCGGCATTAACTACATATTCTGCCACAACGAAACTACATATTCTCAAATTTTATTTTTGTAGAGATTCATTTCCATCAAAATGAATTAATAATATTTGTTTTGTCTTGCATTTCTCAATTATACGTCTCTGAAAGTCAAATTTGAATTTGAATTGGAATTGGAATTGGAATTTGGAAACCCGAGACGTATGAGTATAGGCATGACATGATCTCTAAATTTCTCTATAAATTGATGACAAGGGATACGTCTTCCTTTCAATCCTCGACTCATCAACTCCTTTTTTTCTTCCGTGCGACAGAGGCTGTGCAAAAACAGAGGCTCTGCTGCGAGCTCGCAGCGATCGTCGCGACGTTCACACTGTGAGTACACTTTTGTTTCTGCAGTGTGAATGAATGAATACAGATATGTTAACGTTTTTATATGTTATTTTTCCGAATCGGAGCTTCCTCCTCTCATCCTTTGATTAATGCTTGCAAAACTTAATTAGAGTTGGTACTTCAGACTTGAAACTCAATGAATTATGCATATAGTGATGATAGAATAATGGATACGATAAAAAAGGAGAATCCTGAATTGATCCCAGTTTATTATTGGGTTGTGAGTTGTTTGGTTTTTCTTATTTTCTGGGTTTTGTTAGAGATTGCTTTGTTCTCGTTAATTTATTTGAGTTCGTTCAGAGAATCAGAATTGTTGTTCATATTTCGATTTTCATCAGAATTGATATTGCTTTGTGCTTGGTCTCGTGCAAATTAAAATTCGCTTGCTTATTACGCTCAAATTATATGTGAAGGCTAATAATTCTGTGTTGGTTTAACTTCGGCAGATTTGCGAGTCCCATTCTTTTTACTCCGATTTTTCCAAAGTCATCATGGGAGCCCACCTCAACGTTTTTGCTGTTTCTGCTATTTTTCTATTGATTTCAATATTAGCATCTGTGGGTAACAATCAACGTGTACCAGTGTTATTATAACGACTTCAAATTCCCGGTGCAATAGGGCCTCAGGTATTAGCGTTTGATAGGGTTGGCGGTGGTCCCTACACCGGAGTTTCTGACGGCCGAATCCTCAAGTGGAATTCGACCCATAATCGCTGGGTGAATTTTGCCGTGACAACGCGGTTTAGATACGGCTGTGAAGGTCCACACGATCATGTTCAGACGGAGGCAAGATGCGGAAGACCACTCGGTTTGAGTTTCAACCGAAGAACCGGGCAGCTCTACATTGCCGATGCCTACAAGGGACTCCTCGTCGTCGGTCCATCCGGAGGGGTCGCAACACCGGTGGCGACTCAAGCCCGAGGGATTCCATTGAGGTTTACGAACGACGTCGTGGTTGATCAAGCTACGGGACTCGTTTATTTTACTGACTCCAGCATGAGATTCCGACGGAAGGATTATCCATCTATATTATCTACCGGCGACAACACTGGCAGGCTGATGAGGTTTGACCCTAGAACAAACCGAGTAACAGTTTTAGTGACTGGCTTGATGTTTCCAAACGGGGTGGCCTTGAGTATTAAACGCGATTTTGTTTTAGTCACGGAGACTACAAGTGGCAGAGTATTGAGATTTTGGCTTGGTTCAAAAAGTGTGGATCTATTTACAACTCTTCCAGGTAGCCCAGATAACATTAGAAGGAACATGAATGGAGAATTTTGGGTGGGCCTTAACCCAAGAGGAAGGAACCCATATTACAACGGTTTGGGGATGGCTGTTAGGCTGAATCAAAATGGCAAGATTGTTGAAGTGATACAAGATAAAATTGGGGCGATATGGAAGTTTGCAAGTCACGTGGAAGAACAAAACGGGTCTTTGTGGATTGGCTCGGTGTTAGAACCTGCAGCAGTTAGGTTGAGATTATAAATTTCTATTTTTGAATTTGAGATTGTTAATATTATTATTTTATATTAATTACTTTTTCATAGAGTCAGTTATAGTTGGATTGAGACTCTGGATTTTTATATAGAATTACTTAGTAGCTAGGTTAAGATTGTAGTTTTTTTATCTTTTAAATTTAAGATTGTTATTTTTACAGAAATTACTTTTTCATTTAATTCTACTAAATTTGAATCTCTTCGATTGCAACAATTATTTGTATGCAGAGATAATGATCTGGAAGAACAAATACCACCAAATCACTTGAAAATACAGTATTTCCTTTGGTATATTTCCTACTAGTAATGACAAAACAAATCAAACATGAAAACTGAAAACTGAAAACTGGAATCCAACAGAACATCAAGAGAAAGTAATGATGGAAAAGAACCTCTCATCCACAAATTATGAATTTAACAATTCTACCAAGAAAGACTCTTCCTGAGTAGACACAACAACGTTAAAATGACATATCAACTCGAAAACATTACACGATACCCAATACACTTTATTCAATAACTAAATACAGTGACTTTGTTGTACCATCAGAAACATAAGAAATTCACAAAACCAACATGGTACAGAATGCCTTGATATATTAGTTATAAAAGGTTACAGATATGCATAATATTGACCATTAAACTTTCACCAGTGTGATCACCCTAGACACCAAAAATTAGTGTGCTTTAACCACCGCAGCAAGAGCCACAAGCAGGGAGAGAGTCTGCATTCATTCCACCAATAAACCAGTCACAATCAACATCTTAGAGAAAAAGAATAGAAAACTATGTTTTTCCTTCACCAAAGAAAAAGAACTTACTATGGTCAATCCCCCGAACATTATCTATTCCTCGTGGAGGTCCACGAGGACCTCCGCCATATGGGCCACTTCCAGGGCCTCCAGGGCCACCACCATCCCATTTCTTGCTGGCACCAGAGCCTTTCCTGTATGCATCTGACTTCTCCATCTATTGAGATCACTGGAAATGATCAGAATGATGCGCAAGAAAAGCAAACTGGAAAATCTCAAAAACTAATAAATAAGAAAATTACCGAAAACATTGTTGTGAAAAACACCCCAATGAAGTTGACAATGGCCCAGAAAAAGTCAATGATTGTTCTCAATCTCCATATTGATCGTTTCGATTTAACCACACCTGGAAGGAAGAGTCGTGTTCAGTCCCTGGAAATATGCAATTCCTATCTCCCCCCAACCATGTGAAGAAGAGTTTGGTAATACAGGCACCCTCAGTAGCAAGCCAGTTAAACAAGTATCAGATTTGAAATTGTATAATTCCAACTACGAATACATAATGTAATCATGAAGCATATGTGAATGTTGAAATGCAGGGAGGCAAGTGACGTATGCCTGTAGGCAAGTGATTTCAACATTTAGAAGAGCCAAAATTCAACGGCTCATCATTCTAAGACAGAAACTTTACACCCAAAGGAAACTACAACTACGATTCCATGTCCCTACTTTATGCTAAAAGTTAACATACACGCTTGAACGTGTTAGTAAGTCAGTGATTGACAAGTCAAACTTGGGATCTAAAGTGTACGTGAATATTGAAATGGAGGGAAGCAACAGCTGTATGCATGGTATAATGACTACAATATTGAGGAGAGCCAAAATGCAACCGTTCAGAATTCTAAGACAGCAAATTTACACCTAAAGGAAAATACAACTGAAATTGCATGTTCCTAATTTATCTTAAAAGTTAACGCAGACAGTTGAACATTCTAGTGAGTCAGTGACTGACAAATCAAACTTGGGATATAAGAACATGAAAATCACAGGCAAGTACAGATCCTATACTGACTCGAAACTACTAAGAGAAGCAAAGGGTAAATCAAATATCAACAAAGTGGGAAATATAAAGGTATGGTTCCCACGGATTGATTAACTCAATGTATAATCAGATTGTCCAGTTCAAAGCTCACACCTGACCATGATATGCAATAGTTTTCTTCTACTTCTTCCTTGGCACCCTCAGGCCTATTCGTTTGGGGTGTTTTAAGGCAGGTTTTGATGTGGTTCTTAGTTTCAAAAACTGGTTCAAAACTCAAACCTTGGTCCCTACATATAGGCCTATTCTTTTTGTTTCGTTTTGAAAACGGTTTTGGTTTCAACAGTAAATTTAATATATTTTAATCATATTCCATCATTTCCAATACAACTTTTTACTATTCAGCATCTATTTTTTACATTTTCAATACACTTTTTACATTATAAAACTATTTTCCAAAACTTGTTTTCAAAACCATTTTCAAAACGTTCAAAAAGAACAGGCCCATAGTTTTCAAACTGTTTTTTGCTCCCTTAATGATATTGTCCTCATTGATCTGGAATTGTTTTTAAAAAAAAAATCCCCTTACCAAACATAGTTTTTGAAAAAATAAAAAAACTACTTTTTCCCCATATGATCCGTTTTGCATGTTTCTGAAAGCATGTTTTTGGAAACATATTTCCAAAACCTCCCTTAAAACGACCTAGTGAATAGGCCCTCAATATAAAGGTAGCATCGCTCTGAGGTATTTGGGATTGTAGTCCTCAATAAACTGTCCTCCTAAATATTCCTCTCTATCGAGGGGCAAATAGTCCCGATCTATGTTACTCGGACTCGGGTACGGGTGTCGGGTGTGGGTGCTGGTCTTAAGTGTCGGGTTTGTCAATGTCATCATATTAAGATACGGGGATCTCAAAAAAGTGTCGGATACGGGTACGGGGATCCAGCTTATAAGTATAAATATAGGCATAGTTTTGAACAAATAAGATTAGGGATAGTTCTGTTTTTGATAAAATTAGGGATAGTTTTGATAAGATCAGCCGCCACTTCCTTCCCTCATCTCTTCCTCTTATTTAGCAGACAGATTCCTTTCTATATTACTCTATCCTTCTCAAGGAGTCCACCTCTTACCTTCTCTACTAGCTAGAATTCTCCCCTAAATCATTCTCCTTCAATCCTTCTCATCACCGCCTCTCATGCCATCGGTGAAGCAGTCTTTTTCGTCTTCTGAATCTGTTCATCATCAGTCAAAGGGTCCGAAAATTCAGGACCATGTCTGACTCATATTTCACACCCGTACCCGTACCCATGTCTGACTCGTCGACACGGGTATGCCACAATTTTTGGCAAGTCCGAGTAACATATGTCCCGATACACCAGTAACGGTACATCACTACTACTTAAGAGTGCCAGGGAATGTCAATAAACCCTCTCTCTTTTCAGTACTAAGGTGCATTTAACTAGTTATGGCTCAAGACAGAATCTAAATGAGCTTCATTAACTTCTCCGACAATCATCATTATGCAACCACGCAGTCATACATACATCCATCCAAAACTGGATATATGATCAAATCACACACGTGCATATAATATATTGAAAGAGGACCAAATTTTTACAGTAGGGCAATTTGCAACAAAAGTTTACAGACTTTCGCCCAAGAATACAAAACATTTGATCGATTTACAGTTGAAGATGCAGGAAATTTCTTCTCCCACGGTTTGAAAAATCCAACAACAGAACATGACACATAAGTTCAAATTATTCAATAAACTTTTTTTTTTTTTTTTCCATTCCTCTTTGCCCCTTCAATTTACTTTGCCCTAACGAATTCATTCATATGCCTAATTCAAAATTATCACCGAACCAAATAAAGCTGCATTGAACCCCTTCCTCCAATCTCCAATCCATTAATATTACCCAATAAATTTCAAACACGAACTCCTTTCCAACGATAAAAACCCATACCAAAAAAGTAAAAGACGATCCAAATACAATCGCTATCTATGTCCAAATTTAATAATCACCTAATCATGAAATGGAATTACGCAGAGGAAAAGGGGCATCGAATTAAACATTTTCAAAGCCAACAAGGTTAAAATTAAAGTATTAACTGCATCAGAAAACGATCTGCATAACCGCAACAGATCATCAAATCAAGATACCAACGAATTATCCAAAAGATGAAGACAAATTACAACAATTTCTCATGGGATCGTTTAGAAATTACCTCTTTCAACGTAAGCCATGAGAGGAAATTGGTTTTCTAATTTAGCCTTCTTGTGCGTGTTCTTTACCTTCTTTTTCCTTTATTTCACGACTTAGCGAGTCTTCTCCTATATTCCAGAAAGAGGATTGATTGTCTGTGTGATGGTTCACGGTAAATTATTTGACCATCATTTCCGTTGCGAGACCTCGGTTTAGTTAGACACAGTTGTGGTCCTCGTACATTGTTACGTTGTTTAAGCCAGTTATAAGAAGCCACGTGGAGAAAACATTTCACACGGTATGCAAAACCATCCAGCTTTATTATAAAAAAATAATAAATAAAAAAAGAAGAAAATTTTGAGCACTATTTGAATTGTATCTTGAATGAGAAATTTTATTTTGGGAAATAGATAATTTGTAAAACATTATTTCTTGAGGATTATGTAAAAAGAAAAATAAAAGTCTAATTATGTAATTTTTTAAAAATAGCGTGAAACTAATTTTAGAGAAAATTCTAAATTTTAAATGAATGTTCGTTGAAAATAAAAATGTTTGAACATTTTTCTTTTTTTGAGAAAAAATGAAGTTTGTCTGAAAAATAATCAAAACAAAAAGAGATAAGTAACAATAAACTTATCCTTAATCATAATAGAAAAGTAAAAAAAAAAATATATATATATATATATATATATAAAAGTTCCTTAAGAAAAATCCTATAGTTGTAGATTTTGTATGTTGTCTTCGTATATCTTACTATATTAAAAATTCTAAACTCAAATTATAGATAAGTCTCCTTCTTCACGTGGAAGTTGACGAATGATTTGGTGCCATTTCCAGAAATTCTACAGCGTTTTGGCTATTACCTTCCCTCCAAATGCCCTTTTTGTGCTGCCGAGGATGCAATTTCCTACTAGTTTTTCTCCAGTGGAGAGGGGAAGAACGAGGTGAGAAGTCCCCAGCAAAGTCTTATCAGTTTTGCACTATAAATAGATAGGCAGAACTGACAAATGTATGAATCGATCTCCCGACATCTGGGTGACCCTTCCTGCGCACTAATCGATGGGAGACTAGCTCTTTCCTATTTTTCTCCTGTGGTTTGCAGCTGTGCTATGGCAGTACTTTTTATCCCATTTATGCATTCAGTATTAGTCTATTTTGCATTTTGTGGATTTCCAACATCTTTGGTCAAAAAATGTGTCTGGAGCAAAATGCTGTTTTGTTAGAATTGTTGCTTTGTTCATTACTTGGGAGCTTTGGAAAGCTGGAAACAAGATGTTTTTTGAAACAGTCCAACCATCTGGAGCAGCTATCAAGTTAGAGGTTGTTGCCATAAGCAAGTTTTCGACGGGAAGATTTCTGGGCAGCCACTCAAATACATTTGCAGAATTCATGGCCCTCCTTCACGGGTTGGAGGCCTGCAATTTTTTAAAAAGGTTCAAATGGAAAACCTTACACTTCGTTTAATTTGATAGTTTTAATGCAATTCTCCACTTTAACCATGTGTCGTTGGTGGTGCCCGACGGCCGACAGTCGGGCGGAGACCAACCCAATGCAACAATCGCAATAAGTAATTGTTGTAACTCTAATTGTGTTATATTTTAGTGTCTTAATGTGAGTTATATTAAATTCCTTTATAGAATCTTAAATATAATATATATATATTTATTGTAACATGAAAGAAGAGAGTGGTATTTAAACTTATATTTTGTGATTCACAAATAATTATACATAACTCTCGAAATTATTAACAAATGAGTAATATTTGATTAAATCGAACAAAAAATGAAACTTATTTTAGGGAGCAATTAAGATCGGTGGAGCACTTCAATTCAGTTCAGATTCACATTCAAGATGGAACAATCAACAAGAAGATTATGGCAGCCTTGGCAGCAGGGGAGTTTGCCGGCCAGCAGCCGTCAGGCTCGGGGTTGTGTGTGTTGGTAGGGGACGCAATATCGATTGTACTGGCAATACTTTTAATTTAATTCTTTTTTTACTTAAAAAAAAAAAAAATCAACAAGAAGACTTGGTCAGACAGTTAATATCATGCATGCCCTGGTGGAGGTGGATTCATATAGCTGGTGAAGGTGAAGTATAAATTAACTACTACTACTTTCAAAAAAGTATGAATTCACTTGTCATTTATCAAAAGTCAAACACCACATTTTTATTTTATTTTTCAATTAAAATGGAATCATTTGAAACCTTTTTTTTTTGTATAGTACCACATTTACTTTTAAATTAATTATCAAAATAATACAAAATTCGAAACTTAGTTTGAAGTCAAGTATTGAACCCCAATACTTTAAAATGGTTAACAGTGACTTTGGAAAACAAGTCAATATTAATTTGATGAATTTGCCACTCAATAATCTCATCTTTAGAAACAGAAACCATCCACGGATCATTGAACTGTTCTTTATTTGCCTTCCTTCATCCTTCAATGGAAAATTCAAAGCCAACATCAATATGCATTTTGCTCCTGTTTCTCCTAATAAACATGAATTCTTCATCTGCTGCAAGATTTCTGAGGAACCAAACTGATCAAATGGCCTTGCTTGACATCAAGCTTCAGATTCATGATCCAAATGGTGTTCTAAATTCCTGGAATGATTCACAACACCATTGCCAATGACCTAGTCACCTGCAATGCTCGACATCAGAGGGTAACGGCCTTAACTCTTCCCGGTAAGAGCTTATCCGGAACCATTTCTCCTCAAATAGGAAATCTCAGCTTCCTGCAGATTATCCAGCTTGAGGAAAACGATTTCCATGGCAAAATTCCACAACAGGTCGGCCGCCTTCCTAGGCTAATGTTTCTTAACCTGTCAAGTAATAGGCCTTTTGGAAAAGCTTGAGACACTTAATCTTGGAAAAAACAATTTGATAGGAGAGATTTCTTCTTCATTAGGCAATCTTTCATCTGTCAGAGGGAAATATACCAGAGGAGTTTGGCTTGTTAAAAAGCTTAGTTTTCTTGGCAATGGGATCTAATAAGTTAACTGGAGAAATCCCTCCATCTTTTTGTAACATATCTACACTGGTTAACTTCACAGCACCAGATAACTTTCTCGGCAGCCTTCCAAACAATCTTGCCCTCAAGCTACCAAATCTCCAAGTTATAGGAATTGCTGGAAACCAATTCTCTGGCGAAATTCCTGTTTCGATTACAAATTGCTCTAAGCTCCAAGTAATCGATCTTGGCGATAATAAGCTTGAAGGGGAATTCCCAACTAATCTTGGCCAGTTGATCAATCTTCAAATCCTATAGTCTTCAAGGGAACTCCTTGGGTGGAAATTCAATGGATTTTCTTGAATCTTTGACAAACTGTAGTACTTTAAGGATACTTTCTTTAACCAACAACAGCTTTTCAGGTGTGTTACCTTATGCCATTGGCAATCTATCATCTGAACTAACAAATCTATACTTGTCAGAGAACAAGATCTTAGGAATCATCCCAATGGGACTTGAAAATCTTGTTAGTTTGTTCATTCTGTCCCTGTCAGGCAACTCTTTGACAGGCGTTATACCGGCGAATTTGGGGAAACTTCAAAACTTAGCAGTGTTGGTTCTAGAGAGGAATAGGTTTTCTGGGAGATCCCATCAACACTGCGCAACATTACAGAGCTATATGCACTCCAACTGACTGACAACAACTTGGAAGGGGACCCACTCATAGCCTCGGGAGGTGTCGAAATTTACAAATCTTGTATCTTTCTGGGAACAACTTTAGTGGGATTATTTCACCAGAAATCTTTGGATCATACATTTCCCCACATCAGCTTCTTTTATCGAGTAACTCGTTGAATGGCTCTCTTCCTCTTGAAGTAGGAAAGCTGAGTAACATTCAATGGTTAGATGTTTCCAACAACAAACTTTCTGGAAATATTCCTCCAACAATTGGTGATTGTTCAGTCCTTGAGTTCCTCTATATGCAGAACAACCGTTTCAGTGGATCGATACCTCCAACTTTGGCTTCTTTGAAGGGAATCGCGGGTTTAGACCTTTCGAATAAGTGGCTCAATTCCAAGTGGTCTAAACCAATTGGTTTATCTGAAGTATTTGAATCTTTCTTACAATGACCTTGAAGGTGAAGTACCCTCTGATGGGGTTTTTGGAAATGCAATCCAAATAGCATTGAAAGGAAACAGTAAACTTTGTGGAGGCATTCCTGAACTGTGATTACCCGCCTGTCCAGCCAAAAGAATGAAGAAAAGGAAACATTTCAAAATCATCATAATTTCCCTGGTTCTTTCTGCTGTTCTAATTTCCTTCATATTGTTCTTGTACCTCATACTCTACCGAAGAAGCAATAGAGTAAAAGAAGGGCCACGCTCACACACAATGTCCTCAAAACCAAGGCAGAAGATGTTAAGAGTTTCTTATCAGGATCTCCGCCGTGCCACTGAAGAATTTTCCTCAGCCAACTTAATTGGATCTGGAAGCTATGGCTCTGTGTACAAAGCCAAGTTAGATCATCTTGTAGCAGTAAAAGTTCTTGACATTCAAAAAACGCGGGGCTTCCAAGAGCTTTAAGGCAGAGTGCAAGGCATTGTGTAACCTTCGCCACAGAAATCTACTTCCTCTCTTAACTTACTGCTCCAGCATTGATTTTAAGGGTCAAGAATTCAAGGCCTTAGTCTACAAATACATGGAAAATGGAAACCACAATACGTGGCTGCATCCTGATCAGACACTTGAAGTTGAACCAGTAAGATCAAGAAATCTAAATCTGGCACAAAGGTTAAATGTTGCGAGAGATGTAGCCTCAGCATTGGATTATCTGCATAATCACTCAGAAGTGGCAGTTGCTCATTGTGATCTGAAACCAAGCAACATTCTTCTTGACCACAATCTTACCCCGCACGTGGGAGATTTTGGACTAGCAAGGCTTCTTCCTCAACCAGCCAAGAACCCTTTTCAAGAAGGAACTTCAAGCAGCACTATTGCCATGAAAGGAACCATTGGATACACAGATCCAGGTGAAAATTTAGCATTTTTTGTCTTATGAAGATGATTAACTTTTAAAATTCGTATTAAATTACTCTGCTGATCTATTAACTTGGGTTTTGTCTCTCTTTGGTCACTCAACTTTAAAAAGTATCTTTTCCTTTTCTTTTTTTTTTCGTCAACTTCAACAATAGATGCTAAATTGTGCCAAACTCAAGTTCTGGCAAAAATCTAAACTATTTTCAGCTAGGACCTGAAGTTCAATTTATTCGCCCTTTGACTTGCTTGACAGTACTAGTTAGAAACAGCTCGAATACTGCCTCAGTCTGAGTTATGGACCATTTTGAAACTATTTTTGAAGTTGAGGAACGAAGATGAAACTTTTTCAAATTGAGGACGCAAAACGCGAGACAACAACCCAAATTAAGATAATTAACCTAAAATTTGGGGGAGATTTTTGCACATTAACTTTAATCTGAACAATTAATTCTTCAGAGTATGCAATGGGGCTGGAGGTTTCAACTCAGGGCGATGTCTACAGTTTCGGGATTCTCCTGCTAGAAATACTCACAGGTAGGAGACCTACAGATGATGCATTTACAGACGGCTTGGATTTACACAACTACGCTAAGATGGCGCTTCCTGATCAAATTTGGAAGATTGTAGACCCTTCATTACTCTCAAGAGAAGCTGAAAACCATAGCCAACCGCAAGCTGCAGCAGAGGATCAATTGATGGAACAGGAAAAGGGCTATCTTGGAGTGGATGAAACAATCAAAGAATGCCTTATTTCAACTTTCAATATCGGACTTGGATGTTCTCAAAGATCACCCAAAGATAGGATGGACATCAAAGAAGCAACAAGAGAATTGCATCGCATCATCAGAGATGCATTCTGAATTTGTTGATAGGCAATGCATCTGATGTTGGAATAGTCAGTTCTATTAGAATAGTCATCTTCTTGTTATCAAATACTGCATCCGTTCTATTAGAATAGTCCACTTTGACAAATGCTAATTTGACACCATTTGTTACATTCATATCCTTACTTTTTAATTATAGACTTTTATTACAGTAGCTAAAAAAACTTTAAAATTTCATCTGATAGCATGCATGTGTTCTTCACAGCATATATACAATTTTTATCATGATTTTTCTTTTTTCAGCATAAAAATAATATCAAGCACAAAACAGAACAAATAGAGAACTTTCCTCTGGTGTAGTCTTCTAGGTGTTATACTAATCCTTTACTTTTTAAATTCAAATATTCTAATATATAAGTTCAGTATATAATCTAAGATAATAAAGGTTGGGGTTTCGGCTTAGAATTCGGGTTTAGGGGTTATAGTGTAATTTTTTAAAGTTAGGTTCCTTCATTATAATTATCTAAACTCTTGATATTTATGAATTTAACTAAAGCTAACCATTCTATAACTATTCAATCTTCTAAGGAACTTAACTAGGTCATGCGGACTATTCATCTTTTTACTATATTTGAATTTCATAATTTTTAAGGTTCTTATTTGAAATTTTCTAAACTTCTTCCGTATTTTGTTATTATTTTAAGATCAACCATCTAAGACCTTTTAATTTTGAAAAAAAATTTATCTCTTAATTTATGTTAAGTTTTACTTCGTTAGATTCAAATTCGAAGGTCGTCACAATAAGTGGCAAAAATAACTCCATCTTTTCTATTAGAAGAGCCTACTTTATATATTTATGACTCACAATGTACACTTTTAAGGTAGAGACCGAATGGGTTGAGACTCAGAACAAAGAAACGTCGTTCTCAGACCCGAGTCCAGAACACAAATTCCACCACCATCCGGGCCGCCCTGCCGCCGCGTCGCCGCCGCTGAGTCGCCGCCACCGCCGGAGAGGGCAAAAACCTAAATCCCCAAAATCAACTTCTTCTTCTTCTTCTTCTTTTTTCTGTTTCAATCAAACCCAAATGATTTTGAAGTTTTAATTTTCCCTAAATTTGGGATTTGTGAACTCAAATTGAACATGAAGAAACAAATGGGTTTGTATTTAAATTGGAGGAGGAGGAAGCGATTTCAGTGAAAGGAAGAAGAAATCAGTGAAAGGAAGAAGAAATGGCAAAAGAATTGCTGGACTTCGATCGACTTCGACTTCGACTTCGGCCTCTAGTATTCGATCTTCGACTTCGAGTTTTTACTTCGAATTTCATGTAATTGAAGCCGTTGCAGCAGATGGCCGTTCATCGACTTCGATCTTCAAAACCTAAAAAATTGGAAGAAGAAGAAGAAGGAGGATGAGGAGAAGAAGAAGAAGAAGAAGAAGAAGAAGAAGGAGGAGGAGGAGAAGAAGAAGAAGAAGAAGACGCGAGAATTGGGCCGAGAAGAAGAAGACGCGAGAAGGAGAAGAAGAAGAAGAAGAAGAAGGAGGAGGAGGAGAAGACCAAGAAGAAGAAGAGTAGGCCAGATTTCGGCGGCGGGGGGAGGAGGAGCGCGGCAGCGGGAGGGCGGCGGCGGCAGTGAGAATTGGGTTTGTGAACTGGGGTTGAGAATTGGATAAAGAACATGGGGTTGGGTTAGATTTTTGGGTTGAGACCCAAAAAAAGGCCAGACCCGGGTCTCAACCCGGGGTAAAGAACAGGCCCTTAGAGTAAATTCTTCTAATGAAACGAATAGAGTGCATACGGCTTAAAAATAAAATTTCTAAAAACGAAATTCTTTATATAAGATGGAATGAGTAGTTCCCAAATCTTCAATAGCATAGTTGCGCGTCTTGCAATTATCTTTGAGCAAAACAACAACTATCACGCTCCAATCCTTCATTTGTTTCCTATTAACTGCAGTTTGTCCTGTAAATCCTAGAATTAAGAAAATCTGAGCAAAGACTTTGCATCATCTTTGTCTTAGCTAACACAAGTTGCTTCTTTTTTCTCTTTCCTTTTTCTTCTTTCTTTTTTTTTTCTGTAAAATTGCAGCGGTACCCGGTCGGAACATAACAATGGTGTGGACAAGATTGTAGGGGCTGGTTTGCCAAGCTGACTATTACTTGTGGGTGCTTCCTTGATGCTTTCTTAGATCATTTTTGGACAATATTTACTATTTATTTAGAAACCATTTCTGTAATTAATTGTTTTTTGGCACTTCAGAGAGTGAGTGAGAGAAGGGGTGTTCATTGCTCTTCAATTTGCTATGTCCAAATTTGATTTGTTTTGACACTTTTGTTATCCTTGTGCATATTTCTTTCTATTTTTCAATCACTATAACTTTCTGCCTCACACAATATTGGGTGAGATTTCCAACAGTACAACAATGGGGTCACTGGAAAGAGAAAGAATGTTTTGGGAGGGGACCGAGTCGACCGACTACTTGCTCCAATTGCTGCTTATACCTGAAAATTATACCACCCACAATCCAAAATTTGTACGGTGTAAGGTTCATAGATTGAATCCTGCCAACTTTCGATTGTAATGGTACAATTAGGGGTCTGCAATCGGCTGATCTACACGATTCTATTCTACTTAAAAGAACACTGTTTTGTCACTAAAAATGAACCACCACGAAAATAATAATAATATAATAATAATTCAGACAACTCGGCTGCATAATTTGCTCAACTTGGTAGGCTTTTCTACATGGAAAAGACTTTTTATTCGGATGTGTTGTACGGTCCGACACATGCATTTTCTTTTAACTTTTATGTTTTAGTTGTTGATGTTGTATCTCTGATTTCTAAATGATATATATGAGGTTTAGAGCGATGTTGTGGTTAATCAAATTACCGGGCTCGTTTATTTCACAGACTCCAACATGAGATTTAAATGGAAGGATTTTCCATCCATATTCTCTACCGGGACAACACCGGAAAACTTATGAGGTTTGACCCTAAAACAAACTGTGCAACAGTTTTGGCGACTGAACTGATGTTTCCAAATGGGTGGCGTTGAGTTGAAATTGCGATTTTCTTTTAGTCACAGAGACTACAAATGGGAGAGTATTGAGATTTTGGCTTGGTTCCGAGAGGATAGAACTATTTACAACTCTTCCGAGTAGCCCAGATAACATTAGAAGGAACATGAATGGAGAATTTTGTGTAGCCATGAATTTGAGAGGAAGGAACCCGTATTACAATAGTGTGGGGATGGCTGTTAGGCTAGATCAAAATGGCAGGATTGTCGAGATGATATAAGATAAAGCTGGGGCGACATTGAAATATGCAAGTCACGTAGAAGAAGCAAATAGATCCTCGGCAACAGCACCAAATACTTGATGTGAAATCATTAGAACTGCAAATATACGGTGTCGCAACAAGTAATACCGTGGCAAGTACAGGTCTATCTCACAAGGACTAAAGAAGATGTATGCAGCGAATTCAAAAGTGCCAACCGTGAATTGATTCCAAAATATTGTTTTGTGTTAAAAACTAAATAGCCATGCAAATTATGAATGGTTTAAATCTAATTCCAAGATAAAGAAGGGTTGGGGTTAGATTTCAAGTTCCAAATCTCGTATCGAATTCCTCCATAGATATGCAATTGGTATAAAATTAATGTAGGCATCAAACACTTGTAAATCTAAGACTTCGTTTGATAAAACTTATGTCTGAAAACTTAAGTCTAAAGTCTGAAATTTGAATTCATTAGATGACTCTGTTTGATAAAATCTTAAATTTAAGATCTGAAATTATGACTGAAGTCTGAATTTGAAAACTGAAGTCTAAATCTTATTACATTATTAAAAATAAAAAATTTTATTTTATTTTAAACATTAAATTTATATTTTTTTAATAAAGTTATAAAAATAGATGATAATTTATTTTTAAAATTTTTTTTATAGTTATAAAACTAATTTATTTTGATTTTTTTTTTGAATTGATCAAATTTAAAAAGTATTAAAAACATAAAAAAGAAATAATGATACAAAAAAGGAGAAAACTTAAAAAGAAAAAAAAATCCGATTCAGATTCAGTTATAAGTGATTCGCTTATCACTTATTTGTTAGGCCGGAATTATACTTGTTTTTTAGACCCACTTATTTAATTAAGTTACTCGAGTTTTCGTTATCACTTAATCAATTAAGCACTTAACTTCAGAACTACTTAATTTATTAAGATTTATGACTAACAGTTATCAAACAAACTTAATGCGAATAAGTTCTTAATCAGTTATTTTAAGTGCTAAATCATGTTTATCAAACGAAGCCTAAGCCCAACCAAGTCACTTAGACTGTCTTAATTCCCTCAATCACCTATGCTCCCATGGTGATTTTTGGGTTTTGAGCCATTAGTATTAATTGCCTTAAAAGCCTTTTGAATGTATTTAATTAGTATATTCCTATATAATTAGCATCCAAATCCTAGCACTAGTGGTCAATTTGAAGAATTGCAATCAAGTCATTTCTACAAACACCTAATGTGCATAAAGGCTGGTCACCCCTATTTCACATTCAATTCAAGCAAGTGATAGAAACATCAATATAACAACAACTCAATCACATATATATATAGAGTTCATTAATAATCAACAAGAATCCATCATTCTAACCCTTCCCCTAAGGGAGTTTAGCTACTAAAACTAATATTCATCATAAAAGCATAAATAGTACAAGAATCATAAAACATAACAAAAGAGAGGGCGATCCATGGGCTATGCTCCTTTGTCACCAAGAATACAAATCCAATGCAAAGTTTGACTCTTCTTCACCAAATAGCAAGAAAAGAGAAGAACCACTTGTAAAATCTACACTAACATAAGAGGGAAAGAGAGTATTTTATGACTATTAACTAATACTAAAGTGTGGAGAGAGTCCTTTAGATTTTACACATAATGTATGTAATGTAGGATTTGGGGGAAATGACTAAAAAGTAAAGATTTAAGTGGCCAAGGCTTTATTTGCAAACTTGGCAACTATCTCGCAGCTACAGGAAGCCGCGACTATCAGTATTTTTCCAATTTCTGCGACAGAATTTCTTCACAACTTCAGACTAATATTTGAGCAAGGGAAAGCGCAAACTGGCCAAAGTTGTCTTCATGAAAATTGTAACCCTTTGGTTGAGCTTTCCATAGTATCAAGAATCACCAAATTTGAAACTGTGTAGCTCAAATTATGGTCTTCCAAAGTTGGTTGGTTCTTCATTTTCTTCTCACCTTCTTTTCTTCAACCTTTCTTTCTCTTTTTCTCCAATTCTTATCAACCTTTCTCCAAATGGTCTCTAACATGAAAATAATCATAATTAGTCCAATTCAACATAAAATTCTATAATTTAGAATCAACAATAGTAAAATTAAAAGGTAGATAAGCGTATGCAAAATACTCTCTTCAGGCGACATGAAAAATTGCAAGTCACGTTGAAGAAGCAAACAGATATCTGTGGATTTGATCGGTATCAGAATCAGCAGTAGTTAGGTTGAGACTATAGATTTGTTTTTTTGAATTTGAGATTAATATTTTTTTTTATAAAGTACTTTTTCATAGAATGAGTAGTAGTTGGGTTGATCTTAGGCTCTGTTTGTTTCCCATAGAATTGGGATGTGGAATTGGAATTGGGGCTCCACTTCCAATTCTATTGTTTGTTAGGACCAAATTTTAAAATTTAGAATTGGAATTCCAATTCTATGAGGGTCCAATTCTATGATTTCATTTCTTTTGGATCACCTAAGAATTACAATTCCAATTCCTTCAGAATTCATAAACTACCGGGTCTGAATTCGAGTAAAATAATTAATTCCTGGTTATAACACAAAACGGGTAATTTGCTGCCCTATTCTTCTTCCAGCCCTGACTCCATTCCTTCTCTTCTCCTTCGCGAACAGCTTTCTCCATCGCTCTTCCTCTCTTCTCAGCCATAGACCACACTCCCTTACTCTTCTCCATCTCTCTACCTCTATCTTCTCCATCAGAAGGCGGTAACCGTGGAAGGTGGCAACGATGGTGAATTTGGCACGACAGGTAATGAGTTATTTTTTATTTGTTCTTCAATTATTACTGTTGCAATGGGTTTTAACTTTTGACTAATAAAACCTATCTATCGGTGCTTTTGGAATGAATCAATGTTCAGAAACTATCTATTGCAAATGGGTGCTTTTTGGGTTTTGAAATTTTTTATGAAATTTGGATTAACACAAAATTTTCTAATGGGTCGAGACATGTGATTTTTTATGATTTGGGTGCCAGCAGTACTTATGTTGCGCTAGTCTATTTTTCTGCTTATAGTGCTAAGGATTAATTTAGGAAGACTG